>CM057966.1:7773430-8451012 GCA_030142095.1 Rubus idaeus | reverse complement strand
TGTGCTTGTTGGGGTTTGCTACGGCTTGCAGATTGGCTCGAATTGGTTGGCAGCGGTGGCGGCGCCAATGGTGTTGACGGTAGTGCAAGTGTTATGGCTAGGGTTCTGGTTACTTGGGCTTGGACTACAGTTTCAAATTTGGGACTTGGTTTACGTCTTGCTTATTGGGCTTGGACTATTTTGTATTATTTTTTCTTTTGTTATCTGATGGATGTGGAATTATGCTCTTGCAAAACACCAAATTTCAATGTAGTAGAAGATGGTAAGTACGGATAAGTTAAACGGGGAAGTGCTTTAGTGATGTATTAAACAATAAACCTAGACTTGTCACTAATCTAGATTTACAACAGTGCTAATGAAATATTAAAGGAACTACCACAAGAGTACAAATAAAATAGATATAATTACAAGAAAGTAAAAGCTGTAAACAATAATAAAGGAAATATTAGGGCTCAAGTATCCACATCTAGTCTTCCTCCTAATAACCAATACATGTATGAAACAAATCCGATTGATGATGATGAAGTTTGCCAACTTAAAGGGATTGGTCCTCCACTTTAAGCTATTGATTTTCCTAAGCAACGAACTAGGGATTGGTCCTCCTCTAATTTTTTTCGAACTTTAGGGATCTAGCTTGATATCTTGCTGTCACCAACATACCCTCTACGTTGTTCCTTAAGCAAGCATATGTACTATGAAAATCGACAAACACACAAATCCTAGAACATGGTATCTATTCCTTAAGCTAATTCATGGTGATTAATTCCAAAAGAACTCATTATCTAAGTTCCCATTGTTACATATCATAGGCCCAAGACTCGGTCATCTAAATTGACTTATGTAACAATATCAATTGTAGAGTTTACACTATGGTAGCTAAGCATAAAATAAACTCAACAAGATTGGAAAGT
Source organism: Rubus idaeus (assembly GCA_030142095.1). Taxonomy (NCBI): domain Eukaryota; kingdom Viridiplantae; phylum Streptophyta; class Magnoliopsida; order Rosales; family Rosaceae; genus Rubus; species Rubus idaeus. Next base: position 8,450,101 of record CM057966.1, on the reverse strand, counting down.
AAATAGAAATTAACTACTCATCATCAACAATCATCAATGGATCAAACATGTATATATTAATTAGAAATCATGACTAGGGCTTCAACCGAAGCCCCTAAAGAAACTTAGTTACAAATGAAATACATAAGGAATGAAGAAGAGAGGGAGAAGAAGAAGAAGAAGAAGAAGAAGAAGAAGAAGAAGAAGAAGAAGAAGAAGAAGAAGAAGAAGAAGAAGAGAAGATTTGATGTTCTCTTGGTGTGATTTTGAAGAAGGACTTGCTCTCCTTATATAGCCTCTTGGAAATGAGAAATATGTCATGGCATATGTCATATTTCACTTCCAAAACTTGAAATGGCAAATGACTAAGCTTCCCTTTACTTTTAGTGCAGCATTTACTCATGAGTGAAGTTACTATAGCTTGTCTTAGAGTGATAGTGGTGGTGTCCTATCTTCATCTTGATCATGACAAGTTTGGCACCAAGTTTCACCTCTACCTAACTTGGGTAAACTTCAAATGACTTCACCTCCACAAAGTAACATTGATCATGTACATCAGTCCATGAAGATCTTCTTTGGGCTGGTCTTTTGTCTTGTGAATGATGCATGAGTAATTCAAACCCAACAAGCCCATCATTTGTTCTTAGGAATTCTGCTCCAGCTTGACTTTTCCCTCTTGTGAAGGGCATATCTTCGTGGATAAGTATCATAATTGAGTGATTCCAGTTGCATTTGAAACTAGACTCACATGGCTTGATCTGGAGAACTGGAAACACAACCAAATATGTCTGGAACATTATCTACAAGCAATCAAAGTTCGGTTCCAGAACGTTCGAGCAGCACCGAGTAGTACTCACTTGAGACTGAATGTAGGAAGATCCAACGGTCTAAACATAGTGAATTTTGAACTGGCAATACTAGACACATAAATGAATGGTGTCTAGAAATTACACCCAAAATCAATGGTTCGATGAATAGAAATTAGCCTCCCAAGAAGACTGATCTGCCCAGGTAGAAGACTGAGTTTTTGTTCCAAAATCTCTTGTGCAATTTGTTCTCTTTTCATCTCATTGTCTTGCTTGGAATGTCTTCTTTCATCCATTTTATTCATTTTTATTCTGAAACACCTATAAACATGAAAACAACATAAATAGCTCGAATAACAACTAACTAACAAAGTAAATATAAAGAATTCGATATAAATAAGTATACAATTATACTCCTTATCATTATAGATCCGTCTATTTTGATGGATGACGAGGTTTCGACCTCTCTTTTTGTTTAAGGGGATGTCACAAAAGATACCGGGACTTCGATAGACATTTGATTTAATTTTGGAGTTTGTAGGTATTCCTTTGTAATTTGGGCTTAGATCCGAAAAGATGGGTGTATTCGGAGTGTGTCTTGGTGGTATACTCTAAGTGATGGTTTTTTTTGTTGGCCCCTCAAGGGTGCATGGGTCATCATTGTACTGCTTGTTGAACTTGTTATTAATGAACATCCTTTTGATAAAAAAAAAGTAACAAGGAATCAATCCCAATATATGGTGTCTTTAACCAAACTAACCAAGATTATGTAGACCTTAAAAATAGTTAAAGGAACCAATTAAAAGGAAGCATATATGAAATTTATAAGAAATTGAAGACATAATATGAAATTTATGAACTATATAGAAGTAAAAGGATTCATATATATATATATATATCACCTTTCATATGTGTTGTATGCATAAAAAACTTGCCAGATGAATGACAAAAAAGAGAACAAAGAAAATATATAGGTAATAAACCCTGAATCATGGAGAATATTGGCAAATATTTATTTCCAACTGCTTTCTTTTTCTGAACCTCATCGATCAGCCAAAAAGAACACACTATGAGAAAGAGTTTAGCAAGAATAAAGCATGGACTAACCTGAACATATCTCAGGAGGGTCTGTCAGGAAGCACTTGATGTTTAGATTCTTTTCCTATTGAACACATAAAATATTAATAGTTGTTTTTCTTAATAGTAGTTATGCAGTTCCTGTGGATCTGTGACTTGTATAAATATTCATAGTAGTTTTTTTTTAGTGAAATGGGGGCGAAAAGCCCAAAACACAAAAGAACTAAACTACAACATTAGCTATAGGAACTGCACGAGGACGGCCAAGACCAGCCATGTCGTCTATGATAGCATCCATCATAAATTTAGTCTGGCATAGAAGGCAATCTACGGAGACCGACATCAGCATCAATGCTTCTTTTAGCAAGGCAGTTAGTAACCATATTGTGCTCATGATGAACGTGAGAAATAGAGCAAGAACTGAAGCAAGCGATAATGCTTTGACAGTTCAAAAGAAGAGTTCCCAGAGGATAAAGGTCCAAATCAATACTATGCAGAAGAGCAATGAGCACAGTAGAGTCAGATTCCACCAAAATGTACGTGAGTTATACCAAGATCTTTGGCAAGTTGCAATGCAGAATACATGCCCCAAGCTTCAGCTTGCAAAACATCCCCAATACCAATGTTCAACATAAAGCCATGGAACCAGTTACCATTCCAATCTCTAATCACACCACCAACACCAATAAGGCCATTAGAAGAACTGGTACCATCAACATTGAGTTTAAAGAAAGGATTAAATTCAGTTTACCTTCCTGAACTTTACACCAAATATCATGTTAGTTCCTACACTTATAATTTGATTAGAAACACCCCTATACTCTTCAGTTTAATCAGTTTAATCCCTCCGTCAATCAATCCATTAACTTTGACTATTAAGTGATGACGTGACATGAGTGAATTGAAGCTCATTCTTGGCTGATTTAACAGTGACGTAGCATGCCCAGTCATCAACCAAAAATGATTGGGCATGCCACATTACTGACGGAGGGACTAAACTGATTAAATTGAAGAGTATATTGGTGTTTCTGATAAAATTAGAAGTGCATGGACTAATATGATATTTAGTGTAAAGTTCAGGGGGCAAACTGAATTTAATCATTTTTAAAAATACCATTTTACATAGAAATCATGTGCTATAAGCCTATAATAAGGAAAAAAAATTCAATTTGCATAATTGACAAAAATAAGCGAAACACCGATATTGATAGATAATGTGTTGCCAAAGTCTATTTGCTTTGTTTAATCATAGAGTCGAAAAGAGCCCTAATAAGTAAATTCTCTTAAATTTCTTCAAACTTAAAAAACAAAAATTAAACACTTGTAGCAACGAATTACTCGTTGCTACAAGAGGGTCCTAACAGTTTTTTTTTTTTAAATTTGATGAAATAGTTAAAAAGACTCTTTCGATCCTCATAAGGTCTCACGTTAGACTTCACCAAGACTCAGAAATAATTTTGAGAACTCGTACAAATCGTACTTGAGAATTTCAAAGATACCATTTAGCATAGAAATCATGTGCTAAAGTAAGCGAAAACTCAATTTCGGTAGATTGTGAAAGCCAAACCTCATTTGCATTGTTTAATCATAGATTTTATGAGCCCCAATAACTAAATTATTTTACATTTGTTCAAAGTAAAAAAAATATTTATATATTTTTTATTACATTCAGTTTACCCCCCCCCCCCCCCCAAATTTACATATATTAGTCCCTGCATTTTTAATTTCATCATAAACACCTTGATACTCTTCAATTTAATTAGTTTAGTCTCTCCGTCAGTGATATGGCATGCCCAATCAGTTTTGGTTGATGACTTGGGATGCCACATCACTACCAAGTCAGCCAAGAACTAGCCTCACTCATGCCACGTCATCACTTAACGGTCAATGGTAATAGATATTGACTAACGAAGGGATTAAACTGATTAAATTGAAAAATATGAGGGTGATTATGATGAAATTAGAAAAGTGCGGGGACTAGCATGATGTTTAATTGGTGTAAACTTCAGGAAGGTAAACTGAATTTAATCCTTAAAGAAACTAGGATCAGGCTTCTCCCGGCTAAGCAAAGAGATGCTAGTAGTTGAAGAATAATGATCAGCTTTCTTAACAACATTTTTGCACTCATAAATGTACTGCATAATGATCGGAGTAGCATTATGAGGACCATTGAAGCTGTCATCGAAGATATACTTATTGCGCCATTTCCAAATGAACCAACATATAAAGATGAACATGTGAGACCAATTAAAATTCAGAAAGTTACAATTTTTTTGAAAGATATTATCAACAATCCAGACCTCCCAATCTAATGTAGAAGTTCTCTGCATAGTTATAGGGCTTCCAATGGCAATCCAAATAGAAAAAGCCTTGGGACAATCTCTGAACAATTGGAGCATTGTCTCAGGTTTCCCAGGGCAGTGAGGACATCAAGGGTCCAAAGTGATCTTCCTCGTAGCTCTATTCACATTAGTGAGGAGCCTGCACTGAAAAAATAACCAAGTGAAAACCTTCAATTAACTTGGGGGAATCTTAAGACTTTAAATCGACTTCCACACATGAGAATGTCTAGAATTCGCATCCATAGTACTTAAATAAGCACTCTTCATAGAAAACTTGTCATTGGTAGTGTGAGTCCAAATCAAACGATCATATAAGCCAGAAGTAGAAATTGGGATGCAAGTAATATGTTCAACAATAAGACAAGCATACAAGAGCACCTTATCCCAGTCATTATTACTCTATAAATCATGCACAAGCAGGTCATTATCAACTAATGAAGGGTCAAGAGCATGTTCACTAAAAATACCTACACCGGACCACTTGTCAGTCCAAAAGTGAGCTGAAGCCCCGTTACTAATTCTCCACGAAAGGCCATTTCGCAGAAGAGAATCCCCATGACAAACACTAGACCAGATGCTCGAGCAAGCAACAGGTTTTTTGTAAGAATCATCCATCAAGTTAGAGTTCTTCAGATACTTGCTTTTAAAGACCTCACACTAGAGATTCTCATCCTTCTAAAGCATCCTCCAACTAGTTTTAGCTAGCATAGCTTTATTCATAGTCGTAGCTTTCTTAATTCCCAAGCCACCAAGAAACTTAGGTTTACAGACAGAGTCCCAGTTCACCAAGTGTATTTTCTTTTTACCATCACTGTCTCTATACAAGAAATCCCGATTTAACTTGTCAAGAGTCATGGTGGCTGGTACAAGTAGGTAACTTCATAGTTTGCATTGCAGAGACATGTATAGAGGAAGTGACAGCTTGAATGAGGGTTAAGCGGCCAGCCGTATTCAAAGTTTTACTCTTCCAGCCAGCCAAATAGTTATGGACTTTATCAATCAACTCAACATAAGTATGGTTGGAAATCCTTGAGTGAACTAGAGGCATTCCAATGTATTTTCTCAAATCATTAGTCAAAGGGGAGCCACACATAGTATTGATCTCCTTAGCAAGCAATTTGTTAGTGTTAGGAGAGCAGTGTAATTTAGATTTGTCAAAGTTCAAAAACTGACCAGACAGTTCACAAAAACGATCCATACAACTCTTCAAAACTTTGGCTTGATTAGTAGAAGCAATATTAATAGTAGTTTAATTATGAATCGTGATAGAGTTTTGCTAATTAGTTTTGTATTTGTTGCATTATTTCACGTACAATTAATAAAGGAAAAGAGTAAAACCCTCAAATGGTATCAAAACTATCACGAAATGCACTTTTTGTGAGTTTTGCTAATTAGTTTTGTATTTGTTGCATTATTTCACGTACAATTAATAAAGGAAAAGAGTAAAACCCTCAAATGGTATCAAAACTATCACGAAATGCACTTTTTGTACCCAAGTTTGCTTAGGGAGTTTGGTGGTACCCAAACTATGTCTCAGTTAGCCTCATTAGTACATCCGTCCAATTTTTCGTTAAAAAAAATAAAAATAAAAATAAAAATAATAATAATAATAATAATTTCATCAAGGGTCAAACCAAAAATACAAAAAGTGAATGATTTTACCAAAATACCTATGAGTGAATGTTTTTGGTCTGACAGTGAGTCTGACTCTTGATGAATTTTGTTTTAACGAAAAATTAGATGGAGGTACTAATGAGGTTAATAGAGACATAGTTTGGGTACCAATAGACTCTCTAAGCAAACTTAGGTACCAAAAAATACATTTCATAATAGTTTGGATATCATTTGAAGATTTTACCATGAAGGAAAAAGGTATATATAGCTTGCCAAATTTGAGGGTATTGATCCATATATGCCATATATAACCCTCTTGATAAAGCTGAAAGGTAAGTGGGCAAAACGTCAATTTATATTTCTTCTCATTCTATTTAATTGACTACCAGCTTGTGAACAGCACCCTAAGAGCAAGTCCAGCCGTTGGTTGTTGCCCAGTTGCCACGTCAATGTAGCCTCAAAATCATAGAAAACAAGTTCCAACAGTTGAAAGGAGACCAGGCAAAAAGTGACTTGGGGCTTCTACATGGTCTCTTTGTGCCTTTGATGGAGACTAGTTGCCAGCATGGAGTAGAGATGGCACATGGGTGATGTCATGATTATTCCATCAATTATAGCTTGCACATGGTTGAAAACAACGAGCCGTTGGTTTCTTAATTATAGGTATTGAAACGGCTAGTTAATTGTAGCCCTTAGATGTAGGTTTAATTATAATGAACGGTCAAAGATAGTTGCATATGTGCAACGGTTATAAGTAAGAAACAATTAAAATAATGTCAAAAATTTCTATAAATACCTACTATTATCTCTTTACCTCCCACACCCAAAATTTCATTTCATTGCAGCAACACTTCCTCTTCCAACTATATTTATCTTTCAAAAAAAAAATTTGTTTCCAATATGGGGCCAAAAGCTGTAAATTCGGGGGGCAAATCTTCAAATTCGGGGACACGATGGTTAGTAGCTGAAGATGTTCAATTGTGTGAATCTTGGAGAGTTGTTAGCCATATATAATCCGGCAAAGGGTACAGATCAATCGAAGGATGAGCTATGGGCAAATGTTCATCGACACTATATGGAAAATTGGGGTGGAAATCCGGAAGATGTTCGATCGCCTCAAGGAATGACCAATAGATGGAAAACTATGAAACGCGAACTCCTTATGTGGCATTCTTCGGTTAGAAAAGCGCGTCAATATTACAAGAGTGGCTTTAATTTGATGGACGAGATAATATTTTTTATGTACCATAAATGTTAAATATTTATCAATTGGTATAAAATTTAATTAATTAATTCAAATAATGTGTATCTATAAATTGTTATTTATTTTTATAATTTGCTTAAATATAATTTGTTATGTATATTTATAATTTGTTGTGTTGTTTATTTTGTTACTAATTAAATATTTATTTGCAAATTTCATAGGAGCTCATGTTAAAATTTGTTATAAAATTTAATTAATTAATTCAAATAATGTGTATTTATAAATTGTTATTTATATTTATAATTTGCTTAAATATAATTTGTATTTATAATTTGTTGTGTTGTTTATTTTGTTACTAATTAAATATTTATTTACAAATTTCATAGGAGCGTCAAGCACAAATGTATTACCGAGACGATTGCGTGAGGGCCAAATTACCTGTCAAAGCATTCACACATCACTTATGTTATGATGTCGTGAAAGGCTTTCAACAATTTAAAGAGCATTCAGATGACGTCACTAGTGGCTCGAGTGGAGGAAGTCAACAAGTGCACACACAACCATCAGGAAATGATGGCCATGTTTACTTGAATTTAGATGAAGATGAAGAAATTGCCGATGTATCTCCAGACACTTCCTTAAGACCTCCTGGTAAGAAAGCTGCGAAAGAAGCTAATCGGAAAGGAAAGAAGTCCGTGCAAGACCAAGAGCGGATGACTTTAGCCGTAGAGACTATGGCAGCCAACCAAGCCTTATTACTTACGCAAAGGGAAAAACGTGAAGAGGAATTTCGTCAGCAGGTTTGGTTCGAACAACAACGGGAAATCCGAAAAGAGCAAATGGAGTTGCGACAAGAGGCAATGTTGTTGAACGATAGGGCAATGCAGACTATAGAAAGGGAAGAACGAATTATGGAGATGAACACAAGTGCAATGTCACCAATTAGAATGAAGTTCTGGCAAAGAAAGCAAAGAAAAATTGCTGAAAAGTATGATAACGAGGATGATGATACAACTGGTGCCTCAAATGTGCAACCAAATATAGATTGACGCTCCACATGGTTATTTAACCAACTCAACATGAAAACTCCTCATATTTCAAATAAATTATTTTTACGTTAATTGTTGTTATTTCTAAGTTTGGTTTGTGTTATTTATGTAATATTAATGTCAGGAAATAAAAATTGTGTTATTGTTTTAAATTCATAAGTTGTTTAATCATAAAGGCAAAATACAATTTTTATTCAAATTAAAAACAAAAAGCACAGAAAGAGGTTCAAGCATACAAAAAAAAAACACACAGCCTAAAAGCATACAAACAAATAAAGTTTGGTCACACAATTGCAAATTATTTAAATTATAAAATTACCGACGCATGTTGCCTTTCATGTGCCATAGATGTTCTTTGAGGTCATTTTGGAGGCTTGAATGAGCGTACTCGGATCTAATATGATGGTAGCGATCCATAAATCCTTCAATATTATGTCCATCCCTACCTACAGGTTCGAAGTTTTCTGTAATTGGACGCTCCCAAACTGAAGCCTTCCTAGGCATCATGTTGTCCTCATTTTCTTCATCGGACTCCAACTCGCCATCAGGTCTCTCATCCTCAATTATCATGTTGTGTAAAATAACACAAGTCAACATGATATATCGAATATCCTCTTTATCCCACCCACGAGCAGCTCCTCTGACAATGCCGAATCGTGATTGTAAAATACCGAAGCATCTTTCAACATCCTTCCTATACCCCTCTTGGCATTTGGAAAATAAGATATCTTTCTCAAGTGTAGGCCTTGGAATTGATTTCACAAAAGTAGCCCACTTTGGGTATATACCGTCAGCAAGATAGTAACACATATTGTAGTCAATCTTATTCACTTGGTACAAAACTTGAGGTGCGCGACCTCCAGTAAGTTCGTCAAACAACGGGGATTGTGCCAGTACATTGAGGTCGTTGCAAGCCCCAGGAACTCCAAAAAATGCGTGCCATATCCACGTGTCGTATGAGGCAACCGCTTCAAGGATAATAGTGGGGAAATGTTTCCGACCACTATATTCTCCAGCCCAACCCGATGGGCAGTTCTTCCATTGCCAGTGCATGCAGTCAATGCTCCCAATCATACCTGGAAAACCTCTTTTATCAGCTTTGGCGAGAAGTCTTCCGAGGTCAGCCACATTGGGAGCGCGAAGGTACTCCTTTGAGTAGATAGCAACGATTCCCCTGCAAAATCGTTGTAGCGCCTCAATTGAGGTAGATTTTCCCATTCGACAATACTCGTCACAAGCATCGGCTGAAGCACCATATGCAAGCATTCTCAAGGATGATGTCAGTTTTTGTTGGGGTAGCAGCCCTATTTTCTTGGTGATGATGTCAGTTTTTGTTGGGGTAGCAGCCCTATTTTCTTGGTGGCATCTGATTTTTGAACAAAATATGAGTCGTGCTGGCAAAGATCAGCAAATATGCGGTTGAACACATCATAACTCATCCTGTAGCGTGTTCGAAACTGCACATCGCTGAACACCGAACGTTGGATAAAGTAGTCTTGCATCAAATTGTTGCCACGTTCTTCCCTGAATCTCTCCGTGTTCGGTGCACGCCCCATATGAGAACCTCGCATACGAGGTTGGTTTTGAGATTGATAGTTAGCTACTGCTCCGAGAACTATGGCATTATTGGCCATCATGTCTTCATCTTCTTCATCACGAAACTTCCGAACCTTATTCAACAACCTCTTCATTGAGTAATTGAAGGAGAAGAAATGTGTATTGATCGAGTGAGAGATGAGAATGATAAGGTTGTGTGGTGAATAAAATGGAGCAATAAAGCTTATTTATTGTAATTTTTCATTCAATAATTTTTTTGGGTAGATGTGTGTTGAACACATGGGACGGTGGTAAACTTTGTATTATTTTTTAAAAAATATTATTGCTCTATTTTCAGTAAATTTGTCGGTGGGTTCTAATTTCAATAAATTTTTTTTTGTGGATATGTCTTGAACACATGGGACGGTAGTAATTTTGTATTATTTTTTCAAAAATATTATTGCTCTATTTTCAGTAAATTTGTCGGTGGGTTCTAATTTCAATAAATTTTTTGGGTGGATGTGTCTTGAACACATGGGACGGTAGTAATTTTGTATTTTTTAAATAATATTGCTCTAATTTTAGTAATTTTGTCGGTGGGTTCTAATTTCAATAAAAAAATTCGGTGGATGTGCGTTGAACACATGGGACGGTGAAAGTTTTTATATTTTGTTTCGAAAATAATATTGCTCAAATTTTTTAACTTTGGAAATATTTATCATAGATATTTATTGATATTACATCTTTAACATTTGCAATAAAATAAATAAATAAAAATTACATAATGCAAAAAAATTAATTGTGACCCTGACCCTGACCTAACGGGTGGAAGCAACATTCAAAAAGTCAGTGAACAGTGTCTGACCCAGTGACCCAGTGACCCTGACCCTGACCCAACGGGTGAACTTGCTCTAAGTGAGGCTGAAACAAATTTATAAGCTTCAATATCCGAGATGAATCTTGGATATTCCCGCCCTTCAACTCCCCTAGACCCTATTTTTTGGTCTTTCAAATGTGATAAAGTTGCTTATGAGGAGGTTATGAAAGGTATTGAGCATATTTTCTTGGGTTGTGCTATTTCATAAGCTTCAAACGGTAAGGCCAATATTTTATTGAAAATTTTCAGATAAAATCAAAGTCATCATGTACAAATTAAGATAGCAAATTAATGACTTGATTGAAAGCAATATTACACACACTTGATTTAAGTGCAATCTTGTTTGGGCCTTGTCGTCTCTAAATAAGTTTTTTTCTTTGTATGTAGAGGGTTTTTTTTGAAAAATTTGTATGTAGATCGAGTATGTTCGATATTAATTTAATTGAGAAAAACCTCCATATGGTACCTGAACTATTACCAAATGCAATTTTTGGTACCTGAATTTTCATAAAGAACCTGGTAGTACCTGAACTATTGTTCCATTAGCCATTATAGCACCTACCGTTAAATATTTCGTTAAGTGCTGACGTGGTAAGGGTAAAAAAGTCATTTCATTTTTTTTTAATTTAATATTATTATTTTTTTAATTTTTTTTTAAAAACTATTTTCTTTCATTTTTTTAATATTTTCTTAAGCTTAGTTTATACAATTATTTTTTTGGTGTATTTTTATTTTATAAATACTTGTGAGTTATTTTGAATAAATTCTTAAAACGCAAAACAATTTGTGAACTTTGTATTTTACAATGAATTTGTGTAAATTATTATTGTGTTTATTATCTAGTTAAAACTTGATTTTTTTTTATTTCTCATTTTTGTGAGTTAACTTCAAGTTTATTTTCTTAGTTAAATATTTTTTATATCTTTTTATTTTATTTTTTTAACTATATCCTTTCATTTTTTAAATATTTTCTTAAGCTTAGTTTATACAATTACTTTTTTGGTGTATTTTTATTTTATAAATATTTATGAACTTTATATATTAAGTTTGCAAAATACTAGTGGTTTATTGTTAGCTCAGTGTTAACTAAGAAAATAAACTTGAAGTTAACACACAAAAATTAGAAATAAAACCAAAATCAAGTTTTAAATAGATAATAAACATAATAATAATTTACACAAATTCATTGTAAAATACAAAGTTCACAAATTATTTTGCGTTTTAAGAATCTATTCAAAATAACTCACAAGTATTTATAAAATAAAAATACACAAAAAAAATAATTGTATAAACTAAGCTTAAGAAAATATTAAAAAAATGAAAGAAAATAGTGAAAAAATAAAATTAAAAAAATTAAAAAGTTAAAAAATAATAAAAATAAAAATAAAAATAAAAAATATATTTAAAAATATTAAAAATAATGACTAGGCATGCCATGTCAGCACTTAACGGAATATTTAACGATAGGTACTATAATGGCTAAGGGAATAATAGTTCAGGTACCATCAGGTTCTTTATGAAAATTCAGGTACTAAAAATTACATTTAGTGATAGTACAGGTACCATATGGAGGTTTTTCCCAATTTAATTTAATGATCAACTCATACATTAACTGGAACTGTTGCAGGTTTGATTAATTTAATTGTTATTTGAATTAAAACGTACACAGCTACCACCAAATACGAGTTAAATACTTCAAATCCATTATCCATGAGATATTGGTTTTGAAAAGAAAAAAAAAACAATGTAAATTCAATATGGTTTTGTTCTTTAGCCGAAACATGCATGTTACATGGACAAGAATCAATATCCATTGCAGAATCTATGATACATATATATATATATAAAATGGTTGTGGTGGGTATTAGTATATCCCTTCTTGTCTTCAAGCTGTGGCAGCTGCTTGCTAGCTTTGTGTCATCCGTAAACTTATTAGCCACTTCTCTTGACTAGTAGGCTTTTAGGACTCACTTTCAAAAGACAGAAAAATCAAGAAAAGTCGCTTTTGTTAACTTTTTTGTTAGGATTACATTACTACTTGCCCACATATAGTGGAGGGAGTCCAAAGAGATCGAAGCAAAAATATTCCAAAACTACTCGTTCCCATCCAATTCAAACTTAGCTTTCTATAGCAAATGAAGCACATATATATAGTGCCTAGCTAGGGCGAAAGAACGAAAAGGGTGAAATCTTCACATTAGATGGGATATTTGTTATTTGGCCAAAAAAGATGGGATATTTGTTGTTTGGCCAAAAAAGATGGGATATTTGTGAAAATGATCTTTATGTATATACACAACACTAACTTTGGTTAGATTATGTTGTTGGACTTACCAATAAATAATTGATTGATTGGTGGATGTCTAGGGTAGTCGGCTAAATTGTTTAGGACATAATTTTTGAAAAGATTGATGTTTTGCAAAACGAAAAATGACAAATTGATCGATACTTTCGCTAGATTTAAAAAATGTCTATAGAGCTTAATTCGAGATCAAATTTTAAGAACAAATTAAAAACAATGAAATTGTGAAACTCACTCCAAGGTAACTCTAACGGCTAACTCACCCATTGACGAGCAATCTCCTTCTAAAAGATAACATAAACCTTGATTGGTTTTGATATAGATTGAGGTGAAGTCACATGTCCACTTATACTAGTGTCACCAGTCGGCATTTGTTTCCATCCTCCCATACCCATTGATCCTATTCAATAAATAATTTCCTTCACAAAAAAAAAAAAGGTATTAGTATAGAGTACTAAACTTAATAACTTTTAAAGTCTATATCCATAGAGCCGGAAAATTCTGCAAAGATCCGAACACAAATGTTCCGGTAGGGTCATCATCAATATCAACCATTGGATGTGATAAATGCCCATTTTGCCCTTACAACCCCTCTTATAAATGCACCACACCACTTTCCAAACACTACTCCTCCAAACACCGAAGCAGCACCCCATGGAATCAGTCTACTATTGTTTAAAATTAGTCGAACCCAATTAGTTAACACAAAATTATTTATTTATTACAGTTTGACCAAGTTAATAAAAGATATATATTAAAATAACAATATCAAGCCACCCTCAATAGTCTATAGTCTAGAATCTAGACTACGTACAAGCAAACCCAAATCTCAGTCCTCAACATTACTTTTGCTTGGAGAAGAGGTATACGGATTACTCTAATCAGGATTGAGATCCTCTCCTCACCAATCTCTCCTCACCTTTCCTCACCAACAAATCTTGGCCCTCCATTTCGAAATGGAGGGCCCAGATTTCTTTTACTTTTTCCAAATCTTATACCCCACCCCAAAAGTGTAAACAATCTTGGCCCTCCATTTCGAAATGGAGGGCTGAGATTGCTTGGTGAGGCAATCTCTCTCCTCTTGGTGAGGAGAGGATCCGAGTCCCTCTAATCACGTCAAATTAATTAAATGTAAAATTATACTCTAAAGTGTAAACAATCATTTTAGTCGAGACCATATCCCCCATTCAATTATATGAAATGCCTCATTTTCAATGCTTGGACCAGCCAACCTCCCCCGAAATCAGACTTACTTGATCATGACGTTTTTTCATCGTTAATTAACACAACATTGAATAAAGCTACGGAGAGCACCCCTAGCTGCTACTTATTTATTTTTACTCTTTCGGTCTGAACACCCCCAGTAGCATCGGACTATGGGCTACTTGTACAAGAGAAATTCTAATATGCAGTGCTGCATACCATACAGTTTTTTTTTTAAATTGAATTACTTTTTTGAAATGTAATTGCCGTTCAAAATATATAAACTAGACATTTCAAAAATGCAATTGTCATTTCAAATAATGCAATTGTCATTTTGAAAATGCAATTGTCATTCCAAAATGCAATTGCATTTCAAAATTATCAGTTTTAATTTTTCAAATGGAAATTGCATTTCGAAAATGCAATTGCATTTTAAAAAAACAGTCTGCATGGTATGCAGTAGGGCTGGCTTCGGGTCGGGAACCGACTTTTTTTTGCTCTCCCGATCCCGAACCGAAATTTTCCGGGATCTCCATTTGCCTTCCCGATCCCGTCCCGAATACCGGTTTTACCGAAAAACCGGTATCCCGAAATTCATCGGTCGGTTCCGGTTGGTAATGGGTTTACCGAAAATTGCAGAAGAAGAAGTTGCAGGTTGTCCAGATCGAAGAAACAAAACCAGAACTCCAGAAGAAGAAGAAGAGAGGAGGAGTTGAAGAAGCCCAGAAGAAGAAAAAATCTGGAAAAGGTTGATGTCGTGGGTGGGAGAAAGAAGCAAAGAGAGGACTCAGGAGGAGTTGAAGAAACCCAAAAGAAGAAAAAATTTGGAAAAAGGGAGATGGCGTGGGTGAGAGAAAGAAACAGATCGAGAGGACTCGGGAGGAATTGAAGAAGCCCAGAAGAAACAAATTAAGAGAAAGTGGCGTGGGTGAGAGAGCGAGAGGAGTTGAAGAAGACGAGAAGAAGAAAAAAAGAAAAGAAAAGAGTGATGATCCGAGAGAGAGAGAGAGAGAAAGAGAGAGAGAGAGTGTCAGCCAGAAAAGTAGAAGAAAACAAAAACAAAGAGGAAAAAGTGTAGTGGGTGAGAGAAAAGAGAGAGAGAGAGGGTGAAGACCGAAGAAGGAGGGAGAAAAGTCAGAAAAGTAATTAGTATATATATATATTCGGTATTTCGGGACATCCCGAGTTTTTACTTTTGGCTTACCGGTACCGACCCGAACTTGGTATTTCGGGACGGGATCCCGTACCGAAATTTCGGGATACCGATTTTTCGGGATTTTTCGGGATCGGGTCGGTCGGGATTCGGTAGGTTCGGGACATTTCGGTAAAAAAAGCCAGCCCTAGTATGCAGCACTGTAGGTTAGACACACCGCTTGTACAATGGCACTTTCTATTAATAAAGGTTTAATTTTTTTTTTTATCAAGAAAAATTCACTTAATACTCGATAATTGCAACAATAATTACCGTCTCAATTAGGAGATTACAACCACAAAAACTGAATAACAAGAAACTAAAACTAGATATCCTCACTCGATAGAGGAGGAGCTAACTAGTTAAAGGATCCAAACTATAGCAGGAGTTGACAGTATACTGGATCAAATAGCATAACTGGTTAGGCGTACCTAATAAAAAGATTTAATTAGTAATAAACCTAACTTAATATTACAATTTACAACCCACATGTTTTTTTTCTCTTGGTAGTATGGGCTACAAATACAATGGCTCTTTCAATTACAGGTTTAATTAGTGAGCACTAGGTGTAGTTCAGTTAGACTAAAACAATTTCCTATTCAGTTTAAACCCAAGTTCGAGTCTCACCTTCATCACATTTTTCCAACTTAGTGACCCCTCTCCTAGGCCAAATGCCTCTTTGTAAATATATTTAGACCCACATGTATTTTTTTTTTTACAGGAAGACAACAATATATTAAGACCAAAAATTAAATATGATGCCACACCCTTTTTGCGTCACAACAATATCAGACATTATCTCAATAATTTCAGCTATTTTTTATTAAGCCTAATATAAAGACAGTACATACACTTGAAACTTTGTAAGCTAAAAAGATTTGATCTCAAACCTAATACTATTGTTGCCGCTTCACTCATCAAAAGTCACTGAGGCTTTAGGCCCATGAGTCTTCTTCTTTGTAGTCTCAGTGTCCTTAGAAACCTTTGTCTTATTCTTTTGGGAAAAACCTTCATATGATACATGAACTGTCATCAAATGCAATATTTTGTACCTAAACTTTCATAAAGAACCTGATGATATCTGAACAATTCATCCGTTCGCCATTATAGTACATACCATTAAATATTCCGTTAAGTGCTTATGTGATATGGGTAAAAAAGTCATTTCATTTATTTTTATTTTCAAAATAAATTATACAAAAAAATTTAGAAAATTTATCCACAATTCAAGACTAAAAATGAGAAAAATTATTTTTATTTTTTTAATATAATTATTGCCAATTTTTATATTTCTAATATAATTTATTACCATGTAGGTGGTTTTATTATTAATTAAAAAATAAAAATAAACTATATTAAAAATAATAATTTAAAATTTTATTATATTAAAAAATAATGATAATTTATTTTAATTTTAAAATTTAATAATAAATTACCTACATGGCATCTTTAATCTTGAATATTTGAGAATAAAAATAATTTTTGCATCTTTAATCTTGAATGTTTGGGGATAAAAACTCTAATTTGATTATGTTAATATAAATTTATTTATTTTTTTGCATAATTTATTTTTAATTTTTAAATTTAATAGTAAAAAACCTTTAATGATTGGTTTACCCATACTCTAGTCACCAAATTACAAGTTTTACTCATGCTACATAAGCACTTAACGAAATATTTAACGGTAGGTACTATAATAACTAACGGAGGAATAGATCCTACCACCAGGTTCTTTATGAAAGTTCAAGTACCAAAAATTGCATTTGGTAATAGTTCATGTAATCATATGAGAATTTTTCTCTATTCTTTTCATCCAGAGGACAGCCACGACATTTACCTCTAGTATATCATGATAGGGAAATTATCATAAATGGTACCTGAACTTTATCTCTATTATATAGATGGTACATGGACTTTGCTTTTGATCAGAACCAGTACCTAAACTTTTCGTTTTCTTCTTAAATGGTACATGTCGTTACATTCCGTCAATTTTTCCGTCAAAAAATCTAAATTTTTTGAAAAAAAAACAAAAAATTTAAAAAAATAGTTTTAGTTTTAGTTTTTTTTTTCTATCTCACTCCCCCCTCGGTCCTCTGGGCACCCATCTCACCAACGTCGTCCTTACTACCACTCTCCGGTCATCTCTCTCTCTCTCTCTCGCTGCAAACCACCGCGCAGCCTCTCGGACCATCACCGCCTCATCGGCTCCACCGCAGCCTCCTTTGCTCCGCCGCTCACCCATAATCATAGCCCATTAATTTGGGCACCCATTTACAACCTATAATCACAGCACAACAAGCATCACAGCCGGCAAAGGCATGGGTTTCCAAGGTTGTGGCTTGGAGCTCGAATTGGAATAGAGGAAGAGCGGCGGTGGATTGATCGAACCATTTAAGTGTTAGACGGCAGAGAAGGAGGAAGGAAGAAGAATTCCAGAGTTTTTTTTTTCAAAATTTTTAGAGTTTTGGGAAATTATCATAATCTGGTTTGCTTTGATTCTGAGCAAATGAAATGGTGGTGATGACGACAACGTGCAGCGGAGCTTTGGTGGTGTAAATGGAGGCACGGGCCTGGTTTGGTGGGTGTCCAAATCAGTTAGTGTTGCCGTGGTGGCAATTGAGAGGAAGCGCCAAAGCGGATTGAAGGTTGTTTTGAATTGAATCCATGGGTGAAAATGGAATGGGCTTGTCGGTTGGAATTGCAATAGAGGTGAAATGATGTGTTCTGATTAGGGAGAGATGATATCTCTAGAGGAACGAAGAAAAAATCATAGAAGGAGAGAGTGACCGGAGGAGGAGGATGAGGAAGAAGATGATGAGATTTTTTTTTTTGTCAATTTTGTTTAGAGTTTTAACGAAAAATTGGCAAAATCTGACGGTAGGTACCAGTTAGGATGAATTTGAAAAGTTTGGGTACTAGTTGTGATAAAAAATGAAGTTCATGTACCATCTATATAATGGAGGTAAAGTTTGTACCATTTGTGATAATTTTCCATCATGATATTCAAAAATATTTTTAAAGTTTATATATATATATATATATTTTCAACTAAATTAAAAATATATAAATAGATTAGACCTTTACCGATGAATATGTTGTCGGGAAAACATATATGTTTCTTGGCTCTCTTTTTTTTTTCTTAATTTGAGTTGGGAACAATTGACTTAAAAAGCCTTAAAAGCCTTTCTCTTGATCCGTTGAAGGAATTATGAAATAGCAATTTTTCCAAAAAAAAAATTGTGTTCTATAATAAGAAAATTTTGAGTTGTTTGGCATAGTCAACAAAAACTAATCAAATGCATGACTCTCGTAGCAAGATAAGGTTTATAAAATCATTTATGATGATGTTCCAAAGGGAGAGGCAAAAGGGGGGGGAGATATTGTAATATTTGGAAATTTTTTTGAAGTTAAAAAAAAAAAAATCAAAAAAATATTTTAAAATATACTTTTACCGACGAATCAGTCGTCGGCAAAATCTGTTTCTTGGCCTTTTAAAAAAAATTGATTGGGAGCGCTTGACTTTAAAAATAAATGAAATCATTTCCAGCGCACTTAGAACCCTTTCTTTTGACTGATTGAAAAAATTATGAAAAATTGTAATTTTTTCAAACAACTAGTGTACTATAATAAGAATTTGAGTTGTTTGGCATGGTCGGTAAAAACTAATCAAGAGCACAACTCTCCTCTTATGATGAGATTTCTAAAACACACACATGATGATAACATGATAACATGATATCATAATATTCAGAAATCTTTGTAAAGTTTTTTTTAATATTTTGAAATAAATTAAAAAATGTAAAAAAGAGAAAATCTTTAACGGCAAATATGTCTTTGGTAAAAGGTATTTCTTGGCCTTTTTCTTCTTGATTTGATTTGGGTACAGTTGACTTATGAAACAAAAGAAATTACTTTCGTTTGGACTTAAAAGCCTTTTCTTGACCAGTTGAAGGAATTATGAAATTATATTTTTTTCAAAAAAAATCGTATGGTATAATAAGAAAATTTGAATCGTTTGTCATGGTTAGCAAAAACTAATCAAGTGCACAACTCTCGTAGCACGACGACGTTTACAAAAGCCACTACTAATGATAGGATGATATTGTAATATTCGAAAATCTTTTTGAAGTTTAAATTTTTTTTTTTCAAATGAATTCAAAAATGTATACAGAAATAGACCTTTACCAAAGAATAATGTGTTGGTAAAAGTTGGTTCTTGACTTTAAAAAAAATAATTTGATTTGGGCATAGTTGACTTAAGAAAATTTTGAGTTGTTTGTCATGGTCAGCAAAAACTAATCAAGTGCACAGCTCTCGTAGCTTGATGTGGTTTATAAAAATCACTCCTGATGACAAGATGATATTGTAATATTCAAAAATATTGGAAATCTATTTGAAGTTTAAAAAAAAAATTATTTTCAAATAAATTCAAATATATATATATAGAAGAAACCTGTACTGACAAATAATACATCAGCAAAAGGTGTTTCTTGTTTTTGTTTTTTGTTTTTAATTTGATTTGGGTGAGTTAGAATCAAGTGAAATCATTTTCAGTGCAACTTAGAACTCTTTCTTTTGACTCATTGAAAGAATTATGAAATTTAAAAAATTTCAAAAAAATTTCTATAATAAGAAAACTTTGAGTTGTTTGGCATGCATGGTCGGCAAAAACTAATCAAGAGCACATAAGAATGGAAAAGAATCACCTTGATATTTGCGATTCCAACTTCATGTACATGAGTTGCAGAGAACACCTAGGTTCCTATTTAAAAGAAGAAAAAAACCCTTGTTCGACCCAAGTTGGAACTTTGTGTCCGAACTCTCTCTTATTGACATATATTTGGAAGTGTAATTTCATGATTTGAATTATTGATCTTCTAAAACAATCTTTACATATCAATTATGCAAAAACTCAAAGTAAACAGAGATCGTTTATTCATGCAATTGCATCAAATAAATTGATGGTTCATCATGAGAATGTTAACTTTTACTAAAATTGTACAATTGTTTGATATAATTGGAAGAGTTAATGATCTCCTAATTTGAATATTTTTTGCAGAATTGATCTATAAAGGTTTCTTTACAAGATCAACGGTTCAAATCATGGAATTACACTTCCGAATATATGCTAATAAGAGAGAGTTTGGACACAAAGGTCCAACTTGAATCGGAAAAGAGTATTATTCCTATTTAAATTCAATGGAAAGATATTATTGTAGCAATTTTTTTTAGTTACATACTTACAGTTGAGGGGATGGAATCATAACCTAACCTAATTCTGATTCAATTCTCCTTTATTGCTCTCCACTGTGGCGAAACCTATGAGCTTATTATTGTAGCAACTTTGATTCTTTCTTTTTTTTTTGACAATGGATAACTTTCATAGAAAGGGAGAAAACTCCAAACAAAAAGCAACAACAAACCAACAAAAGCAAAACAAACAGAAAACAAAGAAACTAAAACTCTCCAAAGCGTGGACAAAGACCATCAGCAATTGGAGAGTAGATAAGCCTAAGTAGGAGCAGGACGTGCATCATAGAGAAGAATATGAACAAAGAAGGAAGGCGGTTGCAATACCCAATCCACTGGGCACATCCTCCTGCGAACCAACTGCGCAATGTAATCGGCAGCTTGGTTGGCTTTCCTGCTGGTCCAAACCCAGCTAAAGGTGGTGAAAGCAACTGTAAGATCTCAAATAGATCGAACCCAAGGTTCAACAGACCAATCTGGAGGCGAAGAAACATTCTTTTAGCCTTGTAGTCCCATTTAACCAAAAAAGAAAAGGAAAAGGAATAAAAAAACCAACTCTTTTCTTATTCCTCTTTTTACTGAATTAGCTCATTTTTTTTTAAAAAGAGTGGGAAGTTTTTTATTTTTTATTAATTATTTTGTTTTTTATTGAATATATATTTTCAGTAACCAAAAATAGAGACTTAGGTTAAATAAATTCAATTGTCTGTGAGGCAGCTTTCTCACCTATGGGTGACTCTTGCGAGAACATAAAAAACCTAGAACAAAGTGCTTTCAAGTTTCGAGCTGCACACTTCCACCGCTTCACTGTCCCTTTGCCGTTTACTTATATTATAGTCTTCTGCTTCTTTCTCCTTGTAGCTGTTCTAACAGAGCTTCTCTAAGAACTCTCCCATGGCAGCCGCCAAACCCTCCTCCATTTCTTCCTCTATCTCCAGAGCCACCCCTCTCCACCTAACCCCACCTCAATCCTCTCCCTCTTTCTCCCCCAAAACCCTCCCAAAACCCTCTTACCCTCACAGAACCTCCATTTCTCACACCTCCTCTCTCTCACACGCACACAACTCCTCCTTCACCGCCCACTCTCAAAACCCAATTTCCGGCTTTTTCTCATCGAACAAACAACACCCAGATGGCCGGTCCATTGACTACGATGATGACGAAAAGCCTCGGGAGGAGTGCGGCGTTGTCGGCATCTACGGCGACCCGGAAGCCTCTCGACTCTGCTATTTGGCCCTCCACGCGCTCCAGCATCGAGGCCAAGAAGGGGCTGGGATTGTCTGTGTGCAAGACAACGTCCTTCAGTCCATTACTGGTGTGGGGTTGGTCGCTGAGGTCTTTAATGAGTCCAAGCTCGACCAATTGCCTGGTGACTTGGCTATTGGACACGTCAGGTACTCCACTGCAGGTTCCTCTATGCTTAAAAATGTCCAACCTTTTGTTGCAGGCTATAGGTTTGGGTCTGTTGGGGTTGCCCACAATGGTAATTTGGTAAATTATGGCTCCTTAAGAGCTATGCTTGAAGAAAATGGGTCTATATTTAATACCAGCTCTGATACTGAGGTGGTTCTTCACCTTATTGCGATTTCAAAGGCTAGGCCTTTTCTTTTGAGGATTGTTGATGCATGTGAGCAGCTTGAGGGTGCGTACTCGATGGTGTTTGTGACCCAAGATAAGCTTGTTGCGGTTCGAGACCCGCACGGGTTTCGTCCTTTGGTTATGGGGAGGAGGAGCAATGGTTCTGTTGTGTTTGCCTCTGAAACTTGTGCGCTTGATTTGATTGAGGCCACATATGAGAGAGAGGTGTTTCCTGGAGAGGTTGTGGTGGTAGATAAAGAGGGGGTTCAGTCTCTTTGCCTTATGGCTCATCCTCAACCAAAACAGTGCATATTTGAGCACATATACTTTGCTCTGCCGAATTCTGTTGTTTTCGGGCGTTCGGTGTATGAATCTCGTCGGGTATTTGGTGAGATTCTGGCCACTGAGGCCCCAGTTGAGTGTGATGTTGTCATAGCAGTGCCTGATTCTGGTGTGGTGGCTGCGCTTGGTTATGCTGCTAAAGCTGGTGTGCCTTTTCAGCAGGGTTTGATAAGGTCTCACTATGTTGGGAGGACCTTCATTGAGCCATCACAGAAGATTAGGGACTTTGGCGTGAAGCTCAAGCTCTCTCCGGTCCGGGCTGTGCTGGAGGGTAAGAGGGTTGTGGTCGTGGATGACTCAATTGTTAGAGGAACTACGTCTTCAAAAATTGTTCGGTTGTTGAAGGAGGCAGGTGCTAAGGAAGTTCACATGAGGATTGCAAGCCCACCGATTATAGGTTCCTGTTATTATGGTGTGGACACCCCAAGTTCTGAGGAGTTGATTTCAAATAGGATGGAAGTGGAGGAAATTAGGGAGTTTATTGGATCGGATTCACTTGCTTTTCTTCCATTTGATAGCTTGCAGGGGATGTTGGGAACACAATCTTCTAACTTTTGTTATGCTTGCTTCACCGGAAATTACCCTGTGGAGCCTAGAGAGGATAAAGTGAAACGGGTTGGTGATTTCGTGGATGATGGGATGACTGGTAATTTTGGGTCCATTGATGGTGCTTGGGTTCCAGCAAATCGGATTCACAAACAGGAGGATAAGGAATTCGAGGGTAGCGTTCTCTGAAAGTGAGCTCATGCTCCATTGCTTCAGTTGATGATATAAATGCATTTTGTGTTCAACACAGCAGCATAGGGATGCATTGCAGTGACTGATGTCTTCACCGATCTAAATGATAGTTAAGTGCATCCTTGAATTGATGGTTCCAAAATCGAAGACTAATACTGTCTTGTTGGGCTCCTTTTCAATTTTGCATCTGATTTAAATTTTCTTGATGTCACACAATTGGTATGTTGTTATACAAGATTAAATTTTCTGAATTCAGCTCTAACTTAACCAGCTCTTGGTAGTATCTTTCTATTTCTCACAATGTTCATAGTATCTTCGGGTGCATGAGCTGATTATTTAGGATGTTATGGACTTGATTTACTTGTGCAAGGTTGACACTAGTTTTTATGCTTGCTTAATGCAGTTTTTTATTTTTATTTTTGTTCTCTGTGAAAAGATACACATTCAAAACAAGAGCATTTTGTCGAGTGGCAGCTGAGTTGTTAATGGGATAAATAGCATATCATGCTTCCATGTTATCGTTTCCTTAAAGAATCTATCAATATAAAACTATTTATTGGAAAATTCATCATATCTGTAGGTTTAAAATGTGTCTTCGAAAATGATTGCTTAAAATCATGATTTAAATTCATTTTTGAGCGTGTTTAAAAAGTGATAGATGGATATGTATGTTAGCATATTTTATTTAGTGTAACGTTGTAAGCATTTATTTGCCTCTTGAAATTTTGACACCAATGTTCTTGCATCCGCAAGAAAATTTGCTTCTCGAAGGACATGCTTAAGCGATGAAAGAACATCACTAGTGATTTAGACAGAAGATGGTAATACGCCAAATAAACTTGCCAATCTTAGAATCAATAACGATCCTTGAAGGACACAGTCAATAGCAAGCTTAGAATCAGATTCCACAAGCATCTTCAAATGGCTTGTTCGAACATCTTGCCACAGCCAATTTCCAAACGCCAGTTATGAAGTCAAGATTATTCACTAGTTTTTCTCATATAGTATGATAATCATAGTTCCAAGGAAAAAAGGCATTTATTCGTAGCGTGCTGAGAAATTGACACCACAAACTCAGCCTCATTAAGTTTCAGTAGTCATAGATTTGGTTTAATTACCAGTGGACAGGAATTAATGATGCTTAGGAGATTCAATACGCAATGCACATACCATTATGATCAGTACAGCAGCAACCAAATTCCAAAAGTTAAATTAAAAGGACGA
Organism: Rubus idaeus; assembly: GCA_030142095.1. NCBI lineage: Eukaryota > Viridiplantae > Streptophyta > Magnoliopsida > Rosales > Rosaceae > Rubus > Rubus idaeus. Next base: position 8,425,788 of record CM057966.1, on the reverse strand, counting down.
CAAAATGAGCCAACACCACAAGTTCGTTTAATCGTTTCCACCAACAACCAAAAAAGAAAACGTGTAACACCAACGCCCTCACCCCCAAAATGCACACGAATAGAAACATAAATTCTAAATAGATCGATGCAATGGAAAAAATCCAAAGAAATCGATGTTGCAATGGATCCCAGTATTTAAGAAATGTACGCCACTTGTTTATAACAAAGACAAAAAAAGGTCTGATCTTTAATAAGAATAATAACGTAACAATGCATGCATATTAATCGAACTGCCTCAAAATTGAAGGGGGCAGTTGACATATTAGTATATGACTAAGTTTAACATATGAAGTTATGAACTGCGGCCGGCTAGCACTTTTCCAATCACAGCAACTTGAGAATTATTGTTGTGCGTTATTGTTGCGAAATATTTTACCCTATACGCTATCACCCACTTCCACTAACATTTCCCAAAGGACAATCAAGTTGAATGAAGCTTGAGGCAAGTAATCAAAACTTATCTGGTTCATCCACAAAAACATTGATAAACCATGCAACAATTAGCCGTTTTCTGCTCGGTCGTAAGCATTGGACTTATGCTTTGGTGCAAATGTAAAACCATCTGGAACCTTCCCCAGCAACATCTCAGAGATCCTAACCTGCAAAAGTGAAGAAGAAATGTACTCAAACTACATTGCCTAGGAGGTTAGTTAAGCAGATTTGACAGCCGAAAGAGAAAACAAAGCTGTACCCAGTCAGCGGCAGAATCAGAGGCCATTAGCGTCTCAAGGTCATCACGACCAAAATAGGATGGTGGGCGCCAGTTCAGTCGTTGTGGAATGACATCTAGAAGGCCAACGGGTACATATCTACAAGTGTAGCTAAGCCATTCTAACAGAAAACGCCTAGTTGTCTCGACACCTGGGACATAAGACAGGATAAAAGCCCATAAAATCAGAAATTTGATAAGCACAGATGTCCCTAAACATGAAGTTGGACAACTCTGCTCAAGAAACTGTATAAAAGAGAACATATATTTTTATAAAAACAGCTAAACATTCTAAAAGATAACATTTTAAAATATTGATACTAGCTGGTATGCATTGTATTAATGATACAAACCTTTTGTGTCAGAGCCCCAATGTTCAAGGCCACAACGTACATAATCCTTTAAAATATTAAATCGCTCCCCAGAAGTGATGTCCCAGTGCCTCTGCTCCTTTATTTCAGTAAAAACCCAAGGCTGAAAACACAAGGAGGGTTAGTACGCAATGGACTGTACATACACACAAACGCAAGATATAAATTCCAGCCATCTAATATAAAAGTAAATAATAACAATAACCAAAAATCTATGTGTCTGTGTGTTGGGTTGGGGTTGGGGGGGGGGTTAACTGCAATACACATACCTTAATTAGTGCTCCTCGAGCAATCATACATGAAGAAAGTTCAGAGCACTCAGCCTTGTGCTTGTTCCAATCTACATAAGACAATACATCTCCATTTCCAAGGACTTGCAAAGAATCAGGGGCCTTTCTGGCACACTGGTACACGTATTCCCAATCTGCAAGCTTGCTGTAGCGTTGCTGTCGTGATCGACCATGTATTGTCACTGCACTGGCTCCCCAGTTACCCATGTCAGCAATAAGTGAGTCGATGCGATTTTTCCCCTCAAAATAGGCTGTGCGGACCTGGGCAAGAAGACAGCAGCAGTTTAACATGTCTTGGACAACCCTAAAGACTAGGAGTTTACTTGAGACATCAAGAATAAAAGAATAATGCTAGAAATTTCCCGAAGCAGCTAGTGCATTAAACATCACAAGAATGTCCTCATTCTGGAATTAAAAAAATCAACAAAAGTTTCATAGGGAGCAGCTAATGCATTAAACATCACAAGCATGCCATCATTCAGCAGATCATATCGTTCACAGTTGTATAGAGTTGGCATAAAATTTACCTTGATAGTCATAGGAATGTCGACTGTACCAGAAGCTGCTTGCACGATGCCTTTCATTCGCATTGGTTTTGTTAGAAGGGCAGAGCCAGCACCCTTGTTCACAACAATATCTATTGGGCACCCCATATTTATATCAATGAAGTCCACTGTGCATTCCTGTTCTATAAGTTCAACAGTGCGTGCCACAGTGTCCGGATATGCCCCACATATCTGAACACCAAACATATCCTCAGATGAATGTCTCCTCAGCAGGGCCCATTCCGATGCTTGACCCTATTCCCATATGAAAGTTCCAGTTAGATTAAGTAACATACATCATACAAATTCATTCATGTGAAACTGAAATTGTAAATACAAAAGGAACTGTGAAACTAAGGCAAATGACTAGCCCTCTGCTCTACTAATGTGAACTAAAAACACCTTCATCTGTCTGGAAATTAAAGAGTAACAGAATTGATTCTGACACTGTATACCATGTTAATAATGAATGCATTGATGCCAACTGTTATGCCTTACATAGCATAACTGCAGAAGTGATATATTGCCGTTTCTTTTCCTAGAAGGTCAATAGAAAACTGAAAAGGCATGCTTTCCCTAGCGCTTAAGAATTGTATATCAAAGGATGCTGATACCCAGTTCAGGCAAGTAACCTTATGACGTAACAGCTTCACTAATCCACACTATTAAGCATAATATGCCACTAACCCTAGATAAAGATTTAATTCATTTTGGGAGTGGCATAAAGTACTATTAAGTCCTTCGAACTTGTGTTTTCATGTTAAAGAATGTGTTTACAACATATATATATTTAAGATTATAAATAACTGAAAAAATCGATTGTGGGATATCGTTAACATCATGGATCATTATAGGTTGTTGATCACATTGACCACATAGTACAGTTAAGGAGCATTGAGTTGTGTCTCAAAGGTGAAATGTCATGTATATTTAAAGAAAGATAAACGCTGCTCAGCAGGCAAAAGCATAACACAAACCTGCAGAAGATTTGTACACATTGCCATTTCACCACAAGTTATATCTGCCCCGAAACCTTTGCAAACCCTTCGGAATGGAAGATTTCCGACCGTGGTCAGAGGTGCAAGGTACAACTTTTCTCTGAAGTCAATAAGCTTCTTTTCACGTGGGTGTGTTTTTAAACTTTTATCATTCTCTGAGAATTCGATATTAGCGGCAGCTTCTGCTTCAGGTTGCATGTAGGTTTGCCCATCAACTTTTTCAGCAGCACTCACACCTGTTGCAGAATAATCAACATTACATTGAATGCCTCCAACTATTAGGACATTATAACAATGTCAAGAAAGAAAAGGGCAAAAACCTCCATCATCTGCTTCACCAGAGCCAAACTCCTCTTCAATTACAGATCTTGCCTTCTTTGACGGCCTAGATTCGTCAGATGGAAATGTTTCATCAACACCTCTCTCTTCTTCAACTTCGGCAGACAACTCCATTTCATCAGATGGAAACGTTTCATCTACACGACCATCTTCTTTTATTTCAGTAGACAACTCCACTTTATCATTTGATTCACTGTGTTATTGGGTAATTCACTACACCCATTTTCATCAGTAACCTGGCAAGTCTTCGAAACAACCGGGCCATTCTCCTTTAACATGGCAATAATTTTGGAATTGGCATGCCCCTGCAACAGATAGGTCACAGAAATTTATTATTTTTTAATATAAGAATAGGTCACAGAATGATGCATTTAAATCAAATAAAAATTTGATGTCCACATTACTAATCACTAAGACATAGAAGGGAAAACATGAATGTATTAAGACATTTCATTATGTTGAACCCAATAATCAAATATTGTTATAATTTCCTTTTCAGTAACCAAAGCCTTTGCTACACTTCAACCAAATTAATGGATACTTACAACAAAACAAAACACATCCAAATATCCAATACACATAAGTGTACAAGTTCAAGTGTCATAAAAGAGTGTGTTTCTTTATTTGAGCTCTTTCATTTTTATGGGAAACAAAAGTTTGATTAAAGAAAAGAGTAGAATGGAGGACAGTGGTGAAACTAAGATGTTCCGGTAGGAGCCAAAATAAAAAATTATTATAAATGAGGAAAAAACTAACAAAATAACTATGCATAAAATAAAACAGAAAAAACCTATGAAAATGCGTTAGAAAATCAGTTCTGTAGATGGGTAAGTCCAAAGTCAAAACAAAGTGGCAAAGTCTTGGTGGATTAAGTGCTAGAAAGTTAGGATAAAGGTGGGTAAGTCCAAAGTAAAAAAAAAATTAAGAAAGAGGGGACCTACACTGATTTGTGTAGTTCTTCTCTATTGGTGTAAAAAAAAAATGGTTAGGCCATGGCCTCCTTTTGCCACCATTATCTTCCGCTACTGATGGAGGACAAGGAGTCCTCTGAATTACATCAAGGCGAACGACAAACTAAAAACCACACTACCCTACAGGAACAAAACAACAAAAGGAAAGACTCACATAGGAGCTGTCGAATTTAAAAGTACAGTAGACAAAGAGCTTCTGAATTTGGACGTATGTTCTCCCCACCAAAGAACTTGAATCCCATTCACAGAAAAGCATTGCTAGCTGACCCAGCTCAAACTAGCCTCCCTGAAAAGCTTTGACCAAGCCACGGGGCAATGAACCGGCAGGTTCTCCATAGATTCCATATTTTCACTATTTTAAACACATAATGCCAATTGGAGACAAAGAAAGAGATGTCGTCTCCTCCGAACCTAATACAAATATTCACCCTCCCAGTTGCAACTATCCAAGCTAACACTCTTCCCTTAGGAGATCTTCCATATTACATGAGAGGGAATGAACAAATGAAGAGAGGGATTGTCCAGTAGGTGCCTAAAAGTAGACTTTGAAAGAGAAAACCTGGGATGATTCAAACTTCCAGATTCTCCTAGAAGAGTTGATCACCATATTTCTAAACATGACACAAAACATGAAAGTTCCCTCCAGATTATTTGGATTTCTTTGGAACCAAAATCCACTCTTGAGATTCCCACAAAATCTAGCAATGAATTAATTAAGGTACTATGATAAATGATAGAGGCTCAGATTTCCCACCCAACGGTCTTCCCAAAACCTCACTCTCGCCATTTGCCACCCCAAAGTTGACACAGAGAAAAGAAAAAAAAACAAGACCCTGAGAGATGTCTTTTTATAGACATCAATTTGTGCTCCTCTTCAGACAATATTGCAGTCCAACCCATTCTCATACACCTTATACTTGCTCATAATGAAAGCATGCCATAGATCTGAAACCTCCATAAACATTTTGCAAGCTAAGCTTCATTTTTCCTCACCACATCCCTCACTCCTAAGCCACCTTTTCCTTTATCAGTGTCACCACTTCTCATTTTACCAAGCGATCCTTTCCCCCAACTCTAGCCCTTCCATCTAAACTTCCTAATCTAAGAAGTGACTGATAGTTAATAGGCAGGGTACTTAAGACAGACTGAAGCAGAGTCAGGCCCCCCTTTAAAAAAAAAATTATATCTGATCTTTTGTTTGGGTTGCTAGCCCCCAAATCTCTCTCACATGCACATTGAAATTTTCCAGGTGGGGTATTAATGTATTGTATACTTCTGACAAGCAACCTAGATAAAGTATCATGATAACAAAACATAACACACATTAGGATTATTATCTCAGAAATAATGCAAACATAGCAACGTGAGTATCAAAGAACAAAGTTCTTATTTGTACAACCTTACATAAAGACATGTGCACACACATGAGAGAGAGAGAGAGAGAGAGAGAGAGAGAAAATGATGTTGTCGATTAATACCATGAGCCCAAGAGCCTTGAGTTTGGCATCGGCCTTGGTGAACTTCATTTTATTTTTCCACAAAAGCTTTTGAATATTTTTGCTTAATCCATTCATCTCAGAGCTTCTCCTGCGAGCATTCACATCTCCATCTGCAACACCATCTTTATGAGTACCCAAGAACCTACATGCCAAACCATAAGGGCATGGTTCTTGGACAGCCATAAAAGGACATTCTCCCTCTATATCCTCAGGTTTCTGCATTCAAAAACATAGAATTAGTCATAATAGTCAAATGGCATAACATTCTACAACACGTCCAATGAGTCAATTACTAGACAAGCATTCAAATACCTGAGCTTTATAGGCTTCTATGTCGTGGCTGTAGCGGCACTTATCATTATATGGACACCGAGTGACATCCCCTTTCTTGGCTACCTCAGGACAGATACCTAGGGGCGATTTCTGTGCCTGCAAAAAGAAACTTCTCAAACTTTCAACCTTTTCATTGCAAGGTTAAACATGAACTGGTATTAAACACACACACACACAGACCTAAAAAAACAAAACCAGACATTGGCAAATATGTATCACCATTTGCTACCAGTTCTAAGCCTTTGACCCCATTTTCTTTGATCTATCATTTTCAGTCTGGAAAATTACAATCAGGGAAAAGGAATTTTCTATTGTATCATGAAGTATCATCCATCTGGGGGTGAGCTTTTTGCTCTAAGCTCATCAATGAACTAAAACTTTCATCTTTTTCTTTGCTTAACCAAGAATTCAATCGTATATAAACAAATCAATAACAGGGTTTAGCATGCAAATATGAGTATTTTCTGCTACAAACTCTAAGCCTCTAAACCGAATTTGTTTGATTAATCACTTTCAGTTTTGGGCATCTAAGCAAATAGTCATATCCCCTAATGTATTATCAGAAATATAACCTGGCGGCGTTCACGCTTGAGCTGCCGCTTGGACTTCTTCTCCTTCACTACGTTAGACTGGGCAGGCTTTGCGTTGCAATCAGAGACCTCGTCGTTGTGATTCTTAGAGAAACAAGGTCTGACGGGAGGAGGACGAAGGAACTGTTTCTTCACCGGAGCGATGGACTTGGCTACGAGCTCCTCCGGCGTTCTCTCAACCGCCGCCGGCGCCCCGTTGGAGACCTCGAGGCCCGGCAAAGTTTCGGCAGGAGAGTCGTCGCCCATGGCTTCGCCGTACTATCTCGGAGGCTCGTTGCGGTGTATTGTAGCCGGAGGACTATGGCGCATTAGGCGCACAAGTGCTGAGTGAGAGTGAAAGAGTAGGAGCGTACAAGGGTTTTAAACAGAAGACGAGAAGAGAGGGTGAAACGTTGAAGTTTCGATAACTGGGTCGTTCAAATGGGCTACTTTGTGTGTTTTCTTTGCTCGTATTTTCTTTTTGGAAGTTCTCTTTGCAATTTTGCACTTCCACAACTGGGCATACATCTCCCAACTTTTTTGAAGATTTTATTAGAAAATAGAAACAAAACAAAACCTATTTTACTCTTCGGCAAAACAGGCAAATCTGTTGTAACGAAAAAACAAGAGGCAAATTTGCGGCTCGTCACATAGGGCACGTTTACTAAACCGTAATGGAAATGACTTCATAGAGAGTGATTCCATTTTTCCTTGAAAATGGACGTTTACTAACCATAGGCGGAAAGAGAGTTGCGTGAGTCCCACAAAAATTTCATGATTCAATCCTCCATTTTCATTCTGGTGGGGGGACGGTATTGATTCATGATCATGGGTGAATCAATTTTGTATTCCGAAATTATCCTCATGATTTATTGATAATCCAGAAATACTCATATCATTGTCGATGCATATTTTTCTTTAAATTAAAACATTTTAATTTCATTGTTAAGTTATACGTAAGAGTATTTTTGTAATTAACCTTAACACGATTCCGATTCCTACATGTTAGTAAACACATGAATGAAAATCAATTCTAGGATTGTTTCCGATTCCGGATAACAAGTAAACAGAGGAATAGGAATGACTCCTCCTCTCTCCCATTCCTTCTCTCTCCTATTACTTCTCAATCCCATTACGGTTTAGTAAATGTGCCCATATTGGATCCTTTTTACTAACTTCACCTAATGGTTTTAGAGTTTCATATCTTTATTTTGCCGACGATTGTTTACTTTTTACACAGCCCTCTAATAAGGTTGCTCACAAAATTACCCATTTACATTACAACTTTAAAAATTGCTGCGGGACAAAAGGTAAACTTTCACTAATCTACTATTTATTTCTGACATTCGATAGCGAGACATAAAAAAGAGACGTTCTTGCTAATATTATTAACATTGTAAGTGTACTTTGAAAAAATATTTGGGTATACAGAATATTATTATATGGTTAGATAAATCTAATACTTCGAAACTTTTAAATAAAATCCAAATAGGATTTTCAGGTTGGAAATCAAATCTTTTATCTAGAGCTGGAGAGCTAGTCCTTGTTAAGGCTACAATTTCAGGCATTCCAAAATTGAATTGGTACTTAAATAGACAAGGATCTAGCCCGGTGCAGATTAAGGGTGTGAGTCTGGGCAGTATACCATGATGGAGAATTGAAAATCTTCACCGAAAATTAGTGTATTTCTTGTTTTTATAACCCTTCTGCATATTCATTCCAGCCGAGATAAAAAAAAAATATACAAAACCTTCTGCATAACCAGAGTTCTCACAATCTGAAGGGGAACCAGAAGTTCAATCTGTTCTTTAACAGCAAACCAAGTTAATGAAACCGAATCTCAATATGAAGCTCATTCTCAACTAAAAGAAAAAATTAGAAGCTGAACTTTGATGGTCACTGATGGCAAAGACCATAAGTGACATAACCAACTATGAAAATTTAAATCTAATAAATAACCAAGTAACAGAAAACCTCATCTGATATTGCTATACTGCACAAGACATTGTTTCAATGGGTCAAGAAATGAGAAAAACAGACATTGAAAAAAAAAACTGAAAACAATTAACATTGATGTAGTGACCAAGCAGTAAGCTGGTGGCACTATCTTAGTAGCATTGATACCTAAAATTCAAATCCCAACACCATATCCACCTGAGACATAAACCCATAATTCCATGCCTCATCCACCTTGAAAATTATTTCTCTCCTTCATCGTGCCTGAAACTCCACAACTGCACCAACCAATGTTCACATATCAATTGCTTAATCATGTCACAAATGGTCATTTACATAAGCATTTAAACAGCAAGTCACAGCCACAACTACGAAATCCCATTAATTTAGAAGAACAAAGCCTCATGAATTCATCAGAACACGCAAAACTAATCAAAGCACCATTTTGTACATGAATCAAAGCATCATAAAACTTACTACGACGGGTACGCTTCTTGAATAGAACTGGGTAATTGCAAACACTGCACTCGATCTTATCCCCGGGCCTCAATGAGACTTCCTCCCCACAACCTGCAACATCATCAGATCAAAAAACCAAAAGCGCTTTTAGTTTTAAAATTATAAGTATTTTTCAAAATTATAGCGAGTGTTAATGTGTTATAGGAAACAAACAAAAGAAGATCACCTCCACAGTTGTAATAGGTCCCCTCATCCTTTTTCGGTTGTGGAGGCTGAGGTCGGGGATTCGATGCCGCCGATGACATGATTGACAAACTTCTCTTTTATTTCAGAAGGTTTCCTTCTCTTTACTGCTGAGATTTAAGGAATTAAGGGTTTTGTGTACTTCCTATTATATATAGGCGAAACCAACCCCTAATATTTTCTTAATGAAAATAAAAAATTAAAACTATTGGGCCAAAAAAATTTCTTCAAAGCGAAGGCCCATCTCCTACAGAATGAGGCCCAATTTGTTTTGTTCTGGCTTAAAGAATGGACAGTCACAAATGTTGTAATAGGAGCTAAGTTGTGCTCGTGCATCTGTGCTAGTTGTGAGTGTCTTCATCTAATGAATAGAGATTGATAAGAGGAATATAATTTGTTTGCCTGATTATTTAGTAGTGGATGACTTTTCCCTAAAAGGTTCATGTTAATTGTTTACAAACTCAATCAATTTACTTTTCAGTATTTATTTTCCGTTCTGTTTTTCCCAAGTAGATCAACTCAGCAAAACCTCAAACTTTGTGTGAGTCTAATTTTGTGTTTCTAGTTTACTGTGTTCAATTTTCGTGGCATTTTAGTTAGGTTAAGTTTGTCTGTTAGCCACTTTTAGTTTGATGTCCAGTTTAGTGTCTTAGTTTAGAATTGAGTCATTTTTGCAATTAAATGCCAATCATATGCGGGAGACACTCTTTCTTTCCTATTATTTAGATTGCAAGGATTTTAATTGAGTTATTTCTAGCTGCGTCCTTTGGTAATTAGAATAGCATATTAGCAATCTAGGTTGAATACTTCATTTATCAAGTCATACCATTAGTGTCCAGTTCAGAACAAACTGATAATCTCATCAATAATTTCTTAACCTCAATAACGTAACGAAAACTATAATCACTTGCCTACAAATAACCCAAGAATTCAAACTCTACGGTGTGTTTGGATGAAACATTTTCAATTTTCACAGATATTCTCAAATGATGAGAATTATGATTCTATGAATTTAAATTCCGTTAATTGATAATTCTATTGTTTGGATTCCATCATGTATAATTTTTAAAATGACAAAAATTAAAAATAGAACTTCCTGCTTGGATGGAATTCAGAAAAGACACCTATTTTGGGAGGAATTTAAGTAGGGAATTTACCTCCCCAAATTCCACAATTTTTTTTCATGGGAATTGCTGATTTCACTGGGAAAAAAAAGCCAAACGCTAAAATTCAACTGAAGGAAATGTAAAATCCTTATTTTTAATTAAATTTTCACTTTTTCTCCCATCCAAACACACCGTAAGGCAATTTACTTTCCATACGAGCAACAATATTAAACTATTATACATGCATCCTATATCAGTAACTAACTTCCAATACTAGTAATTTAAAATCAAACCTTAGCTAAAGATTCACATTTCCCATGTATGGTCCATTGGTCCATACCGAGACGAGTACGCAATAAATGAATTTACCAAAGAGGGAGGAGTATATAGTTTGACGCTTTTAATATATATAAGCGGAGTTTATTGATAGATCCGATCATGCAAACACGTGTAAGTTAACTCCTACATTAATCTTAATAGCAAGGGATCATGACTCAGGATAAACTAAGAGTTTCCTCAAGAATATTTCGAGTAAGTACTATACCATTAGAAACGATCTTGTACCCAGAACTATATTTGTCTCAACCAACAAATTTCGCAACTCAATATCAAACTAAAGCATAAAGAAAGAAATGCATCAAGCAAGATGAGTATTCAAAACGACAAGGCTCTACAAAAGTCAACTTTACTAAGCTAAATGATTAAAAATCTCTCGACAAGGTCGGCCCGTCAAGGCAATCCACATTCTCTTTCCACTTTTGAATCTCAATTACAATACGCACACTTGGTGCCTAGTCTACATAATCCCACATTCTCTTACCCAAAACTACTCACAATTAAAATCATTATATCTCTTAAAATCTCAGAGCTTCAATAATTATATAAACACATGCACTAATTGAATGAGCCCCGTTGAGGAATATCAAAAGATAAAGCGACATTGTGGTTAAGGTCCGACCGCTGCAACTAACCTTGGAATTTCTCCGAAAAAAAAAACTAACTGATTGGCTGAAAATTGTTAAAACTTGCCGAAAAACTCAAACTTTCTCCTCTTCAATTCATCATGCGCAGTAAGTTATATGATGTGAGACTTATATGGTTGGAAAGCTGGGAAAGAGCCAAAGAGATTGGTGTAAGAGTTTTGGCTGAAGACGACGGGAGGTGATGGCAGTGATCGGAGAAGAAGGAGGTTGGCACAGCCTATTTTTTTCTTCTTATTTTGTGTTGTGGAATCTTTCGAGTTGTTCGGGAACTAGCAACTTAAAATTCTTTTTTTTGTAATATTAAAATGCTCGTAAAATTTTCATTTTAACTCAGATTTAGGCACTGTTAGCTCCCATATTTTTGTAACATTGTGCTCTATCTTACCTCGCTAAAAAGAAAATTAATGAAAAGAAAATTTTAGGAATCGGGATACTACACTAACATCAAACCAAGGTAACGAAACTGAATCTCAATATGAAGCTCATTTTCAGCTAAAAGAAAAATTTAGAAGCTGAACTTTGATGGTCACTGATGGCAATGACCATAAGTGACATAATCAACTATGAAAATTTAAATCTAATAAAATAACCAAGTAACAGAAAACCTCATCTGCTATTGCTATACTTCACAAGACATTATTTCAATGGGTCAAGAAATGAGAAAAACAGAGAATGAAAAAACTGAAAACAATCAACATTGATGTAGTGACCAAGCAGTAAGCTGGTGGTACTATCTTAGTAACATTGATACCTAAAGTTGAAATCCCAACACCATATCCACCTGAGACATAAACCCATAATTCCATGCCTCATCTACCCTGAAAATTAATTATCTCCTTCATCGTGCCTGAAACTCCACAACTGCACCAACCAATGTTCACATATCAATTGTTCATGGATCAAAAAAAAAAATTGCTCAGAGTCCGAAGAGGTGGTCAATAGGTAATCTGTAGGTTAATTCGAAATTCATTTATTTTTTGACAAAAAAAAAACCGTAGGAAGATATACCAGTGTTCGGTTTTTACTTTTCTTTGCCCGAATCAATGGAAGAGGAAGCAAACCTTTGTGCCAAGCTCTGTTTTACATTTGGATTTAGAGGCGAAGTAAATGGTTTGCTGGTTGCAGCTACAGAGTGGTTTTGATATTAACGGTCTTCAATTTATCTTTGGGAACCAAAGAAGGCGATTATAGTAATACTTCAGATTATTGATGCAACAAATTCCTCGGTGTGAATTGACAATTGAAGAATATCTATTGAAGTATCGAGGAAAAAAAAATTAAATAAATAAAACCTGCTGCTACAAGTTAACACCTTTACAAATCATAAATTAAAATGACTAAATTTAACTCAAGATGAAATTCCAATATCTACCAGAATCAAATTGAAGTAAAGAACATAAATAATAACAATTTAACTTTGTATACAACCTCATAACACAATCCACACTGGACAACCAATGCAGCTTGAATTTATGATTACCACGCCTTGATGACTTTGTAGGAGACACAACTAATGAATGAATAAAGTGAAAGTAACGCTGAATATTAAAAGCCAGAACTTGATAAGATTCAAAGCCAGCCAGTTAGCAACCATCCTTCCAAGTCTATTGATTCGACTCCGGCTTTGAGGTTGTACTGCCATTCTGCTGCAGTTGCTGAGGTGTCTGTTGCTGCTGGTGCTGTTGTTGTTGCTGGTGCTGGTGCTGTTGTTGTTGCTGTTGCTGTTGCTGATGTTGCTGCATGTTGAATTGAGTCTGCGGAGACTGCTGCTGGAGCTGGAACCTCTGGGGGTTAATCATGCCCTTAGAAGGGTGAGATTCCCCATTCAGATCTGTTGTAGCAAGCTTCAAACGTTGGACCTCTGAGGTTAGGGCTTCATTTAGAGCTGTCATATTCATCAAGCAGCATATTTAAGCGCTCTATAATTGCACCATAACAGGGTATGAACTACCGTACATAAGATAAATGCATTGGGAAAAGTAATGGTGAGGTAGATCAGAAATCAAAATGAAGCACAACAAAATATAATAAATTGACCCAGACAGTCCAAACAAAGCTTTACATAAGCAAACTGTTATTACTTGACACTAGGGAGCAAGAGTAGAAGTCTAGATATACATAATTGTTTTTTCTCAGGCACAAGCACCCCTAATTTTTTTTTTTGTGTTCCTTAATGCAAGTAAACATCACCTTGGTATCTAAAACACTATGTGGACTATGTAACCAACCAACCAACTTGTGCACCTTTACTGCAACAAACCTCATAAAGAGAAGCAGGACCAACTGCCACCTAAACCACTACATGCTTGTCGATTTCATATTTACCTTTCTCCGTCTGAAAAAAGTTTACGCTGTAAAAATTAAATCTATATCACACAATTAGTACTACTTGATCTTCTTTTTGCTTTAGTTTTAAAAGTATTCACCTCCACCCTTGGTCCTAGACAAAACAATTAACTAAAAGAGGTTCAATCTTGTTTTCCTTCGATGGAGACCAAAAGAAAAAAAAAACACACACACACACACACCCACCCACCCACAGAAGATCTTAATTTGAAATTCTAATTCGTATATAACACTGGGTTTGCCTGAAAATGTAGTGTGAGGTGAAGGAGTACGAGAGAGACTGGCCAAGATTAGTCAGTGCTAATAAACTCTGAAGGATTGTCTATAGAAAGAAAAGCTTCCAATGGTATCTAAAACACTAGGTAGTTTGCTAACCAACCAATCCAGTTGCTCAGTTTTGTAATTTGTGCATCTATATTGCATAACCCTCATCTATATTTCTTTTGTACATTGGAACTTCTGGGCATTTCCACTCGGACCATGTTTCCAATTATTATTAAAACCTTTTATTAAATTCGCAAGCAGCTAATGTTTTATCAAGCAAATAACAAACCCACACTAACTATTTGCAGTTATCTGCAAACTTCCCAAACAATGGATGAAAATGTACTCTTAAGGATAACTACAAAAAAAATCCCATGGACAAACTGAGCTATTATTTAATTTGCTAACATTATGAGTTAGGGGAAGGAAGAATTAATTAGGGAAGCAACCAACAATCACCAAGAATATATGAGAACCAAAGTTAACTATCAGATTATCAGTATGAATTAAAAAAAAAACTTTGATTACTGATATAAAAAAAAAAACTGAAAATATGTTGATTAACATACATGCATGTTTTCTACACAAGAACTCAACCTAATGTATGGTCACCATTGAATCTAAAAGACGTTGATACATACCATCTCTGAGTTGGGCCTGTTGTTCCATAGCTTGAAGGCGAAACTTCAACTCATTATTCTGATTATTGAGACCAACAGAATCTCTCTGCATGCAACCAAAAGAAGACAAAATCAATATACCCAGAGTTCGAAACTAATGGAAAGGGAAAACATAATTACTGCAGTTGACATCCCCACCTGTAGTAGTGTAAGCTGTGCAGACAGTGTTGTTGCTTCTGTCTGTAGAGTCTGAACCTTGTGTTCCAACTCTGAAATGTAGCGCATCTTCCGTTCTTTGGAACGGGCAGCTGATTGACGATTTGCCAAAATCCTACAAATAGATTCATTGTTAGAATTGGCAGGTAATTTATTCTGTAAACCATGATCAAACATTAGAAGATGAAGATGCAATACCTTTTTGCGCGCTTTGGATCAGTCAATGCAATCTCAGCAAGCTTTTCATTAGCCATAATTTTCTTCATTTCAGCCCCACTGAACTCACCATTCCCAAATTCCAAGCTAAAGGCATTGGAATTCGTATCAATTGAATTGCTGGGTGAAAGTTGTCCTGGACGAGTTCCTGGTGAAGGCAGCAGTTTTGGTGACTCATCACCAAATTGCAACTTACCCATAAAACTATCCATGGAGACACTTCTGAAGTGTCGAGTGGTCGGCGCAATATCTCCCCCGGCACTCCTTTTAATCCCTTCCCTCATGTCAGTCAAAGAATTCAGTCCTGGTCTCTGCATGCCTCCACTTTCATTAACACTGCTTTCCACTTCATTATCACTGCTGTCACAATTTGTCTTCGACCCACTTGCTCTACTACTGTCCATATCCTCACGATTCTCGTTACCATTCTTGTCATCAGTCCCCGAAGAGTTCAAAGCATCAATGCTATCCAAATTCATATATGCAGAAAACAAATCATCCGCTACATCCCCTTCAGACTTCCTCTCGCCCGTCCCTTCCGCATTGTTATCGCCAGTTCTTTCCCAACTAGATTCCTTTTTAACCAACTGAGCTGGCTTAACCATCCCTGAATTTTCTGTACCAGACATTGACAGGTCCAAACTACCCGAACCCCTCATCGGAGCAATGGGTGGTAGAGATTGTTGCATCATAGAAGAAAACCCAAATGGTATATCACTATTAGACCTCCTATGAGCTTTACGAGGGGGCAAAGTCTCACCAACCCTTGAGAAATTGCCCCTGGAAAAAGGTGATGGGGGCAACAAGGATTGTGAACTTGCATCCCTATCCTCCATTGACACATCCACAGATACTGACTCAGACATGGACGTGGATGGGGATTCACGATAGGGGGACGGGCTTAATGGGGGCAGTGAATCAAGGGAAAAGAAGGCTGGCTGCGACAATGATCGTGAATGGGTGGGTCCTGGGCTAAAATTCTGTGAACCCATTGTCTGGTTCACCGGCCTTGCCACCGGGATCTGAGAGTAGGGTGAAAGCGGTGGGATGTGGTTTGGGTGTGAGGGTGGTATCCCCAATCGTTTGCTGCTATCCCCAGTAAAGCTCTGTGCAAAATGGCGTGAACGAATTTGTGAAGTGTTGAATTGGGGTATGTTCAGTTGGTCCATAGATAAAGGTTGTTTCAGGATTGATGATGAAGATGTTCCAAAGGAAGATTGAAGCCTTTGCATCATATCACTGTTAGCTTCTTCAGTGTCACCCATTTTAGTCCAAAACAACCACCACCCCAAGAACAATTAAATTTTCTTATAAAAACCTTCGCTCTTTACCAAACCCAACTCAAAAACCTCTCAATAACACAATCAAACCTCAACCCACTTCACTTCTACCCAAAACTCGAACAATAAAACAGACCCAAAATCTGCACACCACCAAAAATCAAAGCAAAACCCAGAAAAGAAACAGTGAACATTTTTCAAAAAAAAAAAAACAAGTACAAATCCTTCAAACCAATCCCATAATTCTCTATCACAAACAGTTCAGAGAGTGTACCTTGTAGCCAGTGATCACCTCAAAGCAGTACAGCAAAATGGCTGGGAAGCCCAAGCAATCAAATAGGCGGCACACTCAAAAATCAACGCCACAAATGGCGGTTTTAATTCCTTTTTGTGGCGGAAATGACGAAGGAAAGTATGCGTCTTTCCTTCTTCTTCTCTCTCTAAATCGTCGCGCTTTTGTATTTGTGTCTCCTCTGTAAACGAAAACGAAAGCAACCGAGTAAAAAGGCGAAAAAACTATTACACGGATTTCATGCCCACTACTACTACTACTACGAATACCAGTGCTGCGCGTGAATTTAATAACAATATCATTTCCCACAGAATTTGCATTTCGGGTGAATTTCAATTTCATTCCGACTTCATTTGACTCGTTCCTATGTCTCCGCAGCTTATATAGCAAGAAATGCCCCCCACAAAATCTTATTCAATTATTTTTTTTCCAATCAAGCAATTTTTCTTTTTCAGTTTTCCCATTTTAAAAATATATTCTATGCCCTCACGTGCGTGAAAACGCGTCAAGTGTTTTTATTTGCTAATTTGACGTCATAATTTTTCATTTCATTCCTTTTTATTAATAAAAAATTAATGGACATTAAATATGAATTTAGAAAGTAATCAATGTTGTTATGGTAAGAAAAAATTACTCTGGTATCTATCTATCAATGGTAATTGTATCAATTTATAATCTAACCCTAATTTACTTGTAAGATAAGTTATAGATGATTAGTCTACATTAAGTGATGGGTTAATTTCAGTTTACTATCCTATACTTTACACTCAAAATTAGTTCAGTCTTTATACTATCAATTTCATCAGTTATATCATTGTACTATATAAATTTGATCGATGTCATCCAACCATCAAATTTGGACTTTTTCGTCATTACATATTTATTATTAGTAGATATAATTAAATAATTTATTATTAGTAGATATAATTAAATAATTTATTAATAGTAGAAATAAAATAAAATAATTTATTATTAATGGAAATAAAATAAAATAATTTATTATATTGTAAGTTAGCATTGAAAAAAATATATTTATTATTATTAGTAGAAATAAAATAAAATAATTTATTAGTATAAATAAAATAAAAAAATTTCATAAATTGTAAGTTAGCATTATTTTCTTAATGCTAATTTTTAATTTATGAAATTAATTTATTTTGTTTCTAATAATAATAAATTATTTTATTATATCTAATAATAATAATAATTTTTTTTCAATGCTAACTTACAATTTATGAAATTTTATTGTATTCTTATTTATTTTAGTAATAATAATAATTATTATTTTATTAGTACGAGAGTACAAATAAAATATTTATATAGGGTCATATACGATACGACAATGAAATAAAATAAATAATTTATTATTAGTAGAAATAAAATAAAATATTATATTTCAATTAAATATAGAGTTATCTACCAGAATAAAATAAAATAAAATAATTAATTATTAATATTAAAAAAAATTCTTAAATTGAAAGTTAGCATGAAAAAATAAAATAATGCTAACTTTCAATGTATGAAATTATTTTATTTTATTTTATTTCTAATAATATAATAAATAGAGTTATTTTGTTTAGGGTTTATGACAAAAATGCCCTCATTAGAAATCTCAAATTTAACAATTGGATGACATTGATCAAATCTATAGAGTATAAGAGTGTTTTTAATGAAATTGAAAATACAGGGATTGAATTGATTTTGAGTGTAAAGTATAGGGTAATAAATTGAATTTAGCCCTTAAGTGAATCATATGCCAATAATTATGTAAGTCATGTCAATTATAAGGATTCAAGTAATGAGTACGTATCATATTTGTACTCGTTAACTGTCATATAATATGAAATAACCGGTGATTAGTCGTGATTACTCTTTTGTTAAGGGCAGAAATTGATTCATTTTTATTTAAATTTGTGAGTTCGGTTGTTCGGTTTAGTTAGTTTGGAAGTTTCAATATTAGGCTCTCTTTTTTTTCAAGATTGCTCTCGCTATTGATCACAATTTTTCTCTCCATATATCATAAGTCGTAGGTTAGGAATAAACCCTCAAACTAGAATAGACTCTGCTACAAATTTCAATGTGCTACGTATAAGTGGTATGAGATTTCGTTGCCGCTGCAAACAAAATCCTAAAAGGAAGGAGAGAGAGAGCTCATCTTTATATGGCACTAGGACTAATGATGGTTTCACAAATGAATGTTTTATTTAATATATACAATTTATATGAAATATGTCTTTCACCAATTTATTAACCATTCTGTTGTAAATAATATTACTTATGTGGTTGTCCATGTAATTACTTGGAGACCTTGTATGCAATTACTCATTAGTTGATACCCCTACTATGTAAACTCTATCACTATATAAAGAGGCTAATGAGTGTTTCTGCCTAGATCCGGGGGCCTAGTTAGAAGTGCGAGATAGGGAGAGATGACACAAGATATATAGTGGTTCACCTCCCGTGAAGGGTGGCTACGTCCACTTGGAGAATATTTCACTATGAGGGGGGAGGAGAGTACATATACATGTGATATCTCAAGCATAAGTGTAGGGATCCTTTCTAAGTGGGAGAGGGGTCCCTTTTATAAGTAAGGGAGCCTCCTCTCCTTTTACATGTTTCCAATGTGGGATGCAAATGCCCCTTTTACTAGTCTATTGCTTATCACGAAGCCTCTTGGCGAGTGTGGGAGGGCGGCCTCCTGGTGAGATCTTGACCGGCTTCCACTCCGACGAGGTAGCTCGGGTGTCGGGCTACGCGATGTATGTTGTGCTCGGGGCCCACTATGTCATGTGGGCCCTCAACCCGGGTGTTAGATATGGTTGGTGGCATGGTAATATGCATGGTATGTACAAGTCCCCGAAGTCCCCGAGTGAGAGGCTAGTCTTGGTTGGGGAGTTCAAACATGATGTCACCAAGCATTACTGACAGCCGGGCAGTGTCCTGCCCCTAGGAGTCCCCGAACTCCCTAAGTGAGAAAAGCCTCGTCAATCCTGGTCGAGGTAGCTTGCCAAGTAGGTGACGTGGGAGATGTCATTTAGTCCCCTGAGGTACCTGCTGATGAAGGGGAAAACAATATGCGACACATGGGTCGAAATACACAAAGTTTGTGCAAGTATTGTATCATGAATACATGAGGTGCATGTACATAATGTATGTATGCGATGAGTGGCGAATATGATGTGCCATTATATGGCGTAATCCCAATGCACGTAGTTGTGCAAATAGTATAAATGTAAGCATAGATGCGTATGATATTGCTATGCGAGATGCACGATGGTGCCTGTATGTATGCACTTGCATGTTGATGCAAGTATGCATGAGGTGCACGATGTGCTAGTATGTATGGGTTGCATAATGATGCAAGTATGTATGCGTTGCATAATGGTGCAAGTATGCTTGAGGTGCACGATGTGCTGATGTTAATGAAATGAGAAAAGAACTCAATTGTTAGTATAACAATGGTAAAAGAATTCAATTTTCCATTAATACGAGTGTATTCGTAAGGTGTAAACGTAAAGCTCAGGACGCCGGTAAGGCGTGAGCACTGGGCTGGAGTGCCCGGATCATGCGAGCGCGAAGCTCGGGATGCCCGTAAGGCGCGAGCACAGAGCTGGGTTGCCGGGTTAGGGCAAGCGTAAAGCTCGGGATGCCCGTAAGGCGTGAGCACGGAGCTAAAGTTCCCGGTTAGGGCAAGCACGAAGCTCGGGATGCCGGTAAGGCGGGAGCACAGAGCTAGAGTGCCCGGTGAGGGGGAGCTGGGGAGGGGAACGAGGGCGGGCGCAAAGCTCGGGATGCCCGTAAGGTGTGAGCGTAGAGCCGGGGTGCCGTGTTAGGGCAAGCGTAAAAAAACCCATGAGAAGTGAGTGCGGAACTCAAGAGTGCCCGTGAGGCCTGAGCGTGGAGCTCAAATTGCCGTTGGCAAAACGGTGTCCGTGGGACTGGCTATTTCTACTTGGTGATAAGCGGTATGTGTAAGTCCCCGAGTTGAGAGAAACTTTTCGCTATGTGTGCCAAGTATAAGAGCCTGCGCGTGTGTGTACCGTGCCATGGAGTCGGGCACACACTTTACCTCGTGGAGGGTGGGCCCAGGCGAGGCCCTAGGGAGTCCCCCAACTCCCCGGCTAAGAACTGGTTCTTAGCTAAGCTAGCTAGTAGAGTGGGGATGCCGTAGGCTGTCCCGGGGGTAAGCCGTTGGCTTGAGCAGGGTATCAGGTAGCGAGCCTAATAGATGTTTCCCTTGTACCGAGAGGTCGTGCCGGATCAGTGGCAATGCCGCAGGCTTGGAGCCTTGGCAGGGGTCCCGTTGGGAGGCTGTGGGCCTTTGACCGTACCTCGGTTCCCGTCGGCCGGTGGCCTTAGGGTGGTCATGGTCTCGTAAGCCGTGGGCCGTAGAGACGAACGATGACCGGGCTCGTTGAGCCGTAAGTCCCCGGTGCCGGAAGTCATGGGGAGGGTCGTAGACCTGAGCCAGTTAGGCAGATTCCATGGGAATTTGGCCATGAGCCCGCATATATGTAAACTTATTAGGAGCGAGGAGTGTGGCTGTATGCCGATTCTTGTAAATGTTAGTAACGTCGGTGCCCGGAGGCCAAAATTATATGTAACATGTGAACTGATCATCATGTCGGAGCATTTAAGCAATATGAACATATCAAGGATATAAAAGGCATAATAAATAGTTTTGCACGTATAGTGGGTGTCCATATCAATTTTAAGGGTATGACCCGCTAAGTAGTGGCGAGTAGGCATAATAGTATTTGGCCTATTTGGGCCTAATTAGAGCATGTCAGACCAAGTTCGAGCAAGTTGGGTCGTATTCGGGTAAGTTTGGTGTAGTTGAGCGATTAGGCGCTATGCGAGCATGCAGGCGTAGCCCAGGCAAGTCGTGACCTTGCTTAACACCAAAGCAAATCGTAACCCAAGCAAATCGTAGTCCGAGCAAGTCAAAGCCCATAGAAATTTCAAATATTTATGCGAATGTCGTCGCATGTATAAATTTATGGATATTATTGGGTTGCAATTAAGTGTAAGCATGTGTATAGTAGATGCTTATATGTGTAATATGCCATGGTGAGCATATTTAAGCATGTATATTCACATGTTGT
The DNA here is from genome assembly GCA_030142095.1 of Rubus idaeus. NCBI lineage: Eukaryota > Viridiplantae > Streptophyta > Magnoliopsida > Rosales > Rosaceae > Rubus > Rubus idaeus. The sequence goes on along the minus strand of CM057966.1, from coordinate 8,404,037 downwards.
AGGCATACTTAAAAGTATAAAGTATGTTGTTAGCTCTAAGCAAAAGAGCGTAATTTGTGAGCACTTATCTGGTGCCGATAGGTAGAGGCATAAGTGTTGTATGATCTTGGAGTTGTCCAAGAGGGTGACTCCATATTTTCTAGAGCGAAGAGTCATGGTAGAGAATCAATAATTTGCTTTGCTAAGTAGGTGCTCCGCTGAAGTGACTATGCCTCATCAAAACAAAATAGGTGAGTCATTAGTATATGAACTCAAATATTAGTAGTTTGTGGTCTTGATGAAATTAATGCACCAATCAATTGAAAATTGTGTGTAGCATTATCTGGGAAATAACATATCAAGATTAATATGGGAAAATTAGCATATATTAAATGATGCTTAATGTACCTTGTCTCCATATGCATATTAATTACATGTTGGGTAATTGTAATATGCAATTATCAGCTATCGAAGAAGAGTAGAGAAAACAGATTAAGCAAGGATAAATGTGTATTCCCTAGAGCTTTTATGCAGTGAAGATGTGAGATCAATAGTGTGACTATCCCCTTAAAAATGAAAGGGACATGTGTCTTATTCTTACCGGACTACCGAAGGAATAAGAGGTGTGCTTTGGTGACAACAAAATTATACATATGGTGACACCCAGCCAATGAGCTCATGAAAATAGTTGAGCGTGCACCCTTAAATGTGTAATAGTATTAATGGCTTTGACTTGGCAAAGATTATTGAGCTAAGTGTATGTACCCGGGCAAAGATGTATGTTTGTTTGTCATTAGTGATTGGCCTAGGAATTTCTCATTAATTAGAGAATGAGAAGTGGTTAGGCACTTAGGCATGCACCGTTAAATGGGTATAAGCAAGTTTTTAATAAGCAATGTGTGTAGCTAGTGTAGTTAGGGACAAATTCTAAGAACAAAAAAAAAAAAAAATTTATGCCAAGTGCATGCGTATTTTAGGGACGCCAAGAGCTATGACAAGTGGTAGTCCAAAATAATAAATCAGATTCATATATTTAGTAGCGGGAGCATACATATAAGCATTAGAGTAATTCAAACTGTGCAAGCTACTAAGCCTGAGATAAAAGAGTTTGTCAAATACAATCAAATAAGTGTGTGGCCAGACGTGGTCTGTTGTGCCTTGAGCAGGGCTGAGAATAGCAGCTCAAGTGGTAAAGCTTTTACCCTGTAACGTTGATAAATCTAGTGGATGTTATTCGACTTGGCTGATACTTCATAAACTAGATAAGCTAAACTAGCGGAAACTATATGAGCTGTGAGCTTAGATATAGGATGATACAAAATTTATGCATGACATTGGAATGAAGCAAATGAGGTGTCAAGCTGAGAACCTTATGCATGTGTCATTGAACTAATTTAATGGACGCGTGTAACAAAATTATGGATGATGAGTATGTACATGTGCACAGGAAAATAAGGGTAAGGCCCTAAAGTATGATATTCAATAGTTTACGCGCAACAAGCATATGATTGATGCCCAAAAGTCTGAAAAACTTAGCTTTTTTCTCATGGTGGTTTACTGCTCGCTAGCTGCTGAGTGCGGGCAGTTTGTTGCCGTGCTGCATGCCAGGTCTGATCGGAGACTTCATATGATTGCATTGTTGGAAGCAAGTGGTGCTCTTATAGGCTTCATCTATAGCTGATGAAAGGTAGTTAGCTGGCGATGAGAAGCCTAAGGCTAAATGCCCGAATCCGAATCAATGTAATTAATGGCCAGTTTTTTTGCTTCTAGGTGCCCGGGGGAGGCCTGGAGGATAGACTGCTTGGGGTCGGAGTGACCGGATGGTGATTTGGGGATGATTGGGATGTTCCAAATGGCGAGTCCGAGATGACCGTAATGAGTCAACTTCTCGTAACGTAGTAAGGCTGCCCGACGGTGGAGATGATGAGCAAGAGTTGGATCACCGGGAAGTGGAGGAGACGGGGACCAGATGTGGTGCGGGTTAATTGAAGGATACCTCCTGGACTTGGAGATTGCTCGATATGGTGTTGTTGCCCGTGAGGCGCGTGGGTTACGGGTGTACCGATCACTTTGTTCCGGGAGGTGGTGAATGGTTATTATGGGTGCCCGAAGCTGGAAAGTTGATGTGGCCGTGCCGTTGGTAGCAGGCAGTAGGCGGTAGATCAATTGATTGCTCATTTTGATAACCTTTTTTTTTTTTTTTAGATTGGGTCCGGCCGGGTGTGGTACCGCGCCGCAATGAAGGCGAACCGGGAAGACGATCGGAGAAGCCGGGCGGAACCCGGTTGGGGTCCAAGTGACCGAACGGGGATCACCGGGGATGGCCGTGACTGAATTTTTTGTTTGCGGTCGGTGAGAACAATGAGGTGAGCATCGTCGGGTACGGTGGCGAATCTACTTGAGGGGTGATGGGTATACCCCCCCAAATTTTGTAATTCATTAATTAAGGTATGGTATTAGTGTAATGCCCCCGAACAAAAAAAGAAAAAAAAGAGAGGATGAGTCTCGTTCTCACTCTTTCTCGGTGGTGATCCATCAAACTGATGGTAATTTATTAATTACTAGAGGGCTATAAGTGTAATAGCCCCCAGAAAAAAGAAAAAGAAAAAAAAGAAAAAAAAAGTACCCGACCCTAACTACCCTCACCAATCTTTCGCACTGCAAAGCTCCCCTCCTCCAACTCCAATCCTTCCAAGGCTCCAAATCTCAATGCCTCCCCCACCCCTCCTCGCCCCTCCCTCCCTGAGGCTCCAAGCCTCCAATCTCTCTTTCTCTCCTCCTCCTTCTTCCTCCTTCCATCCTCCCCTCAAGGATCAATTCCTCAAGAGTTATAGGTTTGCTCAATGACCTAATTTTTTTTTTTTACGCAAAAAAAAATTTATAAAATTACCCCCCATTTTAGAATTAGATTCGGTCAGGTAGCGGGCACCATTGTAGAGATTAAACTACACCATTGATCAATAGGCAAGGGCTTGGATGGGCAAGCCTGGCGAGTGGGAGGGTTGGTCGATTCCCTTAATCCTCCTCCGAAGAATTTGGATTGCCCGGCTCTTGCATTTTTTTGTAGCGGGAAGTAGACAAGAGGGCACAATAGCCGCATGGATACGTCTTTGCCGGCGGCGAAATAGCGGACACACCGGGGCGTAGCGGGCACCCGGGACGTAGCGGGCAGTTTGGGTCCCCGGCGGGCAATATGCACCCAAGGGATGACCGGGAAACGAGGTGGTCTCAAGGTGATAGATGATTGATCAATTGAGAAGGGGGGTAAAGTAGACATGACTTTTTGCCCTCTTCCCACAGACGGCGCCAAATGTTTCTGCCTAGATCCGGGGGCCTAGTTAGAAGTGCGAGATAGGGAGAGATGACACAAGATATATAGTGGTTCACCTCCCGTGAAGGGTGGCTACGTCCACTTGGAGAATATTTCACTATGAGGGGGGAGGAGAGTACATATATATGTGATATCTCAAGCATAAGTGTAGGGATCCTTTCTAAGTGGGAGAGGGGTCCCTTTTATAAGTAAGGGAGCCTCCTCTCCTTTTACATGTTTCCAATGTGGGATGCAAATGCCCCTTTTACTAGTCTATTGCTTATCACGAAGCCTCTTGGCGAGTGTGGGAGGGCGGCCTCCTGGTGAGATCTTGACCGGCTTCCACTCCGACGAGGTAGCTCGGGCGTCGGGCTACGCGATGTATGTTGTGCTCGGGGCCCACTATGTCATGTGGGCCCTCAACCCGGGTGTTAGATATGGTTGGTGGCATGGTAATATGCATGGTATGTACAATGAGAATGAGGAAATAACCTCAACATTTCATCTCTCATATTTCTATTTGCTCTCTAGTTTCTCTCATGTAAGTTTCTAGTTTATAACACGTTATCAGCACGCTTGTCTCTTACATCTTCTTTTCATCTTAAATTCGATGATGATCCATGAGTTATATGGTGAAATTTTATTGCTTTTGACCAATACTCATGATCTATGAGTTCTTCTATGATTGATTTTGTTAATAGTTCAATTATCTTTGTTTGTTTAATCCGACAAACAATCAGGTTCATACAACAATTGTTGTTTCTTTGTATTGCTTAATATATTGAGGTAACTATATAATTTCTCTTCTATGTCGTTTAGAATTGCTCATAGCTAATAAACTTGGGATATATTCTATATACATATGTTTCAGTAGTATGCATCGGCTACCTTTAATATTTATCTTGGCTACATATATTCCTATATATGTTTATAGTTTGGTCGTCCGTTATGCATATGTCATTATGCCTATCATTATATATGTCATTATGCCTATCATTATATGTCATTACTTGTATTATTATTAATACATTTTATGGCTACTCAATACAATCATTAATATATTTACTATTTATATATATGTTACAATATATATAATGATCTCCTTTTAATAAAAAAAAAAGTGAACCAGAAGTTTCACTTTGATATATCTCGAACCTGAAGTTCTGAATCTAATATTTTGAACCAGAAGTTCAAAATACCAAAATATTAGAACCCGAAGTTCTAATAGTGAAATCTCGAACCCGAAGCTTCGAGTGAAAATGATGATAAATTATGAATCCACCTTTTGACTTTGTGTCTCCTCGAACCCGAAGTTTCGAGTGAATTACTTTCTCCTACGAAATCCAAGTTATTTCATTGTTAAGAACCTGCGGTTCTAACACTTTTTGGATTCTAACAACGTTCAATGAATACAATTAACAAATCATTTATGTTATACTATATGTTACTCAATTAATCTCTATTATTTCCTTTTAATAAAAAGTGAACCTGAAGTTTCACTATAGTTATTCTGAGCCCGAAGTCTCGAATATAAAACTATTGAACCCGAAGTTCAAAATACTAAATATTAGAATGGTAAATTCTCGTGCCCGAAGCTCTGAGTACAAAATATCATTCTTTTTTTTTTAGTCAAAAAGTAGTGAACCTGAAGTTTTACTTTATTTTTCTCGAGCCTGAAGTTTCGAGAACTAAAAGTTTTGAACTCGAAGTTTATCGTACCAAAATCTAGAACCTGCAGTTCTAAAAGTGTAATCTCGGACCCGAAGCTTCGAATACACATATGATTTGGTCATAATCCATTATTCGATTTAATGTCCGCTTCGAACTTGAAGTTCAAGTGAATTAATTTTTTTTTAAATAGCATTATATGAATGTTTCTAATTGTTTAATTTATATTTATTTTATGAGCATAATTAAATGTGGACCAGCAGTTCACTCCAACCTTAGGACTTGAAGTTCATAATTGTGTAGACTCAAACCTAAAGCTTTGAGTAATATCTAAAAGTCAAGAAGGGATGCAATCCTCATTCCTATTATTCCATTGGACTATGAACATATTATAAAAGAACCTGAAGTTCTCCATAAAATAATGTTATGTTTACTCATATGGATTTGCAGTCCCAAACTCGAAATTTGAGTTTGTCATTTTGGCCAGAAGTTCAAAATAGATTTGAAATGAACCTGAAGTTCATAAATAAATTGGATATCTTCTCAGGCTTTATCAAACACCAAACCAGAAGTTTTGGATATATGTTAATAACTCAAGACCCTGAAATGTCATATACAATTGAGTAAGAAATCAAGGCTTTGATGTGATTTATAGATGTTCATGATAAAAAAAAAATATTGGCATATATTTGTTTTTGCATAAAATGCAATTATGGATATAACCTATTGCAATTGCTGAAATTTTTCAATGCTTACTAAAAGCTAAGGTAACAATTATGTCAAGAGCTGCAGATCTTGATTGATGGCTCCTGAAGAGCTCATATTATGTTACTGATATGAAAAAAAATTTCATTAACGAATGTATATTGGTGAAGATAATTTCCACCATACAACCATAAGTATGCTAAAGTACACCGTATCATGAACCAGAAGTTTCATTGATCCAATAATATATTGCTTTGGCATGGTTGAGTCATTTTGGATCCACTACTTTTGCATGGGATCATTGGCAAACTTCAATGACATTTATTGTTGAGTCAAATTATTTTGTTATATAATTGTGATTGCAAATTTGCTCATAATGATCATTTCTTCTCGCACAATTTGCGAGCTGTCGCCTTAATGAGATAGTCCTCCAACCGTTTGGGGGAGTAAAGATCGTTCCAGAAGAACGACGTGACCTGGTGTGAGGTACCCAATATCAATATGCTTACTATAGCTAGCTAATGCATGCATATGAAGTGTGGGATCTCTAATTGATCATCGATGATATTTTACTTGTGGTAGCTACCAAAATCATCAAGGGTTGTGTATTGAATTAAACCACATTTTCATTATGAATGCCGACATGTATCTTATTGGCCAAATTTGGAAAGAGACAAATCCAATCCAATTGAATATTGGAAACGTGATGAAGAATTTGAACCTTATTAACCCTACAATTACAAAAGGGTGTTTACTAAAGTGAAGAGGAATCACTATGACACAATCTTTCCTTATACCAACCACAACTTTTCTATAGGTACAATGTCATATATTGCTATTATATTGACGTGAGACTTATGCCATGTTGTTGTTGTTAAGGAGATATATAAATGCTCTTATGTGAAAATTGTATATCGCCAAAAGCGATTTACCTAAATGTAAAAGTGCATTGTTAAAGGCAAATCCCCAAAAGAGAAAGTGTCACTATTAGCATATTGCTTAATTAAATCCTTGAAGGATTCATATTGCCAAAGGCATGAAAGTCCATGAATTACTGAGAGAGCCTGAAGCTCACTTATGAAAGCAATGAGTCTAAGGCTCATGTGTATTCATCTTATTATAGTCAAAGTGACTTAAATTGTCTCAATGAGTACTATGACTAGACTAGGATATCAAATTCGAAATATGATAATGTTGCAACGTATTCTAACTTTCACGAAGTTATTAGAGCTCCTGAAGAGCCTATATGGAATTATCAATTTGAACAAATTAATATTATGGCCAGATGTGCCATGTAAACTTCCAATGCTTTGAATATTGTGTAAAGGTGAATGTGTAAATTCTTATTCCTTTATATTGTTACTCTTTAGCTAATGTCTTTGCATCAAGTTTTGTTGGTATTACTTTTACTTTGCAGAAATGAAAATTAATGATGAGCCCCTATACTCAAAGCATATGCGGTCTCTCTTCAATGACTGAAACACCGAACCATTAAGCATGGTACATGTACTTTATCAAATACATGAATAAAGCTTGCAACTATCAGGGGGAGCATCCAGAAGTATGCTACCTAGGACATATGCGTGTTGTACTCTTTTTCCTTCGACCAGGGTTATTTTTTCCCACTGGGTTTTTGTTACCTGGCAAGGTTTTAATGAGGCAACAATAAAGCGCGTCCAACACCTTATCATTGATAGGTGGACATCCAAGGGGGAGTGTTGTAAATAATATTACTTATGTGGCTATCCATGTAATTACTTGGAGGCCTTGTATGCAATTACTCATTAGTTGATACCCCTACTATGTAAACTCTATCACTATATAAAGAGGCTAATGAGAATGAGGAAATAACCTCAACATTTCATCTCTCATATTTCTATTTGCTCTCTAGTTTCTCTCATGTAAGTTTCCAGTTTATAACACATTCTATTTTTTTTAAGAAATATAAATTTATTAATCAATAGACGATTACAATTCTTAGCATGGACATCCTAAGAATGAGCAATACAAACCATACAAGTGGCTTAATCAATTATTCTAAATCTAGAACTTTAATCAATAATTTTAAAACTATAACAATACATACACTGTGTGCATCACTGTTGTCAGCAATCGTTAGCTCCAATAGAAAAATCTAGTCATTAAGACCAATAAATTCAATCTAACTCAAGGAGGACCCATGAAAAGAGAAAGTAAAATCACAGTCTAAACTTGCACAATTAATCTTGCTTATTCTTAAACAAGCAATTAAACTGACCTAAATCAGATAACCAAATTTGACTTGCACCCCACCAACAATAGAGTCGTCGTCTTGGAACGCCAAGACTGCTACGCCGTCAAAACCGAGCAACCAAAACTCTCCCATATCTCATACCTTGAAATGAATTAAAGCCACCGCAAGCCAACACAGGCCTTGATCCCACATATCCCGCTGTGCAAAAGTCAAGAAGAGTCATCTCCATAACCCAGCACAAACAGGCAATTGGAGGCTCATCAAAGTATGATCATCGCCCATAGTAACCTTGAAACGAACCAAACTCCAAAGTGGCAATTTGGAGGATCGAAAAACTGTTGACGGCAAGAACCGTCGTTGGGTTAGCGCACTGCACACACAAAGCAGTAGATCGCTGGTGGTGGTCGAAGATTGGTTCGACGACATACGATGTCATTGGAGACCTAGCCTCTGATAGTCTGATGGCTAGGGTTAGAAAGAGCCTACGCTTTTATTTTTTATGGTTACTAGCCCTTGCATTTTGTTTTTTTTTAAAAAAAAATTTGACCATTTTATTATGTATGACCTTATAACTAATAAGTCTAGTAGTGAATGTTACAATTAATCAGATTGATCTTATCTTACGATAATATATTCTAATTTCACCTAATGGGAATATCTACAAACTAATTAAAATAGTAAAATCTAGCAATGGCTATTGGCTATAAGAATTAGTTCGAATATGTCTGCATCAATCCGATACATAATACAAACCTTAGTTATTGTTACAATGCAATCTAGTTATTTCATCAAACAATATTGTAATCATATAAATTAGAGCATGAATTGGAGTTGAATTGGAGGTTGCTTCTTCTTCAGTTCGGGAAGACTCTCAAGAGGAAGGTGAGTTCACACCTGTGATCAGCAAGAAGACAAAGAAAAAGTTGAAGGTTCCTGAGAGGGCTATAGTTAGACCCAATTCTCGTTCCCATTTCTCTGGTCGTGTTCTCCCTTTGAAGAGTGCTAAGCATAAACGTTTTTAATGAAGCTATTCTATTGGAATTCTCGTGGCATCGCCAATGATGACACTAAACGGGCTTTAAAAAATTTTTTGTTTGTACTCATCGTCCACTCTTAGTTTGTATTTCTGAACCATTTGTTCTATTTAATTAGCTCCATTCCTACTTCTTTTTGGCGGTCAATGGGAATGGCTTTGGTTACTATTAATGACAAGGGATCGCAGGATCCCAACCTGTGGGTTCTTTGTCACGAGGCGTTAAAGCCAACTGTTATTTCTTTTATAGCTCAGCAAATTACTCTCTCTAGTTCCTTTGGTGGTGTTCATTGTACGTCTTATTACTGCAATTTACGCTAAGACCTCAGTTGTGGGTAGACGACAGTTATGGAAAGACATTGAGGACATTCATTTGCATTATGTTCAAGGTCCTTGGGTGGTTATAGGGGACTTCAATTGTATTCTAGGTGCACACGAGAAACAGGGAGGTGGTCCTCCAGTTGCCTCTTCTTATTTGGACTTTCAACAAATGTGTGATAATTGTGAGCTTATGAACATCCCTACAAAGGGTCTTGCCTTCACTTGGAGTAGCCGGAGAACCGAGGTGAGATTAGATCGTGCTCTGGGTAATATGGATTGGCTTCAGGCTTGGGTTTTTATGGATTGCTGCACATTAACTAAAGCCTCTTCAGACAATTGCCATCTTCTTCTTTCATGTTCTTGAGTGGGCTCTGTTGCCAAGTTACCGTTTCGGTTTCAAAGTTTGTGGCTAAAGTTTCCGAACTTTATAGAGTTGGTACATGGTTTTTGGTCTACTTTGGAGTTCCATGGTTGTCCCCAATTCATTATAGCCTCAAAGCTACGCGCTTTGAAAGGTTTTCTTAGAACTTGGAATAAGAAAACTATTGGTGACGTTCATTCTAGGGTCGCTACTTCAAGATCAGCTTTAGATGCAATTCAACTCGAAATTTCAAATCTGGGCCCTTTTGATGATAGAATCCGACGTGAAGTTGCAGCACACACAAAGTTTCTATTTGATCTTTCTCTCCAGGCCACTCTTCTTCAAGATAAAGCTTGGATTCGTTGGCTTACTTATGGAGATAGAATCACGTCCTTTTTACATACTATGGTCAGGGTTCAGCGTCTTAACAAGATCATTTCTTCCCTGACTGTGGGTGATTATGTTCTTCAGGATCAAGAGACAATTACGGCTCATTTTGTCCAACACTTTGAGAGGGCTTTTGCTAGAAGCAATGATATCTTGGATACGGGTTTGGTAGAGAGGGTTATCCCTTGTCTTGTCACAGCAGAGAAAAATGCTTCACTTACGCTTATACCCCACTCCCTTGGAGGTCTTTGACGAGGTTAAACACATGAATGACTTTAGCACTCCAGGACCTGATGGCTTTGGTGGTTACTTCTTCTCCCATTGTTGGGATGTGGTAGGCAGGGAGGTAACACTAGCAGTCCAAAGTGTCTTTACCAATGGTTTTATCCTCCCTCACTTTAATTCCAGCTTACTTATTTTAATCCCATAAGCTCCCAACTCTGATGGTATCACAGATTATCATCCCATTGGTTTGGAAAATTTTGTTTTCAAAATCATCACAAGAATTGTGGCTCAACGTTTGGGTCCAGTGGCTTCAAGGATTATATCACCGAATCAAAGTGCATTTGTCAAAGGTCGCTCTATTTTGGATCCCATTATTCTTACTTCAGAGTGTGTCAATCTTCTTGATCGTAGGTGTGAGAGGGGTAATGTGGCTGTTAAGTTTGACATAAAGAAAGCTTTTGATACTTTGGACTGGAATTTCTTGCTCAAGGTTCTTACTTCATTTGGTTTTGCTCCTTCTTTTGTCAAGTTCACTCATAATATTCTTCAATCTGCACATCTCATTAGTGTAAATGTGCAGTCATGTGGATACTTCACTTGCTCTCGTGGTGTACGGCAGGGTGACCCCCTTTCTGCTCTTCTTTTTTGTTTGGCGGATGAGGTTCTTAGTAGTGGCATTTCCTCCCTGGTTGATAATAAGAAGATTTTGCGCATTGCTGCCCCAAAATCCACCACTCCTCCTTCCCATGTTCTTTTTTTCCTTCAGGAAACTCAAGGCATCTTCGTGTTTTAATGCAGTTCATGGAAGAGTATGCTTGGAATTCAGGGCAAGTGATTAATAAGGACAAGTCTCTTTTGTTCTTAGGTAAATATGCAATACCTTGTTAAGCTAATATTCAACGTGAATTAGGAATTAATATGGGCTCTCTCCCTTTTAATTACCTTGGTGTTCCAATCTTCTTGGGTCGTCCGAAATCAGATTATTTCCTTCCAATTGCTGACAAAGTAAGAGGCAAATTGAGTTCTTGGAAAGGTTTGCAGCCCTCTCAAGCGAGCAGGCTCCAGCTTATTAATTCGGTAATTCAGAGTCTTTTGGTTTATAGTTTTCAAATTTATGCTCGGCCAAAGTCTCTTGTGCGCAAGGTTCAATTGTGGACTCGTAATTTTTTCTGGAATGGGGACCCCCAAAAAGATGGTTTGACATTGATTTCTTGGGCTCATTGTTGTTCACCTAAAGAGCAGGGAGGGCTGGGATTAAAAAATCTATTCTCTCTAAACCGTGTGCTTTTAAAGAGAGGCTGGGAGGTAGCTTCAAAGGCGTCAGTCTCCACTTCTTTTCTTCATGAGTGTTTCCTTGTTGACGGGTTACAACCTGTGTCATACTGTAAAAAGTCATCCATTTGGCTGAGAATAAAATCTCTGTGGCGGTCTCTTCTTCCTCAAGTTCGTTGGTTGGTGGGAAGTGGCAACTCTATTAGTTTCTGGAAGGATAATTGGCTTGGGGATGTCATTACTTTGACTTGCGATATTGCTCCAGAGTTCATGGGTTTTTTAAATGATAAGGTCAGTTCCTTTATTTTAAATGGTACATGGAATTTACCTTATAGCTTTCGTCAGATGTATCCTGAGGTGTCAAATGCTATTTTGGCCACTCCACTGCCAATTGATAATGCTTGTGATCAAGTAATTTGGGCTGCTAGCTCTTCAGGGCTGTTATCTTCTTCAGATGCCTACAACTCTTTTTATCATTCTTTTCCCATTGTTGCATGGGAAAAACACATTTGGCATGCAGCAATCCAATCACGCAAGAGTCTGGCTAATTGGAAAATTGTTCAAAAAAGGGTTCTCACAGATGATCGTCTCCAGAGATTGAATGTGTAGCTTTGTTCTAGATGTTATCTATGTCAGTCAAGCTTGGAATCTTTCAATCATCTTTTCATGGAGTGCCCTATTGTTGCATCTATTTGGAGTTGGGTTTTCTCGTTGTTCAGAGTCACAATTCCTCTGGGTATTAATTTGTGATATCTTTTTCTTGATGTGCATTTGGTTTCTCTTAATGCGTCTTCAAAATTGCTATGGTTTATCTCTGTTTGCAATCTTCTTTGGTGCTTATGGTATGAACGAAATAAGAGGAGGCATGTTGCTGGCGCTTGTTGCCCTGTGGCTCTTAAGCAATTCTTTATTCGCTCCCTTAAAGAATATGCTAATATTGTGTTTTCCCCATCTTCCTCAAGCTTAGGTCCACTCCCAATTTTCAAATTTTTAGGGCTCTCTACCTTTCGTCCTAAAGCTTCTTGTTTTATTCCTGTTATTTGGGAGTCTCCTCCTCCTACTTGGGTTAAGGTTAATACAGATGGCTCTTTCAGTAATCCCAATTGTGCGGGCTTTGGTGGTATTTACAGAGGGGCTTTAGCTTCCTTCATTGGTGCTTTTTCGCGCAAGATAATGGCACAGAGTGCCATTGAGGTGGAGTTGTTAGCAGTGATTGAAGCTGTGAGTGTGGCTTGGATTAGAGGTTGGCAACGCTTATGGCTTGAAACTGACTCCGCACTTTTGCTACATTATTTCTCCTTTCCTCATTTAGTCTCATGGCGCTTTCGAACCTCCTGGACTAATTGTATTGATCTTGTGCAACAGATGGATTTTTGGGTCTCTCATGTTTTTAGGGAGGGTAATTCAATTGCGGATTCTTTGGCCAAATATGGAGCAGAACATCCAGGCTCTCATTGGTGGGACTCTTTACCTTAGTTACTTATTTTCTCTTATAGTCATGATATATCCTCATGGGGATCCTATCGCTTTGCTTAATTTTATATGTTTATTTTGGTTAGACTCATGCTTTGAGTTCCTCTTTGCACCGTATCTTTGGTATCTTTGAGAGTTTAGTTTTGGCTTAGTCTCCCGCTCTCTCCTTGTATCTTTGTTTATCTTCAATAAATTATTATTTAAAAAAAAATATATATATATATATATATATATAAATTAGAGCATGAAACTTTTGTCAAACTCTAATGTACAATAATATGATTCCCTTGATTGATGTATCTCCTCATTTTCTCAAATTTAAATCAATCGCTAAATTACCATACATGTTTCGAGAATAAATGATCCTAGTTTGGCAATCGCTATTTAAATACAAATCTCGCATTAACTCCACTACTTGATCCTCGGCTGAAAAAAAAAAATTATTCCATTGGCTCTACGGGCAAAACTGGTGTCTTGCCTTTTCCCATCGTCACTTCACTGCTTGTAACTATTGATACGTACTACTGCCTCTTCTTATGTCTGGCACTTCTTTAGCTAAGCCTACCAACATCAACTCCCCCGCCTTCATTTTCACAAGTTTCAGACCAAGTATGTGCATAACCGGAGACACCAAATTTTGGGGCATAGAACACCTGGCATTGTTGGCCAGTTTTTTATTTATTATTTATTTATGTTACAGCCAAAAGAAGTATTTAAACTCTCAATAACATAAATGCAACAACCGTTTCTGATTCTAGTCGGCAACCACCCATACAGTTCCATCAAAGTTGCAATAAGCCGTTAGTGCAAATAACACGAGCTTGTAAGTTATAAGATTAATCAAAGCAAGTAAAAACAAAAGAAGAAAGCCTGCCGGTGAGCTGTGGCCTATTTGTAATTAGAAAAAACCAACATATATTGTGGAAGTCACAAGTTCGAACCGACATTCGGTGGATGAGGATAAAAATTGTCGTGTTTTCTAAAAAAAAAAGGAGAAAAGAATGAAAGTCTTCAGTCCTCTAGAACATATTATCGAGCTGGGCCTTCGTCACTTTGACACTAACCCATCTTCTTAATTATTATTTTTCAGTTTAAAACAATAATGTAATTATTAAAGACACTAATGTCAAACCAAAAGAAGATAGTAGAAAAATGAATTCTCTCACATTTTTTTATCAAAAAGACAGAGGGAATGAACTTAAAACCTTTACTTTTGCATAATTAGTGACAAATGACTCACCGCTAGACTAAATGTTAATTTGCGTGAATTCTCCGTCGTTGAACAATTGCACTTGAACTTCAATTTTTTTTTCTGTAACTTAAAACCTCTACTTTTGCATTATTAGAGACAAACAACTCACCACTAGACTAAATGTTAATTTGCGTGAATTCTTCGTCATTGAACAATTGCACCTGAACTTCAATTTTTTTTTCTGTAACTTAAAACCTCTACTTTTGCATTATTAGAGACAAATAACTCACCACTAGACTAAATGTTAATTTGCGTGAATTCTTCGTCATTGAACAATTGCACTTGAACTTCGATTTCCTAATTTTTTTTGTCTTCTACTCAATTGAGGTACCTCCCTAACCTCTTTCTTCGACAATACTTCAACCATGCCATGTCATTTCCTTCCAACCCCCTTGACTAAATAAAAGGTCTTGACATATAGACTTTGAAAAAGCATCTGGACATGCTAAGAGGAAGAGTCCCTTGTGCCTAGTGATTACTATGGAATTCACCAATACATGCCAAAAGGAACCACAATCCACCAAAACACACTCAATGTAAAATATATTAGGATGCTTGCACGTTTCACAATTAGATCTGTCAATGGACCGGGTTTGGAGCGGATCGATCTAAATTCTTACCCATTTAGCAACAACAATTTTTCAACTTGATCTGATCCGTTAACCCAGCGGATCATTGATAAGCCGATCCAAACCCGTATCCGACGGATTAACGGATACCCGGTCCACGATTCGGATCCATTTATTATCAAGTATCATTAAATTTTAAATAAAAATATTAATTTTTATCATGATACCCAATAAAACTTTGATAAAACATTGAAACAAAATGATCAAGTCAAATGTTGAATTACTTATATTTTATATTATGTATATATTTATTGTATTATATTTTATAAAATACAAAATAATATATATATATATATAATATTTTGTATTTTATAAAATAATATTATATTATTATACATACGAATCCGATCCGACCGATCCGAATCCATTGATGATCCTTATGCCTTCATTCACCTTGGTAAGGAAGATTTCTTGTTGATCATAGTATGGTGACTCAACGATAATTACGGGGTGAATGTGAGTATCGCCGTCAAAGTGTAGTGGATGGTAAATTGTGACCAGACGTTGTCGTACCCAAGGGATTGGAAGGCCCAAGATCCCTACTTGGTGAACAATTGCAACCAAGATATGCAATGCACTAGAAGTGGTGTGATTAGAGATGGATTATGTACTTAGATGTGGAGTATGTGCAACATGCAAGTGTAGTGTTCAAAGTGTGTCACTCTTGAGTGACTTGTAACCAGAATAGTGACCAAAACAGTAGCTAAGTAACCAATCTAATCTAAGTGAGATTGTGGTAACAAGAACACAAGTGAATGTGTTGATAGCTTTGTGTGTTGTTGAGGTGACAAGCCCAACAAATGTATGCTTTGTGTGTGATTAAATGGATGAAAACGATTGGGGTTTCGGGTTCACTCTACCCCAATCAAATGTATGACAACTCTCAAGAACATGCAACAATGAATTCACTAAGGATCAAACCCCTATCCTAGCCATGTTATGGTTCTAGGATTGACTCTTCTAGGCCTATTTTGTGCCTTATTAGGGTCACAAATACTCCTAGTCCATTTATCCAAGCCTTGTTAGGGTCTCAGACAAACTTCCTAGGCATAGAGATTCAAAAATCAAGATTCAAACAAACTCAGTCCATTGACATAAACTCATCATGCTCATTGCAAACACATAGGATAAAATGTAATCAACATAGAATCCAATCAAGTTAAGTTTAACACATGCTTGAGAATTAATTAGATTCATGAACAAGCATCAAACAAAACCGTATTTAACCAATGAACATATCCAGAAACGAATTCATCATGCATACTCAAGAGAAATCATCAAAACATCATCATGGGCTAGAGCACACAACCCTAGCCCCCAATCTAATGAACTACTCACAACTCATTGTCAAATACATCAATAATCTCAAATAGAAAAGCATAAGTTCAAAGTAAGAGAAAAGAAGTCAAGAAATGCTCAAGATGTCGATGGCCAGCAACTCCTTGGTGACTCCAAGTATGTAGCAAGCCTCCTTGAGCTCCCCTCTCCTTCTACAAGCTCCAACTTATCTCCAAGTTTCCCAACTCTTGATGTCTCAATGGATGGCAACTTTTGGTGAAGGTAGATCGATGGAATGGTGGTGAAAAGTGTATGGCTGTCGTGTATGGGGTGTGTGGAAGATATTTCGTGAAGGGATGGAAGTGAGATAGGTGGTGGAAAGTGGTGAAAATGGAAGAACAAAACCGGCAGACGCACTGGGCGTCCGGGCGGATGGTATCGGCGTCTGGGCGCTTGGTATCGGCGTCCGGGCGCTTGTTACGTCTGTGTTGGTTTTGCAGGTTTGGCCGAGAGAAAATGGGGTGAATCTCTCTAGGGTTTCTTTGATCGTGAGTAACTCTATGAGAACAGGGTCTGGTTGGTCTCATCAGCCTCTAAAGCTTCACTAGGGTTTCCTAGTAGAGTGACGTGGCAAAGATGAGTGGAGGGAAAAGAAATGGAAAAGAAAGGTGAAGTGGAGGGATTTGTGGGTGAGTTGAGGGGTTAGTGGACATGTCATCAGCCATGCACAGGTGTGCAGCTGGTGTAGGAGACTCTCTCCTTTTGTGGTGGTGCTCCGGTGGTGGTCTGGTGGTGCTGCCGCCTCTTGTGGTGGTGGTTTGCCGGAAAAATCGCCGGAAATGCAATTTCTTCATTTTCTTTCCTTTCTTCGTTTCTTCAAGGCCTTCAATGACAACGTCTTCCGAAGGTAAATTTGTGCAATCTTCAATGCCTAGAAACCACGGTTGACTTCTTGTCCTCTTCTCGGAATTGTGCCCAAAAGTAGTCAAAATGCACATTCTTGTGCCGAATTACTCCAAGTTACATAAGTAACCTGAAATCATGAAAACACATATTAGTAGTAACAAAATGCCTTCGGACAAGCTTAACTCTCGTGATTAGGAATACAATTTGCGTTATAAATAAGTGCAAATCATATGGCATGAGAATACAATATTAGTAAGAATCCATTTTCATACCTATAGCATAGGTGGAATGTGAAGATTGATCTTTGAGTTTTCCTTGTTTGAATTCCTTGAGTCTATGTGCATTCATTACACCTCTAATTAGAAAGTCACTTGGTAGCCATAGCATGGTACAAGAGATAACTTAGAAAGACATGGTCCTATACCATAGTACGGGTAGGTACAAAGTTTGATTCATGAGTCAATATAACATGCATATGTAATTGAAAAATCAATTATCAATGCATACTTTTGTTAACCCAAAACCCTAACCACTTGTCAGTTAGTGCTTTTCCTTTTCTTACAGTAGCTTTGTTACTTGTTTGGTTAACTTATCTTGTTGCATTTGATTCTCGTAAATTAAAACCCCTAAAAAGTACACACCTCACTCATATTTGTGTATATCCACTACACCTATGTATCATTCCATCTCATATTCCTTCCATCTAGTGCTAGGATACCTTGAGTGCCGTATTACCAAGTACAATTTTGGGCCTTCCAATTCCCGAGGTACGATACAACTAAGTCCAAATACCCACTCTTACTTGACACAATTTGTGTGCTTGCGAAATTATTCCAGTCAGAGTTCGAATGCTTTGTGGCTTGGTGTCGAGGATGTATCAAATTTTCTAGTAATTTTTATTCCCTGCAAATTGATTGATATTTTCTATTGTTTCAATAAGTTTCAATTGGACTATTGTACTGTGACCATCACAGTTGCGTGCTTTGGCAAGCAAAGCACCCATTTTTTAGGACGAGGATAGTCTGCATTCGTTTGTGTTGTATTGTGTCTCTATTTTTAAGAAGTGAACTTCATTTTTGTAATTGAACAACCAGTTAGATAACTTATGGTTTGTTTTGCATAAGGATTTCATAGCAACTGCTCTAAACTTAAAGCTCAAGATGATCATGATGTCCATCTTAACGATTGTAATAGTAATTTTATCTAATATATATTATCTTCTTCCAAAAAAAAAAGGGGCTGAATGGGAAACATTTCCAATTTTTTTTCCCGTCTTTTAACAACTTTTTTTTCTATTACAAAGAATTTTTTTTAGCAAAATGAATTAAAAACCTTATTTTTAAAGTTGCCCCATTTTTTTCCTATTTTCTTTTTTAACAATTTTTTTTTAAGTTGAGAATGCTCATAAAACCGAGCACTGAAGGAAATCACAAATCAAACAACCCAATACTATGAGGTTTGAACAAGAAGCAAGTAGAGCAAAGGTGCTCGAAAAAAGAGACAAAGATGCTCGAAAACAGAGATAAAGTCCTAGGTTTTAGTGTCTTTTATGTGATTCTAAATAAAAAATAACAAGAATAATTGAAAATCTTATTCTTTTCCATGAGAAAATATTTGAGTTTCTTTATTCAAACCTCCAAGTTTTTGGCAATGTCCTTCACCAATAATTTTGATTTGCTGGGATTCAAAATTGGGTATGTATGCAATTTGTTGCAAAATTCATGTCTGGCTTTGACTCTTTGGGGTTGAAGAAACTAAGCTCGCTTTCGAATAATAGTGTTACTAATATTATGAAGCAAGCTTAGTATTTTAAACAAGTTTTACCGGCAAAAAATGTTCTTTTTGGAGTCAATTTACCGTAATTTAGCATCCAATTGAATGAAGTATTAATACATGTCAATTTCCGGACCATATGTACTTCTTATTATAAAAAATTACTCATAAGGCCACTTTGGGTGACTTTATGCTTCAAAAAGCCACAAAACATTTTTTACCCAAATAAGGCCACCAATATTTACAAAAATGCCACCGCATCAATATTTACAAAAATGCCACCACATTTTTTTTGCTATTATTTACAAAAATGCCATTGTATACGGAAACAACAATAAAGCTACTGTCAAAGCACACTAAAGCTACTGACCAACGACAATAAAACTACTGACCAACGACAATAAAACTACTGTCAAAAAACACTAAAGCTACTGTGCAAAAACAATAAAGCTACTGACCAATGACAATAAAGCTACTGACCAACGATAATAAAGCTACTGTCTAACGACAATAAAGCTACTGAGTGGCATGAATCCTAATTTTGATAAATTTTAATGTTAGATAGAAAGCGTTAAATCTACCTTATTTGGGAAACAAAGCTACTGTGATCTTTTGAAGAATAAGACTACCCAAAATGGCCTTATGAGTCATTGGCCCTTCATATTATTAATGAAGTAGTCATTTTCATGCAAAAAAAAAATAATGCAACGCTCATTTTTAAAACGAGTAATTATTCTGTAGTCCTGATGTACCACCTGACACTGCCAAGTGGTGGTTAGGGCCAATAGCATAGCGCCACTTTGGCGAACTGAATACATGGGATGAAACAAAAGGGAGATTCTCTAGTGAGGATCATTATAATGAGGACTTGGTGAGGACTTTTCGATTAGACCTACTTTAAGATTACAACTCGACAAATCAACCGTTCAATATTTAGATATTTATGAGTAGATCACTTCTACAAATTTTCAATGAAATCTAAAATCGTTAGATCATCTATAATTGTGATTTACCATTTATGAATATGAATGGTTTACAATTGACAGATTTGGTTCGTCCATTTATTTGGTCTAGTTCGATACCTTAACGATTTCAAATTTTGTTGAAAATTTGTAAAAGTGATCTACTCATGAATATCTTAACATTGAACGGTTGATTTCTTGAGATGTAATCGAAAAATAAATATAACAACCATTAATCGAAAAGTCTTCACCAAGTCATCATTATAGTAGTCCTCATTAGAGAATCTCCCTGAAAGAAAATATTTTTTTTTTTTTTAAGTGGACCAATCAACAAGTGTTTGCTATGTAGACCAATTACATAAGTATAAACCACCGTGTATACTCTGGTCCAGGACTATATAATAAGTTTCCCTCTAAAACTTGGGGTGATGGTCGACACAGCACCGTGAAAGACGGAGTAAGCTACACATGGTACCAGCCGTACCCAAGACGACATTTTTATGTTGACTTGGAGGATTTGCAATGGCCTACGGAAGATAGCTTTTGGAGACACGAGGCACTATTTTAGGCCCAAATGTTTTTACCAATATTCTTACTTCAGTATATTCTCATTACAGACAAATTTAAACCCTGGAAAGGTAGATCAATTCAATCCTCCAAAAGTAGGAAAACCATGGAAGTATGTAAGCAAGGGTTAGTTGAAAATGGAATGACTTTCCGGGTAAAAAAGAAAAACATTTTTATCCAGTTATGCTTGATGAAGCTGTGGATTAAACAGAGACAACAACAACGAACTATACAGCTTTGTAAAGAAATCTAAATCTTTTCTTCAATTATCATTAAAGACCAGATATGTGCTTAATAAACTCAATAAGCTATCATGTGTGAGGTGAATTTGTATCATTGCCTTCTCATCCTACATAATAGACCTGTTTGAAATTTTTTTTTGGAGACTCAAAAACACTTTTGAAATAATTGAAAAAATTAATTATAAATATATAAAAAATTGAAAAATAAAAAAAATATGTTTTAAGTGAGTTTTAAAAGCACTTGGAAAATAGTTTTGAGAAACACTTGTTAAGTGATTTCTTGTATAAAAATGTTTTTATCAAATTTAAAAAGCGCTTTTAGACTTTTCAGAAACAGTCCTAATATCATCCATGTGGATCAGGATGCCACACAATGTTACCCCTCTGATCTAAAAGGTGTTCAATAACACATGCTTGTGGTTTTTAGCCCCGTGAGTCTCTTCTGACGGGAGTTGGAGATTTGGGTCGAAACTGACCAACTTCACAAACCACAAAGGGTGTTATTAGATATTTTTAAACATAGATAACATTGTATATCATCTTAAATCACAGTGATCATTCGTAACTTTTTGCCAAAAAAAAAAAAAAATCAGAGGACCCCTTTCTTTCACATCAACTCAAAAATCCAGGGCTGCGTTTTTATTGGAAGCTTTGGGCCCTGAAGTTTTCTCCTGTTTTATCATAGAAAAATAGGAATAGGCTGGACTGAGGGCAGCCTTGTATGCTGCGATACTCTACAAAATCCCCTTCCTAGGAGCATAGAAATACTAGGATTGATCACAGCAATCGCACTGACCATGGAAATGCTCTTTTATCAAAAAGCTTTCCCTTCGCTATCATTCAGTAATCAGTACAGCCATACCATATGCTTATGAAGATAACAGGAGAGGGGGGAGAGAGACAGGGAGATAGAGGCACGTAGAAAGGAAACATACTCTTCCAAATTCCAAAATATTGTTCAATGACCTACTTGATTGTTATGTAGCGATTTGTCCCATGTCTGGCCCAGTATTCTTTCAGATCCAGTGGTAGTGATAGATCATGGCCTTCTGCTGCTAGCCGACTGAGCAATCTAGTAAAAACACTTCCGCTCATCTTCCGTCCACCCATCCTGGCGTGGCGCTTATTTGGCATTTGCGGTAGTGGATACATTGACATATTGGTGGTGCAGCAAGATGACTGCCACCCGCCATTCCCCCATTTGTAGCACTGCCGTGGCATTCCAGTACATGAGCAAACTGGCACTGGCATTGTAGTCTCGTCAAACGAGACAAGATTCAAACCCAAATCCTGAGTATCCCACTCTGATCTATACTTTATCCCATCGGTGGAAGCCTGCCTATTCAAATCTTCGCCTACTTTCTTTCTTGATGGCTTTGATGCCTTGGATGCCTTATTCTCCTTTGTTCGCTTTGTCTGCCGTGACTTGACAGCTTCAGCAGATAAAACTGAAATTGGGAAGGCTTCAGTTATAGGCACATCTTTTGTGCTGTAAGAAGCATCAGCCATGTTAGCTGGATGGTTTGAAGGGTAGTGCATGCGCTTAGCTCCACGTTGAACTCCACCGCCCAATTGGAAGTTCATGGAATTATCCCGGATATGTAGAGCTGCAAAGGCATTGTCTCGTTCCATTATGGCAGTATCACGCTGAGCAAATGCTTCATCACGCTGACGGAGAGCCTCATCTCTTGAAGCCAAGGCTTCATTCTTTTCAGTGATTGCTGCATTCCGTTCACGAATTGCAGCATCCCTCTCAGCAATAATGGACATGATCTTCTTGTTCATGACTAAAGCATTTGGTTCCTTTACTTGCTGTTGAGCTGTCATGTTCCACTGCATATTTCAAATTTAAATCATATAAATGGTTCTAGCATGGAATAACAAAAAATATTAACACAAATTAGTAGTAAAAGCTGGTTTCTTCTTACCGGAGAGGCTGCCCCTCTGTAATAGTCCTGCTTGTGTCTTCCATTTTCATGTTGTCGACCATCATCCATTTTTGAACTATTAGCAGCAAGTGCTGAAATTAGTTTGCAGCCACTAGAAGCTTGTTAACTTCTGGCATCAACGATCATAGACAGATCTTCCACATCCAAATGAGAAAACCGAATACCAAAATTTAATTTCAAGTTAAACTATAACAATAAAATGGAGCAAAGAAAGTCTCTCCAGAAACACTGTTATTTGTCTTATTTTTAAGAGAGAGACAAAGAAGGAACATTAAAGTCTCTCCAAATTTTGTGGAATTATAATCATATTAAAATTGTACCTACATGCCTTTGGCAAAAGCAGCAACATAAAAAAGAAAGCCATAAATCACAGAAAAGTTTATTCCTCTCCCTTATAGAGAAAGGACATGTCTTGTGACTGTGCAGTATGCACACATTACAGAGAAGCAGAGACAATAGAAATTACAGCCCAATACACATCAATAAAAGTTTTATGAGCAAAATAGGTAGAAACTAACCAAGCCTTATTTTAACCAAAAGAGCCATATAGTTTTTTTAGAAGAGACCAAAAAAGCCATATTTACTGAATGATATTGTAAAAAAATCAAGTCATGTAATAAAAAGTATCTCAAATGGCATGACAAAATGAAAAGGGTGCAAGGCCCCTCAGAAGCTTAGTGAAATTAATAACTGCTTATAACACTGCCACAAGATTCCCTTGAACATAGAGACACAGAATGGTGCTATCATATGCACAAATCAAATACACTTTAAAATATCTTAAATAGCATGAAGAGTTGTTGAATTGACATTGCTTCTGTAGCTTACTTCATGAAGAGAATGCAAGTATGAAATGCCAATCCATATGCGCACTGAAACTAATAATTGCTAATAGCATCACCACAGTCAAAGAGTGCATGCAAACATGAACTTGAGTGTAGGATACTTACGCGCGCACACAACACACACACGTTTTAATATTCTGTCATTGTTTGGGATTTAGATCCCATTCCTACCACTAGAACTAAATCACAGGATTGCCTTGCCATTGGTATCAGATGCTGTTAGATTCCATTAATGAAAATGCAAACTTGAAATTAAATGCTTGGTGGACATAAGGACCTTTCTTAAATTCACTGTAGCATGACCATGGGTAAGGCAAAAAGCATAACAATGATAGAACACTACTCATAGAGAACAAATTCCTAAAAAATCTAATTCCTGCATCTTTGTTCTTTAGAAAGTGTAAAACACACATGCTGAGAAAGCAAAGACACTTAATTTACCTTAGGTAACAAAGAAGAAAATTAGTATACTTCAAGAATCACTGTATCCTCCTTTCTAGAGATTTGCTGACTGTACAGTGGTAGATACCTCCCATAAACAGGTCCCCAATATTTAATCCAAAAATGGCAAAATGTGTTGTGCATTTAGCAAATCTTTGATCTCCTATCTGAAATGCACCAAAAGAAGAAGATAAAAGAGGAAGAAGAAAATGATTAAGTTGAGACGTATATATGCAGCATATCCGAATGCTTAAATCAAAACACTTGTATACAGGATTATGTTCAGTATTATAAAGAAGTCAAAGACGTATATATAAACATATCTCATTTATGTGAAAATATAATAATGTAATACCATAAGATACAAATTTGACTAAAGGCTCATTTTATGGTGAAGGAAAAACAAGAAACCCATCCAGCAGTTCGTAAAAGAGGAATTAAACAATTTCAAGCAAGAACTACTTGGAATCCTTATCCATTGCCAAAAGACTTGATACCCTTATCTCTGTTTTCATGATTCTCTCACCTTGCACTTATTCTGCCACATAGCACAGCACATTTCTTGAAAGATAAACCATAACTCCAAATCTAACAGCCATTTTACTAATTTCAATTTAATTCAACCATAGGCTGACCAAAGAAAATAAAAGCTTAAAGATTACTTAAGCAAACTGAAGAAACTAATCCCGATTCCAAAAGCGACAACAAGTGAGCCACTCATCAGTATGTTTTATCTTCTTCACTCGATAGCAAAACAGTCTGTTACAGCTCTCAGCCTCTATATATAATACTTCATGACCTCAAAATATTAACCATTTGAACCAGAAAAAAAAAAGTAAAATTCATATTTTCCATTACCTAAACAGAATCAAGAGAAGTTAGAATCCTTTTCAGATTGATGAACTCAATATCCAACATTTCAAGTATTCAACTACAATCTCTTTTGTACCCCACACCATTGTACTAGCTCACTCTAAGCGTACCCCTGATCACGTTTATCAAACCATGCATACTAAATCACACAATCCAACAAGCATGAACACAGTACAGAACCCAATCTCAGTGAAAATATTAGCTGAATTTTGAGTGAAAGATGCCTTTTATTTCTTCACTGTAATGTGTATGAAACAGTCGATGCATGACGGAATTTGAATCATAAACCGCCGGAGTTTCAGTGAAATTAGGTTTATCCGAGCAGGAGTGAGATTGAGAATCTTAGTGGAAGCTCAAAAGCTCAAAAGCATAACAACACAGAAAGAAAGAGTGAACAAGCATAGCAAACCACTCACAGATATTGAAGGAGAATCCGCATCGGCTCCGATCGATTCGCCTGATAAGATTTTCCTTCCTTGTTTTGTTCTTCTTTTTTCTTTTTTTTTCTCAATAAACAAACAATAAGCAGAGAGAGAGAGAGAGAGAGACGGGGGTGGTGCGTGTGTTTTGTTTTAACTTCTAACTGCTCCGTCACCCTACGACGTCGTTTTCTTTCTCGAACGGAGCCAAACGCGCCGTTTTATTCCTTCAAATACCAATACTGTGCGTTGCGTTTTATTCATCTTCACGAGCATTAAACGCAAAGCGCTTGGGCTTTGTGTCCCAAAACCTCACGTCACGCCTGGTATCTCCTTTTTCTCTTGCCTTCTTCTTCTTCGTCTTTAGTCTTCTGAGCGCGCTTCCAGTTCTATTTTGTGCTTCAATTCATCCCATTGTTAATACCATCTTTCTCCTCTAATTGCTTGTTTACATTGACATGCCCACCACCTGTTTGTTGATTGGTCCACAACAGCAGCCCACCTAGTCACTGCAATAATGGTGGTGTTTCTTCAAGAACCAGTTGAGCCAGCGCTTTAGTTTAAGAGAGACTTGCACTTTTTCAACTAATTAAGCTCAGTTCTGATCTGGGTTTTCGCTAAAATGGAGGTGGGTCTTGTTGCGATGCTGAGAACAGCTTGGATTGCAGCCACACTGCCTATACTCATAGCTTCCATGCCCTTTTCTTGGCTCAACTCGTTTCATAAAGTCATTTTGGGGTTTTCCAAGAGAGGGAAGATCATGCAATCTTCATCTAAGGTAAGTGATTCATCCAATATGGTCTTAGCATCACAATTCATAGATTTCAGACATCTGCTAGAGCCCTTCAGATTTCCGAGAGTTTGTGAGTTGTGACATATCTTATAGGAGCCTTAACACATGAATCTCACAGCATCATATTTGATTCTCTGCCAGGCTAAATCACTAGGTTCTGACTGTTATTCTGATATCTTTCATGTGTATTATATTTGCACCATAATCACAATTATGGTACAGCTCACATTGCATACCGAATTTTCGGTTCTCGAACTTAAAATATCTTGTCATTTTCTTGAGTTGTAGAGATTCACAGTTCCTCAAAACTTCTTCTGCCATTTCTATGTGGTGGCTGTCGTGTGGACAACCCTACTTCTTGTTACAACTTGGATGTATGCATATAAAATGGTGCCATTGAATTTGGACCCGTTTCTTTATCCAACATTCGCCAGCCGCTTTACCGGAGGTTCACATATCATTTCCTGGCGCAAGTCTTCCGCGGTCCCTATAGCTTACAGATATAGTGTTTGGCGTTGTGTCTTTCTGCTTTTGTTGATGGAAGTTCAAGTCGTGAGGCGCCTCATTGAGACAATATATGTATTCAAGTATAGCTCCTCTGCTAGGATGCATATTTTCGGGTATCTGACTGGCCTCCTTGTAAGTTATTTCAGAAACTCTTTTCTTTCTGGTCTTCTAGCTATGATTAGTTTTGGAGTGAGATAGTGATGCTTATTTTGTGCATACATGTATCTGAAACATGCATCTGATTAACTGCTTTCAGCAAGTTGTTAATTTATGACATATGTGATCATATTGTTGCTGACACAGATATTTATATGAGATTCTTGTTTTCAATTATATCGTTTCATTGTAAAAAATAAAATAAAAAGAAGAAAGAAGCTAAATATGGTAATTGATGAAGCATCAGAATCTGGCTGCAACTCATATTTCCTTTATAACTGCTACTTCATTTTTTTAATAGATTAAGCCTGGTTCAAACATCCATGAATTTATTCTTGCTGGCAAGACATATCCTCTTGTAAATGCTAGACATTGCTTCTATAATTGTAAAAGTTAGTAGTTACATATATCTATCGAAAGTCCTAAGGGAAAACCATTGTGTTCTGGAATGAAATATATTAAAATGACATGCAGATAATTGTCAGTTTTTTTTTCTTGTTCCTTGACGTTTTCTGTAAGAATAATGCTAGACATTTGCTGATTTATGTTCTTTTCTGAGTTAGTTTCTACACAGCTGCACCCTTGTCACTTTGCTGCAATAATGTTCTGGAGGTCTATAACTTTTCCCTTAATGAAGTGGCTGAGTTTATTGTCAAAGGCAAGAAGAATAGTTTGCAAGATCTGGAATTTGATTGGTATGAATTTATTAGTTCTCTTATGAGGCTGGGTTGGCTCCAGTGGATTGGTGCAGCTATATTCTTTTGGGGATGGATCCATCAGCAACGCTGTCATGATATTCTTGTATGTCTCAATGCCACACAAAGATTATGCAGTTCAAAAAACATATGTGATGGAGTCTTACTTGCATTTACTCTTTTTAAAAAAGGAAAAAGTTTGTGGTGTCCTTATATTTAATTTTATGCCAACTGACAGTAAAAATATTTACAGGGCTCATTACGAGAAAACAGTGAACAAAATGACGAATATGTGATTCCTCATGGTGATTGGTTTAAAATTGTCTCATCTCCGCATTATCTTGCTGAGATAGTAAGTCTCTCATCATTCCCTCCAATGCCTTCTTAAGGTTTTATCCCATTGTCAGGAGTAACCAAATTTTTTTCCTGAGGCTTGATTTGTATTTGTATCTCTTTTTCTGACGATGATGAAGGTTATATATGCTGGTCTTGTGATTGCTAGTGGAGGAGCAGACCTCACTATCTGGTTACTATTTGGATTTGTGGTATGTTTTTTCTTTCCGAAGAATATATGCAAGTACCCATGCACACGAACAGACACATACAGACAGCCGATACATGTCTTCTGTAGTAAATCTTCTTTCTCCTTGTGCTTTACTCTGATCCTGTTAAAATCTCTTAACTCACTTGTTGTGTCTTTCAGGTGTCAAACTTGGTGTTTGCAGCAGCAGAAACACATAAGTGGTACCTTCAGAAGTTCGAAAATTACCCCAGAAATCGGCTTGCCATTATTCCATTTTTATACTAAGTGAAAGTATGTAATAGCTTGTGCATAGGTGATTTGAGTGTAAAGCTTTCAAGATGCTTGAACCATCCTCCAGAATAGCTTCTTTGTTGCGCACAAATAAATTGATAGAAAGATCAAAACGTTTGCCTTCCCGACATAATATTCTTAAATGACATTCCATGAGATTCCAAAAGTTTAGGCTGCAGAGAGACATATGTTTTATGTAAATATGTAAATAAAGATGACAGAGCCCAATTCCAGTCAAAGAATAAGCAAAGTTTGAGTGAAATCTTCCATTTCTTTAGTATAATGTGTATGAAACAGTAAATTCATGGATTCCATCCATGAATTTAAATGCACAGCGCTGGTGATTGCATTCAATTTTTGGGGGCTTGGTTGGTATCTATATATATCTCTTGCAGTTGGGCGACTCCGTTCTATACAGCAACCAACTCTTGATTGCTTTCATTTCTACAATTATCAAGTTGTGTGCGTTGCAATAATGGTGGTTATCTTGAAGAAGCACTTGAGCCAATGCTTGTCTTTAAAAGAGAATGCATTTTTCAACTAACTGAGCTCAGTTCTGATCTGGGTTTTGGCTAAAATGGAGGTGGGTCTTGTTGGGTTGCTCAGAACAGCTTGGATTGCATCCATTCTGCCTATACTCATAGCTTCTATACCGTGTTCAAGGCTGAACACGTTTTATAAAGGTCTCATGGGATATGTCAAGCAAGGGACGATCATGCAATCGTCCTCTCAGGTAATCTATTCAGTCGAGGTTTTCCTGCGTTTACTTTTACAGTCATTTCCTGTTGAATTTGGGATATTGGATTGCATTAATGGAATACAGTCTTATGCGTTAGAATACTTAGTCTTGTGCTTATGGAATCTTCTGAAATTTGTTTGTGGCTTTTAGCTCAATATTAATTTACTTTCCAACTTAAAATTCGTCATTTCGAATTGCAGAGATTCTCAGTTCCTCAGAAGTTCTTTGGTCATTTCTATGTGGCGGCTGTCGCATGGAGAACTCTACTTCTTGTTACAACTTGGATGTATGCATATAAAATGGTGCCATTCCCCAGCCACTCTACTTGAGTTTCACATACCATTAGTGTTTGTCATTCAGTGTTTCTGTTTTTGTTGATGGGAGTTCAGGTCCTGAGACAATATTGTCTTTGAGACAATATACGTATTCAACTATAGCTCCTCTGCTAGTTTGCACATTTTCGCATATCTGACTGGCTACTTGTAAGTTATTTCAGAAGTAGTTTTCCTTCTAGTCTTTGTTCAATTATTAGTTTTTGAGTGAATAGATAATGGCTTTCTGCATACATTTATTGATCTGTATCATGCATCTTATTAACTGCTTTCGACAAGCTGTTTTTTTATATGACATCTGTTAATATATCAGAATCTGACTGCATTCTTGTGTGTTTTAATGCCACAAAGATACGTTATGCAACTCGAACAGACATAGCCTAGCTTCCCTGAAAATGCTTTGAGCCACATGAACAAAAACTTCAATATTCGTTGAATTCACTGTTGTGTTTTCTACCGTGTCCTTGCATTTACTTAATGCCGGCCAGCTGACTTTGCAAATGTTACAGGGCTCGATCCCTTATGGTGATTGGTTCGAACTTGTTTCATCTCCACACTATCTTGCTGAGATAGTAAGCCCCTAGATCACATTCCCTCCAATGCATGGTTTAAACTTTAAAGATTTTTGATTCCTTTTCTGCTGATGATGAAGGTTATATATGTTGGTTTTGTGGTGGCTAGTGGAGGAGGAGGACCTTACAATCTGGTTAAGTCTTGGATTCGTGGCATGAATCTGCGTTCCTAATATTATGTGCAAGTACACACAGCTATACACGTCTTCTTCTATACAAAGTATTCTTTCGATCTCCATGTTCTTTACTCGATCCGATCCTGTTAAGGTTACTTAACTCTCTTACTGGGTGTCTTTCAGGTGTCCAACTTAACGTTTGCAGCAGCAGAAACTCACAGGTGGTACCTTCGGAAATTCGAAAATTACCCCAGTAATCGGTGTTCTATTATTCCATTTGTATACTAAGCGCAAACATATAATTGTTTGTGCAAAGTTGATTAAACAAATTACCAATAAAGTTGTTTCTACTACAGCTACTATCAAAATCTCTACATCGATCCTGTCCTCTCTCTTTTTTTTCCCTGTAAACTCTTCTCCTGCTAACCATTAATAATGTCATTAATGTGTGGTAGCTTCTCTGAAAATATGTGTAAACTTCAACTTCAATTAGAAACTTTAAGTACCTTATATATATTCGTTCTAAAAAAGTACCTTATATATATGGTAGTGTTGTAGAATACTGGAAATAAATGGACAAGATAATAGCACATGAATCAAGTAGTCTTTATTGATGAATATGTGTCTCTTTATATATAGGAATACAATGATACAATTCATATAGTGATAGGATTCTTATTCAATACATATCATTATGCAAACCTAACTAAATATTCCTAGGTTGGCAACCACACATAATTAGTGTTTCCTTCAACATGTATTACCTATATATATATGGAATCGATTCCTGATATTAATGTGGGATCCATCTCATTCCATTACCTATATGTGTTAGTAAACGCATGAGAACTCATGCATTAGAATCAATTTCTATATTCTCATTTTCATTCTCATTCTCATTCCAAGTAAATAAACATATCATAATTAGTGCTTTGGTTTGTAAGTTTTTTGGCCTGGCTGTGTTGTTCTTGCTAAAAAAAAACAAATAAACTTATTCATTCTGGATACTGTACAATTAAGTATCCAGAAAATTTCAATGAGTAAAGTATATGCATTCCACACCTTTAATATCTTCAGGTTTCAAGATTGTTGACCACTTGACCTTCTTGTTTGTTTTGTGTTATCACCAGAATGAGCAAGTGACGTTACTAGGTAGTAATTGTCGTGCCCCTCGAAGTTATTATGTGTAATTTTGCTTTTTATGAAATAAATGGATGCCCACAAAAACCCTAATAAGTAGTACATTAGGGTTAGCTTTTCATAATCTAGCTTGCCATAACAACCCCAGGAGTAATTAATTCCTTTGCTGCTCTTACATGCATGATTCGATCCTCATCTAGTCACAAATGATAAGCGTATTGATTTTGACGGGCATTGTTGCCATCAATTTTCATGGGACTTCTGTTTTTCTCATGCTACATTTCCAAAGGCACAGACATCATATGTACCCAAAAACGACACAAGAAAATGCAGTTAGATGGAAATTTAACATCTTTTCCCGAAAGCTATATTAAAGATTGAGTCCAAGTTGAGAAACTCTTTGAAAGAGTAATTTAGAGACGAGCAGGGAGCTGTAAATGTAAACTCAGAAGGCCAACAATCACATTAGAGTCGGTTCATTGACTGATCTAGCACATCCATGGAGCCATCAAGAATGGTTTAGATAGGTCTATAGTTTACAAGTCAAACAGTCAAATAGCTCCTGCACTCTTATTAGCAAACACAAGGGATTACTCTCATGGGTAGACTAACCGGCAGATCTAAGCATACAGATCAATGCCCCAAAACTTGGCGGGTTGGTTGGTACGTTGTTTCCTGTCGACCTTTTTAATCAGGTTCATGTCCTCTTTGGAAAGCTCAAAATCAAAAACTTGAAAATTCTCCTTCAATCTATCAAGTTTTGATGTCTTCGGGATGACCACTGTGTTTCGTTGAATCCCCCATCGAAGAACAACCTGAGCTACAGTCTTTTTGTATTTCTCAGCAAGGGTCTGACACAAGAGGATGTGATTGTTAAGGCAGATTTGTTTTCAGGGTAATTTTAACACACACACACACACGCACAGAGAGATTACCTTGAGAACTGGATCATCCAAAGCTGATACTGAACCAAACCATTCGATGTTGCCCGCACCACCTCCAAGAGGAGTGTGGGCTGTGACAGAGATGCCATGCTTCTGACAGAATTTGACAAGAGAATCACGTTGGAAGTATGGGTGAGTTTCAATCTGATTCACAGCAGGCTTCACTTTGGAATAGGCTAAGCAATCTCTAGTTAGAAAGATGTCATAGTTGCTGCAATTAATTCTTCCATCAGAGCACAATTCAAATTCAAAAGCATCGACAAATGAATAAAACAAAAAGCCAAGACTCATGGCATATATCACACTAAACTAGAACAAAGAGAAAAAGAACATTTAATTTTCATACCTAACCAAAATCTATATTCCAGGGAGCAAATAAAAAATCCTTACTTTCAACAGGGTCAGAGAGAAAGAACAAAGTGATACAACGAGATACACAGAGGCTTCAGCCATATCGTTTATTATATGTGTCAAGAAACACAAAAAGTTGATACTTATACTTTCGGACTCATATAATAATAGCAGTTTCAATACAATATTGAGTAAAAAAATTAAAAATAAAATACAATAATGTGGCACAGCTCGCAGAATATGGTTGGAAAACTACCTACAGGTATTTCCATATAATTCCTAATTGTACTCCATAGACACATAAATTGATCTGCAGAGCATGTGTAGTGAACATCCACAAGGATAAAAACACAATTAACCCTTTCTAGACCTTAACTAATAAAAATTTGCTAAAACTGAAGCTATATCTGTACAAATTTATTACCATTTTAACTGCAACACACACTTGCATGCACACATAATTGAAACCTTTCACTTTTCTTAAGATATTCATTAGTATTTTCCTGATTTGGTCACCCAAATTTACACGAAATGAACTAAGTTGTATAGTATGTATACTAATTTTGCACATGGAATAGTACAGAAAAGGAATATAAGTCACAGATTAGTAATGCTTCGAGTAGTCAGCTAAGAATTTTATGATCACCTGATCCCAATACTACGAACTAAACCCATAGAAACCAGATCTTCCATAGCATGCCAGGTAGTTTCCAGAGAAACGGTTGTGTCTATCTCTAGCACCCCATCCTCATCCAAAGCACTCCCAGTTGCACCAACTCCTGCATTTATGAATATAAAATCACATTAAAACTGAAAAGGTAATAGTTCTAAACAACTAAATCAATATAATAACAGATATGTTTTTCTTCATTGTAATCATCTAAACATACCATTATTTGAGCCCAATTTTCAGAAACAGTCAATAATTTGTTAACCAGCGCACAAGATTAAAGAAATAAGGTTGTGTCTGACACACTGAAATTGATTTGCAGCAGAAAATGCAATGACCCTTCCCCAAATAAGTAGGATTGAGCAATCCCCACTTTCATTCCTCTCCGAAAAATCCACTCATAAAAAAATCCCCATGCTGCCCTCATCAACCCCCTCTCCTTAATTTCTGTTGCCCTCCCTACTGTCTAACTCTCTCCTCATTCACCCTCATCAGACCTTTCCATCACTCGTTGACCAAATCTAGTCAGACCGTGTTCTCAAGTTTCTGAAGTTGCATTCAATTTTATAAAGGCCTGAAATCTAACATTGATACAAGAAAATGAAATATTATTTCAGGTGTCTTTATGTAATTTGTATACTGAAGTGTAAATATTTTGTGGTGTGCTTTGAAACTGGATATTAAAACTAGTACCCTCATTTGACTTACTGCAGTAACATAGGGAGATACGGTATATGTTAATGTCTACAATGAGGGCACGACTTCCCAAAAAACCACCATCCAAGCCAGCTTGGGATATAAACCAATTGATAGGTATTAAATTATTTTGCTTTTCTTTTCATCTAGTTTTATTTTAATCCCATGTTCCTAATGTCAATCAGATACGAAAGCTATACAGCTCACATTTGAGGCCAGAAAATAGTACAGTATAGACAATAGTACCAAAAAGGATGAGAAAAGTACGAACAACTCACCGGTATGCTTTGTGGCAACAGGAAAGTGAACAAGGTACAGATCCAGATAATCTAACCGAAGCTTCTTTAGACTGTCTTTACAGGCCTCTACAACATGTCCATGATCTGAATTCCAAAGCTGCAATATGGATGAAGAAACAGGAAGAACAAAAAGATCATAGTCTAGAGAATGCAGAATATGCACTAGTCAACTCAAGCAGATTACCAATACTCTAGATTGAAAATTTAACTAGCCTTGGTGGTGATGAAGAGATCCTCTCGCTTAACAAGCCCAGTGGAAATTGCTTCTGCTAGTGCCTCCCCAACTTCTGATTCATTCTTGTAATCAGCTGAAAGCAACATTATCTTGTCAATGTACGTCACATACATCCAAAAGGTAACTTGAAATACCAGCAACAACTAAATTACTGCCGTTTGAGGCCACTGGTAAATAAATTATTAAATCTTCAAGTGCAAAGTCCACTTTCAGAATCAGGTGCACTTGAATGGATGGTAAATAAAGAATCAAGGTCAGAGATAGATTGGTGGAATGCAAAACAAGGTCAGAATACTTCCCAATTTTCTTTTTCACTAACCTGATAACAAACTATTTCTACTACTTGTGCCACTTAGTAGGGTCAAAATATCGGTACAAGATGTCTAATACAGTTCAGACAGGAGGAGGTAATCCAAAATTAGTTGCCACTACCAATGAAGTCTTCATCTGGTGGTAAATGCAACCACCCTTTAGATATCATTTTGGGTTCAAATCTTCACACACACACACACACAACTCTATTGGGAACTACAAACCTGGTACAAATAATGGAACTACATCACAGTCTAATTCATACTTGAACCTATAACTTGTAAACCCTCTTCCAATTCTCTAATTAGGACAAGCCCAGATAAAAACTTAACCCAGAAAGAAGAACACAAAATTACCCATATGAACAACAAATAAGAAACCTGTATATCAAAGAAACTGAGTCACTTCTCAAAGAAAACACAAGAGATAGAAAGAAAATGAGATACCAGCGCAATCAAAATGGCGATAACCAATGTTGATGGAATTGATAATGAGGTCTCTGATTTCATTTCCTTCCATGCGCCAAACACCAAGACCGACTACTGGCATTTTGAACCCGCTGTTGAGTGTTACAGACATTTTTTTCCCTTCCTTTTGGGAAAACACTAGCCTCGCTCTACTGGATACTTCGAGTCTTTCCAGTAGTGGCTTTTTCTCCTCTACGATAATAATAAATGTGATTTTAGAGATTAAAAATAATATGCCGTTTTAGATTCCAAAGAGGGAAATAATGATACAATATGAGCAAACTACTGCAAGTGGCTGCCAACACAGGATGGTTGAGTTGGCATGAGCGGATTTGTGGTTGAGCCCCAACTCAAGTTCGATCCCCGCTGCCAGCAATCCTGTAAAAGCTCCCTCGTTGGGAGTGTTGGTGGGTGATCTAGAAAATGTCCTGCATAATTCCATATCGGTGGGCTGGGCTGAGACACTGTCCAGTTTCGTAAGGCCTATCGGGTTAAGGTCGTAGGTTTGCCCTGACCCTGGTAGTGTAAGGAAGCCTCCTTCTTACCTAAACTTTTTCGCACAAAAAAAAAACTACTGCAAGTGGCTTAGTGGATCAGCATTTAGGTTGGGAACCCTTCTACTCGTGTTTGATTCACGAAGCTGTCAAAGTGATCAGGAATGCACAGTTTGAGCATTTCATATGCGCCGCATGAACATAGTTTATGTACTATATGTGATAAAAACCATTGATTTAAATAAGAATAACAAATTTTTTATTTAAATCAATCAATAGAACCAGGGTGAATGGAAGAATCTCTCCAATATGAGACTCTATCGTTCAAACTCTAGCCGCCTTTGGGTGGAAAAACAACAAAAACGTCCCTTGTCAACATCTCGATGGGTGTGGTTTGTCCTAGTTTGTAGGTTCGATGAGTCATGTGGGTCACCATTTAGCCCATGGGCCCAAGTAACCCATGGAGGCCCGTCGGCCCATTAAGACCAAGCCTGGCCCGACCCGGTGTAGGCCCATATAAGGCTCGGCCCGGATAAATATAGGGCTAGGCTTGAACAAGGGGTTCAAAGCCTAGCCCGGCCCATGAAAAGCCCATCAAGTTCGACCCGACCCGACCTTAAAAGCCCGGCCCGTAGGCCTATCTACAAATATATTAAATATTATATGTTATATTTTGTAAGAATGAAGACTTAAAAATAATAAATATTTTGTTGTTGACAGAATTCGAACCTTAAACATAACTTACACACAAACACCACCAAACCAATCCTACTGAACTAACCTTTTACTTATATTGCATGTTTTAATGTATATATGTAGTTATGTACTGCTTAAACTTATATATTAGTAAATATATAATTTAAAGGGAAATAACCAATAGGGCTATATTTAATTATAAACCAACTTATAAAATTTTTAATTCACCTACACTTCTCTTAATAAATAATTATAATTTTCATAAAAAAAATAACTACTTATAATTAATAAGTTAATAACTATATAGAGTCTTATGCTTTTATATTTATTAATTAGATTTCTCAAAGGGTAACTACACTAAAACGGATTCCGGGATTGCAACTTTTTACAAGGGTATATAGATGTCGATCATATGAGCGTGTGGTCATGGAACACACAAAAATCGGACATCAAAAAGAGCCATTAAGGCAAAATTAAGATAAATAATATTTTGATAAATGACGATTAATAAGGGTTGAGCACATTGACCGAAGTTGAACGAACCATGAAGTAGGCCAATTTTTTCACACGGTGTCTACTACTATATGATAAATACATGAGGAAAGTCAACTATACCATTAGACATTTACGATTTATTGGATCACACCCAATCCCGGTATGCATACTAGTATTGTTTACTATATTCATTGGTTATAAATAAATATATACATTTCATTGAGGAAAATGAAATTTATCAAATGAACCGTTGGATATGATAAATGAAATATATTATGTCTACAGTTAAAAATTTAGCAATTTCCGTCTTCGTTTCAACTTTGATCCGCATGGTCAAGCATAATGGTCATTTATACCCTTATACTTATTAACTAGAGTTCTCAAAGAGCAACTATACTAAAACGTGATTCAAGGTTGAATATTTTTACATGAGTACATGGAAGTCGATAATGTGAGTGTGTGGTGGCGGAGTGCATGAAAATTGGACTTAAGAAAGAGGCATTAAAGCAAAATTAGCGGAAATGTCATTTTGGTAAATGATGTTAAATATGCCTACTAGTGTTGTCTACTATATTCACCAAATAATCATGTAAGTAGAAGTTGAAGTAATTCCATTGGAAAATGATCATTAATATCTTGAACTCTTGAAGTATGTCCATGAATATTTTCATAATTTTTGAAAACTTCTATGGTGCCCAATTTTATTTATTGAAATTAGGTTAAATTAAAAATATATTTAGCTTTTGAGTGACAAAATGAAAATATATACCATATATGCATATAAATAAAACTTGAAGAAATTCCAGTTGGGAATGGTCACTAACATCTTGAAGTATGTCCATGAATATTTTCATAATTTTCAAGTTTAAGTTAGATATATTTTCATAATATATGTTAGATGTCCATGAAGCTGTCATGAGTATGGTTTATATTTTTTTTATAGTGCCTGATAAGAGTTATTTGCGCAGGTTTAGGAATTCGATGTATACTTCATCCTGGTTTCAATGGAATATGAATCTACTTTCTTCTATAATAATAATATAAAAAAAGAGGCTTCGTTGTCCTCTGTCGAGTTCTACAACATGATGATTTGATTATGGTGAAGGAAAATACTCACGTCCAAAACAATTCAGACACGTACATACATTCATTAGTATAGTTTCATGATTTGAACCGTTCATCTTTTAAATTAATTTTTAAAGATCATATATATAAAAAATAAACATAAACAAAAAAATTTATTTATGCAATTGCATCAAACAAATAGAAGGATGGTTATAAAATGTTAACTTTCACCAAACCGTCTATTTGTTTAATATAATTGGGTGAGTTAAAGATCTTCTATTTGGATGGTTTTGTACATAAATAATCTTTAAATATTGATATAAAAGATAAATTTTTCATATCATACCGAATGTATGCAAATAAAAGAGAGTTCGAACACACAAATCCGAACTGGTTTGGACCTGAATTTTCCATTGGTAAATAGTATTTATTTAATCTCCCTCAATCTGAATGAATCACTAAAGTAATTGCAAAAATTTACTCTGCTTTATTTTTTTTGGAGTAAATCTTTAATGGAAATTTACAGATTAAGATGGGTTGTCCAAAGAGTTAACACCTAACCGAATCACATTTGAAAATCATTAAGTGATTGGAAAAGCACATACAAACTCCAAAATATAACTTAAAAGCTTGAAATATTAGTTTTGACCCGTGACCCTCACGGCCTCACCCAAAAGAGGCCGCACACCCTTCAATTGTCTCAACTATCTTCTTCTTCTTCTGCCTTTTACTTCATTGAACTATTAACAACCACTACAGTCTTGTGTTTGTTTGTGCTACGGAGGTCTTTCAACCTCACACTTATTCTTTAAATGAGAGACTACCAATAATAACCCCTTGGAGAAAGGTAGAACGTACTAGGGAGAATATTGAGTTAAGCCACTTATTCATACAATATTTAAGAGAAGAGGGTTTGCTCACCATAATTGAATTTTTTATGGATATAACCTTCAAATATTATTATTTTTTTGAAATTATAATTAATGAATAGGGACAATCAAGACAATTCACAAAATAAAAAATAAAAAAACTACATAAAGAT
The DNA here is from genome assembly GCA_030142095.1 of Rubus idaeus. NCBI lineage: Eukaryota > Viridiplantae > Streptophyta > Magnoliopsida > Rosales > Rosaceae > Rubus > Rubus idaeus. Next base: position 8,365,304 of record CM057966.1, on the reverse strand, counting down.
AACATCCAATCTCTATAGAAATAACTACCCCACTATTTCGAAAGAAAAACTGATTGGTCAACATCTGCAAACCCAACACTTTCAAAGCCATCATTAGCGGCGGTGATTTTGCCACCATCGCCTATAGTGCGCTTATTTGTATGTAATCACTTTTTTTTTTAATTCAGGACATCATAATATACACACATATTGATATCCTAAGGGAGTTGAACCCAATATTTTTTTTCTGGACCAACCTTGGATGTACGTAATCACTTGAATTAAGATAATCCTAAGGCCACTAATCCATATTAGTGCATATTGTAAGTCAAATAAATTAGGAGAAGCAAAATGGAAGAAAATGACGAAAAACCAATAGTTAACGCAAAAGTAAACCATTGGTCAACCTTGACTTGACGAGCACCCGAATCTTGTTGAAAATCAAACCAAGTAATCATTATAGTAATTGATTGAGAGTTGGAGTCCAAGACATTTACTAAAATTGTGTTGTTATTCCAAAGGATCCAGACACAACCAGAAAAACCATGAGCCTCCGGCCTCAATCTTGAAATCATTGAATCCAAGCTTCAGCAAATGCTACTAATTAGCTTTATATATGGAATTGAATTTTAGGTTCATAGATAATGAGAAAATCCACATTATTCATATTAAAAAGATTTGTAACGTAGTGTCGCCGGTTTTACTTTCAGTCGGCGACATAATGGGAAAACTGATTTAATTGTATTATCGCACACTTTTGGCGTTATCTTTCCAGTATGTCACTGCAATTATAAAGCAATAGAAGTAGACAATTGTACTACTCTTGCTATTTTGTGCTTGTTTGAATACATGAATTTAGTAGATATTCCTGATATTATTTCGGGGCGTTCTCTCAAGACTCATTGTAATGTGAGGTTAAGGCTTTACGTTCTCCTCCACTCCCCCCTATTTTGTATTTTGTTTCATTGATTAAGCTCTTTGAGGGCGGTCGGTGCCCTTCCCTATATATATATATATATATATATATATATATATATATACGTCCCCTTACATGCGACGTCGCATGTAAAGAAAATGGAACATCCTCATTGGAGTGTAAACTAATGATCAAAACCGTCTATATTTTAGGTCATCCTTCAAGGATCATTTTGATAAAAAAAAATTGGAAATTATTTAGCCATTTGATTACCACATTCATCGTTTCAACCTTATCTGACGGACTGTATTTGTCTGTAAACTATACAACGAACAGATGACCAAACAATCTCTAATTCGGATGATTTTTTGCAAGGATAATTCTTGAAAATAAATCTAAACGATGAACGGTTCCGATGATTGAGTTATGTTATCAATTAGTCGGTATGAGGATGTTCGCATTTTACTTTACGTGCGGACGTGCGCATGTGAAGGGGACTATATATATATATATAAAGATATGCAACGTACAATATACCTAAATTCACCACTCCCAAAACTTCTAACATTCCAACAGAGAATATTATCCATGTAAAGTAATTGAAAATTAAGGGAGGGTAATTAATAAACCCAAAGGTTAAGAAACCACCATATCCACCCCATTATGAGAGGAAAGGTGTGATACCTCTAAGGTTTTGTCAATGGCATAAGAGTCATACCTATTAATGTCCTGCAATTCAACATTAACTTGATAGGGTACTCATGTTGCAATCATGTACTCCACCAGGTTCCTCAACGTACAGAACAATTAGATTTAATATATTGGTATCTTCAATTAATAGGAATGGCATCAAATCAGGAAACAAATTAATTAAGGGAAAGAAGAATCAGTAGTATCATTATTCAAACCAATTTTCCTTCCTTGAGCCATATACGTACGTACCGCTTCACAACTAGAGCACCATGCTTGTGATTTGGATGAAGATAGAACATTAGATATATTGTTCAGAGGTACGGTGCAAGCTTTGAACTGGTCTTAGTAGGTGTAGCAATAGAGGTTCTTGATATATCTACCTAGTTTCTTGCCCTAATGCATGTGTTTCGTGGATACTGAGGTAGCTTTCATAGTCTTATCCTGCATGCAACTGTCTCCATGCCAGATCGAACAATCTTAGGTTCAATGTTCTTTTTAATGGCAGCTCCATTAGCTTTCTGAGTTAGAGTGTCATCATTGTTAGTCTCAGAATTCACTAGAGGTGCAAATCTAGAGCCCTGAGCAATTTTCTCCTTAATATTCCTACTACCAAAACCAACGTACATTTAGCTTCTTGTTATTGTAATTCATGACCATCCATTGACCATATCCTCAATCCTAACTTTTGTAGCTTCAGAGCTAGGGACAACTCCCCATATATAGCTGGGTTTATCCCCAGGGCTAGACTCCTGCATCTTTTCAGAAGTATTCTCATTATTAGTCATGGTCACAACTTCAGGGCTAGCGTCAGTCTTACTTATCTTCGATCTTATCAAGTGATCAAGTCGATCAGGTCTCTATTTTCGCACCACCAGAGTTTGACTTGCAATAATCCAAGGTCCATTGCACAGAACATAGACTAAATCTGCAAATAGTTGGAACTTCACAATGAAGAACCCATTGGAGATATCAATCAACTGCCATGGTCCATTGATGTTCCATTTTCTCTTCAGCCAACCATACATAAACATGTAAGAATTTTCAAAATTTGGTTTACGCATTAATTTGACAATTGCAGCACAATTTCAGTCTAGGCTAACTTTATCCTCAAGCTAATATTGTGTCTCACTTACCAGTTGAGATTTGATATTCATCTTCTTACAAAACAAAGTCTCCAAGCATTGCTCTGCTATTTGAACTGTGCCCATATGCATGACTAGGGTTATTGAAGAGTACTGGCATATATAGCTCATCGGTTTAGCGTTTTAGGAATTGCTTTCAACAGGTGAGATCTCATCATCTTAACGTACACGTTTGTGGATTATCGGGGCCGGTAGAAGTGGAATATTGGCGTCACCGTCGCTACTCAGAGTAGGTCCAGCGAAGGTGATCGGAACAAAAGTACTAGAGTGGTCGTTGTGTTTGGAGTAGGTAGATGTTACAGGAAAAGCTTCAGTCGTGTGATGCGCGTTCCATTAGTTAGACTATTTAGATACTCTATCCATTTCATTCTAGAACATAATAATTGACATTTGATACATTCTGGTTCTTATTTTTTTTCTCTTTTCATTCTGTCATGGACAGAATATTGAATTTCTACTAGCATGAAAATACATGCATTAATATTTAATAAACCTTCCAATTAAAAGATACATATATAGGCCTTCATTTTATTCATAATTTCCTTTGCAAGGCCAAATACAAAGACCAAATATGTAATAGAGTACATTCAGAACTGACTGAGATAGTGAGCTTTATAAAATAAGTAAATAACATAAAGCTAAATTTATTAATTGCCAGGCAAGTAGATACATAGGATGTACTTATGCATACACATCTAATCCCCAAGTCTTGGAAGCTGGATTTGTCCTGTACTTCCTGTCTATAGTTTTGATGAGGTCCATGTCCTCTTTGCTCAGCTTGAAGTCCTCAAGAACTTGCAAATTCTCTTTCAATCTCTCAACTTTTGATGTCTTTGGAATGACTGCTATGGTCCTTTGAATTTCCCACCTCAGAACAATCTGTGCCGCACTCTTTTCGTACTTTTTAGCCAGACCCTGAAATAAATTAAAGAGAGAATTTCACCCTTTAATTACTAATATATTTATTGTTTTCTCTCTTTATCAAGAAGATGCATGCATGGTGAGGATGGGAATCGATCTGCAGGGTATCTTATATTAAATATATTGAAGTTTCACATTGGAGAAAATGGACATTGCAAATGTTTCTATAACGATTTGAGCATCTACAACCATTGTCAATTAGTTTTGGTTGTGATGCACATATTACTTTATCAATTACTACCTACGTACCTTAAGAACTGGATCATCCAAACATGAAATTGAACCAAAGTATTCAGTGTTGGCCACAGAGCCTCCTAGAGGGGTATGAGCCGTAGCACATATTCCGTGCTTCTTACAGAATTTGATTAGAGATTCGCGCTGGAAGTATGGGTGACTTTCAAACTGATTTACTGCAGGCTTTATTTTGGAGTAAGCTAAGCAATCCCTTGTTAGAAAGATGTCATAGTTGCTGCACACACATATATTATCAATTAATTTTACGAGTCAGTCCCTTGGTTAATGTCAAAGTTTCACAGTATAATACATATCAATTTTGGGATGCACGTACCTGATACCAATGCTTCGAACTAAACCCATAGCCACAAGCTTTTCCATATCATGCCACGTAGTTTCCAGGGATATTGTGGTGTCCATGTCCAGCATCTTATCTTCATCCAAAACACTACCAGTTGTACCAACTCCTGTGAAATATATATATATATATATAAATGTAGAATACCCATGAAAATTAATTTGTTATATAATTAACCAATAAATCCTTATTTTTTAGGATATATACCAGTATGAGTTGAGGCTATGGGAAAGTGAATTAAGTAGAGATCCAGATAATCTAACTGAAGCTTCTTCAGGCTGTCTTTGCAGGCCTCAACAACATGTCCATGGTCTGAATTCCAAAGCTGCTCGCGCGCATAAGGACAATAATTAATTATGGTGATTAAGCACTAATAATAAATTCTACGTAGATTACCAAATTAATTAGATTTCATGCAACAAGAGACTGGCCTTGGAGGTAATGAAAACTTCCTCCCTCTTGACAATTCCAGTCCGAAATGCTTCTGCGAGCGCGTTCCCAACTTCTACTTCATTCTTGTAATGAGCTGCATGGGTAACATCAACTCGTCGATCAAATTCGGATAGATAGCCACTAAACAACTTAAATGAGGAGAAAATTTAATGTAAACTTGTAAACTACTTAAATTAACTTGAAAAGATTCCGACTATTTTCTCAACGTTGCCAAATACTTGAAATGAAATTTACAGAAAATTTGGATTTCTCATATCTATGGAAAAAAAAAGAATTGATTTTCTTTCATTTTCTTTCCGTGAATCAAATGAGGTCACAGTACGTTCATCTATTCTACTAATTTAACATTTATATTAATTTTGTGTGTGTGTGTGTGTTAGATTAATAAACTGGAAGCATGCATTAACCACGTAGCTAGTAATTAAACATGCATGAGTGAACGTAAATAATTAAGGTACCTGCGCAGTCAAAATGGCGATAGCCAAGTTTGATGGCAGTGATGATGAGATGTCTGATTTGATCTTTCTCCATGCGCCAAACACCCAGACCCAGTAGTGGCATTTCGAACCCACTGTTCAAACTAATTGCCATCTTCCTTCCTAGCTTCCAATTAATTAAGATCGAATAGCTATCTTGTGCTGCTCTGCTCGATAGCTGCATGCATGGCCATTTGCGCCAGTATATATATAAGAAAAAGAGATGGACCACACACCTACAAGTAGTAAGTAATAAAGGGAATTACATAACTTGAAAATTTGAAAAAGTTAGGTACTGTCATGCACAAAAACTAGAGAAAGTACGTAATTGAACTACAATGATAGATCTTCCCCCATGCATCCACCACCCATTCAGGAAATTTTTTGAATGAGACCGTCCCGCCTTTTTTTCTCTTTTGTAAAATCTCAAAAATAATTTTTGACCAATCAAGCACAATTTGGGAAAGCAACGGTTTTTGCAGGGAAAATTGCTTTGGTTGGTAATACAAAGTGTCAAGTCCTGCATTTAATTTGCCTTGCCAAGAACACTAAATCTTGCATTTGGTTTGCTAAAATGAAAAATTAATCTTGTTTTCTTTTTTCTCTGCTTTGCTTTTTTTTTCTTCTTGCCTTTCCCTCCTCCCCCCAAAACCCCCCCCACCCCCCCCCCCGTCTCTTCCCCCCCCTCCAACCCTCCACCCCACCCCTTCCCCCCCCCTTGCCTCCTTTAGCGGGTTTGGTTTAAATTTGGGTTCGATTGGGTCGGGTCCGGGGTTCCCGCTTTGTCGCCCGGGGTTTTTCCTTTTTTTGTGGTTTTTCGTTTGGGTTTTTCGCTGGTTCCTTTTGGGTTTCGGGGTACTGGTTATTTGCTGTGTTGTGTTTTTTAGGATTCGGGTGGGGTTTCGGCAATGCGGGGGGTTTTGGTTTGGTTTTGGTCTTTGGTTGTGGTGGCTTTTCTTTCCTTTCGGTTGCGGTTTTACTTTTCTGCTTTTTTTCTTTGGGGACATAGCCTAAATTAACAAATTGCTCTACCGCACTAAAGAAAAAGTAGGGGCTCTGTTTTCCTCGTTCCAAAGGGGGGGCCGGGTTCTCCTACCGTTGCCATTTGAGCTGGCCCGGGGCAGTCGCGGCCCCGTTCTTCTGGTCTTTTTGTCGATGAGGGGGTGTTTGAATTGTGGGGGTTTGTTCTTTCCTTTGTTTGCAGAAAAGGTTGTTCAGGGGGTCAGCTTGGTGATGGATAAATACCCTTGGTTGCAAAGTTCTAGTGTGCTCTTCTTCCCTTTTCTTCCCTCGTTGTTGGTTGTTTTCGATTGTGGTGCAGTCTTCTTCCGTTTTGCCTCTGTTGTTGCCCTTTCTGGGTTTAGGGTCGGGGGTCGTTTTCTTCGCACAAAACCTGGGTTGTGTTAGAACGGTCGGTTCCAAGGGGGGGGGAGGGGGGGGGGGGGTAGGCGTTCTCCGGATTTATGGGTATTGGGTAGTGTGTTGATCTAAAAAGGTTGGCACACCAACATAAAACGCGGGTAGTGGGGTGTGTTCCCCTGTTTCCTGTTTTTTTCTTCCTGTGGTCATCTTTAATATTCCTTTATCTTCGAACAATTCTTTCGGGGGAGAGAGTTGGGTAGGTTTAGTTTTGGTTCTGGTTGTGTTTTTTTCTTTTTTTACTAATCTGGTTTTTCTTTGATTTGTGTGGGTATTTTGTTTCTTCTTTGCTGTTGTGTTTTCTTTCGTCTGCCCTGTTTCTAGTGTTGTCTTAACCTTTATGTCCCCCCCAAAAATTCTTTTCTTCCTTCCTTTTTATATATATTTCTCCCTACGTATCATCAATAAGAGTGGGCGTTCGGCAGAAGTGTTCGTGGTTGTATTACAAAAGCTTTGTGTTATTTCGTCTTTTAACATAGATGAGTGTTGGCAGATTTTGTGACTTTGGTTATTATCTTGTGGAATTTTCCATATGTAATTGTTACTCTAATTTATAATAAAAAGTAATTCATTTACTGAAAGTCTTAAAGGAATTTTCTTTATTGCAAAGAAATTAAAGTTAAAGTAATCAAACAACAAAAGCTGTCAATTGTTAAAAAAGCCTGCCCTACTAAAACAAGGAATGATATGCAAGGATTGTCTTGCTTTGTTGTTGCTCTATACCATGGATCTCAACTGCAAGCATAAATCTTTGCATTTGAGAGGAAAATTCCTTGCTTTAAGTTCACAAAATGCAGGAATTGTTGTCTTTGCATTTGGTCTTTTACAAGGGCAACTTTGCAAGGACCACAAATTTTTCCTTGTATTTGGTGTTTTGCAAGGCTTTTCGTGTTTTTGCAAGGAGAAAATTCCTTGCAAAACTTTTTCTGGTGTCCCCAATCCTCCCCTTCGAGGGTCTCAGTATTTTTTTTTTTGATCACCTTTTATTAGGGGTCGGGGAAAAGAAAATAAGAACAACATAAAGCCGATCACCAAATAAATGCATTTTAAAATTATAAACTCGGAGGAAAGTGGGAAATCCCCCCGAAAAAAAAAAAAAAAAAAAGTTAAAAAGGGATTCAAACAAAAAAAAAAAAAAAAAAACAAATAAAAACCAAAAAAAGAAATTAGGGTGGGTTCCTTTTTTTTGGTGTTATTTTTATTATTTCTTGTCTAGAGTATCTTTTTTAGTGAAGACTTAAGTTTGTATTTGTGAAGTTTAAAACTTTAAATATTAAATTGAGTTTTGTAGTCATGGTTTTTAGTCTCTATTAAAGAAAGGGAAAACCAAAGAAACTAAAAAAGGAGAGCGTGAAGAGAGATGAAAATAAAAAATTATGATATATAGTTTAATGTGGTTAACTTAGTGTACATGTGCCGAGGGGTCATAAGATGGGCAAAGGATTTTTTTTTGTTATATAACAAAGGTCGGCAAAGGTTTTTATTGGAAAGATTTAGGTGGGCAACAAAGTTTGGTGCACAGAAATTTTTATTTTTCTCTCTTTCTCCACGACTCTGCTTCGTCTTCTTTTTCTTTAGCAATTTTTCTTCTTCTGCAACTTTTCTTTTTGAGTTGAGAGGCTTTGTTTGGGAGGTTTTGCTAATCAATTTGAAACTATATATTTAACCCAAAATCCTGGTAGGGCTTAAGCCCCCCTCCCCCCAAAACCCCCTAGATCCGCCACTGACCCCATTCCACTATATATCTAGGCTAATTAAATTTCACTCACCAACCAGAACTCTCTGCTTAGTTACAAGTTCATGTTCATGCTATATATTGAGCTCCACGATTGGTAGATTCTGAATATGTGGTAGTGTTTTAATTGGTTTTTTACATTTGGGGAGCTTCTCTAATGAAGACCACTATAATGAGGACTTGGTGAAGACTTTTTGATTAATGGTTGTTATATCTATTTTTCGATTACATCTCGAGAAATCAACCGTTCAATGTTAAGATATTCATGAGTAGATCACTTATACAAATTTTCAACAAAATTTGAAATCATTAAGGTACCGAACTAGACCAAATAAATGGACGAACCAAATCTGTCAATTTTGAACCATTCATATTCATAAATGATAAATCATAATTATAGATGACCTAACGATTTTAGATTTCATTGAAAATTTGTAGAAGTGATCTCTACTCATAAATATCTAAATATTGAACGGTTGATTTGTCGAGATGTAAAAAAAAAGTAGGTCTAATCGAAAAGTCATCACTAAGTCCTCATTAGAATGGTCCTCACTATAGAAACTCTCTTTACATTAATACATCTCATTTATTGCTTGAGCATCAGGGTTGAGCTCTTTCCGGCGCTTTAGAATATATTTTTCATTCTATCTCCGGCTAACACTAAGAGCTAAATTTTAAAACTCCCTCTAACTAGCTTATTGTCTGGTAATATTTCTATTCCCCTTTCTGATTCTTCTACAGTTCTACTTTAATTTTAGCTACGAGGTTTATCATTTCACACGTTGATTTTAGGGTATGTGTATGAAGATGTTACCTTTTTTTCTATTTTATGTATATGATCATATTTTAGATAATCAAGCGATTGTCAACTTTTTTTCTTTCAAAAATGATGTTATAATTTTGGATCATAAAATTTCTTGTTGGCTATTACAACTGCGAGGCACGGTGTCCGTGCCACCTTGTTGGGGTTCATACTTGCCAATATAATGACGTGACAGTCTGACAAGTACAATCATTTTTGCCTTCAATCCAACAAAAATCATTGATCGACTTATTTGCATAGGTCCATGCCCGTTCATTACTGCATGCATGTGCATTTGTTGATCTGATTGAACAAGAATAATTATTGCTCCCACTTCAATGAAATGGCAGTCGGCAGGGGTACAAAATATCTAGCTATAAAGAGTTAAAGTTTAAGGATTTGGTGAAACAATTTGAATATCAAACCCCTATATAACTTGGTGAAGTTAATTCTAATTCTAAGTACCATTTGCACTCCTGCCATGTATCCTTTTAGTAATATTTTCTTACTTAGGGTAATGAGTAATAATATACTCGACCACTAAATTAATGAGGTTAATATCAAAATATTATATAAATTAGAGTCTAAGTGTGACCTTATTTGATTAAAAAAACTCTTACATCCACATTGTTGTATATATATATGTAATACTATGTTATTGACCTCATTTAATTATCAAGTGCATGCGTCAAACTTGCAACTTATGAGTTGATACATATATAGACACAAATTCCATCATAACCAGTTTCTATGGAGGTTCGATTATCTGTGAATTGTTAGGGTAGTAGCTGAAAATTAATTAGGTTTTGATTAACACAAACTATAAGAGCGGAGATTATTTAGAAAAGCAATTGGCCGGAGATTATAACTTTGTGAACAGAGTTGTACTAATATAGGTAAATGAATGTTTGTTTATTGTAGTTCTTGTTGCATGATATGCGAAAAGGATGCCTTATAATTAACTAATTTGTACTAATTAACTTATGAGTTGTACTATATAGGACTCACTATACCTTATAATTAACTAATTTGTTTTCTTTTATAGTTTTTGTTCCTTTTCTTCTCTCTACGTACCACATCCAGCTTCATTTTCTCTTCATGATTTCTAATCATATGGTCAAATCAAATCATGTGCATTTTATTTAACTAAATTTCTAAGATCCATGCTTAATATTATTTTGTGATCCGGAACTAACTGATATCGTCAAGTGGTGGTCCGAATCAAATCAAATCGTGTGCATTTTATATAATTCAAATATGCTTGAGCGTATCTTATATCCCCAGGATATATATACATATTCTGACTATGAAATCAAAATACTCGAGAATAATTAATTAATTATCATGATCTCCATGTATGTATTCTCAACAAGAAATGCTAGCTATTTGTTTTTTCTTTCAATACCAAGAAGGCAAGAAACCCCCAAACGGGTTTACAAACCAAAGTATTATAATCTTAATTTGTTCTGGATACCCAAACCATTCCCAAATCTTGCTTGTCCCTGCTTTCAATGAGATTCAAAATACACCCAGTCACCCAAGAACAAAATTACCAGTATGTGAAAGCAATCTTATGGTCAATTTCCATATATAAGTAATTAATGTTGTGTAAACTCTCCTATCGAATTGAAGATTTCACTTGGCAAATGAAAGCAATATTTTATGATGATTCGATGTTTTATAACAAAATGAATCTCCTCCGCATTGGAGATTTCAATTGGCAAATGAAAGCAATTGTTTATGACGATTCTATGTTTTATTAACAAAGTGAATCTCCTCCAAATTATTCATGTGAAAAGTCTCCTCCAACGGAGTCTGCGGAATTTTTTTTAAATTTTTTTTTACGAAGGTCGACCAAGCGAACCAACCCTATAAGGTCACCTTGTGCATGCAGAAGGACTGCACTTTTATGTGCAGAGTGTTTTTTCTACTATTTACACGTGTTGATATAATTTAGTTACCGTTGATGCATTCATTACAACGAAATTTCAAAACAATACAACAAAGATTCCAGGTGAATCTTAAAACAATCCCATATATGATTAAAGTAGTTTAACAACAACTGGCTACATGTGGTTATATAGAAAAGAAGTTTTCACTCCCAGCATAATTTTCAATAGACATCATTTTTCAACCCAACTTTTCATCAGCTTCTTTTGCATTCTCTTCTTCATTCTTCTCATTTTACTTGTCTTTTGTCTCCTTGCTACATTTGGCGTCTGGACCATCTCTTCTCCCTTTGATTTCCTAAACTTGGCTTCCTCTTCTTTGATTAAATTTTCACCATCAGACCAAAAATTAAAAAAATAAAAAATAAAAAAAGGCTTTTCAACTTTTCTGGTTGAAGACGGTTATGGCAGTGGGCTAGTAGCCTGCCCAGCTCAAACCCAAGTTTGAGTCTCACATTCTCTATATTTCTCCAACTTGGTACCCCCTAGTCATTTTATAGAAAGAGAGAAAACCGGAGCTCTTAAGTTTTTCCAAAAACTTGGGTTTTCTTGTGTTTATTCGGGGGTTCTTGTCCGGTGGCGCCGCAACGTCGGAGCTGGCCTTTGGCATTGCCGGTGCGTGGTGGTTGTTGCCGAACTGGAGGCTGGTTTTCTTGTTGGGGGGAAGAGAAGCGGTTGTCTCCTCTGGCTCTTTGTCCAATGCGGTGCCGGCAGTAATCCATTGGGATATTCGGATCTAATCATCTGGGATGTGCTGCTGGTTTTGTTAAAACCAATTTCATAAGCTCACAAACCGGATATCATATGCTTGACATATTAAATACATAATTAACACAAGTATAAGTTACATACCGTCGGTATTCATGTTGACTTCCATTGCAGCAAACTCAAGATATTAACATTGGTTATGATCTTATGTTAATCACCAAACTCAAGCTTTCTCAATGGACAGAACTTATGCTTATAACTCGTGGTGTTAACAGGGACCAATACCATCTATATATAGGATTACTAAACCCTAGAGTCCTTCCATTAAGGTATCCCATAAGGATTAAGTTTCCTAATTAGACACTTAATGTATAACAGCAAATAGGCTTTCTTGTAGCCTAAGAATGGGCCTTTAACCTTAATGGACTAATACACGATATCCATTAAGTAACTAGAATAGGTTTACGTTTTATATCCATGTTGAATTAGGTATAGCATTAAGCACAATCACATGTGTTAAGTCCATATTTATTCTTACAATCTCCCACTTGGACTAACACAGTTTATACTCAATGATTGGCGCCATAAAATGCTAAGGTCCCATTCCAACTTACTGAAGTGCGCGCCAGATATAAATTTAAACCAGAATCCATTCCAACATGGTCAGATCACAACCACTTATGCAGAGCAAGAAACAGCATACACTTTAACAAAAATGCAGAGCTTCAATACTACCAACATAAGCCTATGTAATCTACATATGTTTAATAATGCAGTTATACGATATATGTTCATGTGTATTAACAAGATAAAACATATATCAAGTCCTACTTAATGTTTCTTAAACCAGAAACTCAAGCAACTTTACTGACCACCGATGGCTTTATAATTTTGCTTGAACCGTATCATCATGCTTAACATGATTAAAGCCATCTGAATTTGCAAGTATAAAAACAGAAACAAGAATCGATAATTTCCAGAAATAACAATAAAGCTGAAGCAATCATATATCTGAAAATACCTCAAAACTTCATTAATAATAAACTATCATTACAAATAAGTTGTGAAAATAAAACAGAAAATCACAACTGAAAAATACAAGAACTCAAAACTGGAATGTTTTTGACCATTGCTCCCACTGAACCTAACAATCTAAACTTGGCAAAACTCCAATGCTTTCTGTATGCTTCTGAAAAGCTGCAACTGACAATGCTTTTGTGAAAGGATCAGCAAGCTGTGAGTTAGTATCAATACTTAGAACAGTCAGCTCACCACGCTTTACTTTCTCTCTAACACTATAATACTTTAAGTCAATGTGCTTCGAATTATTTGATCTTTTGCTGTTCTTACAAAAGAAGACAGCAACCTCATTATCGCAGTAAACCTCAAGTGCTTCAGCCACAATGTGACTTAAAATCTTGGTTTGCATCAGAAAATTCCTGATCCAAACCCCTCCACACACTGCTTCATAACACTACAAAAAAACTGCTTATTTATAGCACTAGTTAATAGCGTTTTTCCCATAAATGCTATAAAAAGTCATTTTTGAGACATTAAAAAAAAAAAAACAAAGAAACGCTATGGATTATATGGGTTAGTTGGCGCCCTATTTATGTCAAGCGGGATGTTTAATTTTTCACTTTCGCGGTACACCTATCCTCCTCATCCATAGCGTTTGACTAAAACTCTAAAAGAGTAAACTCAAAAAAAGGGGCCTCCGGTTTTGCCTTCGCTCTTCACGAGCTCCCTTGCTCACTTCGCCGACTGCAATCACCGCACCACCACGAGCTCCTTTACAGCCGTCGATCCAAGCCGTGCAGCTCCAGTCCTCTCCACCGGCTCTCTCTCTCGAAACCCAGCTCGGATTCACTCCTGCTTCTCTCTCCTTGATCAATTACCTGCGCCAGATCACAACGTCGTGCATCGCTGCCGAGCCCAAGCTCGAATTCGAGCCTCTCTTTTCTCTCAGCCCCAAGCTCTGGTATGATTTTCTTCTCTATTTCTTCCTTACTCTCGATGCTTCTTAGGGTTTAAGATCAATAAGACTTGTGGATTTAGAGAAATTGGGGTTTCTGTGGATTAGTTTATGTTGCAATAGAGCAGTGGCTATTGTCATTTTGCTGCTCTCTTTAGCTTGTGGTTGGAGGGGTCGACTCTTCCCATTGCTATGCTTGGCTTGGATCCCATCCTTCAATTCGTCCTTCGATCTCTATATATGGCTGTCTAGAAACCCTTATATTTGCTCTCGTTCGGAAAGCGTATCCTTGCTCTTTCGGATATGGGCTTTTGGGTTCGTGTTTTTACTTTCATCAATTTGCTTCATTGATCACAATTTTATATTTGTTTGGTTTTTGTCTTTTTTTTCTGCTTCATTGATGCCTTGACCGTTCAAGTTAATTCTATGTTATGCTCTAGCTAGCTGTTACTTACGAAAGAAATATCATAGAGGCCACAGGGCTTAATAGCTTTAGCCCTCAGATTGGTATTTCACACGACCATTGGTTCTTTAAAATTTCTAACGTTGTTTTTGAGGAATGTGAATGTTGTTAATTGAATGCAATGATCAGTTTGGCTGAATATCACAATTTTTATTCATTAATTATTGGGTGTGTAGTCACGACATTCTCATCATTGTTGCTAGGAAGTTCAAGGGCAGTTGGGGATCGTGTTCAACAGCTGCTTCCAAATTGCCTTCTCTTAGAACTGGTAACTTCATTCTCTTGTTTGTTTGTTTTTTTTCATGAATTTGCAGCAGATTAGTGCTATATATATTTTATCAGAACAGACTAGTGTATCACTGTTTGTTCCTGACGTGTATGTATGTATGATTAATATGTTTGATAGTTTTCATTTCATGCATATGTACTTCAGATGTGTTGCGATATATGTAATTCTTTAAAATGATATAGATATATATATATACACTAAGTTAATAGAGTAATCCCTATTCATTATTAAGACTTTATTCTGCATTTTGTTAACTCGTAAGTAGTTGCTTGGTTGAATTTTAGAACTTGGTTGCCTAATGTGGTGCTCTAATGTTTCTAGTGTCGGATTAATATTGCTCGCTGACAAGTGTGGATTGTTGAAATCATTGGATTTGCAGGTGAGTTGAGTTCTTGCTTAGTTGGAATTTAATCTCTTCTGGGTATCATTCTTTATTGCCTACGAACTACATTTTATTTAGAGTTTAATTCCAATTCTTTGCAGCTTCGCAATGTTAGTTATAGTATATTTGTAGTAGTGAAATGCCATCCACATTGGGACTTTCGGTCTCATTTAAAGTTCAATTCTTTCTTTTGAATACTTGATGCTTGGAATAATGGAATTATGGTCAAATGGGTTCTTTTATTTCACATACTTCTTAACTGGAATCATATTGATAATTTGTATTTCAGTTAAGAAGCACTAAATGTGGCAGCAACTTTTCTATTTACTTTTTCCCAGCAGGTTTGCTATGTTGGAGACCAAGGTGTAGCTTTTGTGGGACAGTGTTGCAAGCAGCTTGAAGATTTGAATTTGCTATTTTGTGAGGGATTGACTGAGGTTTTGCATTATTACACTAATTACCTTTATTTTACGATGCCTGGTTTTTTTATGTGAACTGTTTCTATTGGCTCTTTGCAAATGAAGTTTATCTCATGTTATTGTTATTTTCTTTGTGTAGACGTTACATATAGGTAGGCTAACGCAAACATACCAACTACCTTTGATGTTACAACCCTAACAGCCTGGTAGGTGCTTGATTTTCTTGTTTTAGCAGATTCTTTTGAATCACTACATATGCCGTTAATCTTCTGAATATCCAATAATGTGGTGAATCTCTTTAACTCCTAAAGAACTCTATTGTTGTTTGTTGTAGTTAATGTTGCTAGGCTTTGTGGGTTATTTATAAATGTGTTTGGTTTGTTTTTCTCGTCTAAGGGTGCTTGTATTGTCTGCCGTTTGGCCTCTCAATTATTTTGTCTTTTTATTTTTGTTTAAGCTTGGTGAATAACCGAGAGCTTCCATGAAAAGAAGCAGTATTTGAACTGGGGCTCTTCTTTTTTATTGATGGTGGTGTTATAATTTTTTTTTAAAGAATTAGATTCTATTTTGTGTTGTCTTTTTGCAGATTGTTCTTAACAGACATGAGACCCTCAACATCAAGAATGTTTTGCCAAATACAAGAGGCAAAGTCTGTTCAGGCACATGCAAATTTTGTATGCTTCTTTGGAGGATAAGCAATAGAAGTGTTGTTCTAAGGCTTCGGGTTCGATTATGATTTGTATCATCAATCAACATGAGACAATGTAAAAATATGTAATTTTATGAATGTTACATTATATTCAATCATTTTGAGATTATTTAATGAAATATGAATTGCATTTGATATTTAAAAAATCTGAGAACAACTTATAACATTTCGGAAGTACTATGACATGTATAGTAGCGTTAAAAAAAAGGCCCCATCATATAGGACATAGCATTACTGAAATGCTATCGAATTGGGATAATAGCATTTCATAAGCGCTACAAAATGTAAAACGATAGCGCTTGAAAAACGCTATTGATAACTATACTAAAGCATTTATTAAGCGCTGTGAAAGGTTAAACAATAGCACTTTAGAAACGCTATCATTGAAACACTTATCATAGCGTTTGGAAAACGCTATTACTGACCTAGTACCTATTATAGCTCCGGCAGACATAGCGTTTACTAAAACGCTATCGAATCCTACTATAGCGTTTTTCAAACGCTATAGATGAGGGTTTATGGTGTAGTGTAAACAACAATAAATTCAGCTTGCATAGTGGAGGTTGTAACCAAAGTTTGCTTCATAGTTTTCCAAGCAATTGCCCCACCAGCTAGCATAAACACATAACCACAAGTTGACTTATTAGAGTCTGGATAATTTCATGCGAAATCAGAATCTGAAAATCCAATGAGTTTCAGTTTTTTCACTTGTCTGTACACAAGCATATAATTCTTTGTTTTCTGCAGGTACCTTAATACTTTGTTTACAGCTACCCAATGTTCATGATCCGGGTTTGACTGGAATCTAGATAACATGCCAACAGCAAAGGACAAGTCAGGTCTAGTGCAGACCTGAGCATACATAAGGCTTCCAACAGGCCTTGCATAAGGTTTAGACTCCATGTTTTCCTTTTCAACAACATTTTTAGGACTCTGCTTTTTAGTCAGCCTATCACCCTTAGACATAGGAACCTCACCAGATGCACACTTCTCCATGCTAAACCTTTTCAGGATTTTAGAAATATAATTCTGCTATGACAACCCCAAAAGTTTTCGTGCCCTATCCCTTTTGATCTCAATTCCCAGTACATAAGATGCCTCTCCTAAATCTTTCATGTCAAAATGCTTTGACAGAAAACTCTTGGTATCTTTTAGTTTTGAAAACCCACTTACAACCTATAGGTTTCTGGTTCGGATCAGCCTCTACTAACTCCCAGACTTCATTTTTATTCATTGACTTAATTTCGGCCTCCATGGCCTGCTGCCATTCGTTTGATTCTAGGCTTTCTAAGGCTTGAATAAAAGTTGTAGGGTCATTATCTTCTGCACAATCAAATTCAACTTCTTGTTCTTGAAGATAAACTATGTAGTCACTGTCTTCCCCCCCATAAGTTGGTTTTCTTGCTCTCTGCGATCTTCTAGGCTCAGGGTTTACAGGATTTGGCTGAGGTACTGGATTGTTCTCGGGTTCCTCAATAGGTGGCTGATTATGCAAGTCTGCTGGTTCAGCTTGAACCTCATCAAGTTGCATTTCCTGATCAATTACTTGATCTTGTGCATCTTGATTTACTGCAAGGGTTTCAGCTGCTTCTGTTTCAGGTTCTAAGGGTAATGCTACTGCGGTATTCACGTTTGTCACAACTTCCTCAAAATCTGACGTTAAGTCTTCATATTCTGTGTTGTGTACTCTTCACTTAGAAACTTTACTTGATGTGTTTCAAATATTCTAGGTGAATGTTTGGCCGAATACAATTTATAGCCCTTAGATTTATCTGGATAACCTATAAAATAGCAGCTTACTGTTTTAGGATCAAGCTTATTCAAATTAGGATTATAAATCCTAGCCTCTGCGTGACAGCCCCATACATGACAGTGAAATAGACTAGGTTTTCTGCCACACCATAGTTCAAACGAGGTTTTCTCAATGGCTTTACTAGGTGTTCTGTTGCAAATATAATTTGCAGTCCTTAAGGCCTCACCCCATAAAAACTTAGGCAAACCAGTTGTGCACATCATACATCTGACCATATTTAGAAGAGTTTTGTTTTTCCTTTCAGCAACACCATTTTGCTGAGGATTATATGGTGTTGTGTACTGAGCCTTTATCCCATGCTCTTGCAAAAACAAGGCAAAAGGACCCATCTGTTGATCGGATTCAGTATATTTACCATAAAATTCTCCCCCTCTATCAGACCTTACTGTTTTGATTTTCTACTTCTAACTTAAAGACTTGAAAAGCTTTAAGTGCTTGAGATTTTTCAGAAAGTAGATAAACATAACTGTATCTAGAAAAATCATCAATGAATGTGATAAAATACACATTCCCACAAATGGTCTGATGCCGAAAAGGCCCATAGATATCAGTATGAATTAATTCCAGCAGGTTTTGCTTCTGTATGCAGTCTTTTTTCTTAAGTTTGTGATTTTTCCTTTAAAGCATTCAACACAGTCATTAAGATCAGAAAAATCTAGTTCATTTAGGATATTGTTTTTCACCAAAATTTTCAGTCTCTCTTTTGATACATGGCCGAGTCTCCTATGCCATAAAAATGCAGACTTTTCATTTAATTTGGTTCTTTTAGCACCGATTAAAGTGCTAGTACTGTTTGTGTTATTATTTTCAACAAGTAAGATTTCTTGTTGAGCCATAGAACAATTCAGCTGTAAATAATCATTCAAAATAACACCAGAACCAATTTCCATAGAATTTCTAGAAATAAGAATTCCATTACTATCAATCAAAAGTCTACAACCAGATTTAACCAAAAGAGAAACCGAAACCAAATTCCTTCTCATGGAAGGTACATAATAAACATTATCCAAAAACAGAAAATTTCCAGATCCTAAATCTAGCTTTAAGGTTCCTATAGCCTTGACTGCTACCCTCATGCCGTTGCCTACTCTCAAGTTCACCTCATCACTTTTTGGGATTCTCCTCCTTATGAATCCCTGCAAAGAATTAGTAACATGTATAGGTGAGCCTGAATCGATCCACCAAGTTTGTGGTTCAATATTTAAAAGGTTAATTTCTAAAGAAAAGACTGTATTAGAAAGAATCATACCCTTTTTGACCAACCAGTTTTTATAGCTGAGACAGTCCTTTTTCATGTGTCCTATCTTTTTGCAAAAATAGCACTTGAATCTGAATGGCTTATTATCTTTTGGTCCTGCAGATGTTGAAGCTTTGGTGATGGCTTTATTAGGCTTGAGCTTATTCTGAAATTTCTTCTTTTTAGGCTTTTCTACCAGATTTATGGTGGTCTCGAAATCACCTTTCTCTTTCTTGATTCTGTTTTCTTCATCTACACAGATAGAGATGAGTTCATCTAGGGTCCAGTTTTCTTTTTGGGCATTATAACTGGTTCTAAGCTGACTGAAACTGCTAGGTAAAGTATCTAAAGCATGATGAACAACTTGTTCATCCTTTACCCCCATCAACATATCTCTAAGCCTGCTGTTGATGTTAATCAGCTCAAGAATATGCCCTCTGACACCCCCAGAACCTGAGTATTTAAGGCTATTAAACTCCTTAGTGAGTCTAGCTGCTTCGGCTTTTTCACTCTCTTTAAATTTTGCAGCTATAGCCTCCATAAAATCTGTAGCTAACTCAGGCTCATCTACACTTCCTCTGACAGTTTTAGACATCGAAAACCTGATCACATTCTTAGCCTGCCTATTAGACTTAAACCACTTCTTATAAATTTCAACATCTTTCTTAGAAGCAATATCAGCAGGTTTCAAAGGCTGTTCCTCAGTAAAACAGTAGTCAATATTGTCATGCATGCTCATATAATTCTCTATTGAGTCTTTCCAGGCCCTATAATTGCTGCCAGTAAGGATCAAAACATTGTTGAGGTTCAAATATGTGTTACCTAGGGAGCAAAACAAAAACTTGTGAGTTCTCAATTTGTAAAGTTTACATGTTCTCTGCGTTTTATATATTTGCAAAACCAAAACAGCAAGCAAAGTCAAAACAGCAAACAAAAGCCATTCACATTACCAAAACACAGAAAACAAAGACTATATTATACTTGCATACCAAAACAGTCCATAACGTCAAACAATATCAAGCAACACTTTTGAGCAGAAGCTTAATATCCTGTAGTTCCTTATCAATATACCACGGCAAATAAAAATGTGTTATAGATAGAAAACAATCCACATCTTTAGACAGAAGAAAATTTTCTAAATATCCGAATTCATTTTAATTAGCCATGCATATTGCTGTTTTGTATTCTAAAACCATACATAACTTCTTTGGAAGTAAAAACCAGTAGCACAGTTTTAAGATACAAAACACAATTTTGAGATTTGTTAATCCTTACGTTCTCTGCCAATTTCAATGAAAAATGCTTTGTGCACCATGATCACTTAAACCAACAGACAACACAAATCTAATGAGTTTAATAACTTTATTTTCTATCCAGATTATATCCTTATAAGAAAAATAAACTCGTCTGTGAAAGAAAAAGAAAAATTTTCAATGTATAAACCATTTTGGGAGATCAAAATCATCATCATACATCGAATCAATCACAGATAATCATCAATTTCGTGCAAATCAACAAAACCCAGACATTCAAATGCACAAAAAACCAACGATTCAAACCAAAAGCACAAAAAATTCGATTTCAATCCAAGAACACAGAGAACAGACATGAAAGCAAATTTCATCCGGTCACCATCTACTCTAGCCTAGGTGCACGCCGGGAATGCTTCTAAGGTTCTCGCAGAAATCAAAAAACGAAAACACATGCTTTGAATCGAAAAGAAGAACACCCAAAACCCGGAAATCCCGATTTGCTTTTCCCCAAAATCGCTGCAGATTCGTGCGGAAGCGTGAACCAAAACTAGATGCAGCGATCGAAACCCCTTAGCCCTCTCGATCCATGACCTTTCGGGTTGGAATCCCATTAGAGACGCAAGTGTCCTCAGCTACCCAGTCCCTTACCCTTTCCCTTTTGGTCAAAACGCGTCGATCTGAAAATTTGATCGACATCCCGTATGTTTTGTCCTCCTTTTTTTTTTTTATTGGGTTTGGGCCTGGACTAGCTTAAGCATCGATATGGCCCAAGGTTTGTTAATAGGCTAATAACCCAGCCTATTAACCCGTAATCAAAACCTTTTTTTTTTATTTGACGAAATTCATAAACCCTAGATTAATTTCATGCTAAGCAAAACTGAAATTTTTGTGAGTTTATTGCTCTGATACCAATTGTTAAAACCAATTTCATAAGCTCACAAACCGGATATCATATGCTTGACATATTAAATACATAATTAACACAAGTATAAGTTACATACTGTCGGTATTCATGTTGACTTCCATTGCAGCAAACTCAAGATATTAACACTGGTTATGATCTTCTGTTAATCACCAAACTCAAGCTTTCTCAATGGACAGAACTTATGCTTATAACTCGTGGTGTTAACGGGGACCAATACCATCTATATATTACTAAACCCTAGAGTCCTTCCATTAAGGTATCCCATAAGGATTAGGTTTCCTAATTAGACACTTAATGTATAACAGCAAATAGGCTTTCTTGTAGCCTAAGAATGGGCCTTTAACCTTAATGGACTAATACACGATATCCATTAAGTAACTAGAATAGGTTTATGTTTTATATCCATGTTGAATTAGGTATAGCATTAAGCACAATCACATGTGTTAAGTCCATATTTATTCTTACAGGTTTGTGTTGTACGTCTCCGTTTGGTGAAACGTGGTTGTGATGATGGGTGGTAGGTGGGGTTTTGATGGTGGGGGATTGGGTACGTTATTGGTGGCGGTGCTTTGGGGAGATTATATGGCTTTAGCGAGGGAGATGGCAGCGATGGAGGGTTTGGGCTTGGCCGGGATGGTGGTGTTTTCTTCATGGGGGATTTCTTACAAACCAGAATTGTTATGAGAGAGAGGTATGGGGGCAGGTTTCAATCCGATGGCAGTGGTTATGGGTGGTTTAGCGGTGGCTTTTTGGCAAAGGGATATGGGTTGCAATGGCCTCTTGTTTTCTATTAGGTTTCCATTTTTTGGACTAATTTTTTTGTTAGTTTTAATAAGGCCCTCCTCAATTGAGCTAGGGTTTAAGTACACTGGTTCTGGTGTTGTGTTGTATTTTTTGTGTTATCCCCGGGAACTCTATGGCCTAATTTCAGTATTTTCTTGTTATCATCGTGATGGTGAACTGCCCTTACACATGGTCTGCCTATTTTGGAACATGGTGTTTTTGAGGGTGAAGTGGTTCATCTTGATGTTGGTGGTGAGTTGTATCGTGACCTTCGGGATTCGCTGCTTCTCGTTGTATCCCGGAGGTTTGGGCGTAATAGTTGGTTAGTGGTTAAGCCTTCTTGGCTCATTCAAACCATCGTTGATGAGAGTCACATTACCGGTTCTAGTAGTAGGAATGTGTGTCGTGGCTTTGTTTTCATAATTGGTCTTTCCAACATTATATTTCCTTTAAGTAATTATTGAAGTTTCTTCGTTTCCCCTAAAAATACAAAACTTTGTACCTCCTCCCCCTTCCCTAAGCCAAATGCCACCTTGTAACCAAAAGTAAACTTTTGTACAGATTTATACAAATTTATACGGTCACTAATTAAGATGTTCAATATTTATAATACGATATAACTTATAATTCCATGTAACTCATAACATTACTTTCTCATGGAGCAAGAGTGCATAAAAAACATATGCATCTCTAAGTTGCTTACTAATTTATCTACTGATCATTTGAAATGTCCAAGTTTTTTTTTCCTACACCAAATCATGTTTCTTTGAAAGCTTATGTCAACCATTTACCTTATCCGATCCATTTGTAGTATCATTTGTCATTTGATTTGTACTTATTTTATGTGCAAATCATACTTCTAATTGCTTGAATTAAGTTTCTCCAAAAATATTTTGTTGTATTTAATGTGTGTTTTTCTGTTTTCAGGTTGAATAAGTGCTTGATGGTTATCCGCACCTAAACGATGCATTTCGGGTCGTTCGTCATATTTTTGAGAAAATGATGAGAAGTCAACCGTGACTTGCTGGATATCGAACATTATATATGTCAAGTTTTCGGAGATGTTGCACAATCAAATGGAAGATCATATAATTCTGGCTTCCAGAGATTTTCCACCAGACAACTACCACATGTGGTGGCATAACTCAAGGTCAGCTGCCACATTGGTCATGTCATGCTGCCATCATCACTGTAGTAACCCAAGGGAGTCAATTTGTCAAAAGGGATTAATTTTTGTGGAGAAGTGGTTGGTTTGGTTTTTCCTTGTCCTTCACTTCGAACGAAGGATCTATTCAGTTGTGATCATTTGTGTGGTCATCCCATCCTCCAAGTTTGAATTTCGGGATCAACTCAACGAACAGTGAAATTTTTCTCATGACTCCCGTGGGTTTGGCTAATTGTTAATGATGATGTTCCTCGTAACAAGAGGTATTCCGGCAGGATTGTGATGATATAGATCAATCTCTAGCATGTTTCCTTCAATGCACTTGCAATAGTATTTGCTAGCTCTCTAGATCTTGAATATATTTCGCCAGGTTCTACGATGTGCTAGGGAATGTTGTGGACATGAATGATATTCAGTTCTTCTTGATAGAAGTATTTGCTAACTCGCCTCGTGAAGAAGTCAACACCTCCATCTTGTAGAGAGTGTCAGATATCTTGCATCCTTGGACTTCTTGTGTGCAAGTTTCCGGTGCAATATGCTCCTTATCTAGCAGAATCTTGACCTTTTGGATTATACGACATCGTTGTTGGGTTTTGTTTCTGCCGTTTCCCAACTACCCGGTAGTGTCGCACTTGGGTACCTGAAAGCACAAGATTGGTCAGGGGAGGTCGGCGTGTACCGACCGAAGACCCTCCGACGCTCAAGTTAGTACCGATAGGTCCGAGAGCAGAGTGTTTGGGATTCGGAGAGAACGTACCTGAATGAGGAGTGAAAACTCCTTATATATGAGGTGAGGTCGGAGACAAGCTTCCCTCGCGTGGGGGACGTCCCCCGACACGAGGAATATTCTTTGGTCCACTACCTCGATGTGCGCATCGAGGGATGGCGGCGCCTAGTGCGGCATGGGCATGCGACCTAGTGCGATCTGCGAGGTAGTGGACAAGCACGTGTGCCGGGTGGCCGTGCCGGTGCCGGTGGGGCGGCCACCCTCGGTACCTAGTCGGGAGACGTCCATGTGCGCCGGAGGGAGAGCTTGTTGTCGGTACACCCGGCCGATCTTACGGTACCGGCGGGGTACCGCCGGGGCTTGTTGCGGCTGGGGCATTCGTCGGGCGGTATGCTCGGTAGGGGATCCTACCGAGTCGAGATGCCGCTAGGGCGAGGTATGTGCGCGGGGCGTTGCGAGAGGTTATGTGCTCGGTAGGGGATCCCTACCGAGTCGAAGACCAATTCTATATGACGGGGCTCGTAGGTGGGCTGCTCCGGTGATAGTGAGCTACTTCGGGCCTGCCGGGCCTATCCCGTACGGATATGAAATGGTAGCAACGAAGTCCCCCAAGTCCCGAGCAAGAGGAAACTTTTGGTCGGAGACTTATTCCAGAAGTTCATATCGGGATGTAGCAAAGTGTCGGTGGGGCGGCGCGGCGGCGCTTAGCACCGTCCTAGTAGTCCCCAAGTCCCCGAACAAGGGGTTCCTCCCGGTTGGGGAATTGTAACCGTTCCGCGTTTCAAGGGGAGTTGAAGCGTCGTGGCTGTTGAGCTATCTGGCGTAACGGCCGAGGTAGTGGGGTGACACGTGTGGTGCCCAGGCAGGTTTGGAACATCGTGGGGGAGCTCAAGCGTCGCGTTGCCACGTGTCGTCATCCTGGACCGCGACGGTTCACGTCGTACGGTCAAGATGGGTTGACTCCCGCTATATATATGGGGGTGAAGAGAGTATACTTCACTTCATTCTTGCATTTTGCAATCCAGAGCTCTGCAAGCTGTCGGTAGGAGAACAGGAGCTTGTCTCGGTAGTGCGCTTGTGTTCATTCGGTACTCGACGTTCAGCCTTCAACAACTGTAAGTACCGATGACTTCTATATTTCTTTGCTATATTTCTTTGCTTTTGTATTGCTGGTGTAACGTAGTTTGAGTACCGGTGTCCAGCCTTAGTACCGAGCTAGGTTGCATAGGCATAGGTTATCCCTCCCGATAAGAACCTTGGTGCGGTTTTTTGCAGATGTCTGATTCGGGGAGCGAGAGTGCTAGTAGTGGCAACGCTTTTTCTGGTGAAGAGCCAGAAAGGAGCTTATCGGTGGAGGAGGCTGGTTCAGACTCTAGTTCGAGTACCGATAGCAGTAGCTCTGCTCGCCGAGGACCGTCGATTTCGTCTGGAGGGTATGATCCGGACGGTGGTGAGGGGAGTCACTACGGGGAGGACCTAGTCCCCCTCGCTTCGAACCGTACGTGAAGTCCGGTCCCGTAGTAGTAAGACTCCGTGCCGGAGGGGTTTGCGATGGACCGGCAAGTTGAGTGCATCTACCGAGGAGGACTTGGCGGCTCCGAGGGAGGCCTTCAACATCCGGCTCGGTGACGATGCGCCTCCGGAGAAGGGGGAGCTTAGGAGCGCGTCATCGACGGGCGAGACCCGGTACATCCGTTCTTTTTCGGTGAGGGTCCGAGGATTCCCTCCCGGCGTACCGAGCGGTTCTTGGCCGAGGTTGGCCTTGCCATCGCGCATTGAACCGAACACCGGCGGTGCCGAACGCCTTGTACACCTTATATCACCACTTGTGGTTTTGGTGAGCCGGACTTGGCGGTGTTCTTTAGCCAATGGGCGTTGGAGGGACATTCGAAGGCCGACAAGGGTTGGTATAAGCCGAAGTCCGTTTTGAAGCCGTGTACCGATTCTCCCGAGACACCGCGTGGATGGAGTTCATTCATAAATACAAGAAGGTGATCCGTCTTGTCGGCGAAGGAGGCCCTTGACCGGGAGGTATGACGGTACACACGACGTGGAGAGCCACGAGTTTGGGAGTCCCGAGATCATTAGGGATCCACTCGTGTTCGGGAATCCAACTTCCAACAAACCTGGAAGAGCCGATATTTCTTCATCGGTGGGGAATGGGAATTCCCGGTAGGGGTAGAGCCGACCGCGAGCGGTTCCCTGTCACTTTACCGACACACCCGGTTGTGAGCCTTTACAGAGCGGACACTTTCTGTTTTTGTTTGTTTGTTTTTTTTTTGGTTGCCGGTACTAACAATTTCTCTTTTTTTTTTGCGGTGGGTCGGTCTTGGAGGAGACTTACCGAGAGGCAAAGGCGGGGAGATTCGGTGGATCCGGAGCATATTTCAATCGTGCTAAGGAGATCCACGGTGCTTCTGAACCGGTACTCCCTGGACCGCTTTGGTTTAGCGCCCATACCGAAGCCCTGTAAGTGTTTGTCGGTAATCCCTTTTGTATTCTTTTGATGTTTGCTTCTAATACCGATACCTGCCTTTGATTGCAGTTATCTACCAGTACCGCCGGTACCGCACACTTAAGGGAGACTCAAGAATGGTCCGTGAGCGTAAGGACTACTACACTGACGAAGGCCGTGGGTGAAGACCCAAGTGCGGAGGTTCAGCTGGTGGCAGAGGAAGAGCCAGCTGGTACCGGTGTTGCAGTTGAAGCCGCCGGTAGGCGAAGAAGAAGAAGGCTCATAAGTCTCGGTCTACCGCCGAAGTGGAGGTGGAGACGGAGGTGGAGCCGGAGCGAAGTGGAGGCCGGTCCGGTGCGGGGTTGTTTCGAGGTAGGGTCCTCGAAGAAACGCCTGCCGGGAAGAGGTAACTCCACCCTAATTCGTTTCTTTGCTCGTGGTGTTAGTGTACCGGACTAACCATTGCGGTAGTTCATTAAACGGGTGAAGGACCACCGGAAGAAACGGATGGTGCGGGAGCCGGTGTTGAGGAGGGGGCCGAGAAGGTCTTGGTACCGGCGGCTTCTAGAGCACGGCGCGGGCTGGTGTTCGGCAACACCGTTTTGCCGAAGAATGCCCGGCTCTATAGTAGGCTGCGTGCGAAGGCACCGACCGATCCCCCGCTAGTGGATGCCCCGGCGGCTTCCCGAGCTGACCCGGCGAAGTAGCGGGGCTGCTCTTCCGGTGCGTGAAGGTACTTGTTTAGTTAATTGACATACTTGTCTTCATCATCGGATTTTGTTTTGTCCGTTTCTTTTGTTAATCTAGGTACCGATGATGCGGTGGCCTACAGGAAGACTCCGGACCGTCGGTACTGGAAAGAATTGAGACCGCCGGCCGGAGATGGCGAGCATCCGGTCGCTCACGATGCTCGCCGGCGAAGGAGGAGCTTGAGGCCGAGCTTCGACAAGCGAGAGGAGGAAGCCGGTAGGAGGGTTGCCCGGCCGAGGAGAGGGCCGTGTCTATGCCGGGAGGTCGAGGAGAAAGCCAAAGCAGCGGTAGCCTCCGAGACAGCCAGGATCCAGGCCGATTTCGACAGCCGTCTCGGTAAGGCCGTGGACGAGGCTGTTCTTGCCTACCGGCGTGATCGTGGCCGTGCTGTGGAGCAGACGACAGCCTACATCGAGGGTGGGGTGTACATACTTGGCAAGATCAAAGACGCCTTCCCGGGTCAGGATTGGAGTCAGCTGCCGGTACCAACCGTGACCGAGGGCATGATCAACGATGAGCATACTGCCATCCTGCACGAGATCGAGGAGGAAATCGGCTGTTCCTCTGTCCAGCAGTAGTCCCCCTGCGTGGGTGTTGTCGGCCGGTGGGCCTTGTAACCTTGCTTCTTCCTTTCTCATTTTTTTTTTGGGGGGGCTTTAAACCCCTTTTTGAACAATGTTCCCGGTAGGGATTGCTCTCCCGGGAGCCAGTATTTTGCTTGGCCATAAGGCCGTTTATTTCATGTTTGGATAATGGCGTGTTTCGCCCTTTCTATAAATTCTGTTATTTTGAATTTCATTTTCAAGTGTTCACTCGGGAGGACTGGATTAGTCAATTTCTCTTCCGGTATTGTTTTTCTTGAGTATTCATTTCATAGGGGTAGTTGATACCGACGGATGATGAGTTTAGTGTAACAAAAACTTATGCGTAGGGGTCGCCGGTACCGGCCACAAGTCTTATAGAAGTTTTACATGGGGGTCGCCGGTATCGGCCACATGTTTAGATATAGAAAAACTTATGCATGGGGTCGCCGGTACCGGCCACATGTCTTATAGAAGTTTTACATGGGGGTCGCTGGTATCGGCCACATGTTTAGATATAGGAAAACTTATGCATGGGGGTCGCGGTACCGGCCACATGTCTTATAGAAGTTTTACATGGGGGTCGTTGGTACCGGCCACATGTTTAGATATAGGAAAACTTATGCATGGGGGTCGCCGGTACCGGCCACATGTTTAGATATAGGAAAACTTATGCGTAGGGGGTCGCTGGTACCGGCCACATGTCTTATAGAAGTTTTCATTTTTTGTTCTTGACATGAAGACACAAATTTTATAGTGGTTCACCTGGCTTAATGTGAGTCCTAGGCTACGTCCACCTGTAAGGGGTTCCACTATAGTAAAGAATAATTACAAGTGCTTGGGAAGTGGTAAAGTCCACTTAGCCGGTATGTTCCGGGCTTTTATGGGTAGTAGTAGCGAAGGTGCTCAATATTCCATGGATGTGGGAGTATGCACCAGGTGGAGTCCATGAGCCGGTAGGTTCCTGGCTTGAGGACTTCGATTACCCGGTACGGGCCTTCCCACCGTTGGTTGAAAGTCATGGCTGCTGAGTTCTTCGTACTTTCTCTTATCCTTCGTAGTGCCCAGTCCCCCAGTTTGAGGTATCGGCACTTTGCCTTCATATCAAACTTGCGTTTGAGCTGGTTTTTGTGTTCTGCATTCCGGAGGTTGGCTTGCTCCCGACGTTCCTCGAGTAGGTCCCGGTTGAGGCACAACTGTTCTTCATTTTCATTTGGATCATATGTGTCGATCCGGTGTGTTGTGGAATTGATTTCAACCGGTACCACGGCTTCTGCACCGAAAGCAAGGGAGAATGGCGTCTCGCCGGTGGCAGCCTTGTATGAGGTGCGGTACGCCCAGAGAACCTCTGGTAGCAGTTCAGGCCATGCGCCTTTCTTGTCACCGAGCTTGGTTCTCATGGTTCTCTTCAGGATTTTATTGACTGCATCCACCTGACCGTTGCTTTGTGGGTGGGCCACCGATGCGAAGGAAAGGGTGATGCCCTTCTCCCAGCAGAATTTCCTGAAGGATGCAGAGTCAAACTGTTTACCGTTGTCGGTGACAATGACCTGAGGGATACCGAAGCGGCAGATGATGTTTTCCCAGATGAAGGACTGTACTTGCCGGGAAGTGATGGACTTGAGGGCCTTGGCCTCGGTCCACTTGGTGGAGTAGTCGGTGGCTACTACCACGCGTTCAACACCACCGGTACCCTTGGGCATGGGCCCGATTAAGTCAATTCCCCATTGGGCAAAGGGACACGGATTGACCATTGTCTCCGGCGCGGGACGGTTTCGGCACGTTTGGTGCGTTGAACTGGCAGGCCTTGCATTGCCTTGTAAACGACACAGCGTCCCGGAGGAGCGTTGGCCAGAAGTAGCCGAGGCGGACAAGTTTGTGGGCCAATGCTCGTCCACCCAGGTGGTGGCCACAGATGCCCTCATGTACCTCCCTGATGGCCTCTCGGGACTCGGCCGGTCCGAGGCATCGAAGGTATGGTAGGGAGTGAGCCCGCCGGTAGAGGTGGTTGTTGATGATGCGATACCGGGAGGACCGGAATTTCATTTTCTTTGCCTCATCATTGTCTCTCGGGAGGGAGCCATCACGCAGATATTCCAGGATTGGTGTCATCTAGTTCGCCTCCTCCAGACGCAAGTGATGCACCTCGGTGGGCACTGTCTCGGTTCTTCGGCTTTCTAGCATGTCAATAGGTACCGAGTTCCCGGGTTTGGGGTCAATAGCCGAGGCTATTCTGGCCAGGGCGTCAGCCCTTTGATTTTCTTCTCTTGGTACCTTCGTTAGCTTGAAGCATGAGAAACCGGCGGTGAGCTCTTTTGCCAAAGTCCTATACCGAGACATGATGGGATCTTTGGCCTGATAGTCCCCCGAGACTTGGTTGACAATGAGTTGCGAGTCGCTGAAGACTTGGAGCTGCTGGGCTCCCATGTGCCGGGCCAGCCGAAGGCCGGCCAGGAGTGCTTCGTACTCGGCCTCATTGTTGGAAGCTTTGAAGTTGAACCGGAGAGCACTCTCGAGACGAGATGTGTCGGGACTTCCGGTGTGAGGAGTGATCAGGATGAGTCCGGCCCCGCTACCGCGGGCGCCATCCACGTATAATTGCCAGATTGGTAGTGCGGGATCAACCGTGTTTCCTCGCCGGTGGCTTGGGCCGTCTCGGCCGAGCCAGCTCCCTCTACCGATCCGGGTGTGGACTGCACGAGGTGAATTCGAGACAAAGTCGGCAAGTACTTGCGCCTTGATAGCCGGTCGAGGCCGGTAGGTGATGTCGATTCGCCGAGCTCGATGCTCCACTTCATGAGTCCGCGGATGCCTCTGGCTTTTGCGAGATCAGCCGAGTGGGTGATCGGTAAGCACCACAATGGGGTGTGCACGGAAGTATGGGCGAAGCCTTCGGGCGAGATCATGAGTGCGAGGATGAGCCGCTCAATTTCGGGTACCGAGTCTCGGTATCCACGAAAGATTTGCTTGTGTGTCTACCGGTAGGTCCTCCTTGTGTGGCTCCCGACTAGGATCGAGCTCACGGCCAGTCCTTGATACCGATAGGTACAGGAAAAGAGGTTCTCCTAGTACCAGTCGGCTGAGCAGCGGTGCTGCTGCCAGATAATCCTTCAATGCAGCGAAGGCTTGTTCGCACTCGGTGGTCCAACCCTCGAACTTCTTCCCGGTTTTCAATGTTTTGAAGAATGGGGCACACCGGTCGGTGGACCGTGATATGAACCGGGACAGAGCAGCGATCCTACCGTTAAGGCTTTGGACGTCCTTGAAGGTTTTGGGGGATTCCAAGTCCAGGATCGCTCTGATCTTCTAGGGATTAGCCTCGGTGGCTGACCATGAAGCCAATGAATTTTCCTTCACCTACGCAGAAGACGCACTTCTCGGGATTGAGCTTCATCCCATAGTCCTGGAGAATGGAGAATGTCTTCTGTAGGTCGGTGAGGTGGTCACTTTTCTTTAAGCTTTTGACGATCATGTCGTCCACATATACCTCCATGGTCTTCCCGATCTTCCTGGAGAACATGCGGTTGACCAACCGCTGATAGGTGGCCCCGGCATTTTTCAATCCGAAGGGTAGGACCTTGTAGCAGTACAGACCTTGGTCGGTCATGAAGGAGGTGTGCTCATGGTCCTCAGGATCCAGCTTGATTTGGTTGTAGCCTGAGTAGGCATCCATGAAGCTCAAGGCCTCATGACCGGCAGTGGAGTTGACAAGCTGCTCGATCCTCGGTAGAGGGAAGCTGTCCTTGGGACATGCCTTGTTGAGATCGGTGAAGTCGATGCACATTTGCCACTTCCCGTTGGGTTTCTTCACCAGTACCGGGTTGGCTAACCATCGGGGGTATTGAACTTCCCGGATGAAACCGATGCTCAACAGCTTATCAACCTCAACCTTCATAGCCTCGTACCGCTCCTGGTCCCCGATGCGCCTCTTCTGCCGTACCGGCCGATAGGCAGGATCGATCCCGAGTTTATGGGAGATGGTTGTGGTGGAGATACCGGGCATGTCAGCGTAGGACCAGACGAATAATGAAGCGTTATCCTTGAGGAGCTTGGTCAAGTCGGTACGCAGGGCGACCGACAGGCCGGTACCGATCCTGACCACCCTGTTAGGCTGTTTAGGAAACAAGACAATTTGCTCTACCTCCTCGTGGGGCTTCCCCTGTATGACTACAGGTCCTTCCCGAGGGTCATCTGGTTTGTCTGCCGCTGCCGCGTTGTCACTGGGTGCGACGCTGCACACGTCCCGGTAGGGCTGTCGTGGCTTTGTCTCTTGTGCATAGCAGGACCGGGCCATGGGCTGACTCCCCCTGATAGATGCAACTCCGGCAGGAGTAAGGAACTTCAGCATGAGTAGATAATAGCACACGCAGGCCCTGATTTGGCAGAGGATGGGCCTACCGAGAATGAAGTTGTAGGAGGATTCGCAATCCACTACCAGCATGTGGGCTGATACCTTCTGGAACCGGGGGTACTGTCCGACCTCGACGTTGAGCCAAATGCTACCAAGGGGTTGGACAAGGTCTCCCGAGAAGCTGATGAGTGGGTTCACCGTTCTTGAGATGTTTTCGAGGGGTAGGTCCAACTTGAGGTAGGCACTCTTGAAGATAACGTTGGCAGAGCTGCCACCGTCAACCAGCACCTTGTGCATTAGGTCGGTATGGACCTTGGCGGATATCACGAATGGGTCATCGTGGGGGGTCACGATACCGGTTTCTTCCCCACTGGAGAATCCTACATTCCAGGGGTCCCGTTTCTGTCTCTTCTGCACCGGGGCAGGCTGTACCGAGAAACACTGCAGGTGCTGTTTAGCCTCCTTCACATGGGATCTGTGCTCGGAGCGAGTGGTACCGAAAAGAGTAGGGCCTCCACTGATGGTGAAAATTTCCTTTCGGTACCCTTGAGGGGTTTGGCCAACATACTGGGTGAGCTTCCCATCTCGGTGCAACTGCTCAGCAACATCCCTCAGGGCTTGGCACTCCTCGGTACTATGAGTACCGGACTGATGGTGGGTGCAGAATTTGCTGGTGTTGACCCGGTTGTCGGCATACGGTGGCCTCTTTCACGGCGAGGGAAGAGCCGGGGGTTCTCCTTGTAGATGTCATCCATTGGTTTGTTGAACGCGGTACAAACCGGTAGGCTATCATCGGCGAGGTCCTGGCGGTTGGATTTCTTGGACCGGTTTTGCCTCCAAGAATTATTTTTCTTGGGGTACTGGTTGTACCCGGTTTCAGTCCAGCCGTGGCTTGGAGTGTTTATCTGGTTGACGCCGTAGCGGGGTGCATGGCCATCCACCCCGGTAGCGGGGTGCACTCGAGGTTGAGTGCGGAGCTCGCCCGATCATCCGATTGGGTGGGCGGTACCTTCGGCTCGCAGTAGCTCGAGTCAACCTGGTACACCGGTCGATACTGGTTGTTCTGGGGGGCTTGGTATTGGTGATTCTGTTCCCGATGGGGAGGATCATACCGCTGATTGTTATTCTGGTTTCCCCAGTTGTTGTTCCGGTTGTTCCCTCGGTAATTATTACCCCGGTTGCGCTTGTCATTCTGCCTAGGTTCTTCGACCTTGGGCGCGTTGGTTTGCTCTTGTTTGCGTTTATCCCCGGTAGGGTCCACGGTCACCGTGGAGGCCTTGTTGCCTTTGTGCATTTCGTTGAGGTGAGACTTCCTCTCGTAGGTCAGGTAGTAGCTGCGGGCGTACTGGCTGGTTCTGCTCATGAGCTCGGTATAGGTGAATACCGTGCTGGTAGAGTTTAGTTCCCTGAGGAACTCTCCCGGTTCTAGGCCATCCCGGAAGATCTGGGCTGCACGGATGTCATCCTTGGTATTGCAGCGCCGGTAGGCAGCCTTGAACCGCTCCATATAGTCAGCCAACCGTTCACCCGTGGTTGGAAGCCGGTGAGCTCCCCTACCGAGTAGAAGAAGCTAGACTTGGTGGCATACTCGGTGGTGAAGGCCTCGACCACCTGCTCGTAGCTGTCGATGGACTCCGGCTCTAGTTGATAGAACCATACCATGGCCTCCTGAGTCAGGGTATTGACAAAGGCATGACACCAGTCTTCATCGGTATAACCCCTGCCGTTGTAGGCGGACTGGAAGGCAGTCACATGCATCACCGGGTCCTCTTTGCCAGTATAAAGATCTATCTTCAGATTCTTGAAGTCCCGGTTGTGATTATAGATCCTCCCGGTGAAGGGACCGATGGGTTTCTTGGCCACGCCGAGGCTGGACGCACTCCTGGTGGTACCGGTCTCAACTTTTCTGAGACGGTCATTGAGCTCTCGGAAGAAGCTGGTCAGCGTGTCTTCTTCCACCCGTGGCCTGGGGGTGACGGTAACAGGTTACTCGTGGAGGGTGTCGCAATCCTCGTCGGTATCTTCTTCATCAGCGGAGTGGACCACACCCTCAATGTCAAGGAACGAGACTAGGGGAGCCGGTAGGGGCCCGGTTCGCCTATCCGGTACTCGGTGCCTCGGCCTCGGAGGAGTGTCGACCCGGGAGGAGGTGCCGACACCGATTGACGGGGTTAGCATCCGGGTGAAGCGCTCTCTCCGATTGATCTCCGGGCACTAGCCTCTGAGCGGCGGGCGATCGCGGCGCAGTGCTCGTGCGTCTGGAGTTCTCGGATCATGGCTTCGAGTTTCGCCACCATGGAGGGCTCACTGGTAGGACTCCGGGGTCTCCGACTCGGTAGAGTGGACCGCCGCTGGTATGTCTTCAGGAAGGGGCCCCAGGCCAGCAATGGTCATGGTTTCCTTCGCGGATTTGGACTTTTTGGTTTGCTTCGTTCGCTGTGAGCCATCGCTAGCTGATTTTGTCATTGCCTGACTGGTAGAACACCTCACGGAGTGAGTAAGCTTTGGTTATGAAGTGGTGGAATAGTTCCCATAGACGGCGCCAAATGTTTCTGCCGTTTCCCAACTGCCCGGTAGTGTCGCACTTGGGTACCTGAAAGCACAAGATTGGTCAGGGGAGGTCGGCGTGTACCGACCGAAGACCCTCCGACGCTCAAGTTAGTACCGATAGGTCCGAGAGCAGAGTGTTTGGGATTCGGAGAGAACGTACCTGAATGAGGAGTGAAGACTCCTTATATATGATGTAAGGTCGGAGACAAGCTTCCCTGGCGTGGGGGACATCCCCTGACACGAGGAATATTCTTTGGTCAACTACCTCGATGTGCGCATCGAGGGATGGCGGCGCCTAGTGCAGCATGGGCATGCGACCTAGTGCGATATGCGAGGTAGTGGACAAGCACGTGTGCCGGGTGGCCGTGCGGCCGGTGGGGCTGGCCACCCTCGGTA
Organism: Rubus idaeus; assembly: GCA_030142095.1. NCBI lineage: Eukaryota > Viridiplantae > Streptophyta > Magnoliopsida > Rosales > Rosaceae > Rubus > Rubus idaeus. The sequence goes on along the minus strand of CM057966.1, from coordinate 8,330,296 downwards.
CCTAGTCGGAGACGTCCATGTGCAGCGGAGGGAGAGCTTGTTGTCGGTACACCCGGCCTGGTCTTACCGGTACCGGCGGGGTACCACCGGGGCTTTGACCGCGGCTGCGGCATTGCGGGGGAGTATGCTCGGTAGGGGATCCCTACCGAGTCGGAGATGCCGCCGGGGCGGGTATGTGCCGCCGGGGCGTTGCGAGAGGTTATGTGCTCGGTAGGGGATCCGTACCGAGTCGAAAACTGATTCTATGTGACGGGGCTCATAGGCGGGCTGCTCCGGTGATAGTGAGCTACTTCGGGCCCCGCACGGGGCCTTTCCCGGTACAGATATGAAATGGTAGCAACAGGTTTTTACGACAACATTACTAGATTCACGGTAGCGTTGCTGGATCTGTAGATGCGTCTCTGGATCTTCGCAACAACGTCACTAGATTTGCAGCAGCATTCCCGGATCTTTAGGCAGTGTCACCGTATCTGCAGCAGCATCACTGGATCTTCACAACAGCGTCGTCGGATTCTCATTTCTTTCATCTTTTTTTTCTCTCTTGTAAGATATGGCCAAACTTTGACTCAGTCCCATTGCGATAGCCAAATGTTTGGGGGTGTTTTGAGATTCCATCTCCGGATTAGGCCAAAACAAATGTGCTCCAGGTTCTTGAAATAGTAATGGACCGAGTCTGAAATTTCACGAAGGCGTCGGGCCTAGGATGGGCTCTATTTGTTGTATAGCTTGCAATAAGAGAAGAAAAGAGCAAAACTACAACAAATATCCAGAATTATATGTGTGTAAATATCCTCAAATGGGCTAAAATAGTAAAAAGATGATGTGGATGCGAAGATTATGATAAAGTGATGCTAGAGCATGGTTTAGAAGTGTTTAGGCTCTTCTCTTGGTGATATATTGTATATATGGATTTGAAGATGAGTAGATATGTGATTTTGGGATGGTTTTGGCCTTAGAAGTAGATGTGGATTAATCTCACAGGGCTGCTGAATATGTTTCTTTAGAGAGAACATAGTAGAGTATCCTTTAGTGTAGCCAAAGTCCCCTTGATGTTACAATTGTTTTTCTATAATCAAATAATATCAGAGAGTTTTATTGCCCAGAAATATTATCAGAGTACTCTTCTCCAACATATTTAGAATAATGTGAAAACAAAAGGAACTATTTCAATATATGAGTTTTTTTTTTGGTATTCCGATATTTACTTTTTGGTCCCTTATTTGCTTCAGAAATTAAATTATGTACCAAAAATTGGTTAAATCATCTTATATTTTCAGAAGTTTAATTACGATTGATCGAAGGTAAGTAAACGAGGTATAAGAGGAATATGTTGGGCCGAGTAGTAAGTAGTTTTGTAAGCTACACTTACATTGTGGACATATGAATAAAATTTGTTCCATCTTCAAAACTTGGAATAAAAATAAAAGAAGCTAGTTGGATTGCCATTGATTAAAGAAAATCCCAAAGGAGATAGTATGTATTGGAGATTTTCTGAGCCTTTAATTATGTCTATATCTAACTTAATTACATTAATTTCTCCTTCAATAATATGATTGGTGAGAATTAATACGTAGGTTTTTGCTGTTAAATTCCATGTTAGAAAGAAAAGCTAGGGGTCAAGGTGAGAATTCATTTTAAGGAATTTCCATATTTGCGAATGAAATTTCTTTTACAATTCCAGTTCCAAAATTTTGGAGTTCCAAACATTTCATTTGAAATTAGGAATCTTGTTATCCCATTTGCATTTCATTTGTAAAAATAACAAAAATTTGTGTCATCAATGGTGCACAACGAATGGTTTCGATGACAAAGTTCATGTACATATGCATGATTTTGTTTCCTTTATACAAAAGCCCCAATTTACTGGGTAATCTTCTTCAATTTTCAAGTCAAACCAAAATGCCAAACCCTTCTTGAATGTGAAAATCCCCCATCATAAACATCATCCCTCTAACTTTTTCTGCTAAACCTCAAACTCGTAATCACCCCTTCACCAGAAATCACCATAATCCTAAGCGGCAAAACCTATATGTACATAAACCCCTACAATCCCAACTCAGTTCCTCCCAACCACAACCTTTAATAAAACAACAAGAACCGAGTACTGAGTCCCTAAAATGAGTTTCTCCATCAAGCACTTGCTTCTCATCCCTCTATTTCTTTGCCTTTTCTCATGCAGCCACCTTCGATATCTGAAACAACTGCCCCTACACCGTTTGGGTTGCGGCCGTCCCGGGAGGTGGTAGGCAGCTTAACCGCGGCGAATCCTGGACCCTCAGCATGAACCCTGTCACCAAAATGGCTCACATTTGGCCCCGAACCAACTGCAAATTCGATCAATCCGGTCGAGGCCGTTGCCAAACTGGTGACTGCAGGGGAGTCCTCTAGTGCCAAGCCTGGGGTCAACCCCCAAACATAGCTGGCGGAGTATGCCCTAAACCAATTTGGCAACAATTTGGCAACCAATGTTCCAATGGAGTTTAGCCCAACTTCTAACAGGTGCAGTAGGGCGATCAGATGTACGGCTGATATCAACGGACAGTGCCCGAATGAGCTGAAAACTCCGGGTAGATGTCATAATCCCGGCACCGTATTCAAAATGAACCAGTATTGTTGCAATTCTGGGAGCTGTGGGCCTACAAATTTGTCTAGGTTTTTTAAGGATCAGTGCCTAGATGCTTATAGTTATCCTAAGGATGATCCAACAAGCACTTTCACTTTCCCCGGTGGGACTAATTACAGAGTTGTGTTCTGCCCTTGAATGAAATGAATTGCAAGGGTCTTGATGTGTACGTAAAATACGTACATAAAGTGCTTTTAATCACTTGAATTAAGCTATTCTTAAAGCCAATTTGTGTATATCAAGGTTCAAAAAATTGGCCTAGGCGGCCGCCTAGGCGCTAGTCGGGAGGGCGGCGCCGGATTAATGACCAAATCGGCAATCTAGTCGGCCAGGCGGAAAAAATCGGCCGATTAGGCGGCCTGGGCGGCGAGTTTGAAAAAATCGTTTTTTGTTTAAGTCAAATAGATGACTAGATGGATACCAGAAAAAGAAAAAAGAAACCCGCGATCTCTCTCTTCTCCACACTCCAGTCGAGGCTCTTCCTCTCCCTTGTGTCGTTCTCTTCAATCTGTTGCTTCCAGCGAACTTGAAACAACACGGCCACCTGGAAAAGAAGGGGGAAGAAGTGGGTGCGTGGAGAGAAGAAGAAGAAGAAGAAAGAGGTGGTCTCGGTCAACAAGAAGAAAGAAAGAAGAAGAGGTGAGAGAAGAGGAGGGGAAAGAAGTGGTCTAGTGAAGAAGAAGAAAAGAAAGAGGTGAGAGCAGGAGGCGGAAGAAGAAGAAAGAAGAGGTGAGAGAAGAAGAAAAGAAAACGTGGGTTCGTCAAGTAAGTGAGAGAAGAAGAAAAAAAATAAAAAAATAAAAGAAGAGGTGTGTGAGAGAAGTGAAAAAGAATAGGTTTCCGTAGGTGGGAGAAGAAGAAAAAATAAAGAAATAAAAGAAGAGGTGGGCTTGGCCCATATATATATAATTAATTGGTTAAAATAATTATTTTTTAAGAAATTAACTTTTATATTTGATAATATATATTCTAATTTATATAATTATATGTTATAAAAAAAAATGCCTAGCCCCCGCCTAGGCCTCTAGGCCCCTGTCCACCGCCCGCCTAACGCCTAGCGATTTTTCGAACCTTGGTGTATATAATGTGCGTTTTGTTTGTTTGCAGGTAAAATAAGTGGAATAAAATAATATGTACTGAAATGGTACAATTCGATCGCTTTTGGTGTAATAATGAATTCATTCGGTTCTCAGCCAATTTTCCGGCGAACCATCACTTGTGGCGGCGATTGAAATTCAATTCCACATTGTTTTTCTTTTTTCTATTCTATTTATTTATTCCCTTTTATTTTTATTTCAAATTTAGATTTCAAAAAATAATAATAATAATTTGTTTATTTAATTAAAAAATATTTTTTCTTTTTTGACTTTTTTTTCTTTCTTTTTCCCGATCGGGAACAAATTCAAAACGATTCTTCCTCTCTTATGCTCCCTGCCTCTTCGCTGGCCGGACCTCTCTCCTTCTTCTTCTTCTTCTTCTTTTCCTTCCTTCTCTTCCCGTTTCTTTTCTTCTCTCTGCACCCACTCTTTTTCTCACTACACCCAGGCAGCCGAGCCACCGTGTTCTTCACCATCTCAGCCGGCACCTCAACCTCACGCCATCCTCTCTCCATCGAGCTCCTCAGCTCGGGTTTCACCTGCGCCACCACTCTCAAAGTCTCAATAGCCATCACAGACGCCTCTGCTTTGTTCACCACCACCTGCAATTCCTGTTCAAAATCAACAACAATAATCAATTCACAACAGCCAAGCAAGCCATCGCCGCAACAATTCCTCACGCACCAGCTGCTGCCGTGCCCTCTCTTCCAGACTGACATCACCGACGGCTCGCAGCCCGCGCCTCTTCCCCTCCTCACCGCTGCTGCAAGCCCAGCTGCCGCTGCCACTTCCCATCCAATTGGGCATTATTCAATTCCAACACAAGCTTCACATCACAGACCTAACAATCCACCAATTCAGTCCATCAACAGTCGCCGCACCGACCCTCTCTCCCCTCCCCTCTTGGATTGTCTCCTCAAACCGACACCGTGAGCCAGTCCGGATACCCACCTCACCATCTCCTCTGGGCTGCACCTCCACCTCCGGCATCTCTCTCTGAGCACTCATCACTGTGCGCTCTACCCTCTGCTGCCGGCAATCCAAGCTTGGATTCTCCAAGCTCTCATATTTGCCCTCTGTTTGAATATCACAAACTCACTCCTCTTTAATTAGTTTTCAATTATATTATTTGTTTGTATTTATTATTTTCTATCTTTATATTTGAGAAAATTGTGTGATTTGTATTTTAATTAATTGTGAAAATCCAAAATAATTTTTGAATTGTGAAGTTGTGATATCTTTTTAAATAAATAAAAAAACCAAGTTTGTGATTTATTTCAATTAGTTGGGAGTTTAATTTATTTTTATTTATAGTTTAATTATTTCAATTTGAGTTAGTTTGCTTAGTTTAATTAATTGTTTTGAAAAATAAGAAAAACCTAAAAATTGTTTTCTAGTGTTAAGAAAATTAGATTACTATTTACCAAATAGGTTTTAGGGCCTTCCAATTCCCGTGGTTCGACAACCCCGAGTTTAATTTACTTTTACCACTACTAGGGGTGGGTTCGGTTCAAACGGTTCGGTTTTCACCCTAGGCGGTTCGGTTCGGTTCGGTTTCGTTTCTAGGTTTTAAAAATTAGAACCGCGGTTTGTTCGGTTCGGTTTTTTCGGTTTTTTCGATTTTTTTCGAAAAACTAGTCTAAAAAATAGACAAAAGTTTATTGGGCAACAATAAATATTTAAAAAAAAAATTTACTTTGTAGACCTCACAAGACATATGTTTTTAAGTGAGAGAAGAGCTCCTTTTATAAGAATGGAAGACCCTCTCTCCCTCTCAAATTCCCAATGCGGGATGCTAAGAAAACATTCCCAAAAATTTTACTTACTCAGGACTACATAAAATATAGACCTCACAAGAGATATTTTTTTTAAGTGAAAGAAGAGCTCATTTTATAAGTATGGGAGACCCACTCTTACTCTCAAATTTCCAATGTGGGATGCTAAGAAAACATTCTCAAAAATTTTACTTACTCTCTATAGAAGGACTACATAAAATGTAAACCTCACAAGAGATTTTTTTTTAAGTTAGAGAAGAGCTCCTTTTATAAGTATGGGAGACCTCTCTTCCTCTCAAATTTCCAATGTGGGATGCTAAGAAAACATTCCCAACAATTTTACTTACTCTCAATAGAAGGACTACATAAAATATAGACCTCACAAGAGATATTTTTTTAAGTGAGAGAAGAGCTCATTTTATAAGTATGGGAGACTCACTCTTCCTCTCAAATTTCCAATGTGGGATGCTAAGAAAACATTCACAAAAATTTTACTTACTCTCAATAGAAGAACTACATTAAATGTAAACCTCACAAGAGTTACTTTTTTGAAGGGAGAGAAGAGTCTCTTTTATAAGTATATGAGACACTCTTTTCCTCTCAAATTTCCAATGTGGGATGATAGTGAGAGAATAGTATTTTTTGTAATTATGGGAGACCCTCACTTCCTCACATATTTTCAATGTAGGATTCTAGCAAACATTCCCAAAGCTTTAATTTTTACTTGATGAAAATAGATGATTACATAGGATGTAGTCCTTTTAAAAGCGATTTTTTCTCTGTGAGAGAAAGTCCTTTATATTCTCATAATATAAATACTAATTCACTATTTAAAACTTCATACATCTTTTATTTCATGGTTCTTAGTTCATCTTCTATCCCAAAATCCAAAAGTCACCATCATATTACACCATAAACATTAAACAAGCTTGGCAAAGTATTTGCAACTCTTGAGTATTGACTAAGTCATCTCTTCTCTCTAAATTCTTTAGTTTTTATTGATGTGTATAACTTAGATTTGATGCCAATTTGTATAGTTATGAGTGATTAGTTCATATTTTGGGACTATGGTTGGAAGCTCTAGCCAAACTTAAATGTAATATATGTTTTGTTCTTAGTTGAGTATGCATATATGTTTGAACTGTTGTAGAATAACGGGAAAAGTAAAGAGACAAGATAAATGTACAGGAATCATAACTTCTTTATTGATGAATAGGTGCCACTTTATATAGAGGAATACAAGATACAATCCATATGGTAATAGAATTCCTATTCAATTACATTCCTTATACAATCCTAACTAGATACTCCTAGGTTGACTAGCACACACAAATCGGGTATCCTTCAACACTCCCCCTTGTGCGGTCAACACTAGGTGGTGCTCCTCGCGTTGTCTCATTAAAAACCTTGCCAAGTAACAAAAACCCAGTGGGAGAAAAATAACCTTGGTCGAAGAGAAAAAGAGTACAACACACCCTTCACATTTGGCATAGCAAGATGTCAAACTCCCCCTCAAGTTTGCGTCTCCCCCTGATTTCCTCAATCATGGGAGGTCAAATAAATTAAGCAAAACAATGCTCTTAACATGCTTCTCAAACGTGGATTTAAATAGCGACTTAGTAAACAAGTCTACTACATAGTCCTCAGAACGAACTTGATTCATTTGAATCATGAGGAATACTTGTCATGGCTGATATACCTGGTATGGTCGTCTTTGATGAAACCTTGCCTCATTTGCAAGTAGCATTATCCTCATAAATGCATATATGTTCATCAGCGGTTGACCTCAAACCACATGTACTTCTTAGATGTGTAATTATGGACCTTAACCATATACACTAACGAACAACATCATGGAGATAATCTCTACATGGTTCGAAGAAGTAGCGACAATAGTCTGTTTCATAGACTACCAAGATAACAAGGTGTATCCCATGGTAAAGACATAACCCATGTAGGAACAACCTTAATAAGGGCCAGAGAGATACCCAATATCAGCAAATTCTACCAAAACATCACAAGAGTTTGGGAATAAGGGGTTTATGCGGCACAACGCTCAATCCGTCCGGACGGAGTGTCGTGGTCCAGACGCCTAACGCGTGCGGAAAGTTCCAGGCTTGTTATCCGTCCGGACGACACATACCGCGTCCAGACGCCTAGTGCGTGCAGTAACGTTCTTGTGGACATTCCGTCCGAACGGCAGATGTCAGTACTCGTTCGGATGCCCGAGTCGTTCAACCACACCAAACATAGGCTCTTCACCTAGTTTTGACTCTCTGTAGGGATAGAACAAGCCCATATCAATTGTACCTTTCAAGTAACGAAAGATTGTCTTTATGCCAATCCAAAGGCATTCCATGGGCGCAGAGATAACTAACAAGTTCACAAATGAGATATCGGGTCTTTGTGCAGTAGGCTAAGTACAATTATGCGCTTATTGCACTTAGGTATAGCACCTCAGCCTCTAGTACGTTCTCGTCATCATTCCTTTGACGAAACAGATCTTTCCTTTGATCTAGGCTGCGACCAATCATGGAAGTGCTATCAGGATGGACCATATCCATATTAACGCCTGAGCATCTTTTGGGTTTCCCAAGATCTTTAATCTCAAACTCGGATTGCAATGCAAATCCGGAACTTGTGCTCTCAACACGCAGTGGGCATAATTTAATTGTTCACATACCCTCTTCCAATCAAGTATTCACTTAGACAGGTATACCTCATCCGTCAGGATTAATTCAATCCATATAGTGAGCGTTGCAACCTTAGCAAACGCGCTCCGTGGTCGGGAGCCACTTGATTTGGGTTAATCTCCATATATAGATCTCCATAGAGATATGATGTGACCACATCCATAAGCTGCATAGTCGGTTCTTCGGAAACTACCAAACTGACAAGGTAGTGGACCGTAGTAGCATCCATTACGAGAGATATCTCATCGTAGTCAATTTCAGGGCGTTTTATAAGGCGAGCTTTATCTCCTTCTCTCACTACACACTCTAACAAAAACCTATTTATCCAACAGGTTTTATTCTAGAAGGATCGGCACACCGGGCTCGAATACCGTTCTCTTTGTTAGTGAGTCTAACTCAACCTGAATCGCGTCTTTCCATTTAGGCTAATATGCTTTACGTTGGCATTCCTCAACGGAGCGGGGTTAAATATCATCATTCTCAATGAACTCTCGTGCACAAGCATATGCGAAAGCATCGTTGACTACGATGGAGTTTCTATCCCACGTCCCATGTACACTAGTGTAATGAATCGAGATCTCTACATTCCCACGGATAGGTTCTATCGATGGAGCATCCTCCAGAGATGTCACTTGGACATAACCGTAATCCGGAATGTTCTCATGGGTCGGATTTTGAGTATCAATGATGAGAGGATTATTTTGTGCCATCGCAGCCCGTTACCTAGGGCGCGTATTCCTCAAAACCCGGTGGCATCTCACGCTACCTTAGCGGAACCACGGCCTAAACCACATCATCACCAACAATGGTGATGGCGCCAGCGTTGCTCTGCCCATCCTGGTGCGGCCTGAGCCACGACACCACCAGGGGCGGCATTCACGGCGTCTTTGAGTCTGAAGTCCTTTTCAGGTACTTCATTCCTTGTAGGTTTGCAGCAGGTATATATGTTCTAGTCACTTAACAAAATCTGAGAAAGTGCTCGGAAGAGAATCGGCGACTTTCTAGAGATCGATAACTCTACGCACTACGATGTCACGTGTGCAGTAGGGGGATCGTTATGAGACAGAGTGGGGACAGGCCACGACACTTCTCGTCGTTCCTGTTGAACGTAGACGTTCTTATCTCCCCCTAACGAAGGGAAGACTGTCTCATCGATGTGACAAAATAGATCGCCTGACAAGGGATATAGCGGATTTTGGTTGGAGACTCAAATCCAACATAAATACTCATTCGTCATTGAGGACCCATCTGAGTACGCTGTGGTGGCGTAATAGGCACATAAGTAGCACCCAAGACGCGTAAGTACGAGATGCTTGCCTCGCACCCAGTCACTAGCTGTTGCGTAGAAAAAGATTGGGTGGCGATGAGCCTCAGACGAATAAGCATAGCTGTATGCAATACCGTGTGCACCCAGGCAGAGGGAGGAAGATTGGTGCGCATTACCAATGTCCTCATAACCATCTGCAAGACCATTCTGGGTATGCACATACAGTAGTCATCGAAAGCCTTCAATGTAAACTCTCTTAGCATTATCAAGCCTGATTTAATGGGATGATACAGGTAGTGAACCTGCTGGAGAAATATATGTGCTAGGAGTTTAGCATAAGAGATGACCATAGCGTGACATGTGACCAGCATGTCTACGCATCAACCAACACCATAAAACACTTATATGGCCCGTTTGTTGGTTGAATAGGTCTACAGATATCCCCTATGGATTATCTGTAAGAATGGGAGAAATACTTTTTAGAATCCTTTGCATAGGACGGTCTTAGTCCTAGGTTCCCTAAGGAACCTGGCTTTGCAAAACGAGCATTTGGCCTTAGAGGCATCAGAAGCATAGGAGAAATGAACCACTTTTGAGAAAACATTGAGGTTAGACGGGGGCGTCCGGACGGAATGGTCCTCGTCCGGACGGAACATAATGCAAAAACGTCCAGCCTGTTTTTCAGAGCCCGGGCGTCCGGACGGATCAGTGGGCGTCCGGACGGAATGGTCCTCGTACGGACGGATGCTTCGAACATAAGCTATTATGTTTGGTTTTGCATCTCCTTGAATCATCCTTTGATTCATGCTTCGATTAGCTCGATAGGATAGATATCCGTCTGAAGTTTTCAGTATACGGATCATCATATCATGACAGGAATGTCTCAATCTGTCTTTGCCAAAGCCATTATGTGTCTGAATCCAAGAGGTCATCCCGAATGACTTTGTTTGATTCAATAGCTCAAATAGTGGTTGCGTACAACTCACTAGAGAGACACATAATCTTCTCTAAGATGCGCTTCCTTTCACACTCATTAGAGGTAATGCAAAGGAATTCTATCCCATTCTCATCATGCATTTCCGCATGGTATCCATTGGTTTTTATATATATCTTTAAAGTTCGATAGGGTTCTATTCCCTTTAGGAGCGTAGAGAGCATGTGAGACATCAATTCACAAGGGAAGGTAAGCTCATCATTAAAATCGAGGCTATGAAAGCATCTCAGATTTTGTTAAAGATATATGCCAATGCTTTACATTCAAAGTTGCATCTTGATCTTAACTCAAGACTAGAATCCATTGTCTTGGCAATCTTGCCATAAGACATCAACTTGGAAAACATAAAGACTTAAGCAAATTAGCTTCCAAAGTCTTTAACCCTTAAACTCGACGTCATGATCATTGCAATTACATACTCATATGTATTGCAAACAATGGTTTATTGATCAGACGCTCCATATCATGAAGAGGATTCTCCATTGATTGAGGCATAAGGCGCAGCACACATAGTCACGAGGACGGTGGCGGAAAGCCATGGCCGATGGCGGTGTTGCCATGTATGGCTATGACCAGCGGTATCCCTCTCCTAGGGATGGCGGTCTTCTCTCACTCTTTCGCGGCCTTATTCACGCGTGATCGCTTAATCTTATGGCGATTACCTTCTTGAGAAAATAAATCTTACGGATCAATGTCCGGATTAATCCCTAAAACCTTAGGGTTTTTGCTCATGGCGTCTTCCCATAGGGGCGCAATCATCGTCATGTTTTACATCAAGGTAGAGATGGAGAAGGTGGTGAGAGTTTCCTCAATCAATATTTCATATGTGATGATTTCCACAGAGATGCATCAAGTCTATGATGCGGAGAATGTCCGAATTATATCCCATGACTAAAGTGAAGTCAGAGAAGCGGAGATTAGTCCATTATGCTTCTAAATTCGGAATGGAGACATGAGTGTTACCATAACATTCATGGAGCGCTTATAGCGCTAACCTCTTTCATGAACTCAAACTGGAGTACCATATCATGTGGCGTTTTCATCAGGAAAAATAACCTGGAATAGTCATCTTAGTTTGAGAGTCTAGAGCGGTTTATTCAAAACATCGCTCATGGATTCGAGCTAGAAGCTCTTGTGCGGAAGGTTGCATCGCAGAATCCAATGGAGTAAATGGAGTTAATTCATGTTCGACATCCATAAATATGGAGAACAAGAATAGGGTACCTTTAGTGACGAAACATTTGTCGGTAAAGGATTTTCTCCCCCTATGGCGACGAAACATTTGTCGGTAATAGGTAGCTAGGTTTCGGAGTTGATACTCCCACGAAACAATAGCGGGTATGTGTCGGAGTTAATACTCCCACGAAACAATCATGGTTTCTGAGCTATGCTCCCAAGAAACGTTTCCAAGGATCGGATTTAGCCGAACACTTTGATGTAGTATGATCAATGGCGAATGCCATAACTTAAACCTTTCGGTAGCTCCACTTAAGCATGACCAGGTAAGTAGTAAGAGATGTCGGTAGAGCGAGGCTCACTTGACACCACTAATCTCAAACTATCCTTACCTAGACATCATACCCAAGTAGGTGAGCCTAGTCGTGAGTAAGTCAAGGCAAAAGCTTTGATGTAGAATGGTCGTTTCTTCTCTACGGATTCCTCATCCGGAGGTTTACAATGAACACTTTATTCAAGGTCTCTTCTTCTCTACGGATCCCATGTCCGGAGGTTTAGCTCGATTCCCCACAACTCGGCTCTTGAGATCATCACCAATAGCATGATGACATTAGAGGGCTCATGACTTACATATACCGCAAGCGATATAAAGCTCGAATAACCCGCTAATGCTTCTCATAGTTTGGCGAGTCTCGTATTGATATTCCACTGCACATTGCATTAATATATTGTATTCACTACAAGGATATGTAAGTGTGAACTAACTGTTTGCCGAGGCGGGTGAAGACATGATGATGTCTAGTGGCAAACTCGGATTTCCTGAGCACCTGTTCTGCTGAACTTCATATCCGGAGATCCAACGGTCCAAATTGCCTCAAATTTTAACTGCAAATATTAGACACATACAAGAATCAGTCAGTAAATTTTTAACAAAATCCAACGGTTTAACAGAGAGGAAATCGAAATCGAATTCTCCTGTTCAGTATAGGCAGATTTTCTTGAGCCTGTCATCTTCAGATCTTTATATCTGAAGATCCAATGGTCCGAATTGGCTGAAATTTAAACTGTAGGCAGAAGACACAGAGAAGAATCAGTCAACCAAATTTCCATACAATCCGACGGTTAATAAAAGAGAAAACTGAAATCTAAGTGGCCTGTTCTGCTCGGGCAGATTCTGAAGATTTCTAGCGGAGGAGCAGTGGCGCTAGCGGCGTCGCTGATGTATAGCAGCGGTGGGGCACGGCGGTGATAGTGCACAGCAGTAGCCGATCGTTGATGGTATAATGATGGACCTAGGGTTTAGAGTTCTAAGGTTTTCTATTTATTTCAGGGCTAGAGGCTCGTGCTGATAACGTGTTGTAGAATAACGGGAAAAGTAAAGAGACAAGATAAATGTACAGGAATCATAACTTCTTTATTCATGAATAGGTGTTTCTTTATATAGAGGAATACAAGATACAATTCATATGGTAATAGGATTCCTATTCAATTACATTCCTTATACAATCCTAACTAGATACTCCTAGGTTGACTAGCACACACAAATCGGGTATCCTTCAACATGAACTTGATTAATTTGAGTATGTAAACTTGTCAATAATTGAATAATTCTAGAGATTAATTATTTTTAAGACACTTAAGCATGAAACATGCAAAAGTGTAGCACATAGAAGTTTTGAGAATGTTCACTAGCATCCCACATTAAAAGACTTATGTAATCCTCTATTGATATTAAGTATAAAAACTTTGGGAATGTTTACTAGCATTCCACATTGAAAATATGTGAGGAATAGATGGTTTCTCATCTTATAAAAGGGACATATCTCTCACTTATAAAAAATATCTCTCTTAAGATGTATAAATTTTGTGTAGGATTTAAACTTTAATCTTTAATTGAGATCAAATTAAAAAAAATATAAATACAAGAACCTTAAAACGACGTCGTTTTGGTTCATTCGGTTTTTTCGGTTCGGTTCGGTTTTTGAAGACCAAAACCGAAACCGAACCGAATAGGTTCGGTTCGGTTTGGTTTTAGTTTTTTTTCGATTCGGTTTTTTTTGATTCGGTTGGCGGTTTTCGGTTTCCCGAACCCACCCCTAACCACTACACTTTGACTTCGTCAGGCCTCATGTGTATTGTACGTGCGCAGGTTTTGGTACGTGAATGTTGTAATAAGATCTATGGGAACATGAGTCCTTAATAAATTGAAGTACATGTATGGGCCATTTAATTTGGGGTTCTTGACCCATAAGGATAAATTTTGTCAAATATTTACCATTAAGGACAATGCAAAAACACAGTGCCCTCCCGGTCCATTAATTGACCAATTTACATTTTTTTATTATACATTTTACAAAAATTATGAAACTGTCATCGACAGATTAGATTGACCTCAATAATTTTTTTAAGGAATTTATACTTTTCGTGGCATGAGGAAAAAAATAAAGGAGCATCACCTTTGTGTATTTTATTGAGGTCAATAAACTATTTTATTGAAGTCGATAACGAGAACACCAGTACAACAACAATGTTGTATCGGTCCCGATTTTATTGACCTCAATAACCAAATTTATTAACATCAATAAAAAAAATTATTGAGGTCAATAAAATTTTAATTTCGGAAGTTTTCATTTTCGGGAATCGCTCTCTCTCCTCAAACCTGTGCATGTCACTCTCTCTCTTCCCGTCACTGTAGCAGCCGGTGTTGCCGGCCGATTTCTCCTCAATCCGGCCACCTCAAGGTTTGAAACTTGTCCCAAAATCTTCATCTCTTCAAGCCTTTCAATCCTATTCTAATTTCTTGCATCGATTTTTGTGTAGGAGGAGAAATCTAAGAGAGAAAAAGTCTGTTTTCGCACAGAATTGTTCTTCCTTGTCGGCGGCGTTTCAGGCTGGGTTAGGGGAAAACCCTTACTAGGTTTTGTAGCCCTCTTCGCCACAAACCCAACACCACCAGTCTCACCTCAAGGCGTCGCCGCCGGATGACTCCGGATCAAGCGGTCAAAGTTCATGACCACTCGCTGCATTATCACGATCTCAAAGCCCAGACGCCAAGGGCAAAAATGTCACAAAAATCACTATTTAATATTTTTGTCCTTACTGGGAGTGAAAGATACCCAATTGAAACTTGATGTGAATTATTTAAAATCTATCAAACTTGAAGGGAAATATGTAGTGTAAATGAAGACCTATTGGTTATTTACCTTTTAATTTGATCATTCTGTTTTGCAATAATAAAAAAAATTCCTTCACAAATAATGATATATCCTTAAACCACATAAATTATATTTCTTACAGTGGATATATACAATAGATGACAATCTTTGGTATTATTTCTCGATACTTGAGGTTTTGGTTGCAATGAAATTAAACATCTACTAGAACATTTCCAACATAACATGCATTTTGGGGGCTTTTCTAGCTTATTCCTTGGCCACATATGGTTTCCATTTAAATTGACACGCACACATCACATGCCTGAAGTGCGGGCAGATTTGGAGAAGCAAATGCTAAAAACTTGGGATCCTTTTCCATTATAGCCATTTGCTTTTCCTCCAAGGTCACCCATGCTTCAATACCCTTACTCCACTGTGTTTCAACTAACACTATGAGATTCCTACTGGTTGGTTCAGCTTTCCCCATGACCCCAATCCAAAATGGCCTTCCCCATCCAAAATCAACTTCCCTAAGAATCTTAGTCCAGCTAGTGAATGCATACACTTCTGGTTCTAAGGAATCCACATCCTCTTGTAGCTGATCGAGGAACTCAGAAATGGCTCCAAATCCCTCTTCTCCCTGAAATGTCTTCAAATATTCATTGTCAAATCCTTTGATAGATTCATGTAAAAGCTTCGTCAGATTACACAACTGGTCATCATCATCAGTAGTCTCTGACTCATCAGTAGGGATATTGACCGCTGTTGCCCACCAAAAGATATTTCCGATGGCAGTCTCTGACATTGATGGCTTCAATCGCGGCCTCATATTCACTGCATGCGCTACTATGGATGCTCTTCGTGAAGTACTACCTGATAATGATGTCAGAGATATTAATCATGTGTCTATCTATAATCTAAAAATTACAAAATATATGTAACAATCGAAATTAAAATGCCAATTATAATCATTTATAGTAGTCATTAGAAAGCGAAAAACAAAAAAAGGACATTGTGAAAGTTTCAAACCATATCTAGAAGCAGCCGTTGCATGTTTCCAAAGAAAACAGGTTAGCGTCTCTACACGCGTGGGATTGGGGACGACCTCGCTCTTTGCTTTGTCTCGTAGAGTGTCTATGGCTTTAGCATTAAACACAAATCTCCTTGTCACATAATGTTTTTCCTCGAACCACAGGCTATCCATGAAAGCTAGGTATTTTTCTGGTATGTCATCTTTTGCTGGAAAACTTAACGAGCCTTGGTACATATTAGTGTGTAACAGTGTTTTGTCATGATCCCCACGAAAAACAGCAGCCCAAGATTTGAGAAAATTGTTTGCCGTGTCTCCATCAAAGATCTTGTGAGAGAGAGAGACCCCAATTGCTATCCCACCGCAAGCAAAAGCACTGACTTGAACTGCTAATAAGGGCAGATCATCATGAGATTCGGTTTCCTTGCGAAATGGATGGAAAGGGACGAACTGATTGAGCAACTCGATTTCTTGATGTTTAAGAAACTCAAACATTCGACAATTGATTTGGGCTTCAAGGTAGGGGACACCCGCATCGAAATCATCAATATAAAGGTTGTTTTTCGTCCGTCCGGAAAATGGGTGGTACATACGGAGCGTATACGAGAGGGAGTTTTTCAGGTGGGTTAGGGTTTGGGGAACATTGAAGTTGGGGTCACTAATGGGGTAGAAGAAAACCATTGGAACGTAAGTTATGGGAGTGAGCTGATCGAAGATGCAAAGTTTGTAAGGTTTCTTATGGGGATGAACTGAAGAGGAAGCAGCGGCTGGTATGATGCTCTCTCTGGAAATAATAGTCACCTCCATGTTCACTATTGTGCTAAGTGCTAACTACAGAGTACAAATCAAATGCCCCTCTATGCCCTTTTTAATGATCAAGAAGACGCTAGATATATAGGATAAGGGATTAAGGGTAGCTGTACGAAATTAATAACAATTAAATATCTTCATCTAAAATTAATCTATACTATATATTAAGAGAACACCTCTTGTCAAGCAAAACTGAATTTTTGTACTAAAATAACCCTAAAGTATTAAATAATCTTTGATAAAAGTCAACTGATAGGGACAAAAAGGTCAAAAACAAAATAATTAAAAATAAAAAAATTCTACCAACTACTTTTCAGAAAAAACTGTTTTTCACAAAAAAAAAAACTGAAACAAAATAATTAAAAAAAAAATGACCACTACTTTTTAAAAAAAACTATCACACATGCATACATGTGTAAAATGGTAGTATATATAAATCTAATTAAGTTGCTTTAATTGATTGTGTCGTGTTATAAGTGAACATGGCCACAAATGATGGATAATGCTGCATTCATATATTTATTAGAAGGATAGGACTACATGTAGAGAGGGATACAAAATTAAATTCTTCATTTGTAACATATATATCTATACTATATTTAAGAGAACTCATATATATTGTTATATAATCAAAACAGAAAAAATGTGTTAGAATACTCTTTAAATATTAAAAAAAAATTATAAAACAGTTAATAGTAGTCAGGGTCAATAATGTAAAATAAAAAAAATATAATTATCTACATTAACTACCCACTACACTACTCTCACATCTATTTCAGTTAACTGCTCATACCCACACCTATCACGTGTATTGTTTCTAGCAAGGTCTTAAATTTCATTTTTTTTTTGACATCTCAGAAACTTTCTTCACATCCCAACTTAATTTCGGCCGAAAGTTTAGATATTTCGCGAAGTTTTAGGAAATTTTTGAAACTTTCCCGATATTGACATCCGACAAGCGAAAGAGAGAGACTGGGGAATGGAGAAGAGATCGGGGATCGAAGAGAGAGAGAGAGAGAGAGAGAGAGAGAGAGATTGAGTGATTGAGTTTTTTTTTGGGCAATTAATCATAAATTTGATTTTCAATCAATCAAGCATATGATTTGGTAACTTTGGATCGTTGTCTTGAGTCTAGTTTTGTGTGGTGGGATTCTCCCCGCTTTTATTTTGTCTTTGTATAATGAAAACCGTTTGGTCTTCTCGTCGTTTTCGTTAACTAGCGTTGTCTATTTTTAGGGGGTTTTGGTTTGGTCCCTCCGTCTCTTTTCTCTCTTTTTCAATAAAGTGGTAGCAGCTATTGCTCTACCTCCTTCCTACGAAAAAAAAAATTAAGTATTCAAAAAAGTACTATGATTTTCAATTGATTCTTTTTCTTTTTATTTTATTTTTTAAATAAGAGTTCTTTTGCTGTTAATTAATTATATACAAACTTTTAGTTGTATTTATATATGAAAATAAACAATGTATTTATGAGAATCTCACAATCATAAACTAATTTCAAGATCTAATAATTATTAAATTTGCCAAAAGAGTTAGGCAACCTAGGCTCTAGTGATAAACTTAAATATCTCTTCGTATAAAGAAAAAAAAAACCACCTCGTGCAAAAAGGTTTTCCAGATAATTAGCAAAAAATTTCAAGGGTTCATATGTAAAATTGCATGGGAAATGTATCATTTAATGACTATTATTCGAAATACACTTAGGGCTCTACACAAAGAGATGATAAAGACAATGAAAATTTTAAATCTTATAGGTCCTCCATGTGGTTCTAACATACTCATGTAGTTAACTATGCAATGTATGTCAAATTTCAAGAACTGATAGCAACTCAGCGTATACTAATTCATCTTATATTACTACAATTCATTATGTAATAATGTTTGTTTAACATTTTTTTTAAATATAGTATATAATTAATCAAATAAACATCTCCTAAAATTTCATTAAAAAATTTCATGTTTTTTTCTCAAATTTCTGTCATTTCTCTCAAACATTTTACCAATTAATATCGAAATTTCGAGGGTCCGAAAGTCGAAATTTTGGTTATTGGATATAACATTTGCAGTAAATAGATTTTTCCAACTTAAGACATCTCCACCAACTGAAATTCGCTTTGCTTAAGTTAAGAGAATTCTAGCAAATAGCTATTTCATGTACTAAAAAATTCCCTCCATATTGATACATATGATACGATATTTTTGTTCCGCCAATGTGATGGAGAATGCAGATGCGAGAAGGAAACTTTCATTTTGAGTCTCCTATTATTTAATTCAATACAATATATTATATTAAAGTTGTCAAAGTAGTAATATGTGTCCTCAAATCGTACAACATTATAATTACAACTTTTAGGACTTAATTACTCAAACGAGAACCTAATTTACTCTAATGATGACCTTATTTACTCTAACAATGACTTTTTCTCAACATGATGTATGAGAAATGTTAACATACCATAGCCTTACTCATTATATTAATATAATTCAATACAATATATTATATTGATACTAATATTATGGGAAATTTATTAAAAGAAAATGTAAAGGCACTCAAGTACTCCACATAAATGTAACACTCCATGCATGTTATATCTAGAAGTCTAAAATGATAGGAAAAAGACTGCCATATGAAATTTAATAACGAAATTGTAGCTTTAACGTCTGAACGAGAATGACTGGGTGTAAAGGCTATAAAGCCTACAAACTCAATAATATTTAAACAATGGAGCATGGTGTATAGCTAAATAGTTAATTTTATTGTATCAATTTTTTTGCCTAGCTTCTTCAAAGGAATGAAATTGCAAGATTATTGTTACATTGTTTGATAATACCAAAAAAACAATCAGGATATATACATCTTTTCATTTCCATTGTAGTGTTTGGACAAGCATGGATAAGAAATCCAATCAGGATAAACCAAAACAAATTAAATTGTACGTAATATTTTTCTTAAATATATGCTAGAATTCATAATTTTATTTTTGGACAGTTGATAGAAATCATAACTAACTAAGGAGGAGAAAAAACAAACTCAAAAGGCGTGGAGGTTTCGAATTTTCTAGCTTCCCTGGTTATGGTAGGAAACATTTTCCTAGAATATGGAACATAAGAAATGAGATCTTTTTCTCCTTCCCAATGCTTCATCCATGACAAAAGTGTGCCGTAGAAGGTTTTGTCGACTTTTATAAACTATCCCACTTTCTCTCCCTATCAACCTCTCATCCCCAACCTCGGGAATTAATTTTTCCATCCTTTGTGAACAACATTTTATAGAGCTCTAAGGCCGGCCTATTCAGGCTAAGGATAGCAAAAATCCCCAACGTGGCGGGTCTCCATTGGATCTCCGACCCTAACGGGGAGAAATTTCGGGACAAATTGGGGAATAGGGATGGAAATTCCTGATCTCCGCTTATTTAGATAATATCATCCTCACCCCAATAGTAGATAATTAATTTTTTAATAATTTTTTCTTCAATTTTTTTTTGTAATTTATGAATTATAAATCTATTATGTTTTTGGTTTTATTTTTTATGCATTTTAATTTTGAAAAATATAATATGAACAAATTTGTTTGATCTATTGAAGTTTTATCGGGGATTTGGGTAGGGTTTGGAGCAGGCCTAATTCCCAATGGGGATAGGGATGGAGAATCCCCAATAATTTTTATTGGAAATTGAGGAGGGGAAGGGGATGGAGAATGACCTTGAAAATGGAGACGGTATTGTAATCCCCTGCCCCAACCCACCCGATTGCCATCCCTAATCCAGACCAAAACAAAAGGCCTCAAGTTGACTTTCATGCAGATTGAATTCTTCTGCGACTTGATCTACAAGGTCTATTCATCCATAAGATGGTTCTCGTTCTACTAAAAAGTAATGGTCCTTATTTTCTTAATTACAACTCTTGAATAAATGTCGATCTGTTGTAGTAGCGGCAAAGTTCTATTTGGATTCCCTTGTATGATTAGTAGCCTTTACAAAAGTAGGCTAGTCCTACTGTTTAATTACTGGTTTTTTTACAGTCCATGCATGAAGCCAATCTCCCTACAACGTGTTGATTATATAGGAGTTCCACTTGTGGCGTATTTATAATTATTAAGTGGTCGACTTTTCTCTCTATTTGTGCACAAACATACGTGCTTGTGAGTTGTGATCATGGCCACAGATGATCGATAATGCTGCATTCATATACTAGAGAGATAGTGCATGTAGAGAGGGATAAAGTACGTAGCTGTACGAAATTAAATCCAATCTTCATTTTCAACATAACTTATAAGTGACTTTCATTTTCAACATGGACATAATTGAGGGATAGAACTGTGCACATGGATCTACAAGGTAGCTATACCAAGTAAATTTCTTCAATCATCTGCAAGCCTACAAACTAAAAACTCCAGTACGTTTCTTATGCATAAAGCCATTTTGCTTTGTCCGCAGAAATCAGATGCCTTTCTAGTATTTTACTATAAATACTACTCAAGTTTTAGTACAAGTACTACGTAAACGTACTCAACCAGCATACTTCCCTCTCCATCTCTAGCTAGCTCTGAAAATGTCTTTCTCCACAATGGAGTTGAATAGCATTCTAGGATATCTAGAGAATAAGACCATCTTCGTTACTGGAGCCACTGGCTTACTAGGAATGGGTATGGTAACATCTCGCTAGTGATGAATGTTTAATTTCTGTTTACTACTTCCCAAAAGCTGAAGTTTTTATTACTGTTTCTATTTTTTTTTTCGAAAGGGTAGGGAGTCTAATTTGAGACGTCATTTTGTTGGACAAAAATACCTCATATCCCAACCAAATATATTAGGTTTTCAAGAACTGTAACATTACGGTTACAAAAAATTAAATTGTTTTGATATGGGACAACAATTATTTTAGACTTAATTTATAGCTAATAGTAATTTTAATTTGCTAATTCATGCAGTATTTGTGGAGAAAATACTAAGGATTCAACCAAATGTGGAAAAACTCTACCTTCTTGTAAGGGCTTCTACTGCCGACTCTGCCACACATCGCATGCACAATGAGGTTTTAAAGATAAATTCAAACCTACATTCCATAAATATTAGTAATCGCATCGTCTACATATACTAATATTTTTTCGTTATAAATTATTAAGATCATAGGGAAAGAGCTGTTCAGGGTTTTAAGGGAAAAAATGGGTACAGAATTCGATTCATTCGTCTCAAAGAAAGTTATCGCTATCTCGGGAGATGTAACTTCTGCAGGTTTAGGAGTGAAAGAATTCAAATTGAGGGAACAAATGTGCAATGAAATACAAATTATACTTCATTGTGCAGCAACCCTCAATTTTGATGAGAGGTAATCAATTATCTCTGTATTTCTTAATTTGTGGGTGTGTTTATATATAGTACATATGTGTCGATGTGTATATATAATATGTATCATGTGTAATTTTCACCCTTAATATATTGTTGTCTTTTCATAAATAAAAAAAAATAGTATGCATCTATAATATTTGTACGTTATATACCGGCCAATATATATATGTATGTACGTATGTATGGTTATGTGTGTATGTGCAGGTACGATATTGCTTTGGATGTGAATACATTTGGAGGTCTGCGTGTGTTGAGCTTTGCAAAGAAATGTTTAAAATTAGAAATGCTTGTTCACGTATCAACGGGTTAGTCTTTCTTTTGTTTACTTTGCTACTGAATTGCAATGCAGTTTAATGGTTCGTGTATAATGCAGACATGAGCTTGCTCTATCTTTTGTATATATTTTTTTTTAATAAATTGAGAGATAAGTGGTGAGTTATTGGGTGTAAGTGTATAACAGTCCCCTATCTCTCAGGAGGAAGGTCAGCACCTTAAGTTAATCATTATATATTGAAGAACTAATGTCGTCGAATTCTTTAATTTTAAAAAAAATATATATATATATATAAGAATAAATTCATGGGGACAGATGGTAGTGATACACAACAGTGTCATATGACAAATATGTTTTAAGTAACTTACTCTAATTCTAAACGTCTATAATATCAATGTCACCAAATATATTTTTGTATGATCGTGGACACAGTAATAGTTTTTTTTCTTCTAAGAGAATAAGTCATTCAGTATTGAACCAATACAAGGATGACCCTCCTCTGAGGGGCCGTTAGAGAAAGTGATCACTTAGAGTACACCCATATTTTTGTGATTAAGTCCATATATATTACAAAGTAATACTTACAAACCCCGAATGAAAATAAGTTTATATCACAGTACTACTTTACTTAATTATACGGTTACACTAATGAATTATTACTTTGTCCACTTCGTAAAACTTATGTAATTTTCTCCATTGTCTATAGGTGTGCACCTCGATCAATTGTATTACTATTTTCCGTCTTATCATATATATATATCCTTCTTAAATTTGTTTGACTTATGGTGCATACATGTATTACAGCTTATGTGTGTGGTGAGAGGGCAGGGCTTATACTTGAGGACTTCTCTTCCATGGATGAGCTGACAAAGGAAATCACTAAAACCGACTTGAAAATACAAGAAAAGAATATGGTGGTTGACAAATTGAATGAACTAAAAGCACAAGATGCTTCAGAAAAAGTTATTACGAATACGATGAAGGAATTGGGCGCTGCAAGGTATTTGAGCATTGACTAACTCTGTCTTATACACTCAAATATAAGTTCTATTCTTAAGTGTTTTATCTTTTCTCCCAAGTTTTCATGGAAAATCGTCTAGTGCATGTTCATAGAAATATATATATATATACAGTTATACACACACTAATGCATGTTTTTTCCGTTTGGCTAATGATTATCGCATTTTTTTACCCATATGGTTAGGGCTAAGTTGTATGGATGGCCAAATACTTATGTGTTTACAAAAGCGATGGCAGAAATATATCTTGAACACTCAAAAGGTAACTTACCGATTACTATTATACGCCCAGCTGTGGTTACTAGCACTTACAAGGAACCCTTTCCAGGTTGGATTCAAAGTTTCAGGTAATTATGAATAAAAAAAATTTGAAAATTTATTTATCACGATTCATGACCCTAGACTAGGGGACCAATGACCAATCATAATGTTCTCGTATCAGATTCTAATGTCATCAATCAACCCTTTAAATTACGTCTAGTTTTCAACTAGTAGCCTTGAAAGATGAATGAAAATATCATATACATGCATTATCTAATGAAGTATTGTTCTAAAAACTCATTTATATATGTTTTATATATGTGTATTCAATTTTGGTGGTTAATTACAGAACCATTGATAGTATTATTGGTACTTACTGGAAAGGGATGCTGCCATGCGTGCCTATGGATCCTATGGTCGTATTAGATTTGGTGAGTTTTATATCATTTTGTTACCTAGCTAGATTAGCTAGACCAAGTAATTTAAAAATTACTAATACCACGTTCAATAAAGGAAGGAAAAAAAAAGCAATTATCTTTGTGTCATCTTTCACGTCATGTATGTGGTTTAAGTGCGGTAAAAGAAAATTAATGTAGAATTCTTAGCATTATTCTATTAATTTATGCTTTCGTTAAAAAGCTACATCAAACATGAAGGTTTTATAGTATTAATTCAAACCACATTATTTTCAATACTAACTTCTGTGGAAAATGACATGACTTGACATAGTATTTGTTATATCATCATTCATCGTTTATAATTTAGGTTTTAGCTCTAAGAGGGGTAAATCTACACTCTTGCAATTTTGACCATAAGAAATTGAGGCAAGAAAAATAAAAAGTTTATGACATGTTGGATCATATCATTTGCCCAAGTATGTTGGTAAAAAGAGTTAGTGATACAAGTATTATGAAAAGATTTATAAAAATTAGAATTCATTTATGTAATGAAGAAAACAAAATTATCAAAGAGGGAGGGAGTTTCGAACTTGAAATCTCTATCAGCATTTTGTTAGAGGACATGCCTTGTCAACTAGACCAAATGCTAATCGGCAAAAATTTAATTTTTAATATGCTTAAATTAAAATTCAGGATAATAATGTTGGAAAATATATGTAGATTCCGGTTGACATGCTGGCGGATTCAATAATTACAGCTATGGCAGTGAATGCAAACAAATCTCTTGGAAAGGCTGGAATGATTTACCATGTGGGAACCTCTTTGAGAAATCCAATAAAAGTCTCTGAGTTTACAAATTTTATGTTCCAATAGTACTGCACCAAAAGTCCATTGCTTTACAAGGATGGAAGCCCTATCAAGGTTGACAAGTTGAAAATGTTCACTACCATGGCTGCTTTTCGCTCGCACATGCAAGTCCGCTACATGCTGCCGTTGGAGGTTTTTTTTTCTTTTTTTTCTTTTTCCCTTTCCTTGGTCGTTTCATTTCTACGACACTAACTGATGTTCTCGATCTTCATTAATTAATTTCCTTTGATTCTTTTTTTTTTTTTTTGAAGGGATTAAAGTTCTTGAATAAAGAATTTGACCAATACTTCGGAGAGTTGTATGTTAACTATAATGGGAAACTCATGTTCGTGATGCGGTTAGCTGAGATATTCCGACCATATACACTATTCAAGGGCATGTGCGTATAGTTAATCAAATGGTTCAACTCTATGTAATATACCTTATAAATCGTACATTTCATATCCATCGACATTCATGTGTTTTACGTGCAGCTTTGACGACACCAATTCTGAGGAGTTGCGAAGGACGGCAACGGAGAATTACACAGACGCTGGAATTTTCAATTTTGATCCAAGATGCATTGATTGGGAAGACTACTTTATGCGTACTCACATCCCTGGCCTCTGGAAACATGTTATGATCAAACAGAGCCAGAATCAGAGCCGGCTTTGAATGGTGGTGACTCCGTCCACCCTTACGTACTTACTATGTTTTTAACTAAAGTGTGTTGTTATTCAATAAATAGTACATTATGGTCAAGGGTAGGTGCTCCTATTGCATCGCATGCCCTTAAGTTAATAAAGGAATTCTTATATTTGTAATGCAAAACACTTATAATTAATAAGGTGATCATTATCATAGTTCTCTTACAATATTACAAGTGTTTTTGCCGAAGTTAAAACCACAATTATTAGGTGTGCTCAAGATGCAGTTCTCCAGCTCATTAATTAGTACTTGAGGCTAGTATATATTACTGTTTTACTTGGTTTTTTGACAGTCCATGAAGCAAATCTCTGAATCTCCCCACAACGTACGTGTTGATTATTAACTTATTTAGGAGTTCCACTTGTGGCGTACAGTATAACCTTTTTAAATTAATAGCCTTGGACCACCTAAATTCTATTAATTTAGCGAGATATCAATTTATCGATAAATTAATAATGATTAATTTACAAAGATATTTTTAGTTTTTTTTGCTTAACAGTAAACATGTTATATTTATTCACTTAACAAGTTCAATGAATTCGATTTATCACATCATATGACAAGTTAAAATTCAAAGTACTATGAGATTCAAAGTACTACAAAGAAAATAAATGTTTTGGATGCAAACATTTATCTTCTACAAAGGTTTTGAGCGTATATGAGATCGTTGACAATATGGTAGAACATTCTAAAGATGAAGTTGAAGCTAATGATAATACACAAACTCTAGTACCGATGTCACGCTAGGAAGCACTCAAAACATCAACAACACTCCAAAAACTTATTATTGCAATATTAGAAAGCAACCCCAAAACTTTTGGGCGCATTACGAACAATTAAAGATGAGATTCAATTATACTTGAAGTTTTAAAAAAATACTATTTATTCATATTTTGAGAAAACTTCATAATTTATTTATTATGTACTTTTTAGCCAATTATTAATTTATAAACTATTTGGGACCTATAATATACAAAGAAAATATTTAAAATGTATTATCTTATAGTTTTATCGAGATTATTAATTTAGCACGTTGGTCCCAAGTCGGGACCGGACAATTTTATTATTTAAAAGAGAATATTAATTTATCGAGTATTAATTTAAAAAGGTTCTACTGTATTTAGAATTATTAATTGATCGACTTTCTCTCTATTTTCTTCAGAAACATACGCGCTTGTGAGCAATGCATAATAATTGTAGAGGAATGCTAGCTACCTTCCCCTCCAACATTTTCCTTTCAACCTTTCTCATTCAGTGAGTGACATGTGTACTCGACTATCCTCTAAAACATAATATTCAATGCATAAAATTTATAATCACTTTTATTCCATTGTTACCCTTATTTAATGTTTCTCTTTTAATATTTGGGAAATAAATATACATTCATTGTATTGCAGATTTCATATTTTTTTGTTTACGTCAATGAATAGACTTTATTCCCTTTTTTTTATTTGGATTTTTAATTACTAATTCATATTATTAAATATACAAAAATAGTAATATGATTAATGCACAAGCTAATTATATTATAAAAAGATTAATTTGCAATTAATGCACAAGTTTTAATGCTTAATATGAATAATATTAGGCCAGCGAGATGAATAATATAAATTAAAATTATTTTATTCTAAAAAAAGTCATTAGAACTAAATTATAAAAAGATTAATTTGCAATTAATGCACTAATTGATTAATCCCGATTATTAGAACTAATTAATATGATCTATCAACCAGCATATTTCTAGGCATCCAACCTAACACCAATTAATAATAAGTGGATACGTCTAAAATCTAATTGTTAGCTCTTAACCAAACTTTACGCCCGTAGGCTTCCAAAGAGAATCCCGAAAATCTCGATAACGCTATATAACCAACTGCCAAAATGACCAACGCCTTCTTCAACACCATGCTCCAATTATACCAAACCACGTGCAAAGATCGCTTGTCAGCAAATTAACTCTCCACATTACATCTGCAGCCTCTATGAACTTTTCTTATATCAAGTCATTTATCAATGATTAATTTCTTTGGAAACTATCTAGTGACTATAGAGTTCATGAGGACATATAAATTTTTAGATAGTGGGCTAACCTAACTATTCATATTAATTAGTATTAGACCATTCACACGTTTTTAGCAATTTGGCTCCTCTAACGTTTTATTTTATTTTTTTACAATGGCTCCTCTGAAGTTAATAGGTGTGAAGTTGTGTGCAGTTTATAAAATTTAGGCCATATAAACAATTCAATGGTTCATAGTGTGCTACAAATGAGTTTTTTCATGGTATCGTCACGCCACGTAGCATATACAGACCACTATAATTGGTGGTCTTAATAACTTATGATTTCTTCACTCAAAATTTTATTACTCACTAAATATTCATTACACATCCACCAATTATAGTGGTTCATCACATATGTCACGTGGTGTGACGGCACCTTAAAAACATTTTTCGTGTGCCACATCATATGTCAAGAGTTTTCTTCTTTTTTTATTATCCAAAACAATTAACAGGAGGTGATGGACGTCACTCCATCTCTCTCTCTCTCTTTCTCTCTCTCTCTCTCTCTCTCGGTTGCTTCTCACTGCTCATTGCTGGTAGCACCTGCAGATTTATCGAAATGAAACAACACCAGATTCTCAACCGAATTCCACCGATAGATTACAAAACCATGCCGGAATATATAAAAAGCTTTGGAGAGACTCCCCAATGTTAGAGGAGACTAAAACTAACGTGTGAGAGAAAACTGGTTGCTCTAATCTTGGTGAAATTCTTTAGGATTCATGATTTTCTCATCTTCTTCCCCATTCATATTTTCTGATTACCATTTCTAAAACCCAAATTGGTACAAAAGTGAGATTATAACGGATTCGAAGTAAACATTCATTGACAGAGAAGAAATGATGGACAGAGAGAGAGAGAGGGCTATTGAGAGAAAGAAATGAGACAAAAAACGGGGGGGGGGGGGTGGGAGACAAAAAGAGAGGGAGAGAAGCTACTAATTAATATTTTAGCAAATATTATGGGGGGGGTGGAGAGTGGTTATATAAAAATTAATACTATAGTAAAATTTTGGGGGGGGTGGGATTATAACATTCAAATAAATATGCATTTACAAATTGGGAGGGTGATGGTGATCATGGAAAAAAATTGGATTAAAACCTAAACAAACCTGGGATTCTTCCATTCCGATTATGCAAATAATATTAGGAACATCGTAAAGTGATCAGACGTACTCCAAACAGATTTGGGTAATCAACTCCTCAGATCCCAGCAATATACAAGACAATAATTTTGTCTAGAGAGAATAAAGAATCAAAAAAGAAGTTACTGTTGCCGAGTAATTTTGGAGATGAATCGAAGAGAGAATAGAGTTTTAACGCAAAATGTTACTGATTTGCCGTCAGTTGCGAAAGAAATAAAAACAAAATGTTATAAAATGATGTGGCATAGCCCTAAACCATTGGATTCTATTGATGGCTTAGATTTTATGAAATTCACAGAAACTGCACAAAAAGAAACTGCAAAAGAGCTCGATCCAATTTTTATTATTAAAAAAAAAACTTAGATGCACCCGTACCTAGCGTGACTATCTTAATTTCTGACTCAAATCAGATTTGGTTTGACTACTCACATACTTTATAAGAGATGTCATTTTAAATAAGATGAGTGAAATTGGCACTCCCCATTTTACAATCCACACTCCCACTTTCACATTTTCTATACAAATTGTCTCTTTTGCCCTTCATCTTCTTCTCATTCTCCTTTTTCTTTCTCTCTCATATCCGGTGACTTCCTCTCTCTCTCTCTCTCTCTGATCCCCGTACACCACCAACAAATATATTGCACAACAAAAAAACAAAGTACAAAGCAGAGCTTCCAACACTCACCTCCCCCAAAAGTAAAAAAGCCCATCACTTTGTATTCACATCCACTCCATCCTTGCCTGCAATGTTGACCGCCGTCGCCATATCCAAGAAGAGCCCATGTTCCACCACCCCTTCCAACACCGAAATCTCTTTCCCGGCGGCCGCCCCATCCTTGATCGGAGTCTTGCAGTACAAGTCCACAATGTAGTTGAAATTGTCAGTCACATAAGGCTTGTCACCATCCAACCTCAACTTGGCTTCAACCCCTTCCTCCTTAAACAGCTCCTGAAGCCTAATCAAGTTGTACTTCAGCAAAACTGAACCACCTCCACCGGCATTGCAAGCCCACTGCCTCCGAGCCCCGGCACCAATTTCGTCTCATCGGCAACCACCACGAACCTCTCTGAAGCCGCCTCCACCATTTTCTCTCTCAACAACGCGCCGCCGCGGCCCTTGACCAAATCCAAATTGGGATCGACCTCGTCTGCGCCGTTGATTTCCAGATCGATTTTCGGGTGGTCGTCGAGAACGGAGAGGGGGATCCCCAACCTGCGGGCTTGGTCTTTTGTGCGTTTTGAGGTCAGGACTCTGACGATGTTGGTCAATTCGTCGGATTTTAAGAGCTCGCGGGATGTTGCTCAATGAATTAGATGATTTTGGTGGGATTTGATCTGAGCTGGGTATATGAGAAGAAGCCCCTCGTGTTTTTAGCTGTCATACTTTTTTTATTAACTTCTGGTCAATTGCAACACTCTGCCGCCGTTGCCAATCCTTGCGTCGAGCCCGTGATCGGAGCTGGTATTGGTGAACTGGGAAAAGAGAGATATGTGGTGGTGAACGGGGATTAGAGAGAGAGAGAGGGGAAGGAAGAAAGAAAAGAAGAAGTCACCGGATATGAGGGAGAGAAAGAAAAAGGAGAATGAGAAGAATATGAAGGGAAAAATAGACGATTTGTACAGAGTGAAAGTTGGAGTGTGGATTGTTTATTGGGAGTGCCAATTTCACTCATCTTAAATAATTGTAATCGTTTTTTAGGTCAATAAAATTTCAATTTAAAAAAAAAGATAATTAAATATTTTGAAAAGAAGATACGTAAGCTTCATATGTATGTTTCATAATCATATTAGTAACAAAATTACGTGCAATAATTAATCACGCAAGTGATTTCGGATTTGCTTAAATTTTTTGAAAAGAGCCAAAGATGAACCTAAAAAATATAGACAACTTGGATTGTGTGATAACGTGCATTATGTGGAGAGCTAGCTAAACAGGTGGTTTTAATTTTTATAAATGATACTTTTAATTGATTAGATTTAACTAGGGTAACTAGGCTTTCGTCTTTATCTTAGGAAAAATATCAAAACATTTAGTATAAATACAGTTAGCTCAGACTTCGATCATTTGTCACTCAAAATTTAAGATGGTTTGGGGCTTTGGGCAGTAAAATTTAAAAATTTTGAAATCCACAAAAGAAAAGAAGAGAAAAATCACAATTTGTCTTAGTAAATTGTACTGTAACATTATTAGCTGGAGCCACATATCCATATGTGCCTGCAAGGGCAGTCCAATTAGCTGACGGCAGTACGGATGCTATGTCGACCCAGTTCCCTCGAGGAACGGAGGAGTGGAGATCCTTTCTGGGGCTCCACCATCTAAGGGTGCTGGGACGAGGACTTGAATCTGCAATCGGGAATGTCTTTGAAGATGTTTGGCAACGGATCCACCACCACCACTCTTGTCGGCAGCGAGATCGTTTAGATCTGGTGATTTCTCGGCAGCGCTGGAAAGTTTCGGACTCGGTGTTTTGTTGTTTTGGTTATTTATGTTACCCCTTATGGGTTTGTTTGTACTTGTTATGCTGATTGGGGCTGGCCGTTTTCTGGCCGTGTAATGCTGGGTTTGGTGCCCTTCATTAATGTTATGTTTATCTTTTTTATCAAAAAAAAAATTAGCTGAGTCTGGGTATAAGAACTTTGCAGTGCCAAAGTCTGAAACAAAAGCCTCATATTCAGATCCAGTAGTATGTTCTTGGTTGATATGTCCCAATGCACAATTGGTGGCAAGCAATCGTGGTGCATGTAACACAAGGCATGAGCTACACCTTTCACAATATTAATTTACCCGTTTACTCCACACCAATTCTTTAGCTTTGCTCAATATTATAGCCAAGCTACCCCTTTCCATATACTCATACACCAGGAACGAGTGTAGCTTATGTGAACAGAAACCAAAAAGCTTCACAATGTTTCAGTGTCGTATCTAAGTTAGGGCCCTTATTTCATTTAGGAATTCCGTCTGAAAGTTCTTGACATCATCGCTTAGCAGATGGAGTTTCTTCACGGCCACTATGTAAGCGGATGACAAAGTTGCTTTGTAGACACTTCCATATCCTCCCTTCCCAATGCAATACATGGAATCAAAATCTTTTGTTGCCCTTATGATTTCCCCGTACATCGTCTTTCCATCAAAATTTAATATTGAAAAAGAAATCTCTTCATCCATGTTCTTTTCTTCCGTATGTTGATCTTTTTGTTTTCTTTGTGTTGTAAATGCAAATACAAAGACACTAGATACAAGTGCAAGTGCTCCAAGAACAGGGAAGGTTATGAGAAATACCAACTTGGAGTCCTTCTTTGAGATTTTGTTAGTATTTAATGATTTGGCATTCCTACATTAACAGATGGTTATACATTATCTATTCAATGGTTATTAACACATGTTGATAATCTTTTATATTAAGTTTAACAGGAAGTCTATCTGAGGAAGGACTTTGAAGTAAGGGGGAGAGTTTGTCTCCTATTTAATTAAGCTTAACAGGACATCTATCAGTGGAAGGACTTTGAAGAAAGGGAGAGAGTTGATCTCCTATTTAATTGCCGTGAAGATTCATTGGAGTGTGGCTCTTGGTGACAGAAAAAATAGTGATTAGTATTCATCACTATTACTCTGATGAAAATAGGTTTTTAACTCACCGATCCGTGCTTAAGTGATTCGTGAGAAACACATGGTGTAGTGAAATTGATTCATATAATTGATCTGAGGTTTTTCACCGTGGTCATTAATTATTACCTAAATTCCTAACAGTTGTCGTTGAATAGTATAATGGGAAATAAAGGTTTTTCCCACAGAAGATTGTTATATTTACTTTTTAATGTCACAATAAATTAAATTAAATAAAGAATTAATATTTACAAGTATAAAGAATAAAGAATATATATATATACAAAATTAAATAAACTATACAGTAATATTTCTATTTACAAAAATATACATTATATACAAAAGTATTTTTGGGGGTTTTTGAGATTTTTGAAAACAATAAAGGAAATATTTTTGGATTTTTATTATTTTTGAAAACAAGAAACACACACACAAATATTGTTTTGAAGATTAACCAACTCCCTAGCCATGAATCCGAAACTAACATATGTAAGATGCTGGACCACCATACATCTCCCAAATAAAACTTTCCCTAACAATTAACTCCGAGACCACTCTGTCAGCTAATCACTAGAAAAAGAGTTGTTAATTCAAGTGCACGACCTAGCGGGACCGCCCAACTATCCGTGATCCTTATTATTTAGTTTCAACATTAAAGATAAAACCAAACAAACAAAATTCGCATAAGCTGCTAGAAGAATCAATTAACTTCAATCCAACAATTATTACACAAAATAGAAAAATAAACAAACAATAACATTTCCCAAAATTATTCACGAATAGTTAATTAAACAAAAATAAATTATAATAAATAAACGAGTTTGGGAAAAATGTTACTGTTGTGTCCATGAAAATGGACACTGTCTGGCAGGCGAAGGTGGCAGACTCAGCTATTTAATCGGAACAAGGTCTTTGGATGTGGCGGGTGTGCAAAGCAATTGGGCTTGGACCTTGGGGTGTTCTTAGCAGATTTGAACATCGGGCTTGCTGCAATTGGGCTGGTCAAACAGTAATTGGAATTGGGCTCATGAATAGTAAAAAGCCCAAGCCTTTCACTTTCTCTTCTCTGCCGGCCCAATCAAACCCGTGACTTCTTGGGTTGACTTTTCAACGCAGCTTCTTCATCTCTTTCTTTCTTCAGCCCCGTGGTCTTCTCTTTAGCTTCAGTTTCCTTTCCTTCTCTGAACAGAGACTCAGAGAGAGAGATGAGAGCATCGGCGGCTTGGCGGTGCGGTGCGGCGAGAGCGGCGGGCTGGTTGTGAGATCGGTCCATGGCAGAGGCGACGGCGGTGAGCACGGGAACTGAAGAGCTGATTGGGTCGACGGTGACGGCGCGGCAAGGAGGCTTGCGGCGGTGAGAACTGCTTGGCGGTGATCGGTGGACTGAACTGAGCGATCGATGCCGTGAGCTTAGTCGAGGCAGAGCAGCAAGAGCACGGGCTCGGACCGGTGCTGGTAGCAGAGGACAACGCCGGTGATTGTGAGGATGAGCACGGCGCGGGCTTGGAAGTGGCATCAACGACAATAAAGGTGGATCGAGCGGCTAGAGGGAATGCCGACATCTGAAGTAGCCTGGGCTTGTGCGAAATCGATGGCGGTGAGTGATTAGGGATTATGATGAACTAGCAGTGGAGGTGCAGCGGAGTGGCTCTGTGATGTTTCCAAACCTGCAAAACAAAAACATAATTAGATTGATATCGTAGAGTAATTGCAGAATTGAAATTGCACAAGCAAGGAGAGTAGGAGAGGAAATTGAGCTTTGGCTCATGGTTGAATGTTGCCGTGGTGAATTGAATTGGCAGAGGCTGCGATGGAGCACAGTGAGGACTTGTGTGATTAGTTTGCTTGCAGGTGCCTCCCTTAAATAGCAGAGGGAATGGGAATCAGCCAACGCAGAGGTGATAGTGGAAGGGAGCAGAAGATGCTCTGTGAAGCTTCGTGGGTGATCTGGAAATGCTAGAGGGAGTGGTAGTGCTTGCCGGCAGTGGAGGAAAACCGGGAAGAAATTGGACTGTAGTCAATTAGGGAGAATCGTGAACATGTTACCTGCAAAGAGAAAGAAAAGAAAACAAAGAAAAAGTAAAATAATAAAACAAAAGAAAACTAAAATAAAGAAATAAAAATAAAATAAATATTAAAATACAAAAACAAATAAATAAAGAATAAGAATAAATATAAAACATAAACATAGGGAAAATAAAGATGGAGGTTTAAAATATGTATCGCCACCGCGTGTGGTGGTTGCGCCGCCTTATGTGGTGGTTCGCCGACAAATTGTCGGGATTCGGAATAATCCGAAATCTTCGTACAATATTTTCTTCCACATGTGAAAGTCACGGTTGACTTTCCGAATTACGCTGAAAACCTCCAAAATGCACCTATTCTGTGCAGATAAACATTTTCCTGGTATTTTCCCTAAAAACACAAAAACAAATATTAAACAGACAATTAAGCTTTCGGAATAGCAAAATCCAGTAATTAAAGGCACTTTGTGAACGTATTTTACGTTCACATCAATAATTTCAGTCCTTCACAGAAAGAGTTCTTGTGAGAAAAGATTAGTGAGTGATTCATAGACTAAGAGTGTTAGTGATTGTAATCCTCCAAGTGTAATCTTTTCATAGTGGATTGAAGATCTTCTGGGCTTGAGCCTCGCAGTGATGTTTCCTCAAGTTTGAGGTTTACACTGCGTAAACATCTTGTTGTTCTTGTTGTTTTTCCAGCTTGCTGTATTCGTTTTTCCAGAACACTGGGATTGATAGCATCTGTTCAATCCCAGATATAAAAACACACGTTCCAGTATTTTCAATTGGCATCAGAGCAGGTTCTAGATTTTTCTAGTAGATCAAGAATAGAATGGAACGTGATAGAGCTGTTGGATCGATAAATTGTCCTCCTTGTTTTGATGGTGAAGATTACTTGGAATGGAAAATTATGATGAGAGCCTTTCTTTACTCTCAAGATGAAGATATGTGGAATATAGTTGAGATTGGGTGGGAGCATCCTACCAAACCCGTGGATTCAAAGGTGGAGGGAACTTCTGAAACCATGCTAAAGCCTAGAAAAGAATGGACAAAGCAGGAGGTGCATGATCGAAATTGTGACTTCAAAGCAAGAAATTGTTTGTTCACAGCCCTTACCAAGAGAGAAAGAATGCGCATCAGTCATTGTGACACCGCCAAGAAAGCATGGGATCTTCTTGAGGCTACTTATGAGGGTAACAAGAAGGTTCGTTCACAGAAGCTTCAAAGACTAACTCAAGAATTCGAAAATTTGTCCATGGGTGCAAATGAATCTGTTGATGACTTTCATGCTCGACTATTAAACGTGTCTAGTCAATGTCAAAGCCTTGGTGATCAAATTGAAGAACATAGAATTGTCAAGAAGTTTCTCAGATCTCTTCCCTCAAAATTTCAAGCCAAGCAAACCGCAATTGAGGAAGCTCAAGACTTGGACATTTATCCTCTTGATGAGCTAGTCGGCAATCTCAAAACCTTTGAGATGAGAATCACTCCCACGAAAAAGGTAAAAAATATTGTTTTCTCTTCTGTTGATGAAAAAGAAGTTGAAGTTGATGAGGGTGAGGGTGATGATGAATTAATTTATTTGAATTTGCTTACAAAAGAATTCAAAGAATTTTTGAAAAATAAAAATGCCTCTTTAAACTCATCTAAAAAATTTTCAAATCAAAGAAAAGGATTTTCTTCTGAAAAACAATTTGATAAATTGCCAAAGTTTACTCAAAAGAAACTTTTTGAAGAAAAACCTAAATGCTTTGAATGTGGTGGTATTGGTCATATGGTTGCTGAGTGTGCTAACGGGAAACAAAAATACAAGAACAGCAAGGCGTTGAAGTCCACATGGAGTGATAGTGACGAGGAGATTCTTGGTGACAATGAGGTACACAATCTTGCTCTAATTTCGTCCCTTCATTCATCTAGATCAGATGATTTGGAAAGTGATGGAGATGTATCCGATGAGGAAGCAAATAACAAATATTTGCAATTGTACAATGCTACTAAGAGAGTGCAAAAGAGAAATTTTGAGTTGGAAGAAAATTTCAAACTCATCAACAAAGAAAAAAAGGAGGTTGAGGTAAGTTTTGAATCTAGTTTGAAATCTTGGGAAGATGAACGTGCTAATCTTCTTCAACTAATTCATTCCTTGCAGGATAAGGATGTGTCACAAAGTGTGTGTGACGAAAGAATAGAACTTGGGGATAAGATAAAGACCTTGCAGGTTGAGGTCAAAGCTCAAACAAATTTAAATGTTTTGCTAACCCAAGAGAGTGAGAAATTGCAGGTTGAATTGGCTGAAACTAGAGACAAGTTTAGCAAATTTGAGATAAGTTCCGAAAAAGTTTCAAGGATGATTGGGTGTGGAAAAATTCACAATAACAAGGAAGGACTTGGTTATGAAGGTGCATCGAAAGGAACCTTACAGTTTGGGAAAGAGAATAAGTCCATTCCTAAGGTATTTATCGATGAAATACATGTGTCCAAGCTTATTTCCAAATCTGCTTTTGAACAGGGATCGCAAACATGTCATCAGTCCCATCAGGTAAGTACTGGGCAGCAGACTTCTGTGCACCAGTCCAGGTACGTTTCTAAACCAAAAAGCTTCATTCCTACATGCCATTTTTGTGGAAAACTTGGACACATTCATCCAAGGTGCAATCTGCTGCATAAGAAAATGAGAAAACAGAAGCAAGGGTCAGAATTTAACTCCGCTGCAAACCTGCAAACTGAACTGAAAAAACATTTAGTGCGGATTACTAGGATTGCAAAGATGGTTGCAATCCCAGAAGGTCTGAAGACGAAAAATAAACAGACTTGGGTGAAAAAAGGATCAAACAAATGTTTTCAATCTTTGTGCAATAATTCTCAGGTATCTATGAATACTGATAATAAAGCTTGTTTGTTAACTCCTTGCAGGAATGTCAACAAGGATGAACGCCACACGTCTTGTGGTTTTGGTTTTACTCTCTAAATGAAGAGAGTGATGTTGTGCATGATGATCCTATTTTTAATCCTCTGTCAAACATGAGGACTGATTTTAAGAAAGTTCAAAAGGATCACTCTGCTCAAGACATTGTTGGAAAAATGGATGATGAAATTTGAACTTGAAGACAAGTTGCACGTGAGGTAAGTAGTGTTTCTTATCTTATACATTCTTTTTGGTTGCTAATAAAGTGAACTTGAACATAATTTGATATTTTGTTTTTATGTCACTTTTTGAACCAAAATTTTTTTAAGAGGCTTTGATTGATGATGATTGGATTAATGCTAGGTAAGATGTGTGTCGCTTATGAATGCCATAGATGTGTGCACTAAGCTCTGAAAATTCCCTTGAATTTGTCATTTAGCATACATCCATTGTGTGTGAACCCATGGTAGTATAGAAACATTCACATTGAATATTTTTCTGTTGGTTCACAAAATTTCCAGATTATTAAGATTGCATGTAGGGTATGTATCCCACACTGTTTGCTGGAGTAAGTTGATCTTAGATTGACGAAGTATTTTTCATGGCTTCATATATATGAGTATGACAAGTTGAATAGCTGATTCTAAGTTCAGTTTTGACATGGCTATGTGATCTTGAGCATGGACAAAATATTCTTCTCCTTTGGCTTTGCACATGCACACATATTTCTCTTGTGGCGATAAATATCAGCTTGGTTGATTAGTTACAGGTCACAAAATAATCAGTTGATTGTTTCTTGCTCCTTGTTCAAATAAAAAAAAATATTTTTGTTGGAGCATTGCCAAGCTATTCCCAAAGTAACTACGCCCTGGTCGTGGTAAACGATATAGGGATTAGGCAGAAAAGGGAATGGTTTGATGGCCAGGCTATTCCTAAAGTAATTAGGCCTTGGTCGTGGTGAACGATACAAGGATTGAGCAGAAAAGGGAATGGTTTGGTCACCCCGGTGGTATGTGAATCACAAATTTTGTGAGTAAATCAAGTGTGAATGGCGGAAAAAAAAAATCAATATGTTGCCCACACAGGAGGTACAAGGAGTGCAAAAAGATTTCTTAATTTTTCTATTTGTGACCTTCTGGGATTCCTAGCATGATACAGATCCCACATTGAAATATGTTCACCAATCACCACAAAGGTACAAGGATACTCGATCAGACTCTTGCTTACTTTGTTGTATCTTACCTTGATTCAATAGGTGAAAACTGCTTGTTTTGTTCATATGGTGAAGTTATGACACATACTTTGGCTAAAGGCTATGCATCTTCCCTCTTATTAGTGTGTGGATATTTCCCTACTCATTGTGTGATTGCATTAAACATTTTTGCATACATATTCATCAATTTAGGGGGAGCTTTCAGTGCTTGGTCACTACATTTTGTGGCTGCTTTGTGATGCAAGTTTCTTGCTTATCCAACTCATAGTGGTTCTTCTGAGGGGGAGAAGATGAACATATGTTATATTGTCGCAGTTGTTTTTCACAAGAGTTACAGGTACAATTGTGTGTTTTCAAGGTCAAGTGAATGGGAAGAACCCATGCTGCCGCTGCTACAAGATTATCTTGATAAGCATCTCCTTTGTCATTCCTCGACAAAAAGGGGGAGATGTTAGTGCTTAACTCATTATTCATGATGTTTTTTTATCTTGACTGATGGATTTGTGTTTTGTGTAGGAATGCCAAAGGGGGAGATTGTTAGTATTTAATGATTTGGCATTCCTACATTAACAGATGGTTATACATTATTTATTCAATGGTTATTAACACATGTTGATAATCTTTTATATTAAGTTTAACAGGAAGTCTATCTGAGGAAGGACTTTGAAGTAAGGGGGAAAGTTTGTCTCCTATTTAATTAAGCTTAACAGGACATCTATCAGTGGAAGGACTTTGAAGAAAGGGAGAGAGTTGATCTCCTATTTAATTGCCGTGAAGATTCATTGGAGTGTGGCTCTTGGTGACAGAAAAAATAGTGATTAGTATTCATCACTATTACTCTGATGAAAATAGGTTTTTAACTCACTGATCCGTTCTTAAGTGATTCGTGAGAAACACATGGTGTAGTGAAATTGATTCATATAATTTCAGTCCTTCACATAAAGAGTTCTTGTGA
The DNA here is from genome assembly GCA_030142095.1 of Rubus idaeus. Taxonomy (NCBI): domain Eukaryota; kingdom Viridiplantae; phylum Streptophyta; class Magnoliopsida; order Rosales; family Rosaceae; genus Rubus; species Rubus idaeus. The sequence goes on along the minus strand of CM057966.1, from coordinate 8,290,919 downwards.
GAAAAGATTAGTGAGTGATTCATAGACTAAGAGTGTTAGTGATTGTAATCCTCCAAGTGTAATCTTTTCATAGTGGATTGAAGATCTTTTGGGCTTGAGCCTCGCAGTGATGTTTCCTCAAGTTTGAGGTTTACACAACGTAAACATCTTGTTGTTCTTGCTGTTTTTCCAGCTTGCTGTATTCGTTTTTCCAGAACACTGGGATTGATAGCATCTGTTCAATCCCAGAGATAAAAACACACGTTCCAGTATTTTCAGATTTGTTTATTGCAGGGATGCAAAAATCGAACGTTGCCACACAATCCTTTGTTCTCTTCTAATGCTTCTGAAGGAGCATTTTGAAATGCATGCTTTGTTATTGGGAAGCGGACCTAGCCTTCCAAGTTATTGTATGAAATGTCCACATCCACCAGGCCATGCATGTCTTGGAAACTTGTTGGAATGAGACCAGAAAGATTATTGTGGGAAAGGTTAAGCTTCTCCAAGCTCTCCTTATTGCTCATTTCTGATGGTATCTTACCTCCGAGTGAGTTATGACTTAAATCTAGCTGGGACAGTTGAACTAACTTGTCCAAACGAACTGGAATTCCTTGTCTGAACATGTTGTTACTCAAATTCAAGTAGTGCAGTTTTAGAAATTCGCCTAGAAAGCTTGGAATTGACTCATTGAATTTGTTGTTGGATGGATCAAGATATTCTAGATTAGTCAATGATCCAAACTCGGAAGGGACATGACCTGAAAGTTGATTACCATCCAACATTAGCTTCACCAAAGAAGTCAATCTCCCAAACTCTTTTGGAATCGTCCCAACTAAACGATTTGAAGAAAGGTCCAGCTCATGAATTTGGGTTGCGTTTCCAATCTCAAGAGGTATAGGACCAGTAAGGTTGTTTCCCGCAATTCGAAGGGTCACTAAATTTGGGCACAGTCCCCAATTGTTTGACATTTCACCAGAAAATTTATTGTGGCTCAGATCTACAAATTTAAGATTTGGGTAAACACCAAAGTCTTCAAATATGTTGCCAGTCAATTGGTTTCCATTAAGACGGATTCTCAATAAGCTCGTGCAGGTTTTCAAGCTTCTAGGGATCGAGCCAGTCAAATAGTTGTTGGGTACAATAAAATTTGTGAGTAATCCCCCTTGGCAAATATTTTGAGGTAAATAACCAACAAATTGATTTGTACCCAAACCCACTCGAATTAACTTCCTGAGATTTCCTATCTCTTGGGGGATCGAGCCAGAAAGTTGGTTGTCACGGAGCATTAAGGCTTCCAAGTTGCTCAAGTCACCGAACGAAATGGGAATTGAGCCATTGAGTTGATTCACACTCATCTAAAGGTCGTTCACTCTTTGGAAAAACAAATCAAAAAAAATTTTTTTATAGGGGGGTGGATTATTTTAAAACCAAAAGAGATTTCAAGTTGCCTATCTCTTGATGGGAATAAAGCCAGTCAAGCAGTTGCACAATAGACTTCCGCAGAAAGTTATTTGAATAGAACAAGAGAGGGGGGGGGGTACAACTTGTTTAGCTTGTTTAAATTTTCAAAAGTAGTGATGATGGAATGGAACCATTGAGTTGATTATCGTCCAATGCTAGATGCACAAGCGATTTCAGAGTCCCTATTGAAGGAGGAATAACATCAGAAAGATTATTTCTATAGAGATAGAGAATTGTAAGGTTTCTTAGATGACCAATTTCTGGCGGGATCTTCCCAGACAATTGATTTTGAGAGAGATCAAGATGAATGAGTTTGGAGAGGGAACTGATTTGAGGTGGGATGACGTCAAAGAGTTTATTTAGGCTGAGGTCAAGATACTCGAGATTAGGGAAGAACAAGAATGATAATTCATGTAGCGTACCTTGTATACTGGAATTGGCAATGGTTATTTTGGTCACACTTCCAGCATCATTGCATGAGATACCGGTCCAAATGCATGCATGGGTTTGCCTTTGCTTTGGGATTGCTGGCATTATTAGTACTAGGAAGGTAAATCCATGAATCAAGCTGGTTATCGTTGGACGTTTGATTTAGAAAGCTGGCTTTCCATTTGAGAAGAGCTTCTGCTTCGGTAGTAGAATTAGAAGCAGAAAAAGCAAAAGCGAGGTTTGGCGATGAAATGAGCTGATACAGATACAAAATAAGGCAAGCTAGATAGCAATAACTTGAGGATTTCATGGTTTCGGTTTGTGTACGCTACTTGATCAGGTAGATTTCTTTTTAGTGTCATGCATTAGCTATATATAGTTAGTTATACACAAGTCTTTCGACATATCTTATCTTTTCTTCTGTTGGTTAAGATGGTTTGGGGAAGACTTGGAGTTTTTCTCTTGTTTGACAAAGTCAGACCATGCCAAAGAAAAAATAAGTAAAACAAAGATTCTTCTTTGAGTCGTGGCATGCATTCATTCAGGCAATTAATGTTCTGCAAACTATTCAATTATGAGCGTGTGATTTGGTTTATACATCTCATTAAATTAAATTGGGTTGAATGCGTGCGTTGATTCAGCATCCAACACTGGATTTTCTGTTTGTTTCATAGTTATATATGTACTTAATTTCAACTATTGAATCTTGGTTTGCAAAGACCAGGTTTGAATGCCAATGTTGCCTTCTTCGGAGTCCGGAACTCCGGACACATTATGAACATACTGAAAACTGTTTTAATTTGTTATCCTAACTATTTAAACTCGGAAACAAATGACCAAAAAGTTCAGCAATACAAAAAATTTCAAGAATACAGAAATTCTCTTGAATTTAATTTAAAGAACTTTCATTAATTAATATCTCAACAAGCTAGGTCCGAACCTTATTTTGTTTTGGTAAATTTGCTCATCATACATTCTGTGAGCCGGCCTAGACGTTGAAAATTACTGCATATATATATATATATATATATATATATGCTGCATATATGGTGCTTAATTACTGTATCTTAATCTAGTCAGTAGTCAGCCATGGAGAGATTAGTTAATATATCTGTATAATCCAGAGGTTACAAAGTTCATTCATCGTGATATTCAAAATGATCTGTTTTGAAAGTTTCAAAGTTCATGACTACGTACTAAAAATCTACAGATTGGTATTCTACTTTCTCACGCAGAAATGGTCGAGACATTTTCACAACGTATATGCAAAAAGAATGAGAATGATCGAATGCCAAAGACATGGGCAACAGTAGTAGACAACCAACTCTCAACCACTTAACCACTCACAAACAATGCATGCCATCTGCATTGTCCTATATGCCTTTCAACCAACCCCTTATCCAACACATATGTGTCTGTATACTTGCTACTAGTACTAGCTATTTCTTCACCAATCACATTCCAACTTCATTTTTTCCTGAGTACGTACCATAACTAACCCATATGCATCACAAACTTCACTCTGTGAAACTCTCTCTGCCTCTTCTCTTTCGATCCCTCTTTAACATGGAGAAGAGGAAGCTCAAAGACAAAGATGATGCAATATTGCTGCAGCACCCAGTTGTGCTTTTCCTTATTCTGGTCTTGGGCTTTGTCATAATGGATCCTCTACAGATCGGCCCGCTAGGCGGCCATGAATTCAAGCCCGTAAAGCACAGCATCGCGCCGTACAAGAAAGTAATGGAGAGGTGGCCCAGGGACAATATGAGCCGATTGGGACTCGGGAAGTTGGAGTTCGAGGACGAAGTTTTTGGGCCTGAATCTTTAGAGTTTGATGCATTGGGCCTTGGGCCTTACACTGGGTTAGCCGACGGACGCGTTGTTAGATGGATGGGCCCGGAATGTGGGTTGGGAGACGTTCGCGCTTGTAACAGCAAATTGGTATGTATGTTATCCTCAACAAATCATTTTATTTTTTTCTAAATTAAAATAGAGGATTACGCGATATCAACCCCTCATTAACGGATCCTCGTGGCATTGTTGTTTCATTGACTAATTGTATTTTTTTTAAAGAAGAAATATACAATGATACATTGCTAATCATAGATGATATATTTGAAACAAATAAATACAAAAATAAAAGGTCAGAGCAGGTTTGTGCAAAAGGCAATGAGTCCACCACATACAAGCAATGGAAGCATGAGAAAAAGTGTGGTCGTCCTCTTGGGCTAAGATTTGACAAAGACGGTGGAAATTTGTACATTGCGGACGCATATTATGGGCTTCTAGTTGTTGGGCCTGAAGGCGGCCTGGCAACTCCTTTGTCGACCCATGACGTGGAAGGAAACCCTATACTCTTTGCGAATGACCTTGATATCCACACCAATGGTTCCATCTTCTTCACAGATACCAGCAAGAGATACAACAGAGTGTAAGCATGCATATTTATTTATTTATTCATTTCAATTCAAATAAAGGATTAGGCGAAATTAGTGCCTCCGAGACAATCCCAAAGACTCAATCTTTGGAAAATTCTCTGCCTGGGCTATTTTATTTTTGCTAATAATTGGAATTTATTTATTTGTTTAATTGTAGGGAACATTTCCTTATTCTATTAGAAGGAGAAGCCACTGGTAGGCTTCTGAGATATGACCCTCCCACTAAAACAACTCATGTTGTCTTGGATGGTTTGGCTTTCCCAAATGGCTTACAACTTTCTCACGACCAAACCTTCCTTCTCTTCACTGAGACCACCAACTGCAGGTACCTAAGTACGTACCTATCTAGTTAATAACTAATCATGTTATACTAAACTTCAATCTACATCTCTCTCTCTCTCTTGAATGACATGCAGGCTGATGAAATATTGGTTAGAGGGTCCAAAGTCCGGCACTGTGGAACTTGTCGCCGACCTTCCAGGGTTTCCGGACAATGTACGAATAAACGAGAAAGGGCAATTCTGGGTGGCAATAGATTGTTGCAGGACTCCAGCACAGGAGGTCCTCTCTAATAATCCATGGTTAAGGAGTGTCTACTTTCGCTTGCCAATCCGAATGAGCTACTTGGCGAGACTTATGGGAATGAAAATGTACACTCTGATCTCGCTCTTCGACGACAAGGGAGAAATCTTGGAAGTTCTCGAGGATCGAAAGGGTTCGGTTATGAAACTTGTGAGTGAAGTTAGAGAATTGAAAGGCAAACTCTGGATTGGAACTGTGGCTCATAACCACATTGCTACCGTCCCTTACCCTTAACTGATTATTTATTAACCTACTCGATCCTCCAGATAGATCGAATATATATCTTGGCCGGTGTTTATATATAGCTAGCTAGTTTCATCCATCAATGGCGTACGTCTTATTTATTACATTCGGCTGCATGACTAGATTTATGATTTGTGTAACAATTATTTAAATTTAAATAACTTCAGGTTTATTTCTTTTATTTTCTTTTATCATGTTCTCTAACTACCTATATACCAACTGAAGTGATTCTATGGTTTTTACTGTATTACTATATATTGTACGGTGAAAATTTGTAACATTAGATATGTTTTTAGTTGAAATATAATTTTTAAATATAATAGTCATCTAACAGTTGATTTGAAAGTTTTTACGAAGTTCTTATTATAAGATTCTCGCTAGATACACTCATATTACTAATGCTATATATATGCATGTTTGCTTCTCCACTAAAGAAGTTCATTTTATAGGGAGCAAATTTGTACGTTGCCCACCTTATTTAATTACATGTGTCCAAAACTTTAACGGTTTAACCCATGGTTAAATCACTTTTTGGCAATACAAATGTTTAATAAAAATAAAAAAGAAATTAAAAATATTTTGGCAATTAAAAAATATGTTATTGCACTTATTTTAGAATTTGTTAATTCTAAACCCCAAACCCCTAATCTTATCCCCTAAACCCAAGAACCGTTTGTTTTCTTTCATTTCTATCCTTTTTTTTTTTTTTGCATCTTCGCCCCCCCATATACATGGCAGAATTTTTTTGGTTTTTGGGGTGGGCTCCCTTTTTGGGGATTAAACCCATGTTAAGATATGAAAGGTAGAAGATAGAAGTGTGTCATTAAATTTTTCCCACCTAAGTTAGAGTAGGTGGCAAATGTCTCTTTCATTTATATTGAAAAGTGAACATTCTCATTATAACGTGTAAGGTAATAATCAGAGTGGTCCAGATTTTAGGTCATTTTTCTTAAAATTATTTTAGGTCCTTCAAAGATTATTTTGACAAAAAAATTCAAATTAAAATTATTTAGCCATTTGATTATCATATTCATTGTTTCATGTTTATCATGTGGACTGTATTTGTATGTCAACTATACAAAAAAAACTAGTTAACTAAGTTACAGATCAATCCAAAAAATGCAAACACAGAAGGAGCGGCTCCCTAGGGTTTCTCTAGCCGTCGTCTTCTTCTTCGTGATTACGGTAGATCTCCATCATTCTACGAAGGTTGCTACTTGTTCCTTTGTCAGTGTGTTTGGAGAAGCATGGCGGGGGCGGCTGCGGTATCCGGTGGTTGTATCCCTGCTCAGTCCTGTAGGGTGTTTCGGCGCTTGTGGGTTTAGGCAACGCTTCCTGGGGCAATCCGGTGAGGTTTCTTGCATCTTTTCTTGTTATCGGCGGGGTTTGGCTGCAGTTCTTACGTTTTCCGTCGGCTGGTCGGGGCCACGGGACAAGGGCTCCAATCCGCCGGGTCCGGGATCCGGGGATTCCATCATTGTTGTGGAGTGGGTTTTGCTTCGTGGAGTGGCTCGCCTCTTGGTGTGCCCGAGGAGATGTGGTCGTCTTGGTGGTGGTCTTGCCGCCTGGACTCTCGTCTCCGATCAACTCAAGGACAGGGAGGAAGAAGATGGGCTTCAGCCTCTGGGCCTTGGCGCATTTGGCTTTCGGGTTTGGGTACATGGATGTGGTTTTCGGGTTTGGGCCTTTGGGGCCTGGCCTACTCCTTTGTTTTGTGTACTTTGGGCCTGTCGTGGGCTGATGGTTGTCTTTGCCTTTTGGATGGTATATTTGTGGCGGGCTTCTTTTGGTTTTGCTAGTATTTTTGTACACCCATTTGAGGTCTTAGGCGATTTTACTAGTTTAATTGATTGGTGTCATGTACCATTGGATCGGCTACGGTCTTTTCTTTTTAGTCACTTGAGTCAAGTGTGTAACCCAAGCTCTAATGAGTGTTTACTTACTAGGGTATTCTCTGAGTCAGGCCGTTTGTGGTCTAGACATAGTGTAGGAGCTCGCTCTGGCGTATGTATCACTCTGGCATTGACCTAGTAAGGTCGTCATGATTTTAAATCAATGGATTTTATCTTTTCCCCTCAAAAAAAAAACATATGACTAAAAAATCTCCAATAGCTGATTTTTTGCAATGATAATTTTAAAAAAGAAACCTAAATTATCAGCGGTTTCAATAATTGAGTCATGTTGTCAATTAGTCGAGACGAAAAGATTCTCATTTTAATAGGAAATGAACGTTTTCACAGGAAGGGGATTGCCTATATATAATACTACATGATATCCTCATTTCGGTAAATGAACCGTGATGTCGAAAAAGGTCAAAGGAAATACTTTTTCCAACTTTGCAAAGAGTTACGAAAACACTTTCCATGACGAAGGGGGGGGGGTTTGGGGGGGAGACCCCCCCCCCCCCAAAAAAGGGGGTCGGGGGGGGGGGCCCCACAAGGGGGGAGGGAAAAAATTAGATCTTTTTAAAAAAAAAAAAAACGAAAACACTTTCCATAAGAAGTTCCAAATCGTCTGCCCTGATCAATATATACTTTAGCACACAATTCTTTGAAAACGTAATTAACAAAGCTAAATTATAACATCTCATGGATCTTTAGGCAATAACTCTCACACCACAAGCGGAAGTAATCTCTCTAAGAAACATGACAATCATGAGTTTGCATCCCAGAAATGCTATGTTCTCCTGCATTGACCCACCGAGATATATTGGAAGAGTATGCCTGGAGAACATAGGATTTCTGGAATGCAATAAACCCCCACACCACCCCCTATAAATGCTCCTCATTAGCCCCCTTACCATACGCGTGGCAGGACGGCCATACGGAAGACCTTCTCTGACTCATGAGTAGTCATGAGATGGTGCATATATACAAATTTAGTCTGATAGCTAGATTCTGTTGTTCAAAGATCGGTAGCTAGCAACTACCTGAGTGTGAGTGTGAGTTTAGTTGGTGTAAGCCATGACATGCACTTTGAGTTGTTTTTAATTCACATTCCACACGCCACGGGCAATACAAATCTTGTGCCCTTTCCATCAACACAACCAACCCTTCACTTTGAGTTATTTGACTTATATTATTATGTATATACGCTGCTCAAAACTAACACCAATTAATACAATATTTAATTGCCAAAAAAAAAATATAACCGATATATCTCATGAGTCATGACTAACAGACTAAGCCCACCTTTGCCTTTGCACGTGCATTTTACACCATCACTCTTCACCCATTTCATCACTCCCCCAACTTCACCAACCATAACGTCTCTCTCTCTCTCTGCATTGCCAACTGTTTCACGAGACTAGTGTGCACTTCTTTCCCAGTAAAATGATGCTGCTATGTGTGTGTGTGTGTGTATATAATTGAGCAGGCAGCTAGCTAGGAACCTCTATACATGCACTACTTCTGTCTTAATGGTTCTCTAATTAGACATAATTCTATATAGCTAGCTGCTAGACATAGCCTTCTCCAATGGCTGATGAGCCACAAGGGAAGCGTCATGGCACGTCTAGTCGAAAGGCCACGTTGGGCTGCGGAAAGAAACGAACAGAGGTAGATCATCGTGAATCCAGTAGTAGTGCGGCTTCAGCTCCATGTGGGGCGTGCAAGTTCTTGAGAAGGAAGTGCATTAGTGGGTGCATCTTCGCTCCCCATTTTGGTTCAGACCAGGGAGCCGCCCGGTTTGCTGCAGTGCACAAGGTGTTTGGCGCAAGTAATGTCTCAAAGCTATTGCAGCACATACCATTGAACCGCAGGCGCGATGCTGTCGTTACAATATCCTACGAGGCTCAAGCTCGCCTGTCTGATCCCGTTTATGGTTGTGTATCAACCATACTTGCTTTGCAACAACAGGTATTAATTAATCACATCAACTCGATCCATCTGATAAATCATTAACACTACTGATTAATTTTCAGGTTGCATCCTTACAAACTGAGCTTGCAATGGTACAAACTCAGCTGATAAACAGTAGATTTTCATTTGCAAATGCTCTTCAGAGCTCGCAGCAGCAGCAACCGCAGAACATGGCATTGCTGCAGCCTGCCTACTCCAACAACTCATCTGCTTCAACTAACCTGATCAACATGAGCAGCTTCACCTCTAACTTTCATGACCTCGCATCTGAGACAGCACCATGTTCCCACAGCTTGGTGCCTTTTAGGCTTTCAAGGCCTTCACAAGATGAAGAAGAAGACGAAGAAGAAAGTCTAGTGCCCCACAGTTTCCCTAATGACCGATATACTTAATGTCCACAGACAATTTTTAGAATTAGCTTCCTTCTTTCATTTAAATCTATATCAGTTTTCTCTCCCGGCCCCTTCTGGATGCTGGTAAACACTAGAGCTAAATAATAGGGTGCTGAGTTTAAGAATACAAGGTAGAAATATAAAAATAACAGAGGAATGTAGAGTAATTTGAGTTTGTACTCAAAGTGAGAACACGAATTCAGACAAAAAAAAAATACAAGAACACAAATATGTAGATATATAATCAATCAATCGATGGATATAAGTATGCTTTTATGATGAACAAAATATAAACACTATGATACTAACCTAGATTAGCCATAATAGATATTCTCCTCTTTACAATCCTGAATGCAATCTTTGATGGGACAAAAATGATGTATATAGCTAGGTGATTGATAAAGCAGGGACCTAATTAAGACTATATGGGGTTGTTTGTTACCTGGGACTGGATTGGACTAAAGGGGATTATTTTCTTAGGTATGTATGTCCCATGTTTGTTGACAACAAGGGATAACATTAAATGGGACTGTGGTAGGGTCCGCGGGATTAAAAACTCTTGTATTCTTCGTTCTATAGCACCACCAAATTTGGGGCCGCTGTGTAATCCCCCTCCAGGACACACTCATTTCTTTCTCCTCAATCTCTTTTTGTTTCTCTATACCTCCCGACACCTCAAATCTTTGATCGGAGTGATCTGGGTTTTGATAGACTGAGGTGATGTTGTGGGTTGTCCTCAATTTTTTTTTCTATACCCCTCCCGTAGCTCAAATTCTTGATAAGAGAGATCTGGATTTTTGATTGATGCGTTCTGGGCAGAGAGAGAAGTGAGGGATATGGGTTTCCAAATATTGTTTCTCTACCCCTCCTGATAATCTTTTGGCGTCGTTGCTCGTCGTGCAGCCACAAATTGGTGACGTGGTTGAGCTGGGACGAGTGGCTCTTCGTCCGTGAAGCTCTCTTTTCAAATTCACCTGATTTCGTGGCCTCTGCTTTGAGAAGAGTAAACTACTTGTTGCTATAGTTTTGATTTTGGAACAATCAGAGAAAGAGAGAGTTCTAAGCAGAGTGAGAAGGATAACAGAAAGCAGATCAAGATTTCTTCTTTTGATTGATCAGCCTTTTAGACCTTGAAGCTTTTGATTGATCATCTGGGTTCTTTGCTGTGGTTTCTCTTTGTTCTTTGTTCTTTGTTCTGGGTTCTTCACTTTTTCTTGTTCTTTGGAAATTTGAGTCTTGCAGAATTCGTGTGATTTTGCAGATTTTGGATTAATTAAAATCAACTCGATCATTCAAACTGAAAACAAGATTTTCTTATGCTCAGTTGTTGGTCTTACCTTATTCTGGAACGATCCAACCATTGGATTTTTATAAATTTCGAACACAATATAGAAGACACAATTCCAAACATCTTTCATGAAGGACTCGTGACTGTCTGAATATTGGAAGATGAAGATTTTTGCCCTCGAAATCAGGTGACGGGAACAGTTCGTCAGGAATGAAAAAGTTGTTTAGACTGGGTTTGCATAGGCTGCCGCACCAAACATGGAACTAAAGTAAGGGATTTAAGCCTAGCTACTCTAAGACCGGCTACCAAAGCACTGGTATTAAAAATAATCCTGGCTACCAGAGCACTGAGTAACAAACGACCCCTATATACGCACAAAAGGACTAAGCCCTCCTATAAAGGAGACTGAATCTTTATCTTAATTAATGTTCCTTGTAAGACATTATTCATGTACAACTTGGTTTATGTAGCTACCAAGTAATAGACCTCCCAAACCTTGAGGAAACTGTAGCGATTTTGGTCCCCCTGGTGGTTGTCGACGGCTGGATGGGGTGTTGCTGTTTTTGTGGGTGGCGGTGGACGCACGACAACTTTCTACAGCTTTGGTGGTGGCGACCCTGTTGTTGGCAAGAAGGTTGTCGGCGGTGTGGATGATGGCGTGATTGGGTCATTTCCTATCAAAAAAGGTAACGCTCATTTGATGTTTATTATATCAAATATCAAAATTATATATATATGTACAAGTCTTCTCTGCTAAGGAGCTTTTTATTTTTTTAAGTTGAGGAGTTTTGATCTCAGCCGTCAGAGCAAATCATTTAAAACATATATGAAAGTTAGGTCTCACGTCTGTTTTGATCTGACGACTAAGGTCAAAACTCTTTAACTTTAAAAAGTAAAGATCTCATTACCTGAGAATCATTCGATATATGATATATATATACATATTTATTGTATCAAAGCGCTAATTTTAATATGGACTCCAAATCTCCAATTGTAGACTCTAAAAGCTTAAGCCGTTGGCGAATTCACCATCAAATTAATAACAATGTTTTCAAGTTAGTTTACAAAAATTTGTATGACAGTTTCACTCCTATTACAGAAAATGTGTACAATCCTAAGAAGCAATTCTGACTGGAGTCCCATTGAACAATGGAAAATCCTAATTTTGCACGGCTTGATCTGCAAGAAGTATAAGGCCAAAATTACATATGAGAGAAGATGATGGCATGGCAATCTAGTTTATGATATAGCTTATACATTATGAGTTGATGACATTAGAGCCTTATGCATGTTAATGGTTGCTGAAATTGAAAGTTCCAGATGCATACTCTTACAATATATATCTCGGTGTGTGAATGCAGGAGAACGTAGTATTTCTGGGATGCAAACTCATGATTGTCATGTTTCTTAGAGAGATTACTTACGCTTGTAGTGTGAGATCAGTTATTGCCTAAAGATCCATGAGATGCTATAATTGAGCCTTGTTAATTACATTTTCAAAGAATTGTGTGCTAAAGTATTGAGGGCAGATGATTTGGAACTTTTGAGGAAAGTGTTTTCATAACTCTTTTCATAGACTAATTAACTTGAGTTTAATTGTACTCAAAGTAAGAACACAATTCAGAAAGAAAAAAAAATGTAAGAATACAAACATGTAGATATATGTAAGTATGCTTTAACTTAGATTAGCCATAATAGATCTTCTCCTCTATACAACCCTGAATGCAATCTCTGGTGGGATAGAGATGATGTATAGATAGGTGATTGATGGAACAAGGACCTAAGACTATCGCACACAAGGACTAAGCCTATCCTATAAAGGAGACTGAATCTTTATCTTAATGTGTCTTGTACGTGAGACACTATTCGTATACAACTTAGCTTACGTAGATACTAAGTAATACACCTCCCAAACCTTATTAAAGGTTGTAATATAGAAATCTTAGCAGCTCGAAGCAATATGGGAATGGACCTCGCTTGATGACTTTGAACTGGGACGACCCAGTTGTGAAGCCATATTAGTACAAAGACAAGTTAAAAGAAAAAATATATAGAGGCTTGATTTTTTGGATTGTGGATCCGGAGTACTTTAGCCTACGTGAGGAACGCGTAGCAGGTTACGTGAAATAATTTGTAATTAATTATATTATTTTCTCACAAAACTTTATTATTCGAATCAATCGTATAAATTCGCTCCAAGGATCGGGGTAAATGTACATGTTAAGTCAATCTATATAGTTATCAAAATCTTCTTCTTTTTTTAAAGATGATCAAATGATTTCACTCCTACCTTCATGGTGACTTGAGTCCATGACCTAGATTTTAAGTAATGAGTGCTCTAGCTAACCATTGAGCTAACACCACTTGATCAAAATTGAAGCTTAAGAGAACCGCCCTTGACTTGAACATGAGTGAAATTGGCAATATAGTTATCAAAATAACAAGAATTATAGGGCACCATTCTAAGAGGTAGAAAAAGTCAGATTCTGAAATAACCAAATTATACATCCGCGCGCCTTGTATTTCCCAACAGTTTCTATCACTGAAAATGTTCATAAATAAACATAGGATAGGACTATAGGAGACATATGTGCTTACAGTACTGACTACTAAATGGATGGGATGCGGCGAAACGTGTAGGTGGCCAATTAAAAAGGGAGGTGAGACTGACCAATTAATAATGCAGCAAACTGATGGAGTGAGTGATTGCAAAGTTTTAGGCCACTTCAAATCTTTCTTTAAATGAATATTTTCGACCAATCAAACTATATTTTAACTTACGTACTAGACGATCGATGCACTAAACTTCAGTTTTGTCGTGATTGATTGATTGGAAGATTGAGATGTGATTCGATAATATATATATAGCAATGAAGGTAATGAAAGAGTACGTAGAGATAAGCATTTTAATGAATGGCAGCATTTTTTTTTTTTTTGACCGAAACGACTATTTATATTGAATTAGCAAATGAAATACAACGAGGGGGGCATAAACCTAACCTCGTGCAAAATTACACCAACTAGATAGGAGAGCAACCTCAATAATAGAGATATTCTCCTCAAACCCACACATATGTGACCGAGCTTGCGCCGAAAAACAGAGAGTGCACCATTAGCTACTCTAACTGTTTTGATGTAGCAACTATCCACCGAAGAAATAAAACCTACGCATAGGCATAATAAACTGTTTAAAAGTCCAACTTCTTCGTGCCGCCGAATGAAATCATAGAAGAGTTTGAGAACCCTACATTTCATTCGGACAACATATATAGGTAATGACAGAGTACGTACCTAATTTATGAATGATATGATGCATGTATTTCATAATACTGATCATGCAATGAGAGTAAACCTGATGTAGGATGTTTGGTACCCTTCGCCCATTGCATGTATTTTTGAAGTTTTGGGCAAGATCTAATTGAAGTAACCTGATGTATCCAGTATCCTAATTTTTCATTAGGTACGTTTCCTCAATTTGATTAATTAATATGGTTAAAAACTTGATTTGGTCTCCAAATTATTGCAAAAGGTATTTTTTGGTACCTACAATTTTTTTTACTCAAAATAGTACTTGAACTATTACATCATTATCCAAAATAGTACTTCCGTTAACTTGGTACCTAAACATACTGCGGACTAGAATTAAATTTCAATCCATTATGTGGCTAACTAGGGGGAGGAAGCGTTCTGACAATATCTCTGACTACCGATTAGTCCTTAGACCTAAAAAGCCTTTGAGAAATCGTAGGATTTTGATCAAATAAACAAAACAACACGCACAAGCGCGGAAACTAGAAGAACTCGGAAACTCAAATTCGTTAAAATATTCAATCAACTTGTTAATTAAAAGCTAGATCTCGCTCTTTCGATAGGCTTAAAATGTAAAATTAGGTCATCAAATGATGTAACACTCAAGTTGATCGACAATCACATCTGCCACTAATTTCTTCTTCTTAATTTGGAAACTTAATCAACCCTAGTTAATTAGGCCACATCCATCTCTTTGCCTGAAAAATGTAAAATAATTAGGTCACCAAGTGTCAATTTCTGAATTTGGCCGACAATTCTTTGCTACTTTAATTTCTTCTTCTTTCAAAACCAATCACGTAGCTTGGCTTTACTTCTTTTCAATTAATTGCTTAGCAAACTCGATCAGACACTTGTTAATTAGTTAGGGTAAACCAATCATTCATTATAATTAGTTAAAGAGATGAATATAGACGACAACTTAGGTGAGAAGAATCACAAGATCGATGATGAGTAATATGGTGGGATCAAATTCATAGAGATAACCCTACGCAACATTGCATTATAACATTAATGTAATAGTATATATGCATCTATGTGCATTCTGATCCTAGGTCTTACGTGAGAAACCACACATCTTTAACACTAAAACTACTTATCCAAAGATGCACTCTATCTAACATGAATCTTAATTTCTGGTCATCTTATCGATAAGCTAGATGCTATCGGTCAGGTGAGCGATGGTCCGTTGCTTATTGGTAAATCAAAATTATGAAGGTCATAGGTTCGATTCTCACTAATATCTAGGGATAGAATAATAAGGGGATAAAAATTGGTCTTAAAAATATATTTAAATAAGTAAAAACGAGGTGCTATCGTTCTTGATTTAGTAATGATATACTCTCTTTTTTAAGATGATCAAAGGATTTCACTCTTATCCTCATGTAACTTGAACTCATGAGATCTTATGTAGTGGATGCTCTAACCACTGAGCTAACACCACTTCGTCAGGAATAAACCAACTCAATACAATGCTAATTAAACCAATTGTTTTCTAGTGTTCCATAACATGAGTTGGCCACCCAGGCCCAGCCTTCCCGAACTTAATTCCTACAAAGCTATGATTTGTAGACGTACTAGTGCTTAATAATAACTAGTCTTCATGCATGCGTTATCCGCGTACTGGCGTACACATAGAATTCCAATAGTGTTACCATCATTTAACAAAAATAGTTAATGTATGTGGCTGTTGATAAAAGCAACAAACTGCTTTATATAATAACGTACTCTTACATTAAAGTTCAGACCAAAATAAATAATTAAGCTTTTATGTTAACTAGTTTTTCTTCTTTTTAATTTGTTAACTAATAAGCTGGAGCACTTCTTCTTTTTAGTACGTATAATAAGCTTAATTTTATGAAAGAAATAATTTTTAAAAAGATGGTTTAACACTTTAACTAGAAGCATGAAGCACACCGCGCCATGCATAGCTAAGCCTTTTGTCTTTCTTGGGAACTGTTTCTGCTGCCCAAGTGATCGGCCGAACTAGCAGCTAGGGTTTCACTGGTCTACATACATGTATTGTCAATTTGTCATTGTCTTCTTCTAGCTAGGGTTTCATGTTCTTGCACGCCTTCGTAGCAGCTTGACCTGTAGTCACAAAATCGCACACATGTGTTTTGGGTCTCCTATATTCAAGTTAAAAGGCCAAGTACGTGACAAATTTGTGCTCGGTGCTGGTGGGTGGTACTCGATCTTCATTTTTACAAAGTCGAGTGATAGGTTAAAGATGATCGATGAAAGGCTAGGATGTCCTTGGAGCAATACGAAAAAGCTAGTTGGAGTGTGGATTCTAATTAGTCTTATTAAGCCTATTGCACAATCAAGTCGAGCCGAGTTTGAGTTAGAAAAACAAAAATTCATCCTTGAGTCGAGTTTGAGCTTGTTAAAAAATATATGAGCCCAACTTAATAATCACTTTAGTATTCACCTCGGTTTGTCTCGTAGGGAAGTTTTTCTAGTGAGGATCACTATAATGAAGACTTTGTGAGGACTTTTCGATTAGACCTACTTTTTGATTACATCTCGACAAATCAACCGTTCAATATTTAGATATTTATGAGTAGATCACTTCTACAAATTTTCAATGAAATCTAAAATCATTAGGTCATATATAATTGTGATTTACCATTTATGAACATGAATGGTTCAAAATTGACATATTTGGTTCGTCCATTTATTTGGTTTGTTCGGCACCTTAATGATTTCAAATTTTTTTGAAAATTTGTAGAAGTGATCTACTCATGAATATCTTAACATTGAATGGTTGATTTCTCGAGATGTAATCGAAAAATAGATATAACAACCATTAACCAAAAAGTCATCGTCAAGTCCTTATTATAATGGTCATTACTAGATAATCTTCATTGTTTCATGTACACATCTACCTAATTTTTTTGTAGTGCTATAATGTTTTCATGATTTAGGATTGATAATTTGATACGCAATGGGTTTTCAACCAAAGAAAGCTAGAAAAGGAAAAATGATATCCCGGTTTGTGTTAGTAATTTTTTTTTTAAGGCAAAAGTCGGTGTAGGTAATATGATATTAGAAAGCGATATGAAAAAGTTCACCAAGAATCAAAGCAAGTCCAATACTGGGGATTCCAACTCTTTCCTTTCACTCTTTAATTTATTTATTATGACAAGAATAGTGACAAAAAAACCTAATTAAGGAATAGAAAATATTGTCAACAATTAATTATTCATGCTAGTCTTCAACTATAGGTTCTAGGTTTGGTGCTTGAGACCGGAAAAGCATGGCATGATAACGTATTTAAATGCTTGTGGTATCTGAAATTTTGAATTTGATGTATAGATAGATGATTCCATGGATGTCATCGGTGACGACAGACCTGCAATTGAAGGTTCTTTTAAGGAGGGAAGTAGGAAAATTATGTCCACCGTCGGTCATTCTTATATTTGTAATTTTTGCTATTGAATATTGATGAGTAAATTAATATTCTTTTTTTTCTCAAAAAAATAAAAAATAAAAAGATGACCCATTCCATAGCTAGCTTCATTATTTTTTGGACAATCATAGCTAGCTTCATTTGAACACATCTCTCTAAATTCCCTTTTATTCCATTTTTGTAGTGTAATGTCATGTACTAAATTACTTTTAAAAAATTATTTTTGCAAAAAAGTAATCATATTAAGAGACCTTTTTGTTATTCATCTACATCAAACAAATTGATGGATTGTATGGTGTGTTAACTTTTACTAAAATTGTCTATTTATTTAGTATAAGTAGATAACTAAACTATCTTTGAATTTGATTTCATTTAGAGTTTGATTGAGAAAATAAACTACAACGCATAATATATGCAAGTAAGAGAAAAATTTAGACGATTGTGTTCAAATTGACGTAGTCATGAATCTCGTTTATTGGATATAAAGGCTAACGATATAAAGATATGAGCAAAAATAGGCGGTCTCATTTGTCAATATAAAGCATAGTTTCTCTTGCTTAATAAAATAAATAATTAACAACAAATAGGTAGTGAATTTTCAAAAGTTGTGATAACCTAATTGAGGGGGTGTTTGGGCACCGTATCTCAGATTATCTTGTCAATAGATATGCAACCTAATAGCTTTTTTTTTTTTTTTATGTAATCGGCAATTTGAGGCTTCAAAATAAGAAACGTGAAATGGTTGATTTATGGTGAAAACCAATATAACTCGTTAAAACATCCTACAAGCCTCGGGACACAATGAAAGCACTTTTATGCAAGCCTCAATACATGAAGGTTCACCAAGAATTAGAATATTTTATTATTTTCAAACATTTGCTTATGATTTTATACAAGTTTTTAGTGTTATTAAACATGCCCTTAATTTTTTTAATGAACAAGAGTAATATAGCTTCATAACCAAAAAGAAAATGCCCCCCAAAAATTATACCAAATATCAATACCAAATGATGTGGCAAGGCGCCACATCATCATCTTAAATATAATAATTTTCAACATGTTTTATAATTTTAAAATATTATTATTTTTTATTAGAGAATATTATCCAACTTAAATATGTTTTCAAACCCTAAAATTCTTCTTCTTCATATGATCCCAAACGGAACCATACGATTGAAGCTGGACATTATCTTTGACCCTTGAGTGTCTAATTTTGATTAGAAGAACACATGTTATGCCTAATTTTGATTAAAAGAACACATGTTATAGACCAATTAAGTTCCAGAGAGAGAGAGAGTAAAAGTCAAGTTGGATTACAAAGAACCTCACCTCACCTCACCTGGAGAGATGGAGCCATGGAGGCAGGGGAGTTGAATTTTGATCGATCATGGCAATTTAGGTTAATCAACTTTTTTTTAATGCTAAAAGAATTGTTGTTTTTATTTTTATTTTGTTAATTTTTAAATTAGATTAATTAATTAAAAATTATTAGATTGAAGTTGATGATGTGACATCTACCATATCAGATGCCACATCATTTGATATATATGGATATTTGGTATAAGTTTTTGGTATATATAGCACTGCTCTAAACAAAATGTTAATTAGGTTAACATTGTGGGGAATAATTTGGGTTGAGTGGGTGCACATGCGTGCCAAAACAACCAGAGACACATGTTTGTGTGCCAACACTAGCTCCAAACTCATCGTGTGTGTATTATAGGATGTGGTCACCAATTTGAAGAAACCTCATCTTCATTCTAGATGGTCCAATTCGGCTCACTTTTGTTGCCGGGTGTATACTATGGTCCAATCAATCTTTATAAACTAAGAACAAGATAATAAAACTTTGGTCTATCTCATAACACATGTCCTTGCCTAAATTCATGATAATGGTGTTGTACGTGTGTGGCAATAACTCACAACAATCATGTTTAGTTTCCTTCTTTTCTTATTTTTGAAAGGGTGAAGGCATCCAATTATGAGGTGCCTAAGTTTCCTTCTTTTCTAGATGATAAAAGAAATTTGGGTTCATTTCTTTCTTGTGTTATCTTTTTTTTCTAAAGGAATTCAAGGCTTGCCATGTTGACTAGCATTTGGTTCAAGTCAGTGCTTAAGGTATGTTATTTCCGACGAATAATGTTAGAGGTACCAAATTCAACCCTCCTAATTAACTCAAAAACAAAACAAAACAAAAAAATGACTTGCCACTATACTTTTGTTTCTCTTTATCTTTCCATTTTCAAGAAGAAGAAAAATTAATAATTAAAGCAATTACATTAAATTAAGAACAATTACAATAGTCAAAAATGGCATCTTAAATAATTTTAGGAGCTAGAAAAAACAAAAATGGCTATCATGAGAATCTAAAACAAAACAAGTAATTTGTGTGCAACACGGTTGGTTGATTATCTGTTTACATGATCAATAGCAGTATGATTAATTCCTATTCATAAATCACGTAGAGAAAATTTGAGATGTGATTCCTAAAAACGTAAAATTTATCGATCAACAATTCTAAAGTGGATAGTTTGCACTAGTTGTAGACAATCACTCTCAATGATGAACTACGAAAGAGTTGGAATATTACCCACAAATTAAGCCGATTGCCCCTCTTTTAAGCTACTAATAATCCTCAAGCATAATGCCATAATCTATACAATTTCAATCTGCCCAAATCAGTCTTCTCCATAATAGTTTATGAGAAACAAGAAGTATTCTCAATAATAGTTTATGAGAAACAAGCAGTATTCTCAATAATAGTTTATGAGAAACAAGAAGCATTCAAACACAATCTCAATAACAGTTTACAAGATGAATCAACGAAAATTATTGTATACACGGTCCATCTCAACCGTCCATGTAAATGTATAATAAATGTCAGCCGTCCAGATGAGAAGATTAAAATAAAAATTACTGTTTTGCCCTTTTTTTGTTACACGTGATTTTGCACGTTTCCTAGAGGGAATATGTGCTCATGAATCAAATCACACCAAGTAAACAAAATACCAAATCACATTCAACGAGAGATAAGAGATTAGGTTATTTAGGTCAAATGAGGTACTAACTATAGAAATTATTGGTTGTGGTCAAGTCTATACTATAAATATAGACTTGCCCAAACACCAAATCATATTGAGACACTTATTAAAAAATTAATTTAAATTATGCTAATTATTATTACAGGACTGGACGAGATGAGTGTTAAATTCAGTTTTTGATCTCGCTTCAATCCAAATGTTTTTGGGATTGAAAAATAGGAATCAATCCCGCCCTAACCAGGACGGAATGGAGACAAAATTAGGATTGCAGTATTGAATGTCCAGCCCCACTCCCCCACAAGGCCCCACATAAAGTTGACTTCGTGACCACAAAGGACCTTGATTTTTCATTTTGTTGAAAAATTATATATATTTGTCATAGCCAAGACTCGAATTAAGGACCTTCTGAATGGATAAAGTTGGCTACAGCTTCGGAGGTTGAAAGGTGCAACTACAGTTCTATTGTTTTTAAGGACCAGACTTGTAGCTCAATGCTAGAATAATTAGCTCACCTTTTTTTTTTTTTTTATCCTAGCTCGATCCGCCTTTGAATGACACTTCGACCTTTTATCTTCAAAAATCCTTTTGGAGGTCGTTTCCAACTAGATAACTAGCATGTAAGTAACGTCATCGCCTTTGAAAATATTTAGTCATGAGACGATTTTTGGTTAGTAAAATGTTTTGATGAGTTTGGAACGTATAAGTAAAAAAGTTTCTCGATACTTTGGTACCCAATATAGCATCCCAAGCGGTTTTAGGGATTCCCTGAAGAGATATATGGAAGATAGAAACTCCTCCAACACAAGATTACTAGCAACAATATACGCACTTCTCACCGGAAATTCCCCGTGCATGTTATCATAATATATGCCTAAGCTAGTCAATATATCTTCATGTAAATGGCGACTAATATATAGGGATAGATATAATGTCTCCGCAAGCATATATATGATTCCAAGACTAAAGCCACTAAATACTTCTCCAAAAAAAGGAAAAAAAAAAGAATCAATGAGAACAAATTTTTTTTTATAATTATGATGTCGTTGGGACTTAAGACCACTTGGACGTACGGAAGTTCATTTTGCTTCGCTTCCAACCGGTGGCACCTAGGGATGGCAAAACGGGGAGCGGGGGCGGGGCCCTGCAGGTTCACCCCGCATAACAGATAAACAGGGGTTGATGGGGACCCCGTTTGCCCCATTTAAGAATGCAGGGCGGGTGCGGGGAGCCCCATTTATTTGCGGGGCGGGGTGCGGGGAGCCCCGTTGGGGAGACAGAGCCCCGTTTAATACCATTTTTTTAATAACTTTTTCATTTTGACATTTTCTCTGTTTTCTTTTCTATTTTGACTATATTATTAATCCAATCCTAGATCGATCTGTCAGCTTACCTTGCAAACATCCCCAAATCCCTTATTCAAATCTAAATTCTTCTTAAATGCTCCACAAGATCACCTTTGCATGTCTCTTTCTCAAACTCTAATTGCAGACAACTCAAAATTATTAAACCTTCATCTTCTCTCAAATCACCATTGATGACCTCACTTTCTCTCCAACTTCGATCAATTAGACCTCCTAAACCTCCACCACATCGTCCCCGAAATCAACCGATCTGAATTCAATGAGGACGTCGGGTGCCGCCGCGTTGATCGGGGTAGCATGACAAATTGAGAATTGCATCTGGATCCTTTTTTGTTCTTTCTTTCTTTCTTCTGGAATAGTTTGTAAAATATTGGGGTTTTGAACAATTACAAACCGGGATGTATGTGTGAAAGGTTGAAGATTTGAAGCAGCCATGGTCATGATTTTTTTAATAAACCCAACTCAGAATATTCATGGAGTTTAATTATCTAATTAATTAAATACACGAGTGTTTAATCTATTACATATTTACATGCATTCTGTTTTTTATTAATTAATTAATTATCATAAAAAGCAAATAAAAAATAGGGTTGCGGGGTGGGCGGGGAACCCAATAACCGCAGGGGCGGGGCGGGGGCTTCCCCCATTTATGCAAACCCCCGCGGGGTCGAGGGGAACGGGGGGTGGGGGCGGGGAAATTCCCCATTTGGCCATTCCTAGTGGCACCGTCCTCCCAAAAGCACAACTAGCAGGGAGGCCAAGTCGCATTGTCAAACGCTAGCCAACACTACATTTTTCAAATAGGCAACAACCCTATGAAACTTATTTGTTTTGATAGGTTGATAGGGCCGCTCCCATAATTAGTTTTTTCAATTTTTTGTTTTTGGTATTTTCCCTCAAATATTTTGGATTTAAAGTAGTGTTTGTCTCGCCAAATCAACTACTTGGTGTGGTCGAGTTTGCAAACTTGTATCATTCAAATTGAGGTGAACTGTTCTTACATCTTGATAATAGGTAGGAGGTCAAGGGTTCGAGCTCCAACTTTGACAGGTTTGAGGGGACTTCGGGTTCGTTTATCTGTCAAGCACCAGTTAGCAGTTTAAAGAGATTAGTTTTCGGGAAGTTGATGGACATCTTTCATAGATCGGGAATCTCTAATATAAAAAAATAGCACGTTTATCTCATAATACAAAACTTAAAAGATCATAAATGAGATATTTATGTCCTCGTAAAATTTGGTTTAGAAAACATGCATAAAGAGGTGACAATCTTCTGTTCACATCCAAACATTCGAGGAGCTATTCGTTTTCATAGCCGTCGCCCGTCGGTAGGTCAGGCTATTGACAGCCGGTAGAATGACCAAAAAGCCCCTGCACAGAGCATAATCATATGGGCAGATTGGGTCATTTGGTGAATATTCGGCTGGAGAAGTTTGGACATGAAAGAAATATTAAAATAATCGCAACATAGGAATTAGTTGTGACCAATCATTAGATGGTCTAAGTTCGATTTAGGTCATAAAAAAGATCAACGACATCAACATCTTTGATTAAATGTATAAATTCCATGTGACATGCAAAAAAACAAAAACAAAAAGAAAAGTCCCCAAGTCCAATAGTCAATCGGAAAGGAGTTACGGGTAAAAGAAGAATGTTGTATGTCTATGTCATTCTCAACCACCACTCTTTGGCTTGTTACCCAAGTAGTGAGTTAGCAAAGGTCTACTTGGTCTTCGTTTTTTGTCCCACGTTTTCTAGGAAGTTCAATTTTAATATTATCTCCAAATTTTATTATTTTTCATAAAATATACAAAGAATAAAAAGTAAAAGCTATAACGAAAATCCTTTAAGGCAACCCCTTTATTGATCCAGATGAAACGCAAAAGAGGAAGATAGGGAAATGGTAGACACCCAAGAGCAAGATGAGGCACAACTATGACCAAGTGAAGTTGAGTGGTATTCTACTATGTTGGCTTCCCTCAAATCAGGAGTAAATGTCCGACGGAAAGAACTATTCTTTAGAATACCCTATCTCTAATGGTTTTTTTATAATTTATTTTTTATTTTAGAAAAAATTCTTTATTTTTTTGCTCCAATAACTTTTCTAAACTTACACATATTTTAGAGAATAAGGAGAGCAAAAGTTTCATTCTCTACATTTTTACAGCAATTCTAAAACTAGGGGGATAATCTTTTTTGATTTTTTTAATGCTCTTCTCTTTTTTTTTTATTTTTATTTTGAATAGATAATATATAAATAATAATTTAAAATACAAACGATTGGATTATGAATTCATAAATTGATTAGATGAACCTAATAATTGTCTATTTTGGAGTTACATGTTTTTTTTAGAATAAAAATGTATATTAAGTAATTAAAAAATTTATAACAGATATAACAAATTATTGATAAGGTCACCAAATTATTTTTTAAGCCACCAAATATTTTTAAATCTCATAAGGCCACCAAAATATTAAATTTTTTAATATTTACAAAAATGTCACCGCATTTTTAATTTTCATTATTTACAAAATTGTCACTGCATACGAAAAATTGTTATAAGTGACAAGAAAACTACTGCAAAAAAACCAAAAACAAAAACTGCTACCAAATAACAACAAAGCTACTGCAAAAAAAAATTACTGTAAAACAACAAAATTATTACCAAAGAACAGCAAAACTACTGTCAAATAACAACAAAACTACTGTCATAAAACAACAAAACTATTATTAAAGAACAATGCAATATTTTTTTGTAGACAATGATATTAATACATCGAATAACCAATTAAATTAATTCTCTATTTTGGAGTTGCCTGTTTGAAAATTCAATAAAAAATAATTAATTAAGGAGCAGGAGGAGCCTCATGGTCTGATCTGTGACTCTGAAGAACAATGTCGTCCATTCACAAGACTTTAGCGCCGATTGCCAGGATTTGTAGAGCCCCCCCACCCACCGGGGCACATGATGGATCCTAGAAAATCTCGAGCGATTTGGATTTTGGGATTTCTGAAAGAGATAAAGGGTAGTTCCGTAATCTCACGTCTCGCAATTTACACGCAAGCCATGGCGTCTTTTGGGACTAATTTGACGGCCAATGCGGTGAAGCCTGACCTAGATACACCCCTACGCCAAGTCAGTCAGTCAGTTCGGGTCAGTCCAATAATAATTTTTTTTTAATTTTTTTTTTTCTTTAGGGGTCACTTAGTATTTAGTGCACTGATTATTAGCAGTGTCTGTGTTTGAGTGTCATGCTTTTCCAGCTTTTTATATTTTTATTTTTATATATAAATAATTTACGCGTTGGATGCGTGTCAGGAAAATCAGGTCCCGGGTTTTTCTCCTCCAGAGCCGTAACATTTTTGAACGTCAAAAAATATGGAGATTCTCTCGCGGATAAGGTTAGGCTGCCAAAGAATGCCTTGCGAGATTTGTTTATCCTAAACCCAATAACTCGCGAGATATACACTATATATGTATATGTCTATCTGTTTCTTTCTTTCCCTAGACTTATGGTAACAATCATGAAACAAATCCTATCGAAAAAAAAAAACACAATCATGAAACAAATGCTTCCCCAACTAATTCTCTAACTGCCTATGTTTTTCCTTTTTCAGAAGTTTATTCTTTAAAATTAAAATTATGGGTCGAAACTATAAATCACCTGAACTAAACGGTGGTTAACTAGACTGATTTAGCTTGGTTTGATTTAAGTCTATTTTCTTAGCCCGTTGGTTAGGCTAAAGACTCAAATCGAACATTTTGATACATAGACAGTTTGAGCTATAAACCGAACCAAACTAAACCATATGCAACGCTAATTATATGTTACCAAATGGATTAAGTCGCTTGATTTGAATTTTGTTTACCATATATAAAGTTTTATGCGTGTCCGTTTCAAACAAGAAATATCTACCAACATTTAGCCGGTAGAACAAATATACCGGACATCATTGATATACGTCCACAAAATTCCTTATATATAAAGGATTAAAGGTGTATTATACCATTCATTATAGCATGAGGAAATTGAATGCGCTTGAGTCTTTAGGTAAGTGATCGAGTCTAAAATGGCTCATCTTAAAATGGAAACATTAGGTGCAAGAATCTTATCTTAAAATGGCCAAGCAATTTAAGAAAACCCTTATTTTTATATATCTATAAGTAGACCATTTTTTTTTGAAAGAAGGACGTCGAATCTTATTCAAGGGAGATTAATGAATACAGTGAGAAAGTACAAAACTTTGAATCTACAGACCAGATGGAACATTTCCACTCCATGAAAGATTGAATCTACAGACCAAAGCAAGCTTGACCATCTTGTGGGCTATCTATAAGTAGACCATAGTCTATAAAGCATTAACTAATTATTATTTTTAAGAGAAACGCCAATTTTTATTTACTATGTAGCAATACTAGAAAAAGAACCGACAACGTTACCTATTAAGTAATATTACACTAATGACTAGATAATTATCAAAGGCACAGCTAGAAAGAAAATATTTCTTGTAAATTTATAAGAAAATTAAACTTGGCATAAATGTTCGCCCGGTCACTTATAGAATTAATGTTATCACCATACTTCTCTCTGACCTAACATTGATAGATCTCAATATTATTAGGGTTTGGGTGCAATTGCACAATCTTCCACCCCCTTTGAAAAGCAGTGAATGTGGTGAGAAGTATGAGACTATACTGGGTTAGGTGATTACTCTAAATATATTTAGTGTGGTTCATGTCGGCGATGGTTCGCGTTCGAGTTGACCTAGCTGTGGGTGGGCCAAAGTTACCGAAGAACCAAATAACAGGATCCCAATTCAAAAACCCAAAAAAGTGAAAGCCCATAAATCAGGGTCTAATTACAAATATGTCATTGTCATATCTATTTATGTGGTGTGGAGCTCGTTTGTGCTGATCCACGAACTACAATTACCGTTGAATGACGAAACTCACCACTAGAGAAGAAGCCGTGAGGCCTCCCCCAAACCCCCACAACCACAAGGCTAGAAAAGTCCGATCACTTAGAGCCATCGAAGAGACGACCCTGACCACACTGAAGGTGCTCTACACCAAAATTGGCAGAGCGAGAGCCAATTTTTCTTTTTTTAAAAGGTTGTGTGTTCGTTAGACACTTTGTCATTGTATTAAGAGGCTAGTTAAACATTTTTTGAAAGAGGCTAGTTAAACATTAGACAACAAAAAACTTTTCTTCATCCAACCCATTTCTATGAGAAATTGAAAGCGGGCAAGTGGCAACGAAATGCATTGATTTTCTGACCCTTTTTTTGGGAAAGAATTATTGACGTTGTGGCCGTGCAATTCGGCCAATCGAGTCCGTGACCGGCACGTGACC
The DNA here is from genome assembly GCA_030142095.1 of Rubus idaeus. Lineage (NCBI taxonomy): Eukaryota > Viridiplantae > Streptophyta > Magnoliopsida > Rosales > Rosaceae > Rubus > Rubus idaeus. The sequence continues at coordinate 8,263,773 of CM057966.1, read as the reverse complement.
TTCTTTAAACTTAGTTAATTTGTCTCTGCGTTTAAGGAAGGACCAGGGAAGCTAACACCTGTAGGTTAGTGCGCAGAATCTAGATGACAATGCGAGCGGCAACTAACACATCCCTACGTGGATAGATCCCCATCGTCCATGGAATCCCAGTTCTTCGGTCGGAGACGAAACTTCCAGCTCCTTTCCTACCATAATATCGCACTCGCGATATTTTAAAACCTACACCCCATTTTCTCGCCACATAAGTTGGAATCCGGAGAGAAGCCTTGGGAGATGCGACCAGAAACGGTCCCACAACGCGCAGGGCCACGCGGCAACTCGACGCTGCGGGTGATGAGTGGTTAATGCTTTTTGAAAAGGGAATCTCACGAGAAATAACTAAATAAGAGTACAAGAAAAAAGAAAATACGGGAGATATTTGTTCGTTGAGCCCAAATCAAAACGAGGACCCACTCAAGGCCCAACAAGGCCCAGTGGGGTCCACCCAATCCCCTAACCTTCCCCCTATATAAAGAAGCCTGGGCTTTCATGCAATTCTCGCCAGTTCCACCGTCGTCACCCATCTTCTTCACAATTTGAAGCCAACTCAAACTCTGAGACTCCATTCCCCCAAATTCCCAGCTATATTTTTCTCGGAAAATTTCTCAATTTTCCATTTCTTCTCCCAACCCAGAACAACCTCCACCTTCTCAGATCTGCATGAACTGCATGGTTGGCTCCGATTTCGGTGCTTAAAAGCTTGACCGCTCGTTCTGGACCGCAAAAATTCCAAGTGTTCTATTGTGAAAATTTTCTTCTGAGGTTTCGGTGTGGGGATATCGGAGCTGTCTGAGGGTGACAGTGGGGTTGTGACCCGTTTCGATAGAGCCCCTTACTGCTTCGTTTGAGGGGGTAGCCGGGGCTCCGGCCTCGGCGGGTTCTAAAGCCCCCATTCTTTACAAACTGATACAAATCAAACCCTAACCCCCAAAAGTTTTTTTTTGTTTCTTCGTTCTTTCATTCTTTGATTAGATCGTCGCGGAAGAGATGCCGGCCCTGGCTTGTTGCGTGGATGCTGCAGTGGCTCCTCCCGGCTACGCCTTTGCCGGGGATAGCTCTCTTCCTGCGCCGGTCCCATTTTCCGGCGTATTTCCGGCGACCACCAACACCACCACCGCCTCCGCCGCTTGGTCCCCCTCTCTATCCAACGAGCTGTACCGAATCGATGCTTGGGGCGGGCCCTACTTCACCGTCAATTCCTCCGGCAACGTCTCTGTCCGGCCTTACGGGTCGGGTACCATGTCCCACCAGGAGATAGATTTGCTGAAAATAGTGAAGAAGGTGTCGGATCCGAAATCCGAATCCGGGCTAGGATTGCAGCTCCCTCTCATTGTTCGCTTTCCGGATGTCCTTAAGAACCGGCTCGAGTCGCTTCAGGGAGCCTTTGATTTCGCGATCCAGTCCCAGGACTACGGGTCCCACTACCAGGGCGTGTACCCCGTGAAATGCAACCAGGACCGGTTTGTCGTGGAGGACATTGTTCGGTTCGGGAAGCCGTTCCGGTTCGGATTGGAAGCCGGGTCGAAGCCCGAGCTTCTCTTGGCCATGAGCTGCTTGTGCAAAGGTAACCCAGAAGCCCTCCTTGTTTGCAATGGATTCAAGGACTTTGAGTACATCTCGCTTGCTCTCTTCGCGAGGAAGCTGGATTTGAACACCGTAATTGTGCTTGAGCAAGAGGAAGAGCTTGATTTGGTGATTGAATTGAGCAAGAAGCTCGGCGTTCGTCCCGTGATTGGTGCACGTGCGAAGCTCAGAACCAAGCATTCTGGCCATTTCGGGTCGACTTCCGGCGAGAAAGGGAAGTTCGGTTTAACCACCATTCAGATTTTGCGCGTGGTGAAGAAGCTTGAGAAAGTTGGTATGCTTGATTGCTTTCAGTTCCTGCATTTTCATATTGGGTCTCAAATCCCTTCGACTGCTCTGCTTGCTGATGGTGTATCCGAGGCAGCGCAGATCTATTGCGAATTGGCCCGTCTCGGCGCCCACATGAAGGTCATAGACATTGGAGGTGGTTTGGGTATAGATTATGATGGATCCAAATCAAGCGACTCAGAGATTTCAGTTAGTTATGGGCTTGAAGAGTATGCAATGGCGGTTGTTCGAGCAATCCGGTATGTCTGTGACCGGAGGTCAGTGAAGCACCCTGTGATTTGCAGCGAGAGTGGCAGAGCTATTGTGTCACATCACTCTGTTCTGATATTTGAGGCCGTCTCTGCCAGCGCTTGTGATGTTGCTCCTTCAATGTCTGCTTATGCGCTCCAGTATTTCATCGAGGGACTTACGGAGGAAGCTCGTACCGATTACAAGAACCTTTCGGCTGCTGCAATCAGGGGTGAGTATGAAGCTTGTTTGACATATGCTGATCAGCTGAAGCAACGCTGTGTTGATCAATTCAAAGAAGGGTATCTGGGTATCGAACAATTAGCCACCGTGGATGGGCTCTGTGATTTGGTCTCGAAAGCAATTGGAGCGTCCGATCCAGTCCGTACGTACAATGTGAACCTCTCTGTTTTCACTTCAATTCCGGACTTCTGGGGAATTGGGCAGCTGTTCCCTATTGTCCCAATTCACCGGCTAGATCAGAGACCGGCAGTGAGAGGTGTGCTATCGGACTTGACCTGTGATAGTGATGGGAAGATCAATAAGTTCATTGGCGGCGAGTCCAGCTTGCCGCTTCATGAATTGGAAGGCAATGGCTCTGGTGGGCGGTACTATTTGGGAATGTTCTTGGGCGGGGCTTATGAGGAGGCGCTCGGAGGAGTCCACAACCTGTTCGGAGGCCCGAGCGTTGTTCGGGTCTCCCAGAGCGACGGTCCATACAGCTTTGCGGTGACGCGGGCTGTGCCTGGGCCGTCTTGCGCGGACGTTCTCCGAGTGATGCAGCACGAGCCCGAGCTCATGTTCGAGACGCTCAAGCACCGTGCGGAGGAGTGTGGTGAGGTCGATGAAGACGGAATGGCGAATTCGACTCTGGCCACCAGCCTCGCACGCTCCTTCCACAACATGCCGTATCTGGCTGCAGCTTCGTCTTGTTGCCTGACTGCAATGAATAACCACGGTTTGTACTATTGCAGTGAGGATGATTATGACATTGTTGCTGATTCTGGTGCTGGTGCCGGTGAGGAGGAGCAGTGGTCATATTGCTGTGCTTGAGTGAGCCGATCGATCTAGTCAGTCAGTCTTAGCATTCCCTTATTAGTGAGTGTTGTTGTTGGTGGTTTTTCCTGCTGGAAACGTCTGCTTTAATTTTAAATTTTAATTTCTCTCTTTTTTGTTGTTTTATTTTCATGAAAAGCAAAGGATGTAAGAAAACCAGGTTACAGAGAGTCCTTTGCAATTTGTGGAAAAGAGGGATGGGAGCCGAATACACCCTTTTGTAAATTCGGGGCCTTATTCCCTCTTCCTATGTTACTTTTTTATTCAGAAATTATGTTAGCTTTAACCCAATTTCTCTGTTGCTCTTCTTCATCAGTCCATATGCATGTTCTTGATTACTTTTGCTTTCATTCAATCTATGATCCTGTGTAGGGCCTTTGTAGGCGGTTGGTTTGCTTTGATTCTAAAGAAATGGAAAATGGGGTCAGTCAGTGTCTTTCGAAAAGGGTTGGATAATGAGATTCTGAAATCATCATGACTTGTGGGGTCTCTGCCTTTTGTTTATGTTTTGTATCGTTTAGGGTGAACAGTTTTGCCTGCCAATCCTTGCATGCATCTTACAGATTTGTCAAAGTATGAATTCTATAGTAGTGTGACTCTGTGACTCAATTATATATATATAAAGGAATCTTGTAGAAACTGTTTGATACTTTTATCGGCGTAATAATTGGGTGAGATGGTACTGCACTAATGCTTGGTTGATTATTGACCATGACCACAATTTTGTGGGCTTGTGTAGCCCTCAACTTGTGTGGTCAAGATTGTCTGCAATGCTGTATGTGAATAGTTTAATAGACTAGTGGTTGTGAGTCTCTCTGGGTTGTGTGGCACACAAGTCATAAGTTCATGCTGTTATTAAGTAAATGAGATTATTATTGCTAAAAAAAAGTAAATGAGATTACTAGCTGATGTGGTCTATTGTGTGTTATGAAATGTTCATGCAGTAAGGGTTGATCAATTGAGTATTCTACATTTTTAGAGTCGTGTATCAGGGAACTGTGAGTAATGAAAAATGCAAGCATGGTTTGGGGAGGGATTTTTTACCTCTTTAAAAAAAAAAAAAAATTTCTAACAAGGTAATTATCTACTCAATCCGACTAGCAGTTCCAGGTTCGAGTTAGAGGAATGAGCTGCCTCTATGTTAGGGAACAAAACGACATAGAAATCAGAGTATATTTTGTATTAAGACTTGTTTCTAGAAGTTGGATGAAGGATTAGAGATGCTTGGAGAATAATGAACAACTTTTTGGTGAAAACTATTGATGCATTTCATATTTTATACAATATTGGGGTTGATATTCTCTGGTGATTGTGGTTTGCACTTTGCAGGTGGACTATTATTAGTGTGTCATGGAATATGCATAATGCAAGGCTTTGTGGAAAACAAAAGTGAAGATCATGATATTTGTATCCTCCAATTCACAACTTGAACACATAATTAACGCAATCTTCAACAGATTACTGTCTGTTGGTTCCTCCAATAATGAGCCCCTTTGAATTTTCTTTACTCCCAGCAATGTTCCTCATTTTATTGATTTTCGGTCCTCACTAGAGAACTTTCCATGGACATATATCATATTAGTTTTGTTTTTAATGGACATATGGGAATCTAAACAGAAAGATACAACAGTAGCTGACCTTATATATATATATATATATATATTTGTATTTGTGTCTGCGTGTCTTTAACATAGAATGAGCATATTCAACTGAGAAGATTCACTGCTAGATTTTCAGTTTTCTGAGTTGGACTGAACCCCATTCTGAAGATGCCTTGCGTTACTTTCTTGTATACATATACTATTAAAAGGCTCAGAGAATATTAGCCTTTTTACTGTTAATAGACATCACACATGATTTGCTTTGCTTTAGGCCGAATTTCCTTGTCGACTCATTTATATATGCATCGTCTTCTGGGATTTAACATGATTGTGTCAAGTTGGTGTTTCTTTAAGCAATCAGATTGTGCTGTGGCAGCCTTACATCTTGGATAGGACTAGGGATTACCATAGTGAAACACTAGTGTCATGATATCTTCAAAACTTTTGGCATAATCTTTCTGACTGGATTTGGATGTCTTTTTTCAGCTACTAGGATAAGGTACAAGAATTCTCATGGCTACTAGAGATTTGAGAATAAATGAATTTTTGTTCCACTATTCATTTCTAGTAGATTGCCATAACATTTACTTATCTGTAGTATACTTTGATGGAGGAATATGGTTGTCATTGAATTTACACCAAGAAATTCTGTGCAACTTGAACATAAACTGACCCACATCTAACATCTTTTATGTGGCACTTTTCCTCAATGCATAACAAATTAACGACATTGATGTCAGCCAAATGAACCAATTTACTCTCGAGGGAAGTAGCTCAACTTAATGCCATATGAACCAAATGAGCCAATAATTCTACGACATCATTTTCCCCTTCAATCTAGTAAAGTTGTTGTTTTGGTTTACTTGGTAAAACTGATGGGAAAAAAAATCATCATTTAGGGGTTTAAACCAAAATAGCGCAGCTGGAAAATCTACGGCACTTGAAGCAGGTGCAGAAGAAATTTCTTCAAGGAGGTCAGTACGTATCATATTCTCAATTCTCATGAAATTGCAATTCCTTTCATTGTTGATTATGGTAGAATGCATGAAATGTTTCGCTAACTCGCAATTCAAATCAAGATTACTTCTCCTACATGTCTAATCTAGCAAGATTTAGCTTCTTATCTCACTAATCAAAATGTGCTTTTTTTATTTATATATTTCTGTGGTCCTTTTAATTCCCTGTGATGATTTTGAAAATAACCTATATCTACAATTTAGTGGAATGAGAGAAGTGTCACATTAGCTAGCTTGTGAGCTTGACTAACAAGGAATTTGAGATGATGTGTAACCAACAAGGAAAATCTTAGTTATTACATTTGGGGTCATGTTGATTTGCCTAATCTCAGTGTAATTAGTTAAAGAGAAGTGAGAACTGTACCTCTATATCCAGGAAGAACGACTGAGTTATCCGTTATCTTATGCATGTCTAGCTTCTGAAAATAGTAATCCCTTGGGCACCATTCCGCACGATGTAAAGGAGCTTATGAATTTGTACCAGTTGAGTCATTTTATCACAAAAATGGGTCTTTTTCTAGTTCAATCTTGATTTTTGACCAGTATTTTAATCTTGTTTTATTAGTACTGTTTCTACAAGTAAATATAAAGCACATAGACTTTTATTTTTATTTTAGTGTAATAGTTTTTCGTTATCATATACTTTATACAAACTACTATTATACTGCTCTATTAGTTAAAATCTTAGTTGCATTGGATGATTATATTTAAATTTTGGGCATGAAGACATTAATTACATAGTTCACTTCATATTGTTATATATGTGAACAAGATTAAGTTATAACTCCTTTGTCTCTAGTAGAAATTATGCCTCTTGTTGGTTTACATTAGAGATGGGTACTTTGAATGCTTTAATTTACTAACATTTTATTTTCTGTTTTTGGTTTCTTATGATGCATAACGAGCAAGAAAGGACCATTAGCTGTAGGTTTTCAACGCCCCACTCCTCATCTTTCTTTTCTACACTTGTGTATGCAAATGTTCTAAACCCATTCAAAGCTGTTTGCCGTTTTATCTGTTTTTCTTTCTTGAAGGTATTATTTCACTCACGTATTTCTAGATTCTCGATGAGAAGTTAACTAGTTTTGGGAAAGTACGATGTAAGTTCTTTCTAAAGGAGCATCTTAAGACACAAAGTTGGTGGATTATGTAGTTAATTAGTTACAACTATTATATTTTCTTTTTATTATATTAAAATTGAATGTTTATATTCATAAAAAAAAAAATTGAATGTTTATATTGTGTTATATAGCTGGGATGACACTCAAGTTGGAAGAGTAGTGGAGGAGTTGTCTGAAATTCTGGGATGTGGAGTAGGAAGAGGGCCAATTATGGAATGGGTTCATGAATGTTAGGTTACACTCTTATAGTTAATGTATTTATGGCAGTGTGTTTTACTACTGTGTACATGAAATATTGCTTGACAATTTTATGTACAGGAAGTTAAGCTAATAGTGACATAAATTTTTTGTTAGTTGAACATCATATTGGATGGTTAGATGTAGGTCCTTTTCAGTGTGGGTTTCTCTTATTACTTTCTTCCCTGAGGGCTGGTTCTACAATCCTTAAACACGCATGTCTAAATAATTATATGTTTTACCTCATCCCTGACTCTTGTTTTTTTTTTGTGGTCCTCTACCTTTTAAACACAGTAATATTGATGGCATTACTGGATTCGGTGAAGAGGACTCGCAGTCGGTGCTCGGCTTCATGAAGTATGCTACTCAGTTGGAAAAGTGTGGTGATGATAAGGTAGCTATTGTACATTCTTTGTGTTGGTCTTTTAATCCCTTGTAATTGTGATAGAGTTTATTTGAATACTACACATTCACTCTACATGTAGGAAGTCAATGCTTCAGTTACAGTAGATCCATCAGTTCAAGTGTTTAACTGGTAATCTCTACATCAAACTTGCTATTGGAATACTCACATAAAAAAGAACACCCTTGAAACATGTTGCTTTGAAAAGCCAGAAGCCTCTGATTCCCATGGTGAGTCAGATGGAGTATTGAGCCATATAACTCTGCATTCAATTAGTTTGCCAGATAATCGCAACCATTATATACTCGTGTTTGTGGTTTAAATCCTTGGCGATGGGCTGAGTAACAACCATGACAACTTGTAAGCCATGCTGTTGTTGTTGCTATTGGATCTTCTGCTGCCAGGGACATACATCTTTTACTCAGTTTAGGAAAAGTCCAAGATTTTTGTTCTAATCTAATATTTCATTTCCTGAAAAACCCCTTGATGTATTTTTCTCATGATTTTTTTTTTTAAATTTTGGGTCTTGGTTCCTAAACAAGTCAAATTTTAAACCACCACTATGCCGTATTTAGCGTCTTGGTTCCTGAACAAGTCCTTAGTAGGGATGAAACTATGGTTGCTGCTCAGAATGACTCTCTACGAATGAGCTGTAGATATGCCTGAGTGTATACTTGAGACAACTCTGTTATACACAAACTACGGATTGTATTTATCAATTGAGAATTGGTCTATCTATAGTTTTGTTTTATGTTGGAGTGGCTGTTCACACTTTTCTTTTATTTTGTCTTATTTTTCCCTGCAAGCAACTCTTCTCTTCAACAGTGAAATGCATTCCCTATTTTAGTTTTGGTTTGTCTATGTTTTGGCTGATCTGCAAATATCAGAAGGAGTTCATTTTGCTCACCCCCTAAATCCACCAGGAGAGCACCATTCCCACATGCACCAAGCTTGAAATTAGTAGACTTTGCATTATCATAAGGAGTTCGTTTTGCTCACCCCCTGAATCGGCACCTTCTAAATGTGACTACAATCTTAACCTGCTATCAAGCTGAGGTTTGAAGTTTCGAACCATCAACACTACACTAAGCTACTAGATACTTAAACTCAATGTTTATATTTATATTATAAGGAAAATTCTAATATACATCACTGCATAACATGAAACTTTTTTTTCAAAATGCAATTGCATTTTTGAAATGCAATTGTCGTTTAAAAATGTGAAACTATACATTTCCAAAATGCAATTGCCATTCAAAAAAAATGCAATTGTCATTCTAAAAATGCAATTGTCATTTCAAAATGTAATTGCATTTCAAAATGATCAGTTTTACCTTTTTGAACAGCAATTGCATTTTGAAAAAAAGAGCTGCATACTATGCAGCTCTGTATATCAGACTTACCCATATTATAAACCCACCTTTGAAATCTCAAGCAAAAAGTTTATTTTAAAAGAAACCATTTCAACCTTTCTCTATCTTTACCTAGTCCATAGTTTATATATTTTGAGACTTGATCAGATGTATTTTCCACGTATGTGTGAGTAGTCCTTTAAAATTTGGGGCTAAGGTTGTGTACCCTAGCCCATTGATGATGGATTGAGTAATGTTAGTGTGGATATATGTTAATTGCCTACTTTAAGAGTGTTAAATGCATGCTTAGGAAACTTATCATTTCATGAGTATGTGTTGTATCCATGTTGGTATGAATATGTGAGTTTAATAACCTCATTTGTTCTAGACAATTGATAATGAATATGATGAGTTTGAGATTGGGTTTGACTTGTTTGGATTCATAGTCTTTGTACTATTAGCCTTTTTGTAACTTAATTGGTTGTTCAAATTGTGAGTTATTGTGAACTATTAGTTTGGCACAAAGATAGAGGAGAAGACATGGCCCTAGAACCATGGCATGACTAGGGTACAAAATTTAATCTACAATCAACTTCACTTTTTTGCATATTTAAATAATTCTATCGGAATTAGACTAGAGTAACCCAAACCAATAATTGCTCAATTAATATGAATCTTAGTTAATTTACTTTTCACTTGTCTAATTTAGTGGCTTTCTTTGGTTCATCGCAATCAATCATTGAAAACCCTAAAAACTGATCAGTACACCCGCATGTTGCACATACCCTATTTTTTGTTCCACTATTGTGTTTGATTACCGAGCTACATAGTTACCAAAGGGGTTTTGGGCCACCAATCCCTGAGCTATGATATTCCTGGTTCTAAATTACTTACCCCTATCTTAACACTATTTGATTGCGGATATAGTCCAAGTCTAGTAACGTTATTTTTCGCTCATAACCTCCTTCGTACGAACAAGTCGTCATTTTGATTGATTCAAACTTTATGAAAAGTGTCCTCACACCCGGGAATATCAACCTTGTAGAGGTCCAAGAGTGACGAGCCATATTACCAACATTAAGCTGCTTCAGTACAAATAACATAATCAACCTCATAATAAGTAGCAGTTAGCTTATCATAGTTTCCTTCAAGTCACCATTGATAAGTAGTTCTCTTATCATATTATCAGAAATGAGTCTATAGATTCAAAAAAAATCACATCTGGTTTGACAAATGTACTAGCCAATTAATGTTACGTTTTGTAAGGACGTTCTTAATCATTAGTATTGCAATGGTTATATGCATGTAAATTATAGGAAAAATAAATGCACTACGAATGTGAGTTCACTGCTCCATCCACGATCACTCTAACTAAATAATTCGATGAGTTATCAATAATTTTCAATATATATTTTTATTGATTTATAAATCCATCAAGAAATTTCTTGATTGAGGTTTTGAAATTTGCACAAATCTGGCTTCACACAACTCTTAGATTTTTTTTTCTTTTTCAATTTCTCAACTTACATAAAATTTAAGACTAAAGACTTTTTATGGAGGGGTGAGAGGATGGTGTTGCGTGGCTAGATTATAGATGGTGAGTGGACGAGGGACAATGTCTTATAGAGGACATGAGAGGAATGATGTTGTTGTGGGTTAGTTTGTGTGATCAAGATTTGCCTTTTTTTTCTCTTTGGTATATATCAACTTTGGAGTTGCTCGAGGGTGTGGAGTTAGATGAGGGGAGTTATCCTTATACAAAATAAAAATGTTGATGAGATGTACAAGACAATTACAATGTTTGTTCAAGTTAAGACCCAAAAATATTTCCAGTTCTAGGTTAGCTACTTTTTATTTACAAAAATATCATTGTCATTAGGGGGACAACTATACTTAATTTAAAAAATGAGTATTACACTCCAAAATATAAGTATTAGGCATCTCATTTTCTTTCCAAGTTTTTCGACCTTTGTAAACTCACATTTGCAATTTTATCAATTACACCTAAAAATCTATTGATTTCATTAATTGTTTTTCTAAGAAACCACACCAAAAAATGAAGAAAACAAAATCTAAACCAATTTCATCTCAAGATCATCAACTTTGGTAGATATTTCTTGTTTCACCTTCGTTTCTTTGAAACATTCAAGTACCAAATAACCTCTCGTCTATTCTTAGAGATTTTCGAGAAGGAGAAAAACAACAGTAGTAATTTTAATCTCGCTATTGAGCAGACTATACATAAAAAAGGTCATTTTGGTCAATAATCAATAGATGTTTACATTGGAAAATCAACATAAATGAGTACACAAAGCGATTTCGCAATCAGGGTAGTATTTGATAAGTACAAACTTAAAAATATGTAGCAAGGTCGATAATCTTCTAGTTAATGACATTTGTGTTCTTCGATAACTTTGCACACACATCTACATATAACTTTGTCAAACTTTGCGACATAGTGGATGTCTAGATGAGTTTTAAAACATGTATGGACTAAATTGCTAAATGCAAGGATGACATAGTCTTTGATGATCAATAACCACGCATAATCACTGACAATATGTATGCTACTTTTGTTACTAAGGAATGTTTGTTTTACAATTGTCTAAAATTTGATCTATAGTTTGGTTTTGCGAAAAAAACTAAAATAATAGATTCATAAAAAAAAATGAGAAAGAAAAGTCTCTAAACACAATCACTTACCAGATGTGTGCTTTTATGGTTTAGAAATGTATGTCATATGATTTGTGTCTTAATAATTCTATGTCATTCTCAAATGAAAAACAAAAGGTATAATATCATTCTTTTAATTATTATTTTTTTTATTATCAAAACCCCACATCAAAATTTTTTGGGGGAAAAAAATTTTTTTTTTGGGTTTTTTAACTTTCACTTTTTCATATATGTTATCTTAACCATATTTTTTTTTAAAAATTATTACTTTCCTTTATTTTTTGGTTTTTTTCTTTCCTTTTTTTTTTTTTTCCAACCAATTCCTTTATTATAATTATTTATTTTTTTTTTTTTTTTTTTTTTTTTTTGTGGTTTTTGGGATGTTGTGGGTTTTTTGTGTGTTGTGGGGGGGCGAGGGGGGGCCCTGTGGTCCCCAAATATCCTTGGGGGGGGGGGGGGGGGGGGTGTTTCCCTTTGGGTTTTTGGGGGGGGGGGGGGGGGGGCGGGGGGGGGGGGGGGGGGGGGGGTTTTGGGGGGGGGGGGGGGGGGGGGTGTTTCTTAATTTACTAATTTCAATTATTAAAAGTGATCCACTGGAAAACCTTTTTTTTTTTTTTTGAAAATGAAACTTTCATTTCATAAACATAAAGACGCTGGAAACCTTGTTTTGGGGCTATAGTTGTTCATGTGTCATACAAAGTGATTATAAATTTAACATGAACGTAAGATTGGAAAATTAAATCATGGATACAACCTGATTTTGCATAAGATTTTATTCAGTTTTGAAGTTACCACAACATTATTTCAAAATACCATGACTATAAGAATATGGTATTTTTGCAGGAGAAGGCTGTTGTTGTTGGTCTTTCACCCCTTCCTCCAAACAATGAAGAAGTGGTATTTCTTCCCTTGCCTAACTTAGGCTTATTTGTAGACGGTTCATTGGAAGATTACACACGTTTGGCGACAATCTATAATGTTTCAATGCCAACAATGACATTAACAACTAATATGACGAAAGCAGTAAGAACGAACAAATCAATCTTTAAAGTTTTCAAGTTCAAGAGAAGTTCTTACAGAAACACAACATCTTCTCTAGATCAGTTTATCGTATACCATTTCATGACAAATGTGGGTGCGCATTCCAAAGTAAGTTTCTTTTGGAAGTTTCATAATTTTTTTTAAGAAATTGTTTCATAACTTTAACTAAATAAATTTTCATGTTATAAAATTTTTGCAGGTCCTTATACCTTGCCTACAGCTCTAGCTTAGCCGTAGAATTCAAGACGGGTTTACTAGTCTGTTTCATTTTTTTTGGATTTCTACTTATGAGATCGACTTTCTACAAAGAATGCGGTACAAAATTATTTGGTAGCGTGGTAGTAGATTGCAGTGACATTTGATCGCAAGAAAGTCAATGAGGAGGCGAAGGAGATCGAAGGAAATAAAATTCTTTTTTTTTTTCAAATTTTAGAGCAATAATTTTTTTTTCGATAGGAATTTTAGATTTTTTTTTCATGGGCATTGAAATCTCATGTTTCAAATTTTAGAGCAATAAAGTTCTCTTTTTTTCGATTCAAATTTTAGATTTTTTTTTTGTCATGGGCATTGAAATCTCTTGTTTCAAATTTTAGAGCAATAAAATTCAGTTTATATGAATTTTGGTGACTCATAGATTTTTGGCAAGAGTATAGTTACAAGGTGGCCAGGGAGGATGTTTAAGAAAGTATGAGAATGATGGTAACAAAATGACTAAATGGTTTCTAGTTTTACACGGCTTCCCACATGAAGCTTAGCAGTCTCCTCTAAAAACGAATTCCTCATTTGGTTTATGCTTTTTTATAAACTTTTTTAGCGAGCGCGCATACTTTTTTATTTTTTACAATTTTTTCTCCTTTTTCTTGGTCAAATCCTTTTGGTTTAGGAATCCATCCTTTTTTGGTCAGATTTTTAGTTTTTACTCTTTATATAACACCCAAATCCCTAACCAAAACCTTCGTTCTAAAATCTAAACGCTAACCCTCATTTGCGAGACCTGAGAAGCACTTTGATCCAATCAATTTTCAAATTTCAAGCAACCATATTCTTGTGCAGTTTTTCCCTTTGGTCTAGGTTCTTACTTCTCTTGTTCTGAAGTTTTTTTACTTGCATAACTATTGAATGACACCTATTAAGAAATTTTAATTTGGTCATCAGAAACGCCTAAAAAAGAAAAAAGCAGGGCAATGTATGTAATCTCAAAGAGGAGCTCTTGATAAATTTATTGTGAAACAACCTCAGAATCTAGTTAATCAAAATTTAGTCGGTAAATAACAACATGATAGTGAGGAGTTAGATGATATCGTTGTTAATGTCGACGAAGATATAGATTATCTTGGCCATAACAGTGAAAGTTTTGATGATTAATGCTTTGAAAGTAATGACAATGAAGATGAGGATGATATTAATTTAGCGAATGAAGAATCAAGTCAGCACCCCTTGAACATTTTGGATTTAAGAAATTGGAAAACCCTTGATCTCAAATGGAGAGATCTTTTGGTAGAAAAAATGTTTGAGACTTGTTAACTGGGAAAGATCCTAAAGATGAATCCAATATGCATTTCAATTCAACTTTCTATACTCGATATTTACCGAATGGAGAGAAGCATCACAAAGAATAGTTAGTTTACTCAAAGGAGTTTGATAAACTTTTTGGTTTTTGCTGTAAGTTGTTTAAAACAGGGCCTCAACAAAGCTAATTAGTAACTGAGGGATATAATGATTGGTGGTATATTAAAAGGCTGAAAGATTATGAGACAAGTCTGGAGCATGTCAATTGTATGAGCACTTGCATTAATTTTTGTATTAGACTGAAAAAAAAAACAATTAAGCAATTCAAGAATAGATAAAAAAAGAGAAAGAACATTGGAGAAGTCTACTGCGAAGATCGATTTCAATTGTGAAATATCTTGTGAAACTAATTAAGCTTGGCATTTCGTGGAACTAATGAGAAGGCTAGGTTTATAAATAAAGTAATAGAAATTTTATGGGTCAAGTTGAAATGATTGCAGAGTGGGATAAATTGATGAAAAAACGTCTTTGACATGGCTTAGAGAGCAGAAGGAGATTCATTATCATGATCTTAGCCATAAGATCCAAAATGAGTTGATATTTTTGTTATCTTCAAAAATCAGAGGTGCAATCATTAAAAAAATTTAAAAAGCTAAATATTTTTCTGAGATACTTGATTGCACTCCTGATGTTAGCCATCAAGAACATATGACTTTGATATTAAGGTGTGTGGATGTTTTTAGGAATCCAATAAAAATAGAAGGGTACTTTCTGGACTTTCTAAATGTGGATGATATAACATGACAAAGTCTCTTTGAACAATTACAAATGTGTTAAAAGAACTGGATCTTGACATTAATAATCTGAGAGGGCAAGGATATGATAACGGGTCAAATATGAGAGGGAAACACCATGATGTGCAAAAAAAAAACTGTTAGATATCAATCCTTGAGCATTTTACATTCCTTGTGATTGTTATTCACTGAACTTAACACTTTGTGATGTTACAAACTCTTGTGGTATATCAAAAGATTTGTTTGGAGTCATGCAATGTCTTTATACACTGTTTGCTCACTCTACAAAGCGGTGGAATATTTTGAAAAATAATATAACAACAAAAAGTTTGACTCTCAAATCATTTCATCAACACGTTGGGAAAGTCGTTTTGAAAGTGTTAAAACAATAAGATTTCAAGCTCGCTCAAGAAATAAGAGAGGCTTTATTTGAACTTGCAGAAAGTGATTGACAATGACTCCAAAATAAGAAGTGAAGCCAATTCTTTGGCAACATATTGGCTGAAGTTAACATAGTGAGTAAGAAATTACAATATGAAGACATGTTGATTGATGTTGCTATGGATTTAGTAAAAGACTTGATTGGCTTTTTTGAAGAGTAGAGAAACAGAGTTTACCCAAGCAATGACAAGTGTGAAAGAAATTTGTTGCTGCTACAATGAAAATTGAGCCAATATTTACTCAAAGGAGACAATTTCGAAGAAAAAATGATGAGAATAGTAACAAAAGTAAATATAACTTATAAGCAGTGGCGGATGCATGAATAAATATCACCGGGGGCACACAAAAAAAAAATTAACGAACAAAAAAATAAAACTACATACAAGTCTATAACAACTGTATTTTTAATTAAAATTTTAATTAAAATAAATAACATTGAAACTAAAGAAAACGAATGATCTAATCAACAAGAAGAAGAAGTAAATTTAAAAACCAAATAGAAATAGTTCCAGGTATAAGATAATCAAGTATTACAGGAAAAAGAGGATGTAAAACATGAACAAAAAGAATATTAAAACAAAATTATACTGCAGAAGAAAAATAATTGCTAATTGATCTGCTACTCTGCAAGACAACAAAAGAAAGAGGAGCAAAGTAGCAAAATGGACTCTGAAACACCTCCAAACTAGAGGCCAGCGGAGACTAGCAAATCGCAGCATCCACAACGGGAATTTTGTGTTTTTGGCAAATCTCATTGGAGGTATTTTTTGTATAATCAATATGGGGCTTGTTGGGGGTCAAAGTAGATATTGGGGGTTACTGACATACATATATACAATCATATATGTAGATATGCTTTTTTTTTTTTTTAGAGTTACTGACATACATTTATATATACAATCATATATGTAGATATTGGGGGTCAAAGTAGTAGAATCTTGAGTAGAATATCAAAGCATACTAGGGATTATAGCCTAGGTAATATATAAAATTTAAAATTTGAGGGGGGGCACTAGCCCCCACTGGTCCCTATGTGCGTCCGCCGGTGCTTATAAGTGTACGTGTGACTTACTCCCAATTTTACCGATATTTTTTGTGATAAAACTCAACACTTAATATGTAGTTAAGTTGAGACAATATTGGTGCAGTAGTGAGCCATGAGTCACTTTTGTCGCTGTTTAATATGGTATCGAGCGGGTCCATCTCCAATCAAGTCGCCATTGTCATTAGGCCCGAGTGGGTCGTTGGATTAATTACCGAAATTATACGGTTTTTTTTTTGTGATAAAACTCAACACCTAATAGATGGTTAAATTGAGATAATATCGGTGTAGTAGTGGGTCATGAGATACACATATCGCTGTTTAGCATCATCAATACATTCTCAGGTGAAAAACGAGCCGATAGGAGGTAAACATCCCACTCCTTGTAGTTATGTCACATATAGTGTCATTTTAGTTGGCAATTTAACCTAATAAAAAAACTACAATAACTAAACATGTGTTAAAATGCTTGCAGCAACTAGGGGTTGTCATTGGGCTGGGGAAACTAGGCTCTCAGGTTTGGCAATATTAACAAGCTAGGTACTTGTTATATTTCAAGGCTCTAGCTCGTCTCATGGGCTGGCCAAACATATGGTTGATTAGGCCTTGCTTGAAAGGATTTTTTTTCCCAAATGGACTTTGTAAAATCATGTAAAGAAAATAAAAAAATAGTTTTTATCATAAACAGTACCTGAAATACGGGTTGTTCATCACTTTGGTACATGTCATACGAAAACTATCACTTTGGTACCTGATATTTGGACCCCGACCCAACTTTAGTACCCACCGTTAATAACACCGTTTAAGCCATGCCATTTTGACTTTTTTTCATGGGCATTTTCGTAATTCTCTATATTTTTTTGTTTTCATTGCAAAGAGAGAGAGAGAGGAAAAATTATGGGTTTGATTGTAGAGAGAGGAAGATGGAGATGAGTTTGAGAGAGTGAGGGGAAGGAAAAAAATTTCGGGTTTGGTTGAAGAGAGATCGAGGTAGATGAGACGAGTTTGAGAGAGAGAGAGAGAGAGGGGGGGGGGGGGGGGGGAGGAAAAAGATTTATGGGTTTGGTTGAAGAGAGAGATGAAGATGGAGATGAGTTTGAAAGACATAGAGAGAGGGGAAGGAAAAAAATTTATGGGTTTGGTTGCGAGAGAGAGGAAGATAGAGATCGAGAGAGAGAGAGAAGAGGAAGAAATCGGTCGAAAAAAAGAGAGAAAAAAACAGTCAGATGAAGGGAATGACTAAATTGCTCATGCAAAAAAGTCACATGGGCTTGGGTTTGACGGGGTTATTGACGGTGGGTACTAAAGTTGGGTCGGGGTCCAAATGTTAGGTACCAAAGTGATAGTTTTTGTATGTCAGATACCAAAGTGATGAACAACCCGTATCTCAGGCACTGTTTATGATAAAAGCTCTAAAAAAAATTATATTTAGATATTATTTCCTATGGTTTTGCATCACAAAACTAAGTTCAAACTTTAAGATTAATTCTAATAATGAGTCATTATTTTTTTAGCGACAGTTTTTATTTAAACATAAATTTGACAAAACTCACACGTAGATGAATATGCCTACCCCAACCACCCAATTAAGAGAACTCAATTTTGTTCCAAGCTGTTCGAAAGTTTATTCATCTGCATATCAAAGTCAAATTTCCTTGCAAATCAAAGCCAAAGCCAAAATTGAGTTCCAAATCTAATCCAAGCCCAGTCCTAAGCTAACCCAATCTTAGTTAGGGTTAGCTTATCTCCAAGTATCAGTTAAAGATGCAGGTAGTCATGTAGGTTATGTTTGCGATTACTTCTGAAATAAACAAAAACATGCACTCTCAAATGATCAAAGCGATTTTGGCAGAGTTAGGCGTAAAAAAATTGAAAATGCTTGCGAAATTATAGAAGTGGTTTTTAAAAAAGCACTTAATATGTGCTTTCTGGAAAAAAGAAAACCTTAAATACTTTTACCAAAAATACTTGCAGTTAAATGAAAAACTCGATGTGCTTCGAACGAAACCACTTGAAGTGGAAGAGTTACATTACAAAAGCACTTTTATAGAAACAATTCCAAACAGAGCCATATTTAGGATTGTGCAAGAGAAAAAAGAAAAAAGAAATCGTTTTTCTCATGTCTATGTTTGTAATTAGGTAGAAATAGCGTGCACAAAACGCACAGAGGCGCATCTTAGCCATTTCGTGCGCAATCGGTTTCTGTATAATCACAGGGGTCTCGCAACAAATACCAAGTTTCCAGAGAAAGAAGAGAGATCAAACACAACCAGACACACTCTCTCTAACTTCATCGTCTTCCTTCTTCTTCTTCTCTCTCTCTCTCTCTCTCTCTCTCTCTCTCTCTCTCCGTCCTCTCTCTGCTATTAAGGTACTGTTGCAATTCCTACCCTCTATTTCCACTTAATTGCGGTTTTGCTTCCAGTTTTCCAACATTTCACTCTTATTAGATCCATCCAATTTTGGCTGCCCAAAACAAGAGACCATCAAATTTTGAAAGCTTTCTCTTTTGCCCATGCCTTCGTGTTGAACATAGATCAAAATTTCCTGTTTGCGTTTTGGAATTAAGTTACTTGTATTGGGTCAGTTTTGAGTAAAGGTTGTGCGTAATGTTCCCTCTTTTCTTTGGGTGTTGTACTGTTATGCCATTGAATAATTTTCTGTATTGTTCGAATAGGTGATTATGTCTTCTGTTAAATTTATGAATGTGATTGTTTGTTTAATTTACTCTGTGTACAATGAAATGAAGAAACGAAATTCAATAAAAAGCTGAAAACTTTTTACTATTTAGTACTTTGAATTGGGCATTAGTTGCTTTTTAGAGTGATAAGTGTGTGAACCAATGATAATTTGAGTATTTCATTATTGGGTTTTGTGGAAGTATATCATCTTGTCTATCTTTTCTTTTTTCGTAGGGAGCCTTTGGAGGTTAGTTACTGGTGTGCAAATCTATCCGCAGTGAAAATGGTATGAATTCATTTTAATCGAAAAGTGAAAGGCTTTACTTTTGTCTCTTTACTGATTTCAGAGAGTAGTTTCGTGTGTAGTTTGAGATTAACTCTTATAGCTTACTATCTACTTGGCATTGTCATGCAATTTGAGATGCTACTAGTTATTATTTCTTTTTCTTTATAATTGATGATGCTACCTGTTATTGGTGGACAAAAATATGTACTATACAAGTTTGCTTTTGAATTTAAGTTTGTCAAAGCAATATAATATCTGCTACGATTCAGTGTTTTGGCATTTGTGTTAATCACCTGAGGACAGTGTTTCTATTCACTTGTGTTTATATGAGCTTTAGTTTGTGAAAACAATATTATAACTGATACCATTCATGTTGCTTGGTGTCTGTTAATTATCTGAGGACGCATTTTTATTCATTTGTCTTCCTTTGAATCTCATGAAATTTTTATAATTAACCATGAAGTTTGATAAAAGTTAGTCTGTCATGTTGCAGTATTTTGATGGATACGGGTATCATGGAACATCATTCGAGCAGACATATCGATGTTATCCTGCATCTTTTATTGAAAAGGTTGGAATGCTTTCATTTTTTTTTCCCAAACTATATGTATGATTCAGCACTGTGAGAAGTGTTTTTGTCCTTCATTTTTTGGCTTCTGTTGTCTTCAGCCACGCTCCCCTCTCCAGAATCTTTTTCACTTTTTTGATAGTGGCGAAATGTTTGGCAAATTTTTATTTTAAATTTGAAAAGAGGAGAAACTTTTCCCTTCCCCCTTTCTTCAGGAAGTCATGTTCATGTATAAGCATTTGAAAGATAGTGTTTTGCTTTTGAATTGTCTCTTTGTTCTGATGTGCATTTCTATATTCTATTTTGCAGCCGCAACTTGAAAGTGGTGATAAAAGTAAGTCTTCAACTTCTTGTCACTGTTTTCAGTAGATAGTTACCTACTTGTATCTGACAATATGTAATCCTGATTTACTTTATTTTGTGATTTTATTTTTTCCAGTTATAATGCCTCCCTCAGCCCTTGACCGCCTTGGTTAGTTGTTTTAGTTTACTCCTTTATTATGGTGTCCTACTAATTGATTTATTTGTATTACCTACTAACCCTGATCTAAAATTACTTATATTGATCATAATCATGCAGCATCGCTACACATTGATTATCCAATGTTGTTTGAGCTTCGTAACGACGCTGCTGAGCGGGTCTCTCATTGTGGGGTGTTGGAGTTTATTGCAGAAGAAGGCATGATCTACATGCCTTATTGGGTAAGACTTCAGTAGTTCAGTGCGTCATATGCCTGGTATAACTTGGGCAAGTTACTGTGAATTTTTCTGGCTGCCAAAATTGTCTTCTGATCTTCAATTTGTGTTGTTTCTTTCTTAATTCCTTTTACTTAGATGATGGAGAATATGCTCCTGCAAGAGGGGGACATTGTGCGAGTGAAAAATGTGACTCTTCCAAAGGGAACATATGTTAAACTTCAACCCCATACAAAGGACTTTTTAGACATCTCAAATCCAAAAGCTATGTAAGTAAACATCCTTTTTATGTTATTACTTATACTTGTTAATGCCTGTATCTTGGAAAAAGGGGTTCTTCAAGGTGAAAGGGTGTGCTATATTCAACATGCCTACACTGTGCTTGAACTTGTGACAATTGTATGATTTAGGGAGACCCTTGACAATAGACATGTATAGGACTTGGGAATAATTTTGGCGTTCTTTTTTAATTATTAGGATAACTACCATGAGTTCTTATGATTTATGTCCATATAGGAAAAGTGGTAGAGGAATGAATTGATGTGAGCTGGTAATTTGAGGACAATAAACTAGTAGGTGAATTTTTTCTTTTTCCTATATAGAACCAGAAGTCAACAAACCGATCACAACCCACCAATCTCAGTCCTACATTTTAAAGAACCAAAATACAATGCTCGAAATGCTGAAATTAAGGGAACTGATGGCATATAATCAAGCAATTAAGAACTTTGATTTAAGAATATATTAAATATTGTTTAAACTAAATCTCCTGTGAACTTTGCACTAAGCTTAGCATTCTGAAGAGCTCTTTACATTATATGTCCCTCAGTCTTCTGAATCCAGCCAATTATGTAACCTTGTTGGGTGAAAGGTTCAGTTTATTTGGAGGAAGAAAGAAGGATTTTTCTGGGGAGATGTGCTACTATGGCGGCGTTTTGGGTTATCTGGATGGAGAAGAACAAAAGACTTTTGAGATTTTAAGAGGGGATGATTTTGACATCTTGTGCAGAATTCGTTATTTTGTTTCTCTATGGGCGTCTATTTCTTCAGCATTTTCAAATAGTTCTTTTTTATTTTTATTTTTTATTTACTTAGATTGGTCTGCTGCTGTTAGATAATTTAGTGTTTTGTTCTTCTCTAGTTGGGGTTTACTGCTGGTGTTGGTGTTTTATGATCTTTCTTGAGTGCATTTCTTCTCTCTCTCTCTCTCTCTCAATCAAATCTTTCTTTTTATGAAAAATAAAAAGATATAATTGGGATCAGTAATGGCCCTTTTAGCCTTTTTGTCTTCTGTGATTTTTTTGATCCAACTGTGATTGTTGTTCCATTTGGAAGGGTAATTGGCCTATGACGTACTTGAGTCTGGTAGTATGAGGGCAATCAGTTTCTGGGATCTGGTGTTGGAAAAGGCAGAGAGACTATTATACAGTTGAAGCAGAGCATTTTTATCTTGAGGGGGAAGATTAACTCTTATCCAATCGGTTGTATGCCGCATGCATATCTACTATCTCACTCTTTTGGATCCATATTAGTGTGGCAAAAAGAAGTGAAAGTTTGATGAGGAATGTTTGATGGAAGGCATGTTGGAAGGAAGAAAGATTAGTTGGTTAGATGGGAATTGGTTTCACGAGTGAAGGAAAATGGGGGATTCGGTGTTGGAAATTTTGTAAGGAGAAATGAAGCTTTACTAAGACAATGGGGGAGGTTTTATCAGGAAAGTGAGGCTCTTTCTGTTGATGTCATTAGAAGTAAAGATGGGTTGGATGTCAATATGTACCTCCCAAGGTATTTCTTCTTTTGCTTATTATCGGTTTGGAGGGGGAAATGGAGTGAAAGTGAGGTTTTGGGTAGAGAACTGGGTTGGAGAGACAACTTTGGGTACTGTTTTCCTTGTTTATAAACTTGATATCCCTATTGCAAGGTTGTGTGCAGATCCTTCTCTTTTAAGTTGAAACTTTGGGTTTTGTAGAAATCTAATTAATCAGGAGGTGGGGAAGTTCACAGAATATTGGCTGTTTTGCAAAAGTTTAAATTGGTTCCTAATAGGCAGGATGGAAGATTATGGATGGAGTCTTCGGGAGATTTCTCATGAAAATCTTATTTGAAAAGTTAATGGACAACGTTTCTCTTTCTCTTTATTCCCTCTCATATAATTTGGAAAAGTTGTGATATGGTTCAGAGGAGACGACCTTCTTGGTGCCTCTCTCATTGGTGAGCGATGTGCAAACAGGATGCTGAAAGTTCAGAGAAGATTGTTTAGTGAGACCCAAATGAGCTGGTACGAACCAGTTCTTGTGTTGCCTAGTATTGAATGAAAGCTACAAGTTCTTTTGGGGAAATAAGACGGGTGACGTGCTGTGTTGGTAATCTTATGGGTTGCATGGATGGAGGGGAGTGAGGGATGAAAGAGGTGAATCTTTTGTGGGATAAGTTCGTTTTTGGGCCTGCTTGGGCATCGGTATCTTTTAGTTTTAGGAATCTTTCTTTTCATGCAATCTGTTATGCCTTGGTATCTTCTGTAAAGTTCTCTAGTTTTTCCAGTGGACTTTTTGTCCCTTATGTTGCATCATTTCTCCTGTTCTCTTATATGAATGTTTGTTTCCTATCCGAAAAGAAAGGAAAAAAAAAAGAAAAGATTACTGCTAGTATTTTTTTTCTTAGGTCTTTTTTTCTTCCCTCTTTTGGGTTGAAGAGGTGTTTCAGTTACTTGCACTCTAAAAACTCCCCCACCTTATTTTTTTTTTCCTTCCAATTATACCTTCTATGGTTGCAGAAATTAACTTCTACATCTCAGCCAACGAAAAATAAAAAATCTTTAATCAGCGCATGTATGGCAGTCTTAATTTTTCTTTTTAATCATTTCTACAGGTTAATTAATTGTTCTATAAATGTATCTTTTGAATATCCTGCTATGTCTGCGATTTGACATATCATTTTATTTTTGTCTTGCAGCTTGGAGACAACACTAAGGAATTTTTCCTGCTTGACCACTGGGGATAGTATTATGGTAGCATACAACAACAAGAAGTATTATATAGATATTATTGAATCAAAGCCTTCTAATGCAATAACTATAATTGAGACAGACTGTGAAGTGGACTTTGCACCTCCTCTTGATTATAAGGAACCTGAAAAGCCTGTGGCACCTGTTCCTCTGAACAAGGGAACAGCTCAAGGTACAGATTTCTTTATCCTCATTGCCATCACTGGTCCTGTTTGCCATTTACTTTCTTCGTTGAAGGTATTCCTACTTGATTTCTGTGTGGCTTTTTCCTTCCATTTTTTTTTCCGGGTTTTCTCTTTTCAGAAGTCTAGTGGTCTTATATAGTTTGTTTTTGCATGCGAGCTGCATAATTGAATTTGATGCTTTAACGTTTTGTCATTATACAATTTTGTTGATGCACATACTTCTAGAGGCCGCACATAGGTGTTGATTGAAAATTTGAAATATATTAACGGGGGTTCGTTTAGAATGAATCTTGGCTTGATAAATTTACAAGTTTTGCAAAGTTAGCTTATCGCTTTGACCTTCTTATCTGTGAATTTAATAGTCTTTTCAGAATCCTGGAAATCCAATTTTCTTACCGTTGGCAACCTGGTTCAATATAGTTGCAGAAAACACAAAACCTCGACACAATTAACATTGCAGTACATTTAATTCTGTAAAATGCTTACAAATTTTCTGCTTGAAGGCTGGTGTATTATATATGACTATATTTTCTCAAATAACACAGTGCATGGCGTGAAATGTTTAATGTTCAGATAGTGGTATTATTTTAACATAGTCTGAGGTCTCCATTGTACAAAAACAATAAAATTCAAGAAGTGATATGGGTTTCCGGTTTTCTTGCAGTTGAAGAGGATCCTTCTGCGAGTGAACCGAAATTCAACCCTTTTACTGGAGCTGGGAGGCGCTTGGATGGGAAGCCTTTGAAGTATGAGCCAGCACCAGCTTCCTCCTCAGGGTCCAAAGACAAGAAACCAGTGGTTGCCAATGCAGGATCTAGTTCTGCAGGATCTAGTTCACAAACCATCAGTCGACAGGCTCAGGGAAAGCTTGTTTTTGGAGCAAATGCCAACCGTATTCCAAAGGAGACACCGAAGGTACTCTTGTTTCATGATTTTGCACGACCTTTGAATTACATAACCAAACTGTTATTCTAGGGCTGACCATAATACCAATTGTACTTTCTTTTTTCTGTTGTTCAGAAGGAAGCTACAAAAGATACTAAACAAGAGCAGCAACCCGAAAAGAAAGAAGATCCCAAGTTCCAGCCATTTACGGGGAAAAAGTACTCGCTTAGGGGTTGATTGGATTCTGAAATCATCTGTTTATTTTTAACTTATGTTGCTTCCGCCATCTGACCTCTGGTTCAGATTGGCTGAATACTAGAAGATTCTAAACTGATCTCAGATGTAATATTGAATGAAACATTACACTTACTGAAACTGAGGATAGAAATACAACTGGACTTGTTTGTGAAGCATCAGTTTTCTTTCTCGCACCTTGGATCCTTTGCTTAATGTCATTATTACTACGTTGAACTTGAGCTCATTCTGGCCTCCACCCAAATACTGAGCTCTATCATAACTGCCTCTGATAGAGTTCCCAACCATGAAGTTAGGGCCACTAGTTGAAGTAATAGCCAGTGGCTGCTATTCAATTTGAAAAGAACAAATGATGCGGGTAAGAATAGCGACTAATATACAGGGGCTACTATGAAGTAACAGTGTCTCATTAACATTTATTTTGTGATATCATTGTTTCTTTGTATTTTATGTTTCATGTGAAAAATTGAACACTTCCTGAGAGTAGCTAGAGTAGCTAGACAGGATTCCAAGAAGAAAACAAATACATAGGGAAACTAAGGGCTTAATGCCCAAAACACACCATGACTTTTACCCTAGTTGTCACTAACTTATCAATTTTACTAAATTGTGCACTGACTTATCAAGTAATTTCTACCGTTATGTGTCATCACGAGCCAAATACATGAACGTAATTTGATCATTTTACAGTTTTATTGTTATTGATTTGGACCCTGATAAAGTAGAACATTATATTGAGACTTGTGAGCTAGATTACCCGATTTACTAAACGAGGACAATACAGACCTAGTGCTGCATTAGGAAAGATCCGAAGCAACAACAAATGACAATCGATCGATGATGGATACTTGTCATTTGATGATGTGAAAGATGCTAACAAGGGCATCACGATGCAAAGATATTTAATGATGAAGATAAAGAAAGTCAGAAATGCTTTGACAGTTGATGTTCGAACTTGAGATTAGTGAAGGTTAAGTAAACAACTTCACGTCTTCATTCGTAATGATTGTATAAAAAGATTCACCTCCAAAGTGATTTCAGGTTCTTTGAATTGCTAGAAAAAAATTCTTGTACATGAGTGTTATTTCCAAAAAAAAATAGGACAGGACATCAAGAGGTTTTGCTTTTCCAAACATGCAAGACCACAAGCCAGTAAAACTAGTGTCCTTTCCCTTGAACTGAAATGATCAATAGATTCCAGAACTAATAAGTTGAACAAATTAAATAGAGAAGCTAGCTATAGCAGACACAGTCCACTTTCCTACCAATGAGTAATGTCCAATAGAACAGAAAGTGAATGCATGGTGATATAATCATGTCTGATAATAGAAATTATAGTCAATATGATGCCAAATATAACATTGAAAATCATGTATGATAATAACAAGTTAAGGAACCAAACAAGCAGTGAAATTTGAACAGAAACATATTTTGTTAATGAGTACATAATAGTATAATACTGTATGTAGTAGATTTTGTTATATAAAGAATCAATCGTTGGACCCAAATACAACCTAAAACAACTGTGAAAACAAACATAAGAAATGATATGCCAGTAGTGTTTTACAGGAAAAGAACATTAGTACAGCTGTACAGGAAAAAAGAAAAATCAAAGAACCAAGTATAGGTCAGTACAGAAGAAGCAGAAGTAGCAGCAGCGGCAATCCTTCTACAAATGTTAGCTTTGGTCAAAGAAGAGCACATATCATCAAAAGATTCCGTATTTTCTTTTCAAATAAGCATGTTAGTATCTTACTAAATATATCAAATTGACATTAGCACAAAATGAGTCGAGAGTTACATAGAAGCCAAACAACAACTCTTGAAAAGTCCATTCACTGCAAAATAGCAATCAAGAAGATGCTTTCACTACTGACACAAGGAAACAGAGTAGCACAACAGATATACTAAGTTGCACTTTGTTTTCAAAGTTTGGTTACATAAGAAATAAGAACCTTTTTGCTTTTTCTTTTTCCATAAAAAGAAAAAGATTGATTCTTAATCAAAACCATTCAGCCAAAACAATAAAACTCACCTTAACACTGATGTAATAGAGGTCCTGCTTTCATTAACTATGCAGTATCTCTAAATATTGTGCAGTTTTAGACCTCTCAATTAGTTGATAACTCTTTGACAAAGTTTTCGATCCTAACCATGGACACCTATACTGTAAAGAGGGCATATGGGAACAAAACGATGCAAAATTAGAGGTACAATTTGATCACTAATATAGAAAGCACTCAACACCTAACCGGAAGCATATGGTCACAGTTATACTCTAACCAGTAAACATACATTAGAAATGACATGAGAAAAGTGGGATTGTTTGCACTCTCATAAAATTATTCTGTTGAATACCATCTTTGTTACCCTATAAAGCAAACATCGAAGTATAAGCATCCAGCTGAGCAGAGAGAGCCTAATTAAGCTTAGAAGATTCCGACAACTATCATAGTAGCACACAACCAAATATAGTGTACAAGGAAAAAACTAAAATTATCAAAAAACAAATTCAAGTTGCGACTTGTCATAACATCTACTTTATTCTCAAGTACATCAATTAAAGTTATGGCATGAAGAAAAATTTCCGAAACCCGTTGATAATTATCGAGATTACGAATTTAATCCCGATTAACTTTCAAATAAATCTCTTAATTTCTTCCTGGGGCTCACTAAGTTCTTGGCAAGGAATGTCATATTTCTGCCCAATAGTGGTTACTGCTCTGTATACTTGAAGCATTGTAGACCTCTGATATGGATATGGCTGGACGCAGTCAGACGCAATTTTAAGGAACTGAATGATGTCATCATCAAACCCTTGCCCAATCAGATGTTTATCAATGGCATCATTCAAAATGAATGAGCTAGTGGAAACATGATCAATCCATTCAACCAAAGTCTTGTGCAGACTGTTTGAAGAACCACCAGTTATATGCTCCTTTCCTGTAATTAGCTCAACAAGCACAATTCCATAGTCATACACATCCTTCTTCACAAAATCTGACTCCCACATGCCGCTGTTAACAAACTGCCCCGAATCACTGTCATTTGAGCACACAAAAATTACTCCTCCACGATTCGAGATGATTGTGTCTCCAAAGTTGGATATGTTGGGTTCAAAGTAGCGATCAAGAAGTATACAGTTTGAGCTTAGGCTGCGGTGGACTATCCGGAACTTGGTGTTGTGGTGGAGACGTGCCAAGCCTCTTGCAACCCCAACGGCGATTTTAACCCTCAAAGGCCATTCCAAAATCTTATTATTAGCATCTGCCACAGGGTGTAACCAATCATAGAGGTTCCCATTTGACATGTATTTGTACACAAGAAGCTTCTCATTGTTGTGTATGCAGAATCCGAGCAGGGGAACCAAGTTTTCATGCCTCAATCTGCTCAGAGCAAGTAGCTCAGATATGAATTGCTTCTCAGATTGTTCAGAGTCGTGATGTAACCTCTTAACCGCAAGAAACCAACCATTTGCAAGGGTTGCCTTGTACATAGTCCCCATCTTTCCAAATCCAATGACATTGTCCAAACTGAAACTGCCAGTTGCTTTACTCAGTTCTGTAAAGCTCATTCTATTGATTATTGTTTCAAACCTGCTAATCTGTGTTGAACAAAATAATAATAACATTACTTTTTCTACAGATACTTGTATGTATCTTTAAAAAACTGTTAAAAGGACAATATGATAAACAAAATAAAATCATTGTCAAGTGCATGTTGTTCAGAAAATGAAATGAAATCAAGCTCTATATATATGCACTAAATTAACTCAAGTCAACTAGGCAAGCAATTAATTCAAGAGAGAGAGAGAGAGAGCGCTAGCAGACCTGTTTTTTGAGAAATTTTTCATCTTGAAACTTGATAGGTTTATTATGAGTTTGTTTTCTCTTGTTTCTCTTTTCTAACATAGAGAATGCTATCCACCTCATCTCCATTTTGATTTCTGTCCAAGGCACGCAGCAGGAGATAAACATGGCTATGAATGAAAGCGCATAACCAATTCCAAAGGGAACTTTGAAGGAATGAACATCTGATTTCCTTTTGTTGTTGTGGTTGCTGTTGCAGGGTTCCAAAGGAACCCCACAGAGTCCTTTGTTATGTGCAAAACTGTCCCGTGTAATAAAAGGATGATTATAAATAAATGGAGGAACTGGCCCTGACAAGAGATTATTAGCGACCCTAAAAATCTTCATCCGGTCAAGCATGGCTAGTTGAGTTGGTAGTGAACCAGTTAGTCGGTTGTGGTGAAGTCGAAGCACATTAAGATAGCTGCAGTTGGCAAGAGTGGCTGGGACTTGACCAGAAAAGTTGTTGTTGGAGAGATCAAGGCCGGTCACATATGGAAGCAAATCAGATATGTCCGACGGGATTGGCCCTGACAGTTGATTGTGGGCAAGGTTTAACTGCACTAAGCTTTGGCAGTCTGCGATGCCCCGAGGGAAATTGCCCTTAAGCCCCATGCCGGAGAGGTTGAGGCTGAGGACTTTGTTCTCGTGAGCGTGCCAGCACTCCACACCACGAAACTCGCAGATAAAACCTTCTGTATTGTTGTTCAAGTTCCAGTGGCCAAGGGAACTCAAAGGGTCCTCCAACGATTCTTTAATAGATTTCAAGCAACGGATATCACTCGGAACTTGGTGTTCAGCATGACAAAATAAGGTAAATGTACCTGGTTCTGATGACCAAACAAATAACAGGACCACAACCACCGCGGCAGCTACCTTTACAGCCATTCTTAGGTGTCCACAGTTTATCAGCATACCGTCAAACAAAGCAGCCATGCAATTTCATGTCGAAAAAATTCAACTTAATTCGAACCAACTCCTAAAGCACAAATAAGATATATAATATATATAGCAAAAACAAGAGGGATCGATGTCGAGAACAAGGACGTGCACTAAGAAACTAGACTGAAAGACGTGGCAAAAATAAGTTGACTAGTCTACTCCATGGATAACCAAGTCAATATAACCAAGTCAATATAACTAAGGTCACGTTTACCATAACCAAGTCAAGCTCATCATCAGATTGAGACGATGGTTCCTCGCTGTTTCAGAGAAGAAATTAAGGATAAGAGATCAAATTTACTATTTTATCCATTCAAATTAAGCATAATGATTGAAAGGTCATGCAAGCAGGGTTCACTATCCATGTCTCCATGAGTCACGAGGCTAGGATATATAGACTAGAAACTTTCAAAGGATGAATGTAGATCGATTTAATTAGTTTGTTAGGGTCAAAGTCATCAGTCAACACAAGTCATGGTGAGACTGTGAGAGTGTGAGACTCGCCATTTTTACTGTATCGTAAAAATCAAGAACTAGAGCTGATTTCTGCTCACAACTCAGACTATAAAATACAAACACCCAATGGAGGGGTTAGTTAATTAGGACATGCAACTTTTAATTAACTAGCTAGCAGCTGCTTGCAAGGCCAGGCTACAGTTCGAGCAAGCACGATCAATATATAACATAAAGGATCGGAGCTGCCAACGCCACAGGCTCAAGCAACTACTACTTCAATTCCTTGAAACAATTAACTACGTACTACACGTACAGCTAGTAGACACTAATTAAAAATC
Source organism: Rubus idaeus (assembly GCA_030142095.1). Classification (NCBI taxonomy): domain Eukaryota; kingdom Viridiplantae; phylum Streptophyta; class Magnoliopsida; order Rosales; family Rosaceae; genus Rubus; species Rubus idaeus. The sequence goes on along the minus strand of CM057966.1, from coordinate 8,233,204 downwards.
GATCTTGTAGCTAGCTAGCTAAAATTTACTTAATTCGATCTCTTTTTTGCTTAATTAATACAATAATCGGGCGGTCTACAGACAACTTGTAGGCTGAACCGAACCGGCAGATGCTCCACCGGCATGGGTACATGAAGCTACAGCTGCTTGGTACTTTGAACTACAATTGAATTTCACTGCAACTTCCGTTGCTGATGTACCATGAATGTCTTGATATGTTCATTTTTTTTGGTGGCAGTCATTAGGAACTCAAATGGTTGGCATTCCCATGTTGTGTTGGAGTCCTTGGAAACCTATATAAAAAACATTTGAGCCATACTACTACAATTGATTCATTTGCTTCCTTCTCATCTTCCTTGGCTGCTTCTTGGGTGGTAACTAGGGATTAATCAATCCAGATCAGAGCTAGATTCTTCTATTCCATTCCCACAATACCAGATCCAGATTTTTTTTTTCCCACAGGGCGTACATAAATTAAGAAGTGGCTCTATTGTCAGACAGGATTTATCTTTTTCTTCCGGTCGAGTTCCTTGTCTAAACAGTTCAAAGGATGTTTCCCTTAAGCTCGTTTCTCTAGAAGTGATCGGTTTTGATAGTCAAATTTCCTGCTGTTGAAAGGCTCCCCTCAATTCTGTCATTACCCGTCCACATCTGATTTCATGTCTTATTCAGAAGTTTCATAATTTTCAAAATCTTTCATTGCCTATCAACATACAGGCCCCGAATCTTAGATAGCAAATAATCAAATTGTTCCAACTATAAAGATGGCTTCAGGAAGATGCATTCGATTCATCCAAACCTTACGATGAAGTCACTTTGCCAAAACGACCAGAGAAAGTTTCCATCTATGTACAGTAAGTATTTACTGTTTACTTTTCAATTTTTGATCTATCATTCATACATCGTAAATCCCATACCAGAATTTCACATTCTAATCCAAAAGTGTTAACTCTACATGCCATTTTGCAAGCCAAGCTCCATTTGTCTCAAGGTTCATTGCCCAAAATATCTAAACCTCTAGGCACACACTAAACAAAGTGCTAGTGCTTGATGTCTTAAAAAGTTAAGATTGCCATAAAAAAGAAAAAGTTATCCAATTTCATTTGTTTTACAATTAAGCCATCTACTTGATCAAAAAATCGTAATAATTTGAATGCAGTAAACTCTCAAGAAAATTGTCTATATCAGCAGGGAACAGAAATTTGAAAAATATAATGCATATTCTCATAAATTCTCCAGAAAGTTACATAGCCAGGAATATAAAAAAAGAACAACTACTATCATCTCTTAGTAGCATCATCCGCATAACTACATACCATGTAAGTGATTATGATCTACAAGAAGATCAAGGGTTGGCTAACCTTTCTAAAGCTGCAAATCTAACCACTTTTCGGAAGGCTTCCGTTTTCTTTTCACGCGTGTTGCTCCAGGATCCTCTGCAATATATATATATATATATATATATATATATATATATCCAATGTGTCCCATTAAAACAAGGTAAGAAAAAAGTAATCGAAAATCTAACCACAAGCTCAAGGTCTCAAAGGAAAGTACAATAAAAGTGAAGATGCCAAGAAAAAATTAGTAACAATGGTTTCAACCCAACATAAGATTCAACTCTTGGAATTACAAATTCAAGACAACAATTCAAAACACGCGCGCGCACACACACACACAAATATGCATGCAACATCTAATTTTACCTTCAAGTGGACTTGATGCATGATTCATTGCACGTCCATTTGGTCTGCCATCTTCTGAAAGAGGGGAGCCAGAATTATTACTTTCCACCAACTTTGATGAACTTTCTAAGCACTTATCTTGTTGCTCAGGAGCATCAGGAGAAGGAATTGCTGGTAAAAAGCATAGCTCTTCCTGTGACATATCTGAATCACTGAAAGCTGAATCCTTATCTACTGTCACAATATCAACTTCATCATCTTCATTAACATTAGATTCTTTGGCCTGCATATATACATTTATATTAGACAACTGAAAATCAGCAAAAAATCTGCCCAGATTTAATCTCCTCTCACCTTTTCAGTTTCGGGGATCAGATCAAATTCATCTTCTCGTTCTATGTATTCCTCATTTTCCTCAAGCTCTTTAAAATCAGGAGCAAATGCACTCCAGTTTTCAGTGTAATCTTTGGCCCAAATATAAACCAAGCCAGTCAAGGAAACAGAGACAACAATGGGATGAACGGGATGCCACACTAAATCGATCAAGGCTTCCTTTGGTCCTTCAAGAATTTTCACAAGATGCCCGGCCCTGTCCCATATGTAAATCTTGTGTTCTCCTTTGCTTGCAGAACCACCAATTACCCACTCACCATCACCACTAAAACAAGGTGCTTTCCAATGCATCTTTGTGATGGTATCTTGAAACTCACGGAAAAGTGTTAAGCACTTTGATCCAACAACTTTCAACTTCTCAACATCATCTAGACTATTAAGGGTCTCATTTAAGCCATTTAGGGCTTTAAGTACATCTTTCAAGGGCAGAAGGTTTTCGTAAATCCTTATTGTTCTATCATTTGAATTTGTAAGCAGATACTGACCATTCCTGCTGAACACTATGTTCTTAATCACAGAACCTCCAGAAGTAGGAACCATGGCAAGCACTTGGACACTTTTATAATCTATTAGAAGTATTTCCCCTTTGGAGTTCCCTGCATACACCAGATCCCCATACTTATTAAAGCAAGCAGCAGTAGGAGAAAACGGGGGTGTTCCATCTGAGATTTTATTCCGCGATGGAGGGGCAAGTCCTGGGTTAGAGTCCGGAATGGAAACTGGAAGCATAGTTGCCCCTCCTGTATTCAAGTCAACAATCATGGGAGCAGATGAGAGAGGGCAAGCCAGGCAGAGAGATGGAGTAGAGGAACCAGGATGTAACCGAGCTTGTAGAGGGGTTTGTTGCAGTATCGTTCTTGTTATCTTCTCACCACTGACAACATCCCATAATGTCAACGACTTGTCAGCTGCAGACACAAGAACACGATGACCATACTTTGACCAACATACACTTGTTATGGCAGCAACACAGTCTTTATCATGAAGCTCCTTAGCAATGCCCCTGGTCTCAAAATCCCATATTATGCAATTACCATCAGAGCACCCAGCTGGCCAAAAATATCAAAACCACAAATCAACTGTGAGAAGCAGATTACTTGGACAATCTCCAGTAAATATTGGAAGACAATGATTAATTTAAATGAAAACAAAAAGTAATAAGTTTTAGGTTTCCTGAAAAAGATTCCTATATATATCTACAATTGTCAAACAATCAATATCATTGAAATAAAATTACAGCCTAGAGCAATTGAGACTAAAAGACATCAACACCTAACGAATTGCTGGTATCATAGCCCATTTACATATTCATCTCCACCACAATAATTAAATTCATGAATCTACAGGACATGGTGTGGGATGACTATTAACCAGCTTATTATGCACCCCCACACAATTGAGAAATTGACTCAAATTCAAGATTGAGACATGATAACTATACACCTGTAGAAGGTGCCAACAATAAAATATAGTCCCAGTTAGTAACATGTATGACCTGATCGATATATTTTAATTTGGAAAGTTCAGCTGAATTCAACAATTTAGTTACTTCTCAATCATATAGAGTCCAAAAATCTAAAAACATATGAACCAACATATATCCATTACACTGATAAAGCAGTAAATAAAAGCTAGTTTGGACAACGAAAGGCCTATCAACATGCAGTTTAACCATACTTATTATCGTATAGAAATTTCTATAATGAATGCATCGCCTCAACTTATGAGGTTCTTGTCGACAGTAGCTTCTAAAATGAATGTGCAGCAAAAGAAATTCATGTTACTATCAGATCTAATTTGTCCCATAATTGTGGATTATTATTATTATTTATCACAGGATGTTAAAAGTTGTGGATTGAAATCCTTATATTACTTTCAATACAAACAAGAATGGGATAAAGGGCAAAGAAGAAGAAATAAGAAGCTTATAGTACAGTGGTTATGGTGTTCTACGCCCAATGTACTGGAAAATTCACAAGTTATTTTCCATGAATAAGCAATTTGTTGAGCAAAAAACCAATTGGGAAATTAAAAAAGTAGAAGAACAGCAAAGAAAAAAAAATAACTAAACACATACCAGCAAAGGCAAAGCACTAAAACAGAAACGGTAAAAGTATAATGGAGAAAAGCGTGGTAGGAACATACCAGCAAGAAGGGTACCACGGCGATTGAAGGCGATGCATTTCATAACCCCATGTTCCAAATACTCCTCTATCACTTCTGGGAAATCCCCTTGCAGTGGGTCTTTACCAAATACAAATTGCAACAAATTAGCTATTTAATCTGATTTTATTACAGCCAAACCAATCATTGTGCTCTGATTTTATTACGGACAAAATAAGAGGCAAATTATTGAACAAAAAGCAAACTAGCATGAGGAAGTGGGAGAGAGAAGCTTACCGATTATTGAAGCGTTCATCCTTGCCCTATCTGGGTCTCTCTCGTTGGTGATGTACTTCCAAGCTAGAGCAAACCCATTGATGACATGAACAACCTAAGAAAACCCAGTACGGGTTTTGATAAGTCAATACGCAAAAAGAAGAAAAGCTACAGCGAACCCATTAATTACATGAACCCACTCAAGCTACAATTCCTATGCACCAATTAATCAAACCCAATTCAAAACGAAAAAGGAACAATTTCTTCTTCTTCAAGACCAATTTTACTGCTTTCATAAAACCTAAAAAAGCAGTAAAACAGAAATTAAAACCCCATAAGTCGTAACCCAAAAATCAAAGAAAAATCGAACCTTTGGAAGAATGTCTTAACCTGCTGCGAAGGAAAATTCTACAGCTCCGAACAGATCATGAAGAAATTTGAAATTCTGGCTTAGGCCCAGCAATCAGAGCTGTTGAGGATTTGGCAGAGCACAAGGAAAGAGTGAGAGCAGCAGAGGTTTTGGAGGTTTATTCAAGTTTCTTTCGGATTTGCAATGAGATGTTATTTCATAATTTCACTTTTTTTCTATGTAAATTACTGATATACCCTTATGTTCTGAATTCCTATGTGAGTATTTAATTAAAAACTCGAGTGTATCGTACCACGGGGATCGATGTCCCTAGACCATTCTAAGTAATGTGCAACCAAACTTTAGCAATGATGTGAAGACAAATGAAGTGTATATGCACATTGATAAATGATGTCCCAATTGGTTATGTGATTAGCGAATCAGGTTTCTATCCAAAAAACTCATTTACTGGCTACAACAGTACCCCGTTTCTCTTCCTTCTCTCTAGACTTCTAGAGAGAGTAGATTTGAGATTCCTCCTCCCCCTCTCTCTTGCCCAGATCTAGCCCTCGTCGGTTCTAGATCTTAAGGATTGAGAGTCGGGGGTGGCAACTCGTCCGGGCTTCTTGTCCCAACGGCCAGTTGTAAATTGGCTTATCCAACTACTAGCCTCGATTGGTTTTTTTTTGTTGTAAATAGTTAATTTTATTTTGATTTTTCAGTCATCAATTGTATGTTTAAATAAGTTATTTTCTTTCCTCAAACTGATATAATAAAAAATTAATTAAGAAAAACTGCAATTGTAGATTTTCTGTTAAGAGTAGTTACCCACGTTTTGATTAATCATTTTTTTTAATTTTAATATTTTTTTAATTTACCATTATATCCTTTAAATATTGAATTATTTATTTTTTGAAGTTTAATTAAGGAAGGGAAAATGGTGGGATTTTAAAAATTTAACCATAAGACGTATTCTCTTAATTAATAGAGGAGGAATTCTATTGAGACCTCTAAATTTCCTCACCTGACCTCTTTCTGTTTTGATTTATTAAATTACTTATTTATCTTAGTGTAAAATGACATATATGGACAATAAATAATAAACCCAACACTTTAATTTTTCTATAGACTTCTAATTTAGTTTTGACGACATAAACTCTAAACTCACATCTTGGTATACGCGTGCGATCTCTTCCTCAAACTATGAACACTAATAAACATAAGAACTTATAATTAATTGAAACAAGTTAATCTTTATTTACGGAGATTCAATTCATGGTTTTGGAACCCTCAAAAGAGTTATTGATTGATGATATCAACTGTTGTTAATCCCACTACATTTATTGATCATAAGATTTTTTTTTCGTTGGTATTGATTGACGATTAGTTTCGTTGGTGTTAATCTCACTACTCTTGAACTTTAACTGATTTTGATAAAAACTTAATTGACGTTAGTTTTGAGTTCAATGTTCATGCCTTAGAATTTTGTTCTCATAGTTTGCTACAGGTCTAATACGTACTAGAATATACAAGATTTGATTCAATCAACGGAAGTTTTAGAATTTTTTGGTGAAGTTTTTTGGTCTATAAAAAACAAATGGAGGTGTAATGAGTGAATTAGAGGTATAATAAGTAATTCATTGTTCTTTACGTAAATTATAGAACTAAAGTTATTTTGAGAATTTAAAAAGAGGTATAGTGAGTAAATTGCTTTATTTTAAAAAAAATGTAGAGAATATGAGAGGTCATGTGAGAAATTTGTATGTTTCAATAAAAACTCTCTTAATAGGATATTGCATGAGATTTTTTTTCAATTCTGCAAGCAATATTGTTCTTCTCAATAAAAAAGTTCTTTTAAATACCAACATTTTAGGCCTGTTTGGGACTACTTTTGAAATGCCTAAAAGTGTTTTTCAAATTTGGTAAAAGCACTTTTATACAAAGAAGCATTTGTCAACTTTTATACAAAGAAGCATTTGTCAAATACTTCTCAAAACCACTTCTGAGTGTTTCTAAAACTCACCCACAACACATTTTATTTTTTTCAAGAAGCATTTGTCAAATACTTCTCAAAACCACTTCTGAGTGTTTCTAAAACTCACCCACAACACATTTTATTTTTTTCAAATTTTTTCAATTATTTCAAAATCGCTTTTGGGTCTCCGAGAAAAGCAATTTCAAACAGTCCCATAATTAAACAATATGCTGGGGTAAATTCATTACTCTTTTTTCTTTGAAGCAAATTTTAATTTCTTTATTTTTCTTCAGTACAACGTGATTGGTTTTACCCACCGCTGGGCCGCAGTTTTGGATTTCTTCTTACTTATCTACTTTTTTTGTTCTTCGTAACCCACTGCTGTTGTCAGTTTACAAACCAAGGGTTGGATGCAGCATGAACAAGGTTGAAGATTCTACAGCACCTCCCTCGCTCTGCTAGGGTTAGGACCTAGCGGGGGCGATCTTCATCTTGCCGGGTATTGGGGGCTTACCCTCGGCTTCTCTGCGTGATTAGGCTCCAAGATTTGCCCTTGGCGTAGTCTTGGTGGGTGGTTCGACAGTGGTTGAAGGTTTGGGTGCATGTTATTCAATTCAAAGGTTTTGGAGGCACGGGTTAGTCTCCGACTCGGGTTTGGCGGCCGGCTTTTGTTTGTTGATTTGCTGTTTCGTTGGCTTGATGGCTTGCTGGGGCGGTAGACCACCGGATCTGAGGGTTGTGCGCCGGTGAGGTGGCTCGGTGGTGTGGATTGCGGCGGTGTCCAGGCTGTGGCCGGTGGGGAAGCTCCTTGCTTCTGGTGTAACCTTTGGATCTTGTTTCGGGTCACAAGGTGAAGCCAAAAGTTGGGTTTTCTTACTTGGGGCAGTTGTGCTTTGGGTTTGCAAGGAGGGTGTTTTGCCACCCTCACCTGTTACTTAGCGGCTCGAAGTGATCCTTCTCAAGTTTTGGACCTTCTTGGGGGATGGATCTGTTTTTTTGGTCCTCAAATTCTTGTCGATTTAATCTAGATCATGACTTCTTTTTGGAGTTGGTAATTATCTTGGATTTGATTGGCGTATTTCAAGCGGCTTATGAAGAAGGAGTTGCTCCTATTTGTTAGCTGGGATGTGGCATTTTGTTTGTACCACAAATGTGTGTAAGCAGAGAGAGTGGTAGTATGATTTTTTCTAGAGGACACAGAGTTTTTTCCTTATTTATATAGTTCGCTTAACCGCGAGCTCAATCTGTCTTGTAATAAGTGATATTTGTCTAAGTAGGAAGTCGGCCAAGAGATTAATCTGGCTACTCTAGTTAGGTGTATGTATGACTCTGACCTTTGATTTTGATTAATTTTCTTTTTAAAAAAAAAAGGTTGGATGCAGCATGCGGCTGTGATTGGCCCGTGTCATTTAAATAGCCATCCGCGTGTCCTACACGGTCCTAAGAGTACATATTACTGGAGCACACCAGAAGTTTCGGGAATCCGATTAGTATTCCAAATGGAAATATCATACCCATTTCCGACCTGACCATAATCAAGAAGGTGAAGAATCAGTTCGTGCATCTAAAAAAGAATCACAAAGAAAATAATTTTTTAATATCAATTTCATAGCCCACGCGTTTTCTTTATGCATCTACAAAGGAATCACAAGGAAAAAAACAACCTAATTAAACTTCAAATATATAAATAGCTGATTGTAGCTGATGATCTGAAGAAAAAGATAAATCAAGAGAGAGCATCCTCCTGTATTTTTCTACTAATTCTTCTCTTAAAAATCCCAAGCAACCCCTTCGGATCCACGATCTAGCTAGGTAAGTCTTAGTGCCATATATGTTTGTGTTTCGTTGTCTTCATCATGTTGTTATTTGTTATCGGAGTGCAATCTTTCAAGTGTCTGAATTTTTGTTACGTTTTCTAACGCAGGCAAGACATATACAGTTGTCTGATTTCGGGAGTCAAGAATGGTTAATGTAGGGGACTTGTTTGCGGGGGCTGCTGTTGGAGGAGCATTTGGACCGGTGTTTGATGTGTTCAGGGAAGTGGTAGAGAAGACGGTCGCGTTTAATCCCACCCTGAAAAGTGTCAAAACCACGGTGGACTCTTTAGCGTTGTTGATCCCGCTGATAGAAGATCATAACCAGAAATTGGGTGGTAACCGACAAGGGGAAGTGAAAGAACTGAAAGAGAAAATGGAGGAAGGCAAAAAGCTTATTGAAGAGCTGTTGGAGGTGAATGAGTGGAACTGCTTGAAGGCTCATTACACCGACCAACTTGTTGATTTGGATGAGTCTCTGAAGCTACTGTTGGAGATATTGCAGGTTCAGGAAGTGATTGATGTGAAGGAGGGCTTGGCTCTGACAAAGGATATTAGTAAGGATGCGAAGGAGGGCTTGGCTCTGACAAAGGAGGTCTTGGCTTTGTTAAAGGAAACCTTTGACATTAGTAAGGATGCGAAGGAGGGCTTGGCTCTGACAAAGGATATTAGTAAGGATGCGAAGGAGGGCTTGGCTCTGACAAAGGACATTAGTACGAATGCGACGGAGGGCTTGGCTCTGACAAAGGACATTAGTAAGGATGCGAAGGAGGGCTTGGCTTTGTTAAAGAAAATCTTGGCTTTGTCAGAAGAAAACCGGAACCAAGTTGTTGGATTCGATGATACTCTTAAAGCAGGACTGTCAGATATACAGAAATTCCAGGAAGTAATGTTCCAGCGATTGATGAGAAAACTTGAACGGAATGGAATGGCAAACAAAGGTGACTTTCTTGGAAAGATTTCTGAAAACTTTATATTTTCTGTCAATAATTAGATGTTTAGATAAGGTATTTGCTTTATATATACAAAAAAGAAAAAGAAAAAGCAAATTAACACACGCTCTATAAGAGGCTCGTGTGTGTATAATATATATATATATATATATATATATATATATATATATGTGAATGATGTCATATCCAATTGCTATTTGTTTTTCTTTTCCTTTGTTATTAGAAAATATTAATTTTTTGGACCAAAAAAAAAATAAAATTAATTTGTAAGTCTATTGTCCAAATCAAGGTGATGGAGAACAAGAATCTCAAGCTGATGATTACGGTGAGGAAGAAGTACAGGACTCTCTTCAAGATGTAGAGCACGAATCTAATGCGGCCGAGGATGAATCAAATGATTCAAAAAAAAGATTGCGCCCCAGAAAGAAGAAGAATGGTCGTACAGGTAAGCAAGGAGGAAGAAAGTATTCCACACTTCTTGGTCAAGCTATGGAAGCTGCAATTAATTTTGCTCCAGATGGAGAACAAGAATCTCAAGATGATGATTATGGTGAGGACACTACTCAAGATGTGGAGCACGAATCTAATGCGGCTGAGGATGAATCAAATTATTCAAAAAAACGATTGCGCCCCGGCAAGAAGAATATTGATTCTAAAGGTAAGCAAGGAGGAAGAAAGTATTCCACACTTCTTGGTCAAGCTATGAAAGTTGCAATTAATTTTGATCCAGATGGAGAACAAGAATCTCAAGATAATGATTACAGTGAGGAAGAAGTACATGACTGTCCTCAAGATTCAGAGAATGAATTGGATGAGCTCAACCGCAGGCCGCTAATTGATCAAAATGTGCATGACAATGCATATATTTTTCAAGATGTGGATCAAGAATCTGGTGCTATTGAAAAAGAATCAACAGATTCAAAAGAGCGATTGCGCCTCCATAAGAAAAGCCCTTCTAGTCGTATCAGGGCCGGCCCTCGGGCAAGGCCGACAAGACCTGTGTTTTAGGCCCCAAATTTGTAGAGGTCCCCCAAAAAAATTTATATATTATACACTTCAGAAAAAAAAATTATATTAATTTTATTTTAACCAATATGGCCTCAGTGCCTCACGTGGAGCAGCTTCCTTAGTACCTTTATTCTTCTAGTTTTTAGAAAAAGTTGGTCTGAGTCTCTTTTCCCCAAACTAGACAGAGAGCAGTCCAAAAGAGAAAAAAAGAAAAGGAAAAACAGGTGAATAGTTAAAGTCTGCAGGTTTGAACAATTTCAGAATTTTGAAGCAAATTTTGGGCTTTTGTTTGATTTGAATAAGTTAAAGTCTGCACACACATATAGTTTGAAGAGTTTTTATGCTAATCTTTCAAATTTAATGAAGCATGGAGAGATTTCTGATCTTAATGAGGATGATTTTTATCATGATTTACGAGTGTTGCGTGATCTTTTACCAACCGAAACAAAAAGAGTCATTGACGTGTTGAATTATATTAAAGACATGGATGAATGTTACCCAAATGCCTGGATTGCTTATAGAATTTTGTTAACTATGTCAGTCACAGTTGCCTATGCAGAAAGGAGCTTTTCAAAGTTGAAGTTGATCAAATCTTACCTTCAGTCAACTATGTTGCAAGAAAAATTGAGTGGTTTAGCTATGATATCTATTGAAAAAGATATGGTTGGAAAACTTGATTATGCAAGTTTAATTAGCACATTTGCATCTAAAAATGCAAGACGAGTCTTATTTAGAGCATCTCCAACAGGTTCTCTAAAAAATCTCTATTATAGAGACTTAAAAGTTAAAATCTCTATAATATTTTTGTCGTATCTCCAACAGCTTCTCTATTATATTCTCTATAATTTATTATCCACAATTGAATATGGTAATATTTTTTATTTGAAATTTTATTCAAATAATTTATGGTGCAAATGAATATAAATTGAAGAGAGAGAAGAGAGAAGAGTATTAAATATTCAAAGAAGATGTTTCCCTATAATTTTAGAGTTTGCTGTAAATATATGGATTTTTGTTCTCTCTCTACTCACTATCTCTAAAATAGGGATAGGTATAGGGAAGCTGTTGGAGCAAAAAAATGCTCATTTTTCCCTAAACTAGAGAAAAAACAAATTATAGGGAAACTCTTGGAGATGCTCTTAAGTGATATTTTGTAATATATTAACTCAATTACATATTTGTTTAGGATTTTTTTTTTTGCAGTCGAGTTGAGCCCCAAAAATTATTACGCCTTGAGCCCCTGAATTCTCAGGGCCGGCCCTGGTAATAATCCAGTATTTCCAAAAGAATAGTCTCTCATGCAGTAGTGCTTCACAATCTCAAAGGGATAGGCTTCATTTCCTGTGATATAGGTTCGTCTTCAACCTTGTTTTTCTTCAGTTTCAGCTCCTTTAATTTACCAATAATGTTGTTCTTACGTACTGTTATATGCTTTGTTTGCAATGATCTACGACTCTACGTTGTTTGTCTAGCCGCTTGAATTATATTGTCGGCTGGGGCATTTGTTCAAGTTAGTGTTCTGCATTTGGGGCACCCTTTTGTTGGGCCTGATCTGCTTACTAAATTTTCATGATCTAAAGATTCCCAAGTGTGCTGGCCAAAAAAAAAAAAGATTCCCAACTGTGCCCTAGATAGTACTTAACTTGATTTTTTTCTTAGATTAGTACTTTCTTTTTGTCGGCCAATTTTTAGATATCTGACTTATATAGTTATATCTCCCTCACTCAGTTGATCCATCTCTTCCTAAGCTTATTTTTTGCACTTAATTTGTTGGTCATGTTTGCCACTGTCATGGCCTTATTTTTGTTGATCGAGTTAGATATATAGCTACCAATTTTACCTAAATGACTGGTAATTATGCTTGTTTTGCACCCATGCATGAACCAACATTTACTTTATACGTATATTAATGAGGCCAAGATGAAGAGAGATTCAAACTCTAGCATGCCTCAGTATAAAGATAAATGCCCGTTATGACGAGCTATATATTTTTCTCAAAAAAAAAAAAAAAATTACTCGAGCTATATATCACATATTCACATGCTATTTTGGTTTTTCGTTGTATCTTCTTATTCGATCGACTTGATGATGAAACATAATTGAAATAATGTTAAATTAGGCCTCTAAGAGTAACTACATGTTAAGTTAGGTTCCTACTTAAATTCATCCAAAATTAGTCCAATATTTTGATAAAAAGATTCAATTTGGTCCATCAATACGGTGAATATTGTGTTACCAAAGCAAACCAGAACCATAGCTCTCAGTTATGCTCTCTTCAAGAATCCAAATCGTCAGCTCATACCAAGAATCTGAAGGTGTCAACTCAGAATAAGAGTCTGAAGTGCTAAGCTCAACACGAAATCATCTCAGATAAAAAATCGTAGAAGCTTGATTGTCATTCGATTTCAATTTCGATCTCTCCTCACATCTATATTTGCAATCCAATTTCAATAATCGGATTCTATCTCATCGGTTTGATTCATAATTGTATTCTATCTCATCGGTTTGATTCGTAATCGTCTTCTACCTTGTGAGTTTGTTTTATAATCGGATTATATGTGGCCAGTTTGATTCACTAGTATTATTCATAATCATCTTCTACCTGGAGGGGTCTCAGCTTTTTGCATCTCACGTTTTCGACTTCGGTTTTGTCGATCGATCAAATCTCGCGTGTGAATTCACAAATCTCGGAAGGTTTGAACATCGTTTTGCTGTTTGATGAGTAGTTTCAGTGACATTGATTTGTTGTTCTATTTTTAGGGGCTAATCGGGGCTATGGATTGTGGTTATGTAGTGAGGTTTACCTATTGTGCCAAAGCAGTGGTAATACCATTATTTTCAGTTTTTGTTCATTCAATTTAAGTCTTTTGATTCAGTTTTGTTTAAATTTTAGTTATTTTGAATTTCATTAGGTCAATTTGGTTAAAAATTTAGTTTCAATTGGTTGGGTCAATATCATTGTGCCATTGCAATATTATTTATCTGGTTTTTGGTTATTAGTTTAGATTGCATTGTTCAGTGACATGGTATATGCAATAGACTAAGTGAAAATTGTGTAGGCTTTTTAATTGAGGTATGTGGAGTAGTGAGAAACGATTTCCACAATTAAGTATATGTGAGAAAACTAGAGAAGAGAATGTGCAAGATTGTCTGATACATTAGCATAGATAATTCAATAGAGAAAGGCACTATGCTAGCATCATTGCTCCTTGGAGTTAATTATTATCATATATTGAGATCATAATGTATTGGGAACTCATGTAGGAATTGTTGACGGAGTACTCAACTATTCCTTCTTAAGATAATGATAATATGCATTGAATAAATTATGCCTTTTGAAGTTGTCCCTCTTAAGGTTATACTGAAGTAATTATGCCTCTTGTAAGACTACAATTAAATTTTGATTGTTTTCACATATGTTGGTTTATAGAGCCTTGGAAATAAATTTTATTCCTGAGTCCTGTTTAGAGCTTGAATTAAGGTTTGAATTGCTGCAATATTTTTCGAGCAGATCATCAAATGACAAAGAAACTAGTTAAGCTTCTCATTCACTTTGTTTTTCATGTTCATGTTTACTTGCTATTGATCAGCATGATACTCCTGCATATGAATACGTTGATGATTACCTGAAGCATCTATTAACAAAGAAGGCTTGGAAATAGAAAGTTCAAGAAAGATGAAGCTACTTGATCTATAAAGTGTTGGATGTGGAAATGCAAGTGACCACAATAAGAAGGCCTGCAAATCAATTTAATTTGAAATTCAGTAGGATATTGTTTAGATTCAAATTTTGCTAGAAGGCTATTTTGACAATTTGTCATTAAATTCTTGACAAATGGTGTTTGTCTCAAATAATTCTATTAATTGGTGTTTATAATGTTGTTTCTATAATGATAGTGACTTGGGTAGTGACATGTTTAGTGACTTGTTAATTGGTGTTTACAACGTTGCTTCTATAAGAAAAAGAGAAAAAAAAATTCATCTTTTATGTTGCTTTTGTTTGCCCATACAGTTAATTTCATCATGTTAATAGTTATTGTGTTTTTGAACTTCTTCCACATTGTTGTAATCATAGTTGAAACCAGTGTCATTTCTCCGCACATGTGCTCATTAAGTTTTTAGTAACATGAATGTTCAGTGCCTCTGCCTTTGACAATACTTAATTTTTAAGTGACTTGGTTAGTGACATGGTCAGTGACTTGGTCAGTGATGTCAGTGACTTGGTCAGTGATGTCAGTGACATGGGTCAGTGACATGGGTCAGTGACATGGGTCAGTGACTTGGTCAGTGACATGGTCGGTGACGTGGTCAGTGACGTGGTCGGTGACTTGGTCGGTGACGTGGTCGGTGACATGGTCGGTGGCATGGTCGGTGACATGGTCGGTGACATGGTCGGTGGCATGGTCAGTGGCATGGTCAGTGGCATGGTCAGTGGCATGGTCAGTGGCATGATCAGTGACTTGGTCAGTAACATGGTCAGTAACTTGGTCAGTGACTTGGTCAATGACATGTTTAGTGACATAAAAAATAAATATAAAAGAATTCATAACAAATAAATATAAAAGTCTTCACATTGAAATAATATTACTTATTTTGTTGTTTGCTTAACACGATAACATTGCAGCAACATATGAATTATTTGGTATAGTAGTATGATAATAACCAATTGATACAACCTATTATCAATAGCTTACAAATTACATGCTAAAGAGAGATACACTGATAATAACTTCTATTAATTTTTATTGTCACAGAGAAAATATTCACAAGAAAACAAGCTAGCTTTTATGCTAAATAGTTCTTTTTTGCTGAACTCTTTAAAGTTTGTTCGGCAAACTTCGGCAGCTGAATAATTTGAAACTGGTCATGGTACCCAAAGATCATGATACAAGTTAATAGAGCATCCATTCTCCACTCTCCAAACAAAACTTTCTCCACCAATTGTCGAGCTCAAAGTATGGAGCGCTAAATGTAACGAGGACTTGACCTAACTCAGCTTCATGAAAATCAGTATATGTGTAATAACGTGCCTTGAGCGTTCTGCTAACCAAGGAATGAGGATTGACCAATAACTTTCATGCCTGTTTTTGGAAATCATTGCTGGGTTGAAACAAACAAAATTATTACAACCAAGACCACCATCTATTTGTTATCTGCAAAATTCACACAATTTCTTTAAATGTAGCTCAATATTGACCTAGATTACAATAATATACACATGAAATTATATACAAGTTACTGACCCAGAGCAAGTCAATGAACAAGTTACTGGCCAAGTCATTGATGAAGCTTTGTGATGATCAATGAATCATCCACAACAACATAGCTTACAAATCAATCATTTCTCTCACTACTTTCTACAAAATAGTAACATGCAGACCATAATCCCATCACAAAACCCAGAAATTCAAGCTTATAGATCAACTAGATAACACATATTTGCTTTCTCCTATTCATTGTGGCTCATGGCCTTAATAAGGTACTGAACCAAACTACAAAATCATAGCTATGTCACTATATCACCAATATGTAGCAAGTGAAACCTGTAAGATGAGCATTAAGCCAATATGCAGCAAGTGAAATTTTTTAGAAGATATCCAAAACCCAAATTTACTGAAGCACACAATCATATACATTTAAAGCACCATCAAGTGAAATTTTACTAAGGGGAACACTAGCAAGAAAATAAACTAGAATCAATTAGTAACTCAAGTGAAAACACCATTAAGCAAATATTGAAAACTTTGGGTTCATAGAAACCCAAGTGGATGTTGAGAACCAAAGTTAAGATGCATTAGAATTCAAGTAACAATAACACACCAATAAACAAGTTACACGATATGTTTAACAATTTGTATTAGTACTAAGAGTTGTCATAGTGGATAGATACCCTCCTCTTGGTACTAAAAGAAGTGTGTCCAACTTGAATCAAATTGTAATGAGAAACCAAACCAATATATATGCAACCATAGTTCATTTTTTTTTCTCCAGCCTTTTGTTCTCTATCAAAGTATGCACATTCCATTTCCAAAATATGACATGGTCAATGATATGATCAGTGACTCGACCAGCGACATGACCGGATCAATGACATACACAAAATTGATTCTCTGTGCTTCTATTATTTGTACCATCCCAAGTTCACAACTCACAAAATTGACAAATGACATGTTTGAGGCACAATAAATTATAGAACAAAACTAACATTGGTGTTTCAGATCATCGAAGCTATGAGAAAACATAATCAACATTCTCTACGCTCAATTCATTATGGCATTTTATCAAACCCCTATATACTATATGAGATTGGCATCATATCATACCTTTAAGAGATCCAAATTTTTCCATCAATAACTTCTGTTTTGAAATCACAAATAAGCTCGGTAAACTCTTCTCCTCCTACAAAAACAATCAGAATGCATAAACTCGAAATCAGAACATATGAAAATTTAGATTGATGATGAAGAAAAATTTGGAGAAATGAAGTACCTCTGCAATGGAAGATTCAGATATCAGTGATGAAGCTTCAAGAAATTCGTTGAAGATTTGGTTTCGCTTCAATGGAGATGGGGTTCTCCTTTTCGCGAAAGAAGCTCAAAACTGAGCTCTACTGAGTTTGACGTTTTGTGTCTCGCGTTTTGCGTGTTGGCTCTATAGGAAGACAATGGCAGATTTCGTAATAAGTTGTACTTTTAATGTCAAAGCTGTTAGTGATGGACCGGCTTCGATTTGATAGCAGAGAATCACTTAATTTAGGAAAAGGCAAAGGTATGTGACCTTTTTTATCAAATCCCCAACATAATTTATGAAATTAAATAATCTTTTTTGGGGAGTGAAATTTACACCCAAATTGAAATCTACACCCGCACTATGTTATTTTAATATTATTTATCTCACACTTTTCTAAACTTTTCAATATATCCCTTATGTCAGACCCATCGAAATTCAAAAAACTTTTCAAATTTTGCATGAGGTGAGATACGAAACTTTCACCCCATACTTGCTAGCTTAGCACCTCAACCAACTCAACACAAGCTTCCCTCAATAATATATATGCAAAACATAATACTTATAAGTTATTAGTGGCAAACAAGACCCACTTACCCACTTTCTTTTTTTCTTTTTCTTTTTTCTTCTTCTTCTTCTCTTTGCCGCGACACCAGCAACTCTTCTTCTTCCTCTGGGCAGTGGGCACAACTCATTTCCTCTCTCATCTCTCTCACATCCCACAAAAATCAAGATAGGCACGGAGGAGAGAGAGGGCTTGAAGAGAGAAAATGGATCTTCGAATCCTCTCTCCTCAATTCACCGACTTCCGAGCATCATCGTGGCTCACCGCCACCATCACTGTTCGCTGTTCACTACTTCTAGTTTTCAAACACTACCGCACACGTCGAAGCTCTCTGGCTTTGCATGTAACAACCTGAATTCTTATATTTAATTTCTTGAATATTCTTGAAATTAATTAAGGGATTAGATAATAGTTTTCTTATCTATTTGTGAAGGGAAAGTATTTCGGGACGAATATTTACTTGTAACGTTTTATTTTCAAGGGGTCAAGAGTTGACTTTCTTATTCGTTAATTTTCTTTGATGACTTCCTTCACAAAAGTCGTAGAGCTTGTCAATACGAGTTCGTAGACATGTGGCACGCAAATTTCTGATATCATATGAAGAAGTTATGGTCAGCGGAAGTTTAATGTATTTTCAAACCTTTTCTGACCTAGTCAACTATTTCGTATAAACTGCACCAATGGGTTTATTATTTGAGGATGTGGTCTTCTAATGATTTGTAGTAGACGTCTTAAGGAAACTTTCAGAGTTGGAATCACCTGAAAATCATATTTCTAGAGTTAGTTATAATTTTTGCAAGATACATAGGGCACAAGAAGAAATGAAATTGACCTTGTGATGGAAGCATGACCCAACATTGACCTAAGCCTCTTCTATTGCTGATTCTAAGTCTCTCCAGCACGTATGATATCAGCCTCAAAATCCTTTCCTTATTTTTCTAATCAGCAACTTGTTTATCAAGTAGGCTAACTAGCAAAAATTAAAGTTTAACCTTGGTAAGGTTAGCTAATTCACTAGTCTATATAAACATGTGTTCTACACCACATTTCTTCAAGCTTCAATCAGATTGAAAGCTTCCTTAGTTGAAGTATAAACTCAACTAAGTCTCTCCTACTTCAGCCTTCCCAATAGCATAGAAATTCCCTCTAGAAAAGCTATGAAAATAGAGCAATCTTTAGTTAAAAATCCATTGCTCAAGAACTAATGATCTTTCAATTGTGAAGCTAGTTCAATCTTCCAACCTTCTATTGATTACTTCAATTCATGTAAGTACAGAATACATCCTTATAGTCTTTTGTCTTTAAGATTTATCAAAGTGCACAAGCAAGGAAGAAATGGAAAAGGATAAGTTTTATAGAAAGCTAATCTTGTTTTCTGGAATTAATCCCGTCAGTCAACTTTGGTAGCTTGAACTCATATTTATGTTCATTTTTACATCTTAACTTCTTCATAAAAGTTGTGTAAAGTTGTGTCGTCTATCTCATAATTAAATTTCACGATAATCCAACGGTTAAAACGTTCGTAATCTATATTTTTAGACAGCATACTCGCTGGAAAACGTATAAACTGTTCATAACTTCAAGTTGTCATATCTCACTCATTTCTGAGCCAAATTTCATGATCTTTATATCAATACGAAGCTCATAATATGAACTTGTGATCTGGAGAATATCATAAATAATTTATTAAAATACAGTACGTAGTAATTTGTGCAATTAAGGTTAAAATCATGAATACCTATTTGGGTACTGTTTTGGTTAATTTGTGATTCTGGACTTGGACACTTTGGACATGATTAATTGGATTATACCTGTGAATTCCTTATGAAATTCCCTTCGAGATAGGGTATTCACTTACCTATATCGGATTTCTGATGGACAAGATATTGAATTTGAACTTCAATGATTATAATTGAAGAAACATGAAAATGTTCTTTCATGGACTTGGACTAAAGGACTAAAGAATGAAATTCTAAATCTGATTTTATCTTATTAATTGTGCATAACTTTATTTCCTTTGCTTATTTCAAGTCTTACAATAACTTAATTACTTGGTTATGCTTTTAACCTTATGATAATGATCTTTCTTATTACATGAGTTCAATTACTTATGTTTTACATTTATGAACATATGTATATCTTGTTTTACATATGCCTCTCTTTATATGTGTTTTACTTGCACTTGATTATCTACTAATCTTATATTGGTGCATGATCTTATTTACTAAGTGAATACATCAACACTTAGTATTATACATGTATGTTAACATGTATGAAAGTATATATTGTTAAGAGTGTATTTGGGATATCACATGCTTACCTTGGTAATTAACTTGATTATGTGATTTACCAACTTATGTCTTTCATCTATATCACATATGCATTCATATGAAAGGTTTAAGCATGTGTATATGTACATATGACATAATTTGTGACTTGTCTTACAACAAGACAATATTTGTGAATTCTAAATTATATTTGAAACCGGGAGTCGGTATATCCTCGATCAAGATTAAGTGAATTACTGGTATGAACGATCTACGGACGTTCGGAGTTAGCTGTGGGCCCTAGTCCCTTCAGATAGTGCACTATTATACTCATAGGTATTAAGGACCGTGAGTGTACATGCTTGGTATTAAGGACCAGGTATGCTGCAGCTTAACCTGTTACATTACAGGTCTTATGTTTTGGTTACCAGTCAATCTCTATCCGAAAGAGTCACTAAGCGAAGTATATAATATTCTGACTGATTGAATATTTGTTTGCCACATCTTATTGGCATATGGAATCTATGATTATTACTTGTGCTAGGTATTAAGGACCTTGGCATATGAATTGATGCATCATTATCAGTTAACCTGAATTATGCATTGAAAAGTGAAGTGATTGAATATTTATTTGCCATATCTTGTTGGCCTGTGAATTTGTGATTATTATTTATGTTTGGTATTAAGAACCTCAACATATGATGAATTTATGAATTATTATCAGTCAACCTGAAATATTCATTGAAAAGTGAGATATATATTACTCTCATCGAATATATGTTGCCATGCATATTTGGTATGTAGTTGAATACTATCTATTTGCGATAGCATGTTATGTTGTTAAATGAAATGATATATTGTTTAAGTTAATCATCTACTAGTGATGAATTAATAGTCATTTCGGTGAAAAGTGAAATTACATTTAAGACCGAATTATTTGGGTTAAAAACGTTATTGATTATATTCAATAAAATTGGTATGAAGCAACATAAATGTTCTCGGTACATTTTTGATTGGTTGTTCAATTTTGATGTCTTTTAAGACACATTAAAATAAGAATGTAAGCTGTACTTATTGGGCCTGTGTTGCTCATGATGCTACACCTCCTTGTTTTCAGGTTACGAAGCTTGGGGAAAAGGGGATGAACATATAAACGAATATGTTTCTACTATGATTCTAATTAAATAAATTTTATGTAAACTCTGATATTGTAAGATAACAATATTTTGATTTTCAAGTAAACGTATTATTTCAGACATTTGTTTCATTTGATTTATTATTATTGAGGAAAATATGTTTTCTTCGTTTCACACCGCAGATTCGGGTACCATACTTTCATATAATATTGGTCTCGGGTTTAGGGTCGTGACATTGCAGCTGGCATGGGTGTCCATGGAGTTGCAGGAGAGAAGAAGAAAGAAAAGAAAAGAAAAAAGGAAAGAGAGTCGGGTGAGAGAAAAGAGACCCAAAAAATAAACATTAACCTTGGTTAGATTAGGAACACGTGTCAATCAGAGAGGAGGGAGGTGATGCTCACCCTTGACTTGGGGGGTGAGCAAAAATGCTCTCTAACTTATAAGTATTATGTTTTGCATATATATTATTGAGGGAAGCTTGTGCTGGGTTGTTTGAGTTGCTTAGCTAGCAAGTATGGGGTGAGAGGTTTGAATCTCACCTCATGCAAAACTTGAAGAGTTTTTAGAATTTCGATGGGTCTGACGTAAGCAGTATATTGGGAAGTTCAAAAAAGTGTAAGATAAATAATATTAGGGAAAAACCTTCATATGGTACCTGGACTATCACCAAATGCAATTTTTGGTACCTGAATTTTCATAAAGAACCTGGTGGTACCTGAACTATTGTTCCGTTAGCCATTATAGTACATACCGTTAAATATTCCGTTAAGTGCTGACATGGCATGCCTAGTCATTATTTTTTATATTTATATATATATATATTTATTTTATATTTTATTTATTTATTTATTTTAACTATTTTCTTTCATTTTTTTAATATTTTCTTAAGCTTAGTTTATACAATTATTTTTTTTGTGTATTTTTATTTTATAAATACTTGTGAGTTATTTTGAATAGATTCTTAAAACGCAAAATAATTTGTGAACTTTGTATTTTACAATGAATTTGTGTAAATTATTATTATGTTTATTATCTATTTAAAACTTGATTTTTGTTTTATTTCTAATTTTTGTGTGTTAACTTCAAGTTTATTTTCTTAGTTAACACTGAGCTAACAATAAACCACTAGTATTTTGTAAACTTAATATATAAAGTTCACAAATATTTATAAAATACAAATACACCAAAAAAGTAATTGTATAAACTAAGCTTAAGAAAATATTTAAAAAATGAAAGGATATAGTTAAAAAAATAAAATAAAAAGATATAAAAAATATTTAACTAAGAAAATAAACTTGAAGTTAACTCACAAAAATGAGAAAAAAAAAATCAAGTTTTAACTAGATAATAAACACAATAATAATTTACACAAATTTATTGTAAAATACAAAGTTCACAAATTGTTTTGCGTTTTAAGAATTTATTCAAAATAACTCACAAGTATTTATAAAATAAAAATACACCAAAAAAATAATTGTATAAACTAAGCTTAAGAAAATATTAAAAAAATAAAAGAAAATAGTTAAAAAATAAAAAATAAAACATAAAAAATAAAAAAATTAATATTAAATTTAAAATTAATGAAATGACTTTTTTACCCTTGCCACGTCAGCACTTAACGAAATATTTAACGGTAGGTACTATAATGGCTAACGGAACAATAGTTCAGGTACCACCAGGTTCTTTATGAAAATTTAGGTACCAAAAATTGCATTTGGTGATAGTACAGGTACCGTACGAAAGTTTTTCCCATAATATTAAAATAACATAGAGGGGTGTAAATTTCACTCCCTTTTTTTTTCTTACCAATTCTTTTGTAACTACTATGTGAACAATGCCTATTCTATCCGGAATGCAAAGAGGCCATAACTCCATCCAAATATTAATATATATACCAAAGGAAAACGTTCACCAAGCCACTAGGGCATGAATGTATTATATTCTTGTATATATAATATCGGTAGGGGATAAACAAAAAGAGGGATGTTTGTAGGAGCTACTAAATTGGGCCTGAAAGTAGTTAGAGAGAGCCAGCCTTTCCTTAGTCCTTTCTAAAAACCAACAAAATTGCTAAGAACACAAGGATTCAGCCTTTCCTTATTGGCAAAGATTGCTTTCTTTGTGAATAATTATAGAATTTGTAAGATAACTAAATGTAATCCAGTGTTGTATGCATGATCCAGGGATTGTGTCTGGTCGACTGCGTGTGCTACCTCTTGTGTTTTGGTCATCTTGTGTGCTTTTGTATAAAATTTTGATGCCAAAAGAGAAGAGAAATTGGAACTTTAACTTAATTGAGTGTGCGGAAAATATTCCTTGCAATTCCCCTTCAAGCCACAAACACTAGCAATATATTGAACATGAATTATCTATTATAAACAACTTTGTTTGGATGACCTGACATTTTATTAGGGAGATTGAAATTCACACTTTTTTTTATATATTGAAATCCTAATAATAAAAAGTAAGAGTAGTGCTACATATACTAAAAAATTGTACCAAAAAGTTATACCGAATGACGTGGCGCATGACTTGGCAATTGCCACGTCATGAACCTCAATTAAATAATTTTTATTTTATTTAATTAAATTCATTTTAAAATTACCCATAAACTGAGAAGGATTAATCTTTTTAAATCAAAATAAAAAAATGTGGTGACATTAACCTAATTACCATAATCAAACGACTGATCATCAAGATTTCACCAAAAACAAAAGCTGCGAAATTGCAGAAGAGGGTTTGCTAAACCCTAAACAACAGTATACATTTATATCTCATAAGAAGTAATCGTTGGCTTTTGCTGCTGCTTTCATGGAAACGGTTTGTGCTCATTGTATTGTCTTCTTCTCTTTCTTTTATTTTTTTTCCTTTCTAAATATATGCTCGTAGTATATAATTTAGAAATAAATAGATTCTCTTGCTGCTTGCTTCCATGGAAATGGTTAATTTTGTCAAAATAGGTAATAAATGACATTTTGTACAGGTATTGTATGTGAAATTAGAATTGTTATTCTTTATAGGTTAATACTTTTTGATTAAAAAAATGATACTCCTTTCTTTTGTAGGTTAATTTGTTACCAGGGTTGATACTTATACCAACAATTTCAAGTGAGTGGCGCATGCATAATGATAAAACTGCACAACACTTGTACCTTAGATACCAAGCCCGTGAAGAGCAATTCAAACAAGTACTCTCGACTGCAGATAATGTTTGTGCTACGGAAACTATGGATCTTGATAGTGATTCATCATCTGAAAAATGCTAGAAATATGTAATATTTGTATTTTGTTAGTACTAGTACTGGTTTTTTATGATATTATGTAGCAATTTAGGTTGATTGAATTTTTGTTGTTGTTATTAATGGTTTTATGTAACTATGTCTTTTGGAGCCTATTTAATCTTCAGATACTTCATGGATGAGCTATGTCTATTTAAACTTCAGGAGCTATAAGCAACAGTCTCGTCCTGTCTTCATTGATAAGGAAAAAGATATACAGACCAAGAGAAGGCTAAGGCCTAACCTCTTAATGAAATAGAACTCAAAATACAAAAGAAACAAGAGTGACAATCCCAAGTACCAAGATATACATACCAAGAGAAGGCTAAGACCTTACTCTTGTTTTCTCAGCAACTAAATAGAGAATTAAGAATCTTGGTAGAGAATTAAGAAACATTCTCAGCAACTAAATAGAGAATTAAGAATCTTGCTCCCGATGCCTCTCCACCCATTTCACAAGTAAGTACGGACTTAACTTCTGTTTCTGCAAGGTTTGTCGGGACTAACAGATGTACGAGGTATCTAATGACAAGATGATAGCTGACGTAGGTCAATAGTGAGTGTAGAGACCAAGTGCTGTGCAAGGATGGCACAAGGAGTATAGTGGTTCGCCTCCCCCTTGTAGGGAGGCTACGTCCACTTGAGTAATTCACTAAGTAGTGGAACTACATGCCCATGAGATGGGTAAGTCTTGTGAGACCAAGTTGAGTCTATGTCTAATTGCTAGGTGAGGGGTTCCTTTTATAGATAAGGAAGCCTCTCTCACATTACAATTATCCGATGTGGGATGCAAGTCTCATTTGCTTGTCGTGAAACCTTTTGGCGAGCATGGGAGGGACGCCTCCCGACGAGGTCTTGGTTGGCTTCCACCATGGCGAGGTAGCTCGGGTGTTGGGCTAGGTCCCGCATGTCGTGGCTGGGGTCCCACACGTCATGTGGGCCCGCTAGAAGTGTGTTGATTATGCTTGGTGGCATGTAATATATGTAGCACTAACAACTTCTTCATCACTCCACCATCAACAATCCATCCTTGCACCTTACTAGCTTCACTAGCAAGTAGTATATCTACTCCCATCTCCTTCTCCCTTTTCCTCTTGTTGATGATTTTAGCATTGAATTGGACATAGACTAAACCCCTCAACCTCGTTGCATCTAGTCTATTCATTTTCTTTGTATGTATCTACATTGAAGAAAAGTTACAAAACTATTAGTATATTTTGAGTTTAAATTTCTTAATCAATACACAATCAAGCATAAGTATTTAATAATTAATAGTTAGTAGTTTAGTACTTACTACTTTGCACACCAATGTCTTCGGGAAAGAACTTCTCAACACAAGTAAAAATTCCTTCCATGACAAGTGGATCATATTGTATGCTTTGATCTTTGAAGAAATAATAAGGGTTCAAGAGATAGGCCGCCAAATGTAATGGACTATCAAGCCGATAACGGCCTTTTGCATCAATAATGTCTAGGATTGGACGACAGTTGGCCTCTTGATTTTTGAATGCCTCTTTAATCTCTTCCTTTGCTTGTAGTAGTTCTCGAAGTGTTATACTAAGACCCATAACATGGCTTGGATTGGCACTAGAGAGTTTACATTGCTCTTGATTGGCAAAAATGATACATTCTCGATTAATTGGAATCATGAATCATTGTTGTAAACATCTCATTGTGGTTTTTCATTGCATTGAAGTGGGATAAGGGTGACCCGAAACCCCAACGTTTAACTTAAAGTGCACGCACATTTATCTTTGTTGCTTGCATTTACATTTCATCATTTCTCTCTACACAAACCGAACACTACCACTACACTCCACTCATTGTTTAAACCACACACCCACTCTTTCCATTTCTCACCTTTCCATCATAGCTAATGTACATAACCACTCACACACTACCTTGGGATTAAGGAGCCCACCGATCCTCCGTGGAACGACAACCCCTTTCACAAACTTTCTTATCTCATACTTTGACGAAGAGTCAAATGGCCCCGCTGCCGGGGATCTAGGTTTAATCCTTAGTTTCATGGTAGTTTTGGTTGAGACTTTAGCTTTCTTTTGCTTTTGGTTGCATACTTTATTGTTGTGTTGTTTATATTGTGGTATTTCATTGCCTAGTTTGATAACCATCTAGCTTACTTTCATCCAATTTCTTGTATTACTTGTGTTCTTGAACTTGTGAATATTGAATTCGTGTATTTGATGAGTTAATTGTGAAGTAGGATGAATGGACCACGACCTTCGGAGTTGACCAAATGTTGACTTTTGACCAAACCTCCGGAATTCTCGTGCGACTCACTTCCGGGACTTCATGTTGACTCGTTGACGCTCTCCAGTCGGGGTTGACCACGAGTTGACATTTGGTCGTCGGGTTGACTTTTCGTCCTTTTGCCGGAAATCCATTAAAAGCTCCAAAATGCGCCATTTTGATCCTGATATCCATCTGATGCTCGTAAACCCTATAATGGTGCAATTCAAGGATTAGAGACACTAAATGGCCCTTGGATTAGCATTGGTAGAGTGATTAGAAGCCTAATTTGCATGTAAATAACATACAAATCATCAAGGAAAGTCAACCATGGTCAACTTCGAATGTCAAGGTCAACGATGAAGTCAACCTTGTGACTCATCCACACAAGCTTCTAAATCAACAAGTAGTATGCTAGATATGGTGTGGTCACCCATAGTCTATTCCTCCCCTTTGTTCTATAGGACTTTACCCTCTTGCCCTTCATTAAACTCCCTAGCCCTTAAATCTAACCCTACTTCATCCTAGTCATACATTATCTCCCTCTTTAACCTATATATAGCCTACGTTATCTCTCATCTCCCATATCTTAAGCTAGCCACCACCACCCATCACTCTCATTTCTCTCCACCTCTACTACATCATCATTCATTTTTGCTAGCGATCCTCACCAATTCATGAAGGGACATCATCAAGAGCCAAGGAGAATCAAGAGCACCACTTATTGAGAATTTCTCATCCTTACTCTTACTTTTCCTTATGTCTATTGCTTTATATTGTAATTTGATGATGTTTCTTGTAATGATTAGTGAGTAGTTACTTTGTTGGGGACTAGGGTTGTGTGCCCTAGTCCATATATATGTAGTGAACCTCTTTTGATGATATGTGATGCAATATTGATTCATGAGCATGTTTATATTCAAATTTTATATGTTAGATGTATGGGTTAGTGAATTCACCACTTTCTAGCTATGTCTCTAGCATTATCTTGATGTGAAATTGGTGGGTGGTGCCTCTAGTTTCATAGGCAATGGAATATAGCATGTGTTGTATGTTTGATTTGTGTTCATAGCCTTTTGATGCACTTGAGAGCCTTGATTGGATCCTAAGTGTGCCAATTGAGTTGGTTTTAGTCCTAATCGGCATAACCATACTTTCGAGATGAATTTGATAGTATTCATAGCCTTTGGATTTATACCATTGAGTTCCTACGATGTAGGATACATCACATCAATCATTTCATTGTGCTCATAGCCTTTGGATGTAATTAGAGACTTTTGGTTAGGCTTTAGCTATGCATATTGAGTTGATAATGGTCTTTGTCGGCATGTTCATACATTATTGAGATTATTGGAGTTCATAGCCTCGAAGTGTTATACCAAGACCCATAACATGGCTTGGATTGGCACTAGAGAGTTCACATTGCTCTTGGTTGGCAAAAGTGATACATTCTCGATTAATTGCAATCATGAATCATTGTTGTAAGCATCTCATTGTGGTTGTTCATTGCATTGAAGTGGGCCAGGGGTGACCCGAAACCCCAACGTTTTATTTAAAGTGCACACACATTTATCTTTGTTGCTTGCATTTACATTTCATCATTTCTCTCTACACAAACTGAACACTACCACTACACTCCACTCATTGTTTAAACCACATACCCACTCTTTCCACTTCTCACCTTTCCATCATAGCTAATGTACTTGACCACTCACACACTACCTTGGGATTAAGGAGCCCACCGATCCTCCGTGGAACGACAACCCCTTTCACAAACTTTCTTATCCCATACTTTGATGAAGAGTCAATATTCCCGTCGCTTCTGCTTGACCGGGTAAGATCCCGGGGATATGTTGAGTTTATGGGAGATAATTTCCGTGGAGATGTCGCGCATATCTGCGTACGACCATGCGAAGACTTCGCTATTTTCTCGCAGGAACACGGTCAGTTCCTCCTTCATCTCTAAGGAAAGATGTGCACTGATACGGAGTGTTCTCTCCGGGTGTTCGGCTGACAACTGTATGGTGGTAAACGAGATCTCGAGATTCGGGGAGTCGAGGGATGAAAGGTTGTCGCGGGGGTCCTCGGGCACGTCGCCCGGTTTTGGTGAGTTGGCGACCGAGAGGATCTCCGATCTTGCCTTTCCTTTGGTGAGAATAGTGGTATAGCACTTGGGGGCAATCTGTTGGTCGCCCCGGATAGACGTTGTTCCGGCTGGCGTTGGGAATTTCATCAGCAGCATATGGCCAGCGAAGATACATTTCAGCTTATTGAGGGTCGGTCTCCCCAAGATCACGTTATATGAGGAGAGGAAATCTACCACGATGAATTCGGTATAGATCTCTGCACACTTGGGGCCAGATCCGAGAAATTGGCGTATGTAGTCCGAGCCTAGCGGTTGGGTGATGTCCCCAGCGAAGCCTAGTAGCGGCTCGTTATTCTGGGAGAGTTTGTTATTCCTTCGCCCTAGCTGAGTGTAGGCCTGGTGGAAGATAACGTTGATCGCTGATCCGCTATCAACGAGGACACGAGACAGGGTGTACTGGTCCACCTGTGCCGTGATGAGAAAAGGATCATCGTGTGGCAAGTGGACGCCACGCTCTTCCTCTTCGGTGAAGGTTATTGGCTCCCAGCCAACTTTGCCTGCCTTGGAGGGCTTGTCGTAGAAGATGTTGAATATCTCATGCCCTTGAGTTGCCCAGGTATGACGTTTCCGGGCCTTGTTTGTGAGTTTGCTGATGGGTGCCCCACCATCGATCGTGTTGATGTGACTGCGGATCACCTGGATATTGGCCACTTGGGGTTGAGCCAGATCTGCCCTAAATTGTTGGAGCTTACCCTCTCGGATGAGTGTTTCCACCGCCGTTTTGAGGGCCACACAGACGTTTGTGTTGTGCCCGGTATCCTCGTGGTGCTTGCACCATTTGCCCATATTCCCGGGTGGATTTGTACACGGGAACCGCTTAGGGGGGGGGGTGGTTGTATCTGATCCTTGCATTGATCGAAGATATCCTCTAGTGATGTCGTCGGTGCGGTGAAGACTTCGTACCGTGGGGCCTGGGCGTTAGGCCGATGAGCGTTATCATGGGGGCGGTTCTCTCTGTGGCGGGGCCTGATTTGCACTTATTTATAGCGCAAACTGTACTCATAATCACGAGAGTTAAGTTTATCCAAAGGCGTTTTGTTGGTTTAACATGTGTTTTCATGATTTTAGGTTACTTTTGTGACTTGAGATAATTCGGCACAAGAAGATGCATTTTGACTACTTTTGGGCACATTTCCGAGAAGAAGACAAGAAGTCAACCGTGGTTTCTAATCATAAGAGTTTGCGCAAATTCACCTTCGGAAGACTATGTCATTGAAGGTCTTGAAGAATCAGAAAGAGGAAGAAAAATGAAGAAAATACATTTCCGGCGATTCTTCCGGCCAACCACCACCACAAGAGGCGGCACCACCGCCAGACTACCACCGGAGCACCATCACAGGGGAGGAGATTCCTCTGTACCAGCTACACACATGTGATCACAGATCGCATGCCCACTCACCCTTACATCTCTCCACTCACCCATTATTCCCTCCACTTCACATTTCTTTTCCATTTCCACCCATCCTTGTGAAGGAATGGATGGTTTTCAAAACTTTTTATTTAGTGCGGAATTAGTTTAACAATTAAACTACTAATTAACCATAAAATACATTCCATGTCCCTTGTGATCTTGGCTTATTTATGATACATATATACATAGCATAATTATCAAGAATAATCAAAGAGGGAGTTCTTTTTCTACTCACCCTTGAAGCGTGAATTTAATCCGATCCAAGTGAACCACCAAAGTTCCTCTCCTTGATTTCTCCTTGAAGATATTTTCTCCACCTTGAAGCACCTTGGATTAAGAACTCATTCTTGTACTCCTTCTTGTGCTTGTAGACCACTCCTTGATGTACCAAGGAAGCCACAAAAATATATGGCCTCTAAGGATCTTCACCTAAGTGGAATTTAAGATGAAGAAGATGATAGAAAGAAAGAAGTATGCAAGTGTTCTTTATTTTCTATTTGTGACCAGCCATTTCACTAGAGAAAGAGAGAGTTTTCTTTTTGCCAACTAGAGAAAAATAATGCTAAGGCACATTATGAATTTTTCTCATGCTCTTTTTTTTTTATAATGTTGAAACTATTCCAATCAATTAATAATAAGTAATTGACTTTCATAAAGCCAATAATCTTGGTTGGTCTAGGCTTGCTCTTGGGCCTTTTAATTTGGGTCTTGGGCTTTTAATAAGTCTCACTTAGTGAAGCCCAAGCCCACACCAAAAAGGCCCGACAATCGGTTAGGCCCAACAAGTTCGATTTTACCCGAGAACTCTAATTACGTCCAAATAATTAATGTAATTAATTATTGGATTAAATTCTTGTTAATACCTTGTACTTTAGGGGTCTAATCAGTTCAGTCCCTGAACTTCTAATTTCATGAGTTCAGTCCCTATACTTTCAATTTTCATTAAATAGGTCCTTATGTCAACTATATCACATGTGTATCACAGGTGTATCACATATATATCACATTTTTACACCTTTTTTTTTCAAAAATTGTGTGTGATACACATGTGATACACCTGTGATACACCTGTGATACACATGTGATAGAGTTTGACATGACATGTCTGTGGACTCGATGGTGATTTTTGAAAGAAAAAAAAAAAGTGAAAAAGTGTTTTTGTGATACTATGATACACCTATGATACACCTATGTATCACATGTGATACACATGTGATACACATGTGATACATATGTGATACACATTTGATACGGTATGAAGAGTTGACATAAGGACCTATTTGATGAAAATTGAAAGTATAGGGACTGAACTGATGAAATTAGAATTTCAGGGACTGAACTGATTATACCCCTAAAGTTCAGGGTATTAACAAGAAATTAGTCCTTAATTATTTAGTCATAACCAACTCTTGTTTAATCTTCTTCATATACAATCTCAATGATCCACTTATATGGTGTGCGATCTCTTAGGTTCTAATTAACGAGACAATGAAGTTTGTAGAACAATTCTATTTTTGTTACGAATCAAAACTCCATTTTGATTCTCCCTTTAAATTAGGATTATAAATATTTATCAATCCTCGAGGACTTCACAAATCATGAGTGACGTCTTGCAACATATCATGACTACCCAAGTTAATATAGAATAGTAAAGAACTTATTCAATTGGAATTACAATACAATACGGTCATTCTCTAATACGATGTTCTGAATCATATCATCGGGGCATGGAATTGATATGTCAATCCCCTAATATGATCTATATTCTTATGTGATTCTAGGAATGTGATTAGAAACTATTTTCTAATCTCATTTATTGCTTTGGCCAAAGACTTACTGAATCACATCTTTGAACGTACTCCTCATTTACTAAAGGATAGAGATTCCTTATTGTATACTCACATGTCTCTATGAGCAAATTGATTACTCCAATGAATGCATGGATCATATCCATTAAGGGACATAATATTATTGCATCATCAAGAGTTAATCCATTCATTCATAAGACAACCATGGTCCCTCAGGTCAAAGGACTAATTTGTATTATTGCAATTTAGAGTTCAAGTTTGACATGTAAGTAAAACTCCATACAAGAACTCTAGTGATCGCGTTCAGTGTACTCTGATAAACAAGAGCACCCACATACTTGTATTAGTGTCTCTACACAAATGACTGGAGACTTGTCATCCTCCCTATTGAGCATACATAGTATGTGCTAATCTTTCCTGATTATTAATGTCCAAATGATAATCCTATGACTAGGAACCTTTTAGGATATGAGTGTAAAAGAGTAAAGGTCCCACACATCTAACTCCTTAGATTACTTTCACTTTGACTCATATTCCATGGACCTTATTCAATCAAATATTAAATATATGCAATGAACAATAAACTTGTCCTTTTGATTAATAATAATTACAATAATAATTACATCAAAATGATTGTTTTAGGACACAACTCCTTCAATCTCCCACTTGTACTAAACCCAATCAGCCATGAAACGTACACCCATCTTCTCAAGATGTCTTTCTAGCTGAACTTGTGACAAAGGCTTAGTGAATGGATCTGTTATGTTATCAACAGATGCTACTCTGAGAATGTTAATGTCTCCACTTTTAACAAACTCTCTTATGAGATGGAAGCGTCTTCGGATGTATTTAGATTTTTGATGAGACCTTGGTTTCTTGTCTTGAGAAATTGCCCCATTGTTGTCACAATAAAGAGGAATTGGTGACTCAATGGTTGGAACAACATCAAGTTCAGTGATGAACTTCTTCATCCAAACAGCTTCCTTAACAGCCTCTGCACTGCAATATATTCTGCCTCAGTAGTGGAATCTGCAGTAACGCTTTGCTTGCGAGATCTCCAGCTTACTGCACCTCCATTCAAGGTGAAAACAAATCCTGATGTGGATTTACTGTCATTCACATCAGATTGGAAATTTGAATCTGTGTATGCTTCCACTTGCAACTCTGATTGCAAATCACCTCTTCCATAAACGAGGAATAAATCCTTAGTCCTTCTCAAGTACTTAAGGATATTCTTAACAACATTCCAGTGTTCTATACCTGGATTGGACTGATATCGACTAGTTATACTTACACCATAACTAATATCAGGTCTAGTGCATAGCATCGCATACATGAGGCTCCCTATTGCATATGCATATGGGATCTTGCTCATCTTCTGCACTTCCTCAATTGTTTGTGGGCACATTTCCTTAGAAAGGTGAATACCATGTCTGACAGGTAGAAAACCCTTCTTAGAATTTTCCATGTGAAATCTATTCAACACTTTATCTATGTACAAGGATTGAGATAATCCAATTAACCTTCTAGATCTATCTCTATAGATCTTTATCCCTAGTACATAAGAAGCTTCTTTAAGATCCTTCATAAGGAAGGTCTTAGACAACCATACTTTGACTGAAGATAACATTCCTACATCATTCCCAATAAGTAGGATATCATCCACATAAAGTACGAGGAACACAACAGCACTCCCACTAACCTTTTTGTAAACACATGGTTCATCTATGTTTTGTGTGAAACCAAACGATTTGACTGCATCATCAAAACGGATGTTCCAACTCCTTGAAGCTTGCTTAAGTCCATAGATAGACCTATTAAGCTTGCACACTTTATGAATGTTATCTTTGGACACAAAGCCTTCAGGTTGATCCATATATAAATCTTCCTCAAGGTTGCCATTCAGAAAGGCAGTTTTTACATCCATTTTCCATATCTCATAATCATAGTGAGCAGCTATTGCAAGTAATATCCGAATGGATTTAACCATGGCAACAGGAGAGAACGTATCTTCATAGTCAATGCCCTCTCTTTGCTTATAGCCCTTTGCCACTAACCTAGCTTTGTAGGTTTCTATTTTACCATCTGAGCCTATCTTCCTCTGGAAGACCCATTTGTTTCCAATTGGTCTAATACCAGGTGGAGGATCAACGAGAGTCCAGACTTGGTTGGTATACATAGAGTCCATCTCGGATTCCATGGCTTGATGCCATTTCTTTGAGTCAATGTCTGACATTGCCTCATTATATGTAGAAGGATCTTGCAAGTTTTCATTGTCACCAAGGAGATTTAACTCCCCGAGGCTTTCATGACTCAAGCCATACCTTGTAAGAGGTATCCGGATCCGACTAGATCTTCTTGGAGTTTGTGTTATAGTTGGTTCAGGAATTTGGTCATCGGGCAATGAAGTGTTGACTTGTGGCGTTTTGGACACTTCCTTGAGTTCTATCATTTGCTCAATATTCCTATCAAGGACGTAGTCCCTTTCAAGAAAAGTGGCATACCTGCTAACAAACATTTTTTGTTCTTCAGGTTGATAGAAATAATATCCCAAACTATTTTTAGGATACCCCACAAATAAACACTTGCTTGATCTAGCTTCAAGCTTGCTTGCTTCTAGTATTTTTACATAAGCTGGACAACCCCAAATCTTAATATGATTTAGACTTGGTTTCTTCCCATGCCACATCTCATATGGTGTAAGTGGAACAGATTTGGAAGGCACTTTGTTCAACAAATAAATTGCTGTTTGAAGTGCATATCCCCAAAAGGATATAGGTAAATCAGTATAGCTCATCATGGAACGAACCATGTCTAACAAAGTCCGATTTCTCCTTTCGGAGACACCATTTAATTGTGGCATTCCAGGAGGAGCCAATGAAGAAACAATGCCTTCTTGTTTAAGATAAACAATAAACTCATTGCTTAAGTATTCGCCTCCTCAATCGGATCTAAGGGCTTTAATACTCTTGTCAGTTTGTTTCTCAACTTCATTCTTAAATTCTTTGAACTTTTCAAAGGCTTCAGATTTGTTCTTCATAAGATACACATAACCAAATCAAGAGTAATCATCGGTAAAGGTTATGAAGTATGAGAATCCACCTCTACTAATAGTGGACATAGGACCACATAAATCAGTATGTATTAGGCCTAAGAGTTCGGTAACTCTTGTTCTTTGTCCACCAAAAGGAGTCTTGGTCATTTTGCCTTTTAGACAAGACTCACAAGTAGGCATAGGATCAGATCCTAATGACTCAAGATATCCATCTTTGGATAACTTGTGAATCCTATCTTGGCTAATGTGACCAAGTTTTAGGTGCCACATCTTAATGGGGTTAACCGTTTCTCGAGATCTCTTAGATCCCAAAGTATCTTTCTTCACACAGTTAATGCTAGCATCCAAAAATAAAGGAAAAAGACCATCATTAACATTAGCATGACATATCATGCGTTTATTCATAAATACATAACCACTTAGTTTATCAAACACTACTCTATAACCATCCTTCAAAAGCATGGATACAGAGATAAGGTTCTTTATACAAACAGGAAGATAAAGACAATTCTTTAACTCTAATGTTTCTCCAGATGGTAGCTTCAAGAGATAAGTCCCCACGGCCTTGGCGTCAACCCTTGTGCCATTTCCCACACGTAGAGGGATCTCCCCAGCTTTAAGCTTCCTTAGTCCCACTAGTTCCTGCAACGAAGTGCAAACATGATGAGATGCTCCTGAATCCAATATCCAGGTGGAAATATTATTAACTATTAATACTGATTCAATCACATTGATCATACCTGCTTCTGAAGACTTGTTATTCTTCAAGGATGCAAGGTAAGCCTTGCAGTTCCTCTTCCAGTGCCCTTCCTTGTTGCAAAATAAACAAATACCTTTTGGTTTCTTTTGTTCCTTCTTTTTCTTCTGGATTCCTCCCTTAGGCTTTACCACTTGTTTCTTCTTCCCTTTTCCCTTGTCTTTCGACTTGGACTTGGTTGAAGATGCAATGGCAATGGCCACACTCCCACTCTCTTTCTTGATCTGCTTCTCAGCTGTTACCAGCATATTGAGAAGTTCAGCAAGAGTATGATTCATTTGCTGCATATTGTAGTTCATTATGAACTGAGAAAATGAATCATCTAGGGAAGACAGGAGAAGATCCTGAGCTAGCTCCACATCAAGAGAAAAACCTAGGTCTTGAATTTGCTCAATAAGACCTATCATTTTGAGGCCATGTTGATGCACAGGCGAGCCCCTCACTTGTTTTGTCCTTACAATATCATTGACGACAGTGAAGCGCACATTTCTGTTCCTCTCACCAAACAATTCAGTGAGATGAAGTATAATAGCAGAAGCGCTATCCACGTTCTCATGTTGCTTCTGATGTTGTGGGTTCATGGATGCAAGCATAACACATTTAGCTTGTGTGTCGTCATCCTTGTGTTTTTGATACGCAACACGTTGCGCATTGGTTGCATTTGCAGCCAAAGGAATGTGAGGGGGTGCATCTTGTAAGACATAAACGATATTATCGAATGTCAATACAATTTTCAG
Source organism: Rubus idaeus (assembly GCA_030142095.1). NCBI lineage: Eukaryota > Viridiplantae > Streptophyta > Magnoliopsida > Rosales > Rosaceae > Rubus > Rubus idaeus. The sequence continues at coordinate 8,196,731 of CM057966.1, read as the reverse complement.
ATTACGGAGCCACTCATTGAAGTTTGGGCCCTCAAGACGGATCTCGTTAAGAATTTTGGTGATAGGATGTCCCGACATATTGCAATCTACATAACATAAAACAAAGCGAGTTAGATTGATTTTATAACCAAAGATTCGGGTCTTAAGAATCAAATGGTACCTCTCACTATTTTTGGAAAATTCTTCATCCCTCAAAGAATTCGAGAGTTTATATTGGAAACTCTTAGTGAGTATGGAAGACTCATTTTTATTAAATCAACCGCATCATAATAGAACTATAGGTCAATTTAATTTTCATGAGAGGATACTCTTATCCAATCACATCAAATGTGAATATCCATAACTTTGGCCTCTAGAGTAAGTAAGTCTCGCCATAATAGGATATTGACAACTCACTCTAGTTAAGTTATTCCCATCATCTCATGTACGTATAGGGATCCAAAATTAGATCTCATCATAATAGAATATTGACCAATAATTGTCCCCTACCTTACAACATCAAATGTTGAATAACCTCTCTTCGATGCTCGTAACAAGGAATACCTCCGGTTGGATGATATTCACAAGCAAGAACACCTAATAGGAGATTACAATGATGGAAGGCCACAAAGAAATATTCATAATATTTTCTTCGTTTTCAACTTAATATCAATTTGAGGGAATTTTAAGGTCTCATCTTTTATAATCTCATTATTAACAATCACATTGTATTTGCTTTGATCCTAATGCGATCACACGTTCATTATACTTGATTAATAGTTTATAAATACTCCCACTAATTATTTTCGGAAAAATAATTTGATTTCATCAAAAACATTTTTCAATGAAATCATGGAAGTATAAAAGTCTTTAATCGAGTATAATGGATATGCAATTATATTAGGTCATATAGGATGATTATGGACTAGTAGTTTGATCCAACATGAGCCAAAATGTTGGATCTAGGTCATGTTTGGGTGGTTGATTTTAATTACGCGTAACAATTACGGAAATTAAATAACTAAGCTAAACTATCTCTAATATATTACACTTTGCACTTGAACTCCTTTCAAGGCTAGATGATTTCGAACTCCTTCTTGGATCATCCTTAAGTGCCTCCATCTTCAATTACAAGAGGGGATAAGGGGCATACAAGCTCCCATTTAATTTAATCAAACTTGAATAAATTAAACTACTTAGTTACACAACCAAATGAATTAATTAAATTAATTACATAACCCAAATAAATTAACTACTTTAATTACACAACCACATTCATTCACAATGAATAGTCGGCTAATCTTATGCTCAATTATATTAGGCCTTAGTCCATAATCATCCTTTAATTAACCAAGATTAATTAGGTTGATTAAACAAGCATCATTAAACTAATCACATTAGATTAAACACTAAATTATTTTAATTTAAAACAAGTAAATTGGTTAAATGATTTAAAGGATGGTGTCCTACATCTTTCTACAAAGTGTAGATATCATCAACTATTGGTGAATTAATTAGGGATAGTGATTTATCCTATTCATTTTTTTTATCACCAACTTTTGGTGAGTGGAAAAATTAGGGATGATCACTTTTGAATTTTACTACCAAGTTTTGGTGAGTGGAAAATATAGAAATGATTTCTTATAATTTTTATCATCAACTTTTGATGAGTGGAAAATTATGGATGATGACTTACATATTTAATCACCAACTTTTGGTGAGTGGAAAAATTAGTGATGATTGTTTTCAATTTTTATCACCAACTTTTGGTGAGTGGAAAACATTGAAATGATTATCCAAATTTTTAATCATCAACTTTTGATGAGTGGAAAAATATGGAATTTATATTATATCACCACAAACAATTATGTAAGCTTTAATCCTAGACTTTATGGATCAAAATAAGGAAACAACATGAAATTGGCTAGTTCATAACTAGCTCAAACATGTTCCAAATCTGGAAATAAAATTCCAGATTTGTGTTCTTCCATTGAACACTTGTTTCCTTTATTTTTCAATCCAAAAAATCATGCATACCCTAAAGGATATTTATCCTAACATGTTTCTATGCTTAACCCATTAATTAAGAAACATATAGGAGCTCTTAACACATATCTCATATGCATCAAAGTTTCATAAACTTAAACCATTTCCTATATGCAATTTCTAGAAACATTTTCAAGCATAAAATCTACCTTACACCACATGCTTCATAACTTTTATGCTAAGGCAAATTTTATGATCTAAATTGCATATCACCCTAAGTTTAAGAAAATCACATCAACCAAAATACTTAGCCATGTTTATAACATATCAAAATTAAGCCAATGGCTCTGATACCATTCCAATCAATTAATAATAAGTAATTGACTTTCATAAAGCCAATAATCTTGGCTGGTCCAGGCTTGCTCTTGGGCCTTTTAATTTGGGTCTTGGGCTTTTAATAAGTCTCACTTAGTGAAGCCCAAGCCCACACCAAAAAGGCCCGACAATCGGTTAGGCCCAACAAGTTCGGTTTTACCCGAGAACTCTAATTACGTCCAAATAATTATTTAGTCATAACCAACTCTTGTTTAATCTTCTTCATATACAATCTCAATGATCCACTTATATGGTGTGCGATCTCTTAGGTTCTAATTAACGAGGCAGTGAAGTTTGTAGAACAATTCTATTTTAGTTACGAATCAAAACTCCATTTTGATTCTCCCTTTAAATTAGGATTATAAATATTTATCAATCCTCGGGGACTTCGCAAATCATGAGTGACGTCTTGCAACATATCATGACTACCCAAGTTAATATAGAATAGTAAAGAACCTATTCAATTGGAATTACAATACAATACGGTCATTCTCTAATATGATGTTCTGAATCATATCATCGGGGCATGGAATTGATATGTCAATCCCCTAATATGATTTATATTCTTATGTGATTCTAGGAATGTGATTAGAAACTATTTTCTAATCTCATTTATTACTTTGGCCAAAGATTTACTGAATCACATCTTTGAACATACTCCTCATTTACTAAAGGATAGAGATTCCTTATTGTACACTCACATGTCTCTATGAGCAAATTAATTACTCCAATGAATGCATGGATCATATCCATTAAGGGACATAATATTATTGCATCATCAAGAGTTATCCATTCATTCATAAGACAACCATGGTGCCTCAGGTCAAAGGACTAATTTGTATTATTGCAATTTAGAGTTCAAGTTTGACATGTAAGTAAAACTCCATACAAGAACTCTAGTGATCGCGTTCAGTGTACTCTGATAAACAAGAGCACCCACATACTTGTATTAGTGTCTCTACACAAATGACTGGAGACTTGTCATCCTCCCTATTGAGCATACATAGTATGTGCTAATCTTTCCGGATTATCAATGTCCAAATGATAATCCTATGACTAGGAACCTTTTAGGATATGAGTGTAAAAGAGTAAAGGTCTCACACATCTAACTCCTTAGATTACTTTCTCTTTGACTCATATTCCATGGACCTTGTTCAATCAAATATTAAATATATGCAATGAACAATAAACATGTCCTTTTGATTAATAATAATTACAATAATAATTACATCAAAATGATTGTTTTAGGACACAACTCCTTCACTTTGACACATCAGTCCACTAAGCAAACTTTAGTGGATACATCGGGATACACCATACTCACCATCCCATTGCCATTCAGTCACCCACGAGCTAGAGAAACCCTAGAGAGAGCTAAGCCATTTTCTCTCGGCCAAGCTTGCAAAAACATACACAGCTGTACTATCCGTCCGGACACCCTTTACACGTTCGGACTCCGGTGCTTCTGTCCGTTTTTGTTCTTCAGTTTTCATCATCTTCCACTACCCATCTCACTTCCATCCCTTTACGAAATATCCTCCACATATCCCATGCATTACAATCATACAATTTTCACCACCATTCCACCGACCTACCTTCACCATAAGTTGCCATCTATTGAATACATGTATTTTATGGAGACCCCTGCTATTATTGTGGGATTTTCTCTATATGTTTCATTTGTATTGGGGTTTAGGCATTATGTCCTCCCCTTGTATTTGTTGTTATCAATAGTAATGGTTTGAGGACGGCCGGGGCCTTCATCTTTGTCAAAAAAAAAAATCCTCTCCAACCAAAGTGTTTTTGACACGGTGGATGACAATTCCTCTTGATTGATGTCAAATTTGACATCTCAAAAAGCAAATGTCAGAAAATATTTATTAATATTTCTCTCTGTGCTCTCTCTCCTACCCCGGCCCATCTCTCTCTCTCTGTCATTCTATCTTCTCTCACCTCTCTCCTATCCTCATAGTGACTCGAACCCATGACCTGAATTTTAGGTAGTAGGTACTCTAACCACTGAGCTGACACCACTTCGTCAACTACACTCATCAATTAACAATCACATGCAATAGGTTCAATAACAATCAATTATTCAGCTAGTTCATTGATTATTTGAATAACTATCAATTCTTCGATTCATCAGTTCGTACGGAATCAACTTATGGAGTTATAAACTATTAAATATCAATTCATCAGTTGATTGATTAACTATCAAATAGACAAATATCAATTAACTACAAGAGAGAGACTTACTTGGCTTAAGCTGATGGGTGTGGATTTATGCTCTTGCAAAACACCAAATTTCAATGTAGTATGAGATAGTAAGTACGGATAAGTTAAACGGGGAAGTGTTTAGTGATGTCTTAAATAATAAAACTAGACTTGTCACTGATCTAGATTTATAACAATTATATATATTTACTAAAGGAACTACCACAAGAGTACAAATAAAATAGATACAATTACAAGAAAGTAAAAGTTGTAAACAATAATAGAGAAAAGATTAGGGCTCAAGTATCCACCACTAGTCTTCCTCCTAATTAACCAATACATGTAAGAAACAAATCTGATTGATGATGATGAAGTTTGCCAACCTAAAGGAATGGGTGTCTTCTCATTAGGCTATTGATTCTCCTAAGCAACGAATTAGGCATGGGTGTCTACTCTAATTCTTTTCAAACTTAAGGGATCTAGCATGGTATCTACTAGGTTGTTCCTTAAGCAAGCATATGCACTTTGAAAATCGGCAAACACACAAATCTTAGAACATGGTATCTATTCCGGTTATTCATGGTAATTAATTTCCAAGCACCCGCAAAGACACTTGTTGTTACATATCATAGGCCCAAGACTCAGTCATCTAAATTGACCTATGTAACAATATCGATTGTAAAGTTTAAACTATGGTAGCTAAGCATAAAATAAACTCAACAAGATTGGAAAGTAAATAGAAATTAACTACTCATCATCAACAACCATCAATGAATCAAACATGCATAGATTAATTAGAATTCATAACTAGGGCTTCAACCGAAGACCCTAAAGAAACTTAGCTACTAATGAAATACATAAAGAATGAAGAAGAGAGGGAGAAGAAGAAGAAGAGAAGATTTGATGTTCTCTTGGTGTCCTTGAATGAAGGAAATCATCTCCTTATATAGCCTCTTGGAAATGAGAAATATGTCATGGCATATGTCATATTTCACCTTCAAAACATGAAATGGCAAATAACTAAGCTTCCCTTTACTCTTAGTGCAGTATTTACTCATGAGTGAAGTTACTATAGCTTGTCTTAGAGTGATAGTGGTGGTGTCTTATCTTCATCATGATCATGACAAGCTTGGCACCAAGTTTCACCTCTACCTAACTTGGGTAAACTTCAAATGACTTCATTCAAATGACTTCACCTCCACAAACTTATATTGATCTTGTACATCAGCCCATGAAGATGTTTTTTGGGCTGGTCTTGTGTCTTATGGAAGATGCATGAGTAATTCAAACCCAACAAGCCCATTGTTTCTTCTTAGGAATTCTGCTCCAGCTTGACCTTTCCCCCTTCCGTAGGGCATATCTCTGTGGATAAGTATCGCAATTGAGTGATTCCAGTTGCATTTGAAACTAGACTCATAGGGCTTAATTTGGAGAACTTGAAGCACAACCAACTCTGTCTGGAACATTATTTACAAGCAATCAAAGTTTGGTTCTAGAATGTCCGAGCAGCACCGAGTATTACTTACTTGCGGCTGAATGTAGGAAGATCCAACGGTTTGAACATGGTGAAATTGTAACTGGTAATACTAGACACACAGAGGTATTGTGTCCATAAAGTACACCTCAAACCAACGGATAGATGCAAAGAAAATGTCCTCCAAAATAGACTGATCTGTCCAGGCAGAAGACTGAACTTCTGTCAGAAAATCTCTTGTGCAATTTGTTCTCTTGCAATCTCCTAGTTTTGCTTGGAATGTCTTCCTTATTCCATTTTTCTTCACTTTTATTGCCAACACCTATAAAACATGAAAATAACATAAATAGATCAAATAACAACTAACTAACAAAGTAAATATAAGGAATTTGATACAAATAAGTATACAATTATACTCCTTATCATAAGCCCAGACAATGTTGAAATATAGAAGAGCGGCAAGACTGAGAATCTGAGATGCGAATACGCGCGGCAATCTTGGGGTCGTCGATGCTGGCGGATTGGGGCTTTGATCCGAGAGGTTTTGATGGTGGCGGTGTAGCTTCCAATGGCCGGAAAACAATAGATCTAGTTGACCGAGTTGCTAGGGAGACGAGACGGAGACGTGAAGTCGATTCTCTTTTTTTTTTTTTTTTAGGTTATGAGTTCTGACCCTTAATTCAAAATCTTTTAAGTGAAAACTTAAAAAAAAAAAAAAAAAAAACAGGCAACCAGGACCGCCTAGGCCGGCTAATCGGCTCGTCCAAGCCCTGCCCGATGTTGCTACCATATCACCGACGCGGTGTATGTCATGGTCAAGCTAGAGGAAGACAAGGAATGATAGGCAAATGTAAGGTGAGGAAGTCCCACATCTATAAGGGAGCTCCCTACCATAGAATATCACAAGGGACTTTGAGTCCCACATTGGAGAAATGTAAGAGGAGAGGAGGTCCCTTACTTATAAAAGGGACCCCTCCCTCACCTAGAAGGACACGCTGACTTTAGCCTCTAGATTGGGAGTCAAACTCTCGGTACCTCGAGTCCATCTCGGTACCAAGTACCCTCTCGGTACTAAGTATCTTACCGGTACCTCGAGTCTCTCTCGGTACCAAGTACCCTCTCGGTACTAAGTGTCTTACCGGTACCTTGAGTACCTCTCGGTACCAAGGACCCTCTCGGTACCAAGGACCCTCTCAAGACTAAGTACCTTACCGGTACCCCCCTCGGTACCGGCCAAACACTTGTAATGATTACTCACCATAGTGGAACCCCCTCAAAGTGGACGTAACCTGGGACTCGCATTGAGCCAGGTGAACCACTATAAATCTTGTCTCTATGTCTTTGTGTGTGATTGTGGCTACCGAAGGTCTCGACCCGTTCCTCCCGAGCCATCGGGAAATGGCAGAAACATTTGGCGCCGTCCGTGGGAACCCGTACAAAAAGTCTTGTCGGTCCCTTCCTATTAAAATCAATCTATCCGGAGCCCATCACCACAAGCATAGCAAGCAAAAAAAAAAAAAAAATCAAATCAAGTGTAGCGAGCCCGATTAGAGCGGCGCCAAACAAAAAATATCGGTATCTCTTTCATCTCGGTACTTCTTTACATTTCAAGTGCGAGCTCCCAACCGGTATCTCCATTCATTACCGGTACAAAAAAAAAAAAAAAAAAAAGGGGTGTGAAGAGCACGGTACCAAACAACTTTGGACACCCACGGAGTCTTTCTCCTTCTCTTACCATCGGCTTGCATGCACCGGTAAGGGGAACCAACTCCTCCCAGTACCTCTCTCCTTCCTCTCACCCACCGAAGCAAATCAAGCCATCAAGCTTTTGGGTTCATGAGGTGCAATAGTAAGAGAGTAAGCCTACCGGTACAGTCACCCACCACCGACGAGCCAAGCTCTCCCGAGCTTCCCTACCATCCTTACCGAGTTGTCGACCTCCCGATGATGCATAGGGATAACGCCACAGCAGCGCACGCCGGCAACACCTCTCGCCATACCGGTACCTCAAGCCTCTTCTCACCGAGTCCACTTCAAGTCACCGGCAACTCAATTTCTCCTCACCGATGACTTGGGGGACTGGGGAATGGGGGACTCGGTAGGTGTGGCTTGTGGTGAATCCTCTCGGCAGCTTGCACTCTCGGTACCGCCAAGGCAGCTAAGGCTCATCTTGGTTGCTTCACCTCTTACCGACAAGCTTGCTTGCCTTGTGAAGCTACTCGGTACCCAAAGAAAAAAAAGAAGAGGAAGGAAGCCTCTGTGTCCGGTCTTCAGTACCCAGTGAAGAGCCGCGAGTCTGCAGCTCGGTAGGCTTATTTCGCAGAGGAGACAAAGAGCTTCACGGTGCTGTTGGCTTTAATCAAAGCAATGGCAGCCTTTAATCATGCTTGCAATTATATATATATTTGCATGTGGCCTACCGGCAAACTCAAGGTTACATCCATATATGCTTTTGAAAAGTCAAACTTGCATTTGCAATTGCAATTATACATTGCATGTAGCTACCGATGCTGCACATGTGAGATTCACAAAAGACAAGGCTTTGAAAGACAAAGCATAATTAAAACAATAGCAATTCGCATCTTTCTCTCGGTGGAAATGGCATCAGCTGCCACTCAATTAATCTATCACCCACTTGCAAGTATATGAAGGCAAGAGGTCACATGCAGTGCATAAACGTGACCGGTACCTAGAGTTCGTACTCTCTCCTCGGTACCATGCAGCAGCTTACGCAAGATAAGTCTCCTTATCTATATTTAATTATTTTACATGGTTTAGCAACACCCTTAAATGCTAAGAGTCTATACTCTTTTATGCACCACTATGTGCCATAAATAAATCGGTACTCAGCCGTGCCTGGATATATTATTATTGCCATGCATTGGTCATGACTATGGACATTGATCAATTATTTGCATGAGTCTTTTGAGTAATTTGTTGCCTCGGTATATGCCTCGATATGTCACTCGGTATATGTCCCTACATGTTGCCTCGATATGTGCCTCGATATGTCCCTCGGTATATGCCCCTATGTATAAGCGATTACAATTATTTGCACTCAAACTCATGCATATTAATACTTTGTCCATATCTGTCTGCACCCATCTGGCAATGCTGATCACTCAGCTCGGTAGCAATCTTATAGTCAGTCTACCGGTACCACGGCAGCACCCTGTCGGTACCTAATTGCTCGGTACCCTTGTACCTATGAGCACTATACTTGCATGATGATATCTGTGTGTAACAGGGAAGCTTGTTGCTAGAGTCCGATTAGATGGTGTACAGACATGCTTCGGCCACAAACGACTCCAGGCTAGACATGTGAGGCAACAGTAAGCCCTCACATGCCTTCGGTCCCTGAACCGACTTGTAGTAAGTCCAGGCACACATGCCCATGGCAAAGCCTCCGGCAGCTCGTATACGACCATACTTGCTCTTGCTCCATCTAACTCGTGACCTCGAACAACTTCTTCCTTTTATGCATGGATACAGGGACAAGCTCCCTATGTTCACACATGCTTCACGAGCATTGCCTTGAACATTTCATAAACTATTTGCTTTATTCTTTGACAGGTTCAGCAGCTCTTGCTCGGTACCTCGAAGCTCCATGATCGGTATCTACCTGCTCGGTACCCCGGTACCTGTTACTTAGTCTCGGTACTTGATATCCTTATCGGTACCCCCTCGGATCATCCCGGTACCTCTCGGTACCTCCTTGGTCGGTACCCTTGCCGGTACCCCCATGCCTGGCGTCCAGCTTGACCATTATTTGGATTAAGTCCTCAGTCAAGAACCCTCCTTGGAGAAGAAGACTCCTTAACTAAGGACTTGGGGGGCTTCTGTTGCTACCATATCACCGACGCGGTGTATGTCATGGTCAAGCTAGAGGAAGACAAGGAATGATAGGCAAATGTAAGGTGAGGAAGTCCCACATCTATAAGGGAGCTCCCCACCATAGAATATCACAAGGGACTTTGAGTCCCACATTGGAGAAATGTAAGAGGAGAGGAGGTCCCTTACTTATAAAAGGGACCCCTCCCTCACCTAGAAGGACACGCTGACTTTAGCCTCTAGATTGGGAGTCAAACTCTCGGTACCTCGAGTCCATCTCGGTACCAAGTACCCTCTCGGTACTAAGTATCTTACCGGTACCTCGAGTCTCTCTCGGTACCAAGTACCCTCTCGGTACTAAGTGTCTTACCGGTACCTTGAGTACCTCTCGGTACCAAGGGCCTCTCGGTACCAAGGACCCTCTCGGTACCAAGGACCCTCTCAGGACTAAGTACCTTACCGGTACCCCCCGGTACCGGCCAAACACTTGTAATGATTACTCACCATAGTGGAACCCCCTCAAAGTGGACGTAACCTGGGACTCGCATTGAGCCAGGTGAACCACTATAAATCTTGTCTCTATGTCTTTGTGTGTGATTGTGGCTACCGAAGGTCTCTGACCCGTTCCTCCCGAGCCATCGGGAAATGGCAGAAACACCCGATTTCTCTTGCTGAATACACATTCCTCTGGGCGGCCAAGCACCTTCCAGTGCCTAGGCAGCCGCCCAGGCCGACTTCTAGAACATTGAGAAAAAATGGAACAACTTGTTCTAGAAATGAAAATTTTCAAAATAAAAAAGACAGAAAGAAAAGTCTTACAAGGTGGCAAAAAGGCCGGCCCGGCCCATTTAATAGGGCTATGGGTCGTGCTCGGCCCGGCCCGCATTGACCCATTTCTTAACGGGCCCGGTCTCAGACCTACCCATATACTCAAACATTAGGCCCAGCCCGACCCAAGCCCATATCTTGTCGGGCCAATAACGGGCCGGGCCGGCCCATTGCCGTAAGGAAACGAAAACTATGTCTAATTTGAGATAAAATTAATACAATCAACATAAGCACTACACAAAATTCATACAAACAATGTTGGTTATTCATCAGATAACATCTATAGTTCTCTTCAAAAATTAATCTCTTTTGATTTTAACCTAAAACAATATCATTACAAAGCTTTATATTTCAAAAAGACTTTGACATTCTTCCTTATAAACATGCAACTAACTTAGTAGCAATGAAAAATAATTGTTCAAGTAACAAATTAATTAAAATGTTGTGTGCATAGCTTAAAAAGAGATAAAGATATGTTAAAAAAACTATAATTTTATTAAGTAATTGTTATATTATAAACGGGACGGGCTGTGGCTCGTAATATGCCATGTCGAGCCTAAAACGGGCTCGGGCCAGGCCGGGCCGCTTCTTAACGTGCCGGGCTCGGGCCTAGAGGCCCATTTGCCACCTCTAGTCTTACCATATCAAGACATGGAAATTGGAGAAAGCTCTCGAACTCGAATAACTATCACAAAAAATGATAGAAAATTTAAACTCTCAAAGGTAGAAGGACCAACGGGTAAGAAACGAGAAATAAATTTTGAAAGGTATATCCCAGATGATAATATACCTAGAGTTCTAGTCACAACTCATGGAATATGACTAAGTTTAGAAAAGGTTCTAGACAAAAGAAATGTCATAGATCAATGGGTAGAAAGTCTCACTATGACAAGAGCCTTAACTCTAGAAAAATTAGAACCTAGATATATACAAATATACTATGAGGCAACAGTCACAGGAATAGCCAAAAATTTCTATTCTTCGTTTAAAGAAACAGAAAGATGAATAAATTGGCTGGAACAAAGAGCAAATTCAAAAAATACTCAAGAATTTGCAGTTCCTTTCTACGAACAATTTTGTGGAAGTGTTATAAGTCATAGTGAACAAGTTAAAGAGTTAGCTAGAACAAATATCAACAAAATTTCAATATGTGACATGAGATATTTTGAAGAATTTCTAAATGAATTCCAGCAGTACTATTGTATGATTGGAGAACTAGATAATCTAAATCTAGTTAATTTATTTCATAGAAAGTTACCTGAACCATGGAATATTGTCATGAGTGAAAACATAGCAAAAAAACCGCTAGATAGGTTTACAGTAGGAGGAGTTGTAGAAAGAATCAGAGAATTGCTAAGAAACCAGTGCATAGCAAATAACAAAGCCAAAATGGCAAGAAAGCAACTCAAAGGAGTTGAAAATTTCTGCTATGAAGTCTTTGACACTCCCACAAATTGGGGATATAATGGACCTAAATACCAAAAGAAAATAAAGAAAAAAGTCTTTTCGAAACAGTTTAAAAGAAACCCAAATAAAAATTGAAAATTCAAGAAAAGCTCCAATTTTAGAAAAGATATAACAAAGGTTTCCAAAGAAAATTTTATTAGAAAAAAACATTCTCAGGAAAAACCAGAGAAGAAAAGTTGTAGATATTGGCTATGTAAAAATGCGTCGAAAAGACAAATAAGTGTGATGTGCAAACACTACGTCTTTTTTTTTTGTCCGAAATATTTTTGACAACTTGTAATATGTGCAAACACTGACTATAAAGAAAAATTAATATTCGCAAATGGTCTAACTTTTCCGTACAAGCCCACCCAAATATTTTAGCATCGGTTTTATTTGATAAGTTTTTAGCCTCTATATGTGATGGGATGAAATGTCAATACAATATTTTTTTATGGGAGAATGCAACTCTTGCATGTCTAAGTTTTCTACTTGATTTGTTGAACCTTAATAGTTGGCTGAAGAACGGTGAAACGAGTGGGTATTGGCATAACCAATGGCGGAGCCATATATGGGCTACCCTAGGTTGTAGTAGGGGTGGCTTCGGGACGGGAACCGACTATTTTTGGCCCGTCCCGGTACCGAACCGAAAATTCCGGGATGACAATTTCCGTTCCCGATACCGTCCCGATTACCGAGGATACCGAAATCTCGGTATCCCGATGTTTGTCGGTAGGTTCGGGTCGGTAATGGATCTACCGAAAAATTGCAGGTTTCATTAGAAAGAGAAGAAGAAACCAGAGAAGGAGACGCAGGAGAAGAAGGAGACGGAGAAAGAAGAAGAAGAAAAACGAGGCGTTGCAGAAGATTAGGAGGAGAAGATGAGAAGAAAAATGAAAGGAAAGGAAGAAGAGGAGGCCGGAGTCGATGAAGTAGAAGAAGACCAGAAGAAAAGAGTCGATGAAGAAGAGAGAGAGCAAGAGAGAGAGAGAGAGAGAGAGAGAGGGATCAGAACACGAGAAGAAAAAAATGAAAAGGAAAGAGAGAGAAACGGGGGAGTCGGAACACAAGGAGAAAAAAATGAAAAGGAAAAGAGAAAGTGTGTCAGTGTGTGTGAGAGAAAAGAAGGGTATTAAAAAAAAAATAGGGCAAATGAAGAGGGAGAGAGAGGAGAGAAAAGTCAGAAAGAGAAAAATAAACGTAGTAAATAAATAGAATGTATTGTAATTATATAACCAAGTGGAACACTTGGTCTAGTGGTTAAGACTTGAAACCTCCTCTAAGAGGTTCAGTGTTCGAGTCTCATTGGAGTACTAGAAAATTAGTCCATTTTTGGATTAATCTCAGAAATTGGTCGGGTCGGGATGTCCCGAATTTTATCTTGGCCCATACCGTTACCGACCCGAATAGAGTTTGTTTCTGCCGTTTCCCAATTACTCCTGGACCGTCGGTACTGGAAAGAGCTGCAGACCGCCGGCCAGGAGATGGCGAGCCTACAGTCTGCGTACGGTGCTCTGCTGCGGCAGAAGGAGGAGCTTGAGGCTAAGCTTCGACAGGCCGAGGAGGAGGCCAGCAGGAAGATTTCCCAGGCTGAGGAGAGGGCCAATGTCTACGCCTGGGAGGCCGAGGAGAAAGCCAAAGCTGTTGTTACCTCGGAGACAGCCAGGATCCAGGCCGACTTCGACAACCGTCTCGGTAAGGCCGTGGACGAGGCTGTCCTTGCCTACCGGCGCGATCGTGGCCGTGCTGTGGAGCAGACGACAGCCTACATCGAGGGCGGGGTGTACATACTTGGCAAGATCAAGGCTGCCTTCCCGGGTCAGGATTGGAGTCAGCTGCCGGTACCGACCGTGACCGAGAGCATGGTGAACGATGAGCATACTGCTATCCTGCACGAGATTGAGGAGGAAGTCGGTTGTTCCTCTGTCCAGCAGTAGTCCCCCATGTCTGGGTGGTACCGGCCGAGGGCCATGTATTTTGATTTTGTTTCTCTTCTTTTTTTTTTTTTTTTTTGGGGGGGGGGATTTAAACCCTTTTTGAACATCTCTCCCGGTAGGGGGTGCCCTATCGGGAGGTAGTATTTGAATTGGCCATAAGGCCCTTATTTATTGTCTTGAACAATGGCGTGTTTCGCCTTATTCAATGAATTCTGTGTTTTCATATGATACCAAGTGCTCACTCGGGAGGGCTGGTTTTTTCAGTCTCGCTCCCGGTATTGTTTTCTTTAGTATTCATATCATGTAGGTAATTGGTTCTGGTGGAATGCTGAATTTATCGTAACAAAACTTATGCATGGGGGTCGCGGGTACCGGCCACATGCCCTACGAAAGTTTGGCATGGGGGTAGCTAGTACCGGCCACATGCTTGATAATATCACCAAAACTTATGCATGGGGGTCGCTGGTACCGGCCACATGTCTTACAGAAGTTTGGCATGGGGGTAGCTGGTACCGGCCACATGCTTAATAATATCACCAAAACTTATGCATGGGGGTCGCTGGTACCGGCCACATGTCTTACAGAAGTTTCATTTTTGTTCTTGGCATTTATGCATTATCGGTAGGAGAACAAGCATTCATGATGACACAGATTTTATAGTGGTTCACCTGGCTCAATGCGAGTCCTAGGTTACGTCCACTGTAGGGGTTTCACTATGGTAAATGATAATTACAATTGCTTGAGAAGTGGTGAGGTCCACTTAGCCGGTATGTCCCGGGCTTTATATTTTTCTATGGGTAGTAGTAGCGAAGGTGCTCAATATTCCATGGGTGCGGGAGCATGCACCCGGTGGAGTCCATGAGCCGGTAGGTTCCTGGCTTGAGGACTTCGACTACCCGGTATGGGCCTTCCCACCGTTGGTTGAAAGTCATGGCTGCTGAGTTCTTCGTACTTTGCCTTACCCTTCGTAGTGCCCAGTCCCCCAGTTTGAGGTACCGGCACTTTGCCTTCGCGTCAAACTTGCGCTTGAGCTGGTTTTTGTGTTCTGCATTCCGGAGGTTGGCTTGTTCCCGACGTTCCTCGAGTAGGTCCCGGTTGAGGCACAACTGTTCTTCATTTTCATTTGGATCATATGTGTCGATCCGGTGTGTTGTGGAGTTGATTTCAACCGGTACCACGGCTTCTGCACCGAAAGCAAGGGAAAATGGCGTCTCGCCGGTGGCAGCCTTGTACGAGGTGCGGTACGCCCATAGAACCTCCGGTAGTAGTTCAGGCCATGCGCCTTTCTTATCACCGAGCTTGGTCCTCATAGTTCTCTTCAGGATTTTGTTAACTGCCTCCACCTGACCGTTGGTCTGCGGGTGGGCCACCGATGCGAAGAAAAGGGTGATGCCCTTTTCCCGGCAGAATTTCCGAAGGATTCGAGTCAAATTGTTTACCGTTGTCGGTGATAATGACTTGAGGGATACCGAAGCGACAGATGATGTTTTCCCAAATGAAGGACTGTACTTGCCGGGAAGTGATTGACTTAAGGGCCTTGGCCTCTGTCCACTTGGTGGAGTAGTCGGTGGCGACTACCACGTGTTCAACACCACCGGTACCCTTGGGCATGGGCCCGATTAAGTCGATTCCCCACTGGGCGAAGGGACATGGGTTCACCATCGTCTCCAGCGGCTGGGATGGTTTTGGTACGTTCGGTGCGTTGAACTGACAGGCCTTGCATTGCCTTGTAAATGATATAGCGTCCCGGAGGAGTGTTGGCCAAAAGTAACCAAGGCGGATGAGTTTGTGGGCCAATGCTCTTCCTCCCGGGTGGTTGCCACAGATGCCCTCGTGTACCTCCCTGATGGCGTCTCGGGACTCGGCTGGTCCGAGGCATCGTAGGTATGGCAAGGAGTGAGCTCGCCGGTAGAGATGGCTGTTGATGATGAGGTACCGGGAGGACCGGAATCTTATTTTCTTGGCCTCATCATTATCTCTCGGGAGGGAGCCATCGCGCAAGTACTCGATGATTGGTGTCATCCAGTTCGCCTCCTCCAGGCGCAGGTGGTTGACCTCAATGGGCATTGTCTCCGTGCTTCGGCTTTCCAGCATGTCGATGGGTACCGAGTTGCCAGGGTTGGGGTCAATAGCGGAGGCTATTCTGGCCAAGGCGTCAGCCCTTTGATTTTCTTCTCTCGGTACCTTCGTTAGCTTGAAGCATGAGAAACCGGCAGTGAGTTCTTTCGCCAAAGTTCTGTACCGAGACATGATGGGATCCTTGGCCTGGTAGTCCCCCGAGACTTGGTTGACAATGAGCTGTGAGTCGCTGAAGACTTGGAGCTGCTGGGCTCCCATGTGCCGGGCCAGCCGAAGGCCGGCCAGGAGTGCTTCGTACTCGGCCTCATTGTTGGAAGCTTTGAAGTTGAACCGGAGAGCACTCTCGAGCCGAGATGTGTCGGGACTACCGGTGTGAGGGGTAATAAGGATGAGTCCTGCCCCGCTACCGTGGGCGTTCGAGGCACCGTCCACATATAATTGCCAGATCGGTAGTGCGGGATCAAATGGTGTTTCCTCGCCGGTGGCCTGGGCCGTCTCGGCCGAGCCAGCTCCCTCTACCGATGTGGGTGTGGACTGCACAGAGGTGAATTCAGAGACAAAGTCAGCCAGTACCTGTGCCTTAATTGCCGGTCGAGGTCGGTAGGTGATATCGAACTCGCCGAGCTCGATGCTCCACTTCATGAGTCCGCCGGATGCCTCGGCTTTTGCGAGATCAACCCGAGTGGGTGATCGGTAAGCACCACAATGGGGTGTGCCCGGAAGTATGGGCGAAGCCTTCGGCCGAGATCATGAGTGCGAGGATGAGCTGCTCGATTTCGGGGTACCGAGTTTCGGTATCCACGAAAGATTTGCTTGTGTAGTCTACCGGTAGGTCCTCCTTGTTGTGGCTCCCGACTAGGATCGAGCTCACGGCAGTTCTCGATACCGACGGGTACGAAAGAGAGGTTCGCCTAGTACCGGTCGGCCGAGCGGTGGTGCTCTTTGCCGGATATTCCTTCAATGCAGCAAAGGCTTGCTCGCACTCGGTGGTCCGGCCCTCGAACTTCTTCCCGGTCTTCGAATTTTGAAGAATGGGGCACACCGGTCGGTAGACCGTGATATGAACCGGGAGAGAGCTGCGATCCTACCGTTAAGGCTCGGACGTCCTTGAAGGTTTTGGGAGATTCCAAGTCCGGGATCGCTCCGATTTTCCGGGGATTAGCCTCGATACCCCGGTGGCCGACCTGAAGCCAAGGAATTTTCCTTCGCCTACGCAGAAGACGCACTTCTCGGGATTGAGCTTCATCCCATAGTTCCGGAGGATGGAGAATGTCTCCCGTAGGTCGGTAAGGTGGTCGTTTTTCTTTAAGCTCTTGACGAGCATGTCATCCACGTACACTTCCATGGTCTTCCCGATCTGCTCGGAGAACATG
This sequence comes from Rubus idaeus, assembly GCA_030142095.1. NCBI lineage: Eukaryota > Viridiplantae > Streptophyta > Magnoliopsida > Rosales > Rosaceae > Rubus > Rubus idaeus. The sequence continues at coordinate 8,179,209 of CM057966.1, read as the reverse complement.
CGGTTGACCAACCGTTGATAGGTGGCCCCGGCATTTTTCAATCCGAAGGGCAGGACCTTGTAGCAGTATAGACCTTGGTCGGTCAGTGAAGGAGGTGTGCTCCTGGTCCTCGGGATCCGGCTTGATCCGGTTGTAGCACGAATAGGCATCCATGAAGCTCGGGGCCTCATGACCGGCGGTGGAGTTGACAAGCCGCTCGATCCTCGGTAGAGGGAAGCCGTCCTTGGGACATGCCTTGTTGAGATCGGTGAAGTCGATGCACATTCGCCACTTCCCGTTGGGTTTCTTTACTAGCACCGGGTTGGCTAGCCATCGGGGGTATTGAACTTCCGGATGAAACCGATACTCGACGGCTTGTCGACCTCGGTCTTCATTGCTTCGTACCGTTCTTGGTCCCCGACGCGCCTCTTCTGCCGTACCGGCCGGTAGGCAGGATCGATCCCAAGCTTATGGGAGATGGTTGTGGTAGAGATACCGGGCATATCGGCGTAGGACCAAGCGAACACCGAGGCGTTGTCCTGGAGGAGCTTGATCAAGTCGGTACGCAGGGCGACCGGTAGGCCGGTACCGATCTTGACTACCCTGTCAGGCTGTTCAGGGAATAAAGCAATCTGTTCTACCTCCTCGTGGGGCTTCCCCTGTATGACTACCGCCCCTTCCCGGGGATCATCTGGCCGGTCCGCCGCCGCCGCGTTATTACTGGGTGCGACGCTGCACACGTCCCGGTAGGGCTGTCGTGGCTTTGTCTCTTGGGCGTAGCAGGACCGGGCCATGGGCTGACTTCCCCTGATAGAGGCAACCCCGACGGGAGTAGGGAACTTTAGCATGAGCAAGTAGTAGCACACACAGGCTCTGATTTGGCAGAGGATGGGTCTACCGAGGATGAAGTTGTAGGAGGATTCACAATCCACTACCAGCATGTGGGCCGATACCTTCTGGGACCGGGGGTACTGTCCGACTTCGACGTTGAGCCAAACGCTACCGAGGGGTTGGACAAGGTCTCCCGAGAAACTGATGAGTGGATTCACCGTCCTTGAGATGTTCTCGAGGGGTAGGTCCAGTTTGAGGTAGGCACTCTTGAAGATGACATTGGCAGAGCTGCCACCGTCGACCAGCACTTTGTGCATCAGGTCGGTATGGACCTTTGCTGATATTACGAGTGGGTCATCGTGGGGGGTCACGATACCGGTTTCCTCCTCGCTGGAGAATCCTATGTTCCAAGGGTCTCGTTTCTGTTTCTTCTGCACCGGCGCAGATTGTACCGAGAAGCACTGCAGGTGCTGCTTAGCCTCCTTCACATGCGATCTGTGTTCGGAGCGAGTGGTACCGAAAAGAGTAGGGCCTCCACTGATGGTGAAAATTTCCTTTCGGTACCCCTGAGGGGTTTGGCCAACATACTGGGCGAGTTTCCCGTCTCGGTGCAACTGCTCAGCAACATCCCTCAGGGCTTGGCACTCCTCAGTATCATGAGTACCGGACTGGTGGTGGGTGCAGAATTTACCGGTGTTGACCCGGTTGTCGGCATACGGTGGCCTCTTCCACGGTTGAGGGAAGAGCTGGGGGTTCTCCTTGTAGATGTCCTCCATAGGTTTGTTGAACACGGTGCACACCGGTAGGCCATCATCGGCAAGATCCTGCCGGTTGGACTTCTTGGACCGGTTCTGCTTCCAAGAATTCTTTTTCTTGGGGTACTGGTTGTACCCGGTTTCAGTCCAGCCGTGGCTTGGAGTGTTTATCTGGTTTACGCCGGTAGCCGGGGTGCACGGCCATCCACCCTGGTAAGCCGGGGGTGCGCTCGGGGCTGAGTAGCCGGAGCTCTGCCCCTGGTTTTGCTGACTGAAGTAGGGCGGTACTCCCGGCTCGCTGTGGCCGGAGTCAACCTGATATACCGGTCGATATTGGTTGTTCTGGGGGGCTTGGTATTGGTGATTCTGCTCCCGATGGGGAGGATCATACCGTTGATTGTTATTCTGGTTCCCCCAGTTATTGTTCCGGTTGTTTCCCCGGTAGTTGTTGCCCCGGTTGCGCTTGTTATCCTGCCTAGGTTCTTCGACCTTGGGCGCGCTGACCTGCTCCGATTTGCGCGTATCCCCGGTAGGGTCCACGGTCACCGTGGAGGCCTTGCTGCCTTTGTGCATTTCATTGAGGTGGGACTTCCTCTCGTAGGTCAGATAGTAGCTGCGGGCGTACTGGCTGGTTCTGCTCATGAGCTCGGTATAGGTGAATACCGTGCTCGTGGAGTTCAGTTCCCTGAGGAACTCTCCCGGTTCCAAGCCATCCCGGAAGATCTGGGCTGCGCGGATGTCATCCTTGGTGTTACAGCGCCGGTAGGCAGCTTTAAACCGTTCCATGTAGTCAGCCAGCCGTTCGCCCGTGGTTTGCTGGAAGCCGGTGAGCTCCCCTACCGAGTAGAAGAAACTGGACTTGGTGGCATACTCGGTGGTGAAGGCTTCGACTAGCTGTTCGTAGCTGTCGATGGACTCCGGCTCTAGTTGATAGAACCATAACATGGCCTCCTGAGTTAGAGTATTGACAAAGGCATGACACCAGTCCTCATCGGTGTAGCCCCTGCCGTTGTAAGCAGATTGGAAAGCGGTCACGTGCATTACCGGGTCTTCCTTGCCAGTGTAAGGATCCAACTTCAGATTCTTGAAGTCCCGGTTGTGGGCATAGATCCTCCCGGTAAAGGGACCAATGGGTTTCTTGGCCATGCCGAGGCTGGACACGGTCCTGGCGGTACCGGTCTCGACCTTCCTGAGGCGGTCGTTCAGCTCTCGGAAGAGGCTGGTCAGTGTGTCTTCCTCCACCCGTGGCCTGGGAACGGTGGTGACAGGTTCTTCATGGATGGTGTCGCGATCCTCGTCGGTATCCCCCTCGTCCGCGGAGTGGACCACGCCCTCAGCGTCAAGGAACGAGACCAGGGGAGTCGGTAGGGGCCCGGCTCGCCTTTCCGGTACTCGGTGCCTCGGTCGCAGAGGGGTGTCAACTCTCGGGAGTGGTGCCGACACCGATTGACTGGGGTCAGTTTCCCGGGAGAAGCGCTCCTTCAGCAGACTGATTTCCCGGGCACTAGCCTCTTGAGCAGCGAGCTGATCGCGGCGCAATCGCTCATTGCTCTCCTGGAGTTCTCGGATCATGGCCTCGAGCCTCGCCACCATAGAGGGCTCGGCTGGTGGGACTCGGGGTCTCCGACTCGGTAGAGTGGGCCGCTGCATGTGCCTCCTCCGGAAGAGGTCCAAGACCCGCCTATAGTCAAGGTTTCCTTCGCGGATTTGGACTTCTTGGTTTGTTTCGCTGGTCGTGAGCCATCGCTAGCCGATTTTGTCATTGCTTGACCGGTAGAACACCTCACGGGGTGAGTATGCTTTGGTTATGAAGTGGTGGAATTGTTCTCACGGACGGCGCCAAATGTTTCGCCGTTTCCCCCGGTGCCCGTAGTGTCGTGTGCGGGTACCCGAAAGCACAAGATTGGTCGGGGAGGTCGGCGTGTACCGACCAAAGACCCTCCGACGCTCAAGTTAGTACCGATCGATGTCAAGAGCGCAGAGTTTGGGATTCGGAGAGAACGTACCCGAATAAGGAGTGAGGACTCCTTATATATGAGGTGAGGTCGGAGACAAGCTTCCCCGGCGTGGGGGACATCCCCCGACACGAGGAATATTCTCTCGGTCCACTACCTCGATGTGCACATCGAGGGATGGCGGCGCCTAGTGCGGCATGGGCTCGCGACTTAGTGCGATCCGTGAGGTAGTGGACAAGCACGTGTGCCGCCTGGCCGTGCCGGTACCCGTGGGGCCGGCCACACCCGATACCCGGTCGGGAGACGTCCATGCGGAGCCGGGGGAGAGCTTGTGGTCGGTACACCCGCCCGGTCTTACCGGTACCGCCGGGGTATCGCCGGGGCTTCGACCGCGGCTCGGGGCGGTGTACCCGTAGGGGATCCCTACCGAGTCGGTAGATGCCGCCGGGGCGTTGCGCAGATTATGTTCTCGGTAGGGGAGCCCTACCGAGTCAGTTATGGGGCTACAAGGAGGCTGCTCCCGGTGATAGTGAGCTACTTCGGGCCTATCCCGGTAAAGATATGAAATGGTAGCAACAGAGTTATTCGGTTCGGGATTCCCGTACCAAATTTTCGGGAACCGGAATTTCGGGAATTTCTCGGGCCGGGTCGGTCGGTTTTCGGTCGGGTCGGGAGAAATCGGTAAAAATAGCCACCCCTAGGTTGTAGCCCAGGTAGATAGCTTTATTAAGGAATGTCTATTTTAAATATATATCCTTGTAATGGAGTTATTAAAAATTTAAAATCAATGTTAATGTGACCTTAAAACCTAGTTCTGATTGTAGTAGTGATTGGGGCAATGGCCCTTCCTCTTACTGGTAGCAAATCACGATCTAGTGGTCTAAAAGAGGCAGTTGAAGCAAGTCTGTGTGCTTTAATTATTAGTTCAATCTTGATGCTCAATCTTTTACATAAGATTGCTAGGTAGATGATGGTCACTTCATGCATGAGGCAAGAAGTTATATGAAACAATCCGGAGTATTTCTTGCAAGAATGTAACCGAACTCATATTAATGATGGTTGCCCATAACTTAGCTAAGCAAGCCATGAATTGTGTTGATTACTCTTTTTGGAATCTACGATGAGGCATCACAACAGTTGCTCCCTCAAGATGTCCATACATGTACTTGCTTTCCTAAACTTCAATGAAAGTTCACCTTAATAAAAATTAAAAATAAAATAAAGAAACATGAACCCAAGGCCACTAACCCAGCCTCAGCATCCAGAAGGACCCAATTCTTCCTCAAGATATAACAACTGATTTCTAACCAAAAAAATATTATAACAATTGTTTCTCTAATGAAATAATGACTCGGAATTCATCTTTAACATAGGTATTTGAAAGTTGGGATGCCTTCTTCCTCAAAGAATGAACAACCAACTTGTTTCTTCTGCTACATTTATAACATTGTTTATGTGATAATGGATTTTAATGCATCTTTGACATAAGAATATTTGAATGAGAAACCCAACTCTTTCGCTTTAAGCGGTAGCACCCTTTGCCCATCCAGCACCTGCAACCACCTTACATTTCTAAGAAATATGTAATCAGAAAGAAGCTGAAGAGAGAATCAAGAAATTCTCACCACAGAAGCGCCTTCTCCAAGTACTGCTTTCAAGGCAAAGTCGGGAACAGGCAACCATGAAGGCCTACCCAAGACATTTCCCAAATGTTGACACATTTCCGCAAATCGAACAGGATTGGGTGCAGTTCCATTGATAACTCCTGACATTTCGATTTCAGAAACCTAGGTCAGTATGTTGTAAAGTTTTCAGAACCAATATCACATGATATTGTTAAGAACTGATCACCATTATACTTGTACATAAGCCCTGTGATACCCTACGTCTAGGAGTGAAGAGAACAATGTCACATTTACCTTGAGAACATGTGTGTCAGTTAATGAAAGTAGCTTTGAGAAGTGAACATAGTATTTTGAAAGGAGAGATAGATTTCTTTTGTTGGAGAAAGAAACTGAGATTTTATTAGGGGCAAAAAGCCATAGAACTTTGAGGATAAGAAGTCATCAAGACAAACTAAAAGAACTCATGACTAACAGAAAACCCAAAACTATTAAGACACTACTGCTTTCCAATCTAACATTAAGGCTGAAAGGGAGTAGTTTCTAAAAACACAGGTGACCGATGCCCACAGGGCAGACCAGAAAGGAAAGTTAGATTACTAGATCAACAGTTATTACGAGTGTATTTATCTCCACATGCTAGCAAACGTTATATGAAATTAGAAAGGAGCATACACCAGAAAAACGACCAGCTTCAACACCAATATGTTCATTCTAACATCAATCCCCTCGCACTTTGCTAAAGTATCACTAAATCTATAATACATAACAAACTCGTTACCTTTATAAGATGGATTAGATAGAGCTTCATATATCAGGTTCACTATGTCATCAATATGAATCCAGGAAAACCTAAAAAACAAATAAAATGATAAATTTCCATGCCAATGCCATTCAATCAATCTAAATACTTGTATTGAAAATTAGTTTCTTCTCTCTTAAACGTACAGATATCTCAGTATATTATTTATGTCAAATTATCTGATTAGATCAATAATGATTATATTTTTCTTTTTAACGCCAACCTATTGAAATCTTTGCTTTCAAAATGCCAATTTGAAGGTGTTAGTAACAAATGCGCAATTTGTCATGTCATATTGTGAGATTAGCATCATTAAATGCTTTTTCTTTTTCTTTTTAAAGCTAACCAAGTGAAATCTTCACTTTCAACTTGCTGATTGAAAGGTGTTGGTACCAAAAAAACAGATGTGACATGTTACCCTCTTACAAAGGACATCAATTTGAGTACAATACCATTGTATTCCAGAGCCCAAGGGTCCTCCAGCAAACACCATGAAGAGAGGGATCATTTTAGCTGCAGAAACTCAAACGTGCAAGTATGCGTGAGGCAGCTGAAGCATTGTTACCTTGAAACCAACACAAAATTCTAGATATATACAATTACTGCGTAAGAAGATTTGTAATAATACTTAGATGTCCACAGAAACTGAATGTTAGAGATAGTTATGCATAAAATGAGATGATTTAATTATGTCATGCAAGCCTAGACCACATTGGTCAATGTATATTTAAAAGTAAATTAATAGATAAATTGTTAAACCCAAAGTCAAAGTGGAGTAGTTTAGTTCATGAGAATATAATGCAAGTAAAGGATTACTAGCCATACCTAAAGCTCCTCCATCTTTTCCAAGAACAACACCAATACGAATGAGTGCTAACCGGACATCCTTATTTACTTTGAGGGCAGTTCCTTCCCATTCTCTACAAACCTGAAAAAATCCTGCTTGTTAGATACGATGAGGATGAAATTTTGTGCACAAACAAGCAGATGTTGTTATTGCAATATTCACATGGATTGAAGTTGTGTTAGTATATGATAAACTGCAGGATGTTATTAAACTGAGAAAATATTCACGGTTTGAAAGTTAATTCTACTACTCTAATAAGAGTTGGGTGAAGGGAACATATTAATAGTAGACTCAATGACTATGAATTCTGGAAGGGAAACATAATCGTAACTCCTCCAAGTTGCCATAGCCCTCAGTCAGTGATACTAACATTCAAAAACCAGTGAGGTAGTGATCAAATATGATGCAACTTAATCTGGAATTAGGTACTGTTTACCACAATAAATGAAGGTTTGAACTAAAATAATTATGCAGCCAAAAGAATGATAGATCATATATTCAATATGATAGTTCGTAAAAGACAATCCAGATTTTCACCAAGCTTTCATCTATACTACCACTCTGCTCTGGTAACTACATTAAAAGGACAAAAATGACAAGCAATGGAACAAGACTTGAAACAACTAGGCTTCTACAACCAGAAACAGAAATCACAAGAAAAGAACCTATCTAGGCCATTAGACCACAGCAGCATTTCAATCCAACAAACTTAAGGAAACTGAGTACTCTTTGGCGGAAGTAGATGCCCATAATGATGCCAAAATATGAACCCTCTCCCATAAGTGCTCCACTTCTTCTCCCTTTACATCATCAAAAGCCCTTCTATTCCTATACATCCACAAAACCCAAAATATTTCCATCATAGCACCACTGCGACACCACTCCTCGCTTCTTTACATCAAAAAGCTATATCATAGCACATATCCCCAATGACTTGCACACATGTTCTCTTACTGCTCCTAGATTAAACTATATCAAAACAACTTGATTCCTTTTCATTCTCTCCCTATCAACTAAGAGTACAATCCCCTTTCCCATCCAAGGAGGCTTCTCAGCAGCTTTTGACATGCAAAGCACAGCTAAGAAGCTAGTGATCCAGATTTTCAAATCTAACTCTAACCCAGGGTCATAATGTAAGGGCAATACCTAGAGATGATAAATGTATTCCATGTTAGAATTGCTCACTTGTAGCAGGAGGTCAACAATCCCAAAGTGAACAGGAGCCGTAATAACAACTAAGTTTAACTTGACTACATTGGTTATGCTGTTGACCAGTCAGATTATGCATACATGCACTATCAGAAATCTACTAGTCTGAACATACATAATGGAATAATTAGAAGTTTTAAGCATATCTTAGAAGTCACAACCTCATATTTACTTCCTACACTCTTTTCAAAACTCTGATTATGCATAAAATATACATGCTATGGACTACTATGTTGCTTACCTCAGCCAAGTAATCATTGCCTGATGGACTTTGTTCATCAAATACTTGGGTCTCACTAGTTCCTGAGCATAAGAAATAATAAGAATGAAAAAAAGAAATTGGGCTTCAGAATGCAACAACAAAGAGGTTCCTCATATTTGGATTGACCATCGAAGCAAAGGAAAATCATATCCCAGTGAGAGGAGAAAATGAGTATCCCCTCAAGTCAGTAGCCATTAATACTTGCTAATCAATCTCTAACTGGATGAGAGATCAGGACATAACACTAAGAAAGATATTATAATATCTCGGGAACCTTGTGACAAGTGCAACATGACTATTTATTCTAAACTCTGATGAAAAATTTAGTCAACAGATGGATGATACGAAACATTTAACGATGCTCCAACTCCATGAGCCATCCAAATCTCCATTAGAATCTAATAATCTGAAGAGGAATAAATTCCATATATCTAAAACGTCTAACTAGTAACTACTGAATACTACCACAGCAACAAAAATCATTTTAACTCTATGGAAAAGCAAAAGCATGATACGGTGGCATTAATAGCTCTAGACAATAAGAATGAACTGACCATAGTAACCAACGGCTGTTGCGCTAACCAAGACTGTAGGTCGAACTGCATCTGGTAAATCATTTATTAAATCTATAACCTTCACAATTAATTGAAAAGCCAGATCAACTTTTATCAGTAATAGTCTTTTAAAAAGAATATATATATATATATATATAAAAGAAAAAACTGGATCATTATAAGAGACAACTGCTTACTTTAGAGGTGACTCTAATCCTGCTCTGCTTGATCTCTTTCTTTATCTACAGTCCAATAAGAAGTTAGTCACTTTGACTGGCTTCTAGGAAAGCATATTCATTATGCTTAGTTCTGCTATTGTCAGATTGTGTGAATCACACCCCATGCAGCCTTAGGCCATTAGCTAGCAATATTCAGTCAATTCATCAAACTAAATGTAAAGCTACAATACATATAGATACACATCTCAGTTATCAAAGATAAAATGTTTGCGTATTAGTTTAATTCAATCTAAAATGTTTCCGGTGATATTTCAGATGATTTAGGAACGCTTTAGATTACAAATTATTTATAGCAGAACGTAACAGTAACAGCCAGGAAGAGTGTGTAAGTAACGCAGCAAAAGTTACCTAAAACTTCTTTTCATATTGTAACCTTATTGTAAGTAAAAAGACAAAGGTAGGATAACCAAAAGAAAGGTAAAGGTAGTAGACCTCAGAAGTCCATCTTGTACTAATGGGCATTCCAGCCAAATTTACAACACCAGTTGAACCTCGAATGCTATCTTTCCAGTCTGACTCCTCTGCAATTACGATTCCTGGAAAGTCCTCGACTACAAATGGCAAGAAAAATTTCGTGTATGAAACCAAATTATCTAGAAAGAAGTTAGAGAGAAGACTAGTTATTCAAATTACCAGAAAAATATAAGCAGCGACATTTAACAAAGAAACCAAGAGTTTTCTGGAAGCTAACTCTGGGGTTAATTATAACGTGTGTATGTATATAATACTGTGATAGATTTAGCAACATTCCAATTGAAAATTGTTTGTGTTACGTTACTATATCCCCCAAGCCTAAAGCCTTAAGCTATTAGTAAACAAACTCCGCAATGTATATCAAGTGCAATTCAACTCTAAACACTGACACTCCTCCTAACATGTACACCCACACAACTGAACCCAATGAGGCCGTACATGAGAGCAACATAAATTACCAGAAAACGGGGGAATCCATACCAGAACCGGTAACTTAAGGAACAACCAAGCTCTATACTTAAGCTAATAGGAGACAGGACCAAAGATGTCCTGTCAAGCGAAAAGCAACACATAACTGTTTGTACCCAATTTAAAGGTAAAAAAAGAAACAGAAAAAGTATTCTTGCATACCCTTTTATGGTTTCTTTGGAGGGGCAGGACCAATTTAGTATACTTCCAAACTATTTACCTATCTCGAATGAGTAGTTATTCCAAGAGTTTGCAAATTTGGATTTTAAGCAAATAACTATAAGTAGGCATTACCTTCTTACCCGGAAAAATTAACTCAGCCTTTGATTTAGACCGTGTCAAGACATGCACACTATGATTATCTGGATTCCAATTTGGATTAAAAGAAAGTTTGAGTTAGTGCAATAACCATGGACGTGTAATATAAATTTCAGTTTCATAGACAATAGGTATTAAGTATGACCTGCATGCAGCCTTTGCACCAATCTTCTCCCAACAAAACCTGTAGCTCCTGTTACTGAAACGGTCATATGATTTGCCTATGACAACCTGCAAAGAGTCAATGAAATCTCCAACAAACAAAAGCCAACCTAGAAAACCCATTATTATTCTTGTAATTATGAACCTAATGATAGATTGCACCATTATTTTATGCAAATGGAAGATGATAAGACTTGGTAGCAATCTCTTCAACACTGGGCCAAATGACTTGGTATAGTGTTAAAATGAAGTGTGTGATTTAACAAGATGAAAGCTGATACACACCAATTCTAGTAACACAGGTAGTCTAGTAGAATTGAATTGACAATCATGCATTGCAAGTACTGTCACAAAATCATCAGCAAATGTGTCCAGTGTGTACTTGTGAAAAAAGATGAAGAGCATACCTTCTGGGTTTGGTCAGAGGCACACCAAACAGTGAGTCTCTTGGTCTCCCACTTCTGAACACCCAAAAAGAATTAAATTAAAGTTGAAAATTAAGGGGAAAAAACAAAGGGAGCAATGTGGGAACAAAGAAGTGAGAAAGCAGGAAAAGGAGAAGTGGGTTACTTACAGAGGGGGGAAGTGAAACTTGAAGAGAGGTGGAGATGGTATGGGTCCATGAGAAAGCAGTGGCTCTACAGACCTCCATTGTTGCAAGCTCTTTGGGATAAAAACAAGGTGCTTTCTTGATTTGTTTTTCTGCTTTCTGGTGGTGACCAGGGAATAGACAGACTATCTTCACCGAGTCACCAGTAGCAATGTGTTTGATTTGGAACCACACCAAACTCACCACTCGTTTCCAATTTTCCATCACCCATTCTCCAAAACTAGGTAATATTATCGGGCCATATGGGTTTTCGGGTCTCAAACTCTCTTTATAACAGCAAACCTACCTAAATGACATGACAAAAACAAACATTTATATAGGGTTGGTTTACAAAAAATAGTAACCATGAATGGGAAAAAATAGTACTTGCAATAAATTTTCTTCCCAAAGGGGTACTTATAAGATTTTGTCGTCGGTCAATCCGGTACCTCCGTCCATATTTTTGTTAAAAATAAACACGCGATGCTCATGTTACTATTTTTTTAGAGGGAAACCAAGTACAACTCTCGAAGTTGTACCTATAATATTATCAACAAGTCAAAGTGACACCTAAAGAATTTTTTTGTTCTTAGAACGATACCAAAAAAACAGAGAAATAAATACGCATCACGTGTTCAACTTTAACGGAAATACGGATGGACGTACCATACGCATAATTTTTTCTCCCCTCCATAGTTGTCGAAAGGAAGGGAGACAAGTGTAGAAAGAAAGAGGGTATGCATAGAAAATTTATGGGTGTCCGCTAAATCCCCATTTCCCTTCTAATAATGCAAAGTTGCAAACCCAATGACCCGGCCCATTTCTATCATGGCTGTATTAATACACAGTATGTCTCCTTCTTGTGTCATTGTGCGTGTAATTTTGACAGAGAGAGCAAGTGGGAGGAGAAGAAATGGCGATGGTGCAGTGGTGCGGCGCAGTGGCGAGGCGAGTGTTGGCGAGGGAGCAGCGTGCTCTTTTCACAACCTCATCATCATCAGTTTCGGCGCAAAGCTGTGGAATTGGGGCTCCAATCCTGTGCGGGCGAGGGGACAAGAAGACCAAGAAGGGGAAGCGATTCAAAGGTTCCTACGGAAACTCTCGGCCAAAGAAGGAGAAGATGATCGAGCGCATCAAGGACAAGGTTGAGGTTCCCAGGTCCACTCCTTGGCCTCTCCCTTTCAAGCTCGTTTAAAATTGAATTCTGATTCCTCTGTTAGGGTTTTAGCGTCATATATGCAATGTTCAACTATGGGCTCTGTTTAGGGTTTTAGCTGCAATGTTCAACTATGGGCGTTGTTATCGAAATCAGAATGTATGTGTACATTGTATGAATTCATTACGCTCTTTCTTGAGTTTTTTTTTTTAATATGAGTTTGATTAATTTTCTGGTTTCATTATTTTATTGGTCTTACTGTTACTCTTAGTTGTATGGTCTACACCCACAAAAATTCATAGAAGAAATTTCAAACTTTTAATGGAGAGCTACTTAGAATAGAATGAGTGTGGACTCCAGTATTTGTCCGTTGTTACTGAGGTAAACAAAGAGGAGTGATTGCTAATGTAGTAGGGAGATTTATAAAAATGATAAATTTCCTGTATTCTAAACGTTTCTTGTTATTTTCTAATATCACTTGTATGGCCGAATATAAATGTGATTGAACACTCCTAATGTCTGTGTATCTGAGAAATTTATTGGAGCTTAGGAGCAGAATTAACAGAGACAGATGAGTGAATACTGGAGACTTGTATTAGCCTTATCTTTCTGATTCAGTTTCATGCCTAAACCCAGCAAAATGACCGAGCTAGCATAAGCATAAATATGCAGCCTATAATACATATTATCTTCTACTTCCCTGTTGGGTCATTATGAATCGAGTAAGATGATATTTGTAGATACTACATTAGTGTAAACGTTTACGCACAAACATGAAATGTTCAGATGAATGGAAATTCTTAGATCGTAGTATCGTACCAAAATAAAAAGAAACAGAAAATTCGTAATATAATTTAGAAAGCTTTGGATTTACTATTGGAACTTTTTAGCTTTCCATGAATGTTTGGAACAGAGCCCTTGTACCTACTCAAAGTTGTTACTCAAATTTTGATTGCATAAACTTCTGAAAAATGAATGTGAGACAATTCAATGTATATCAACATGTGCTCCTGTGCTTCTCTCTTTTAGTGAAAAGCATAAGATTTTAGTGGGTGGGAAGATGGCCAAAGGTTTTTGGGGATGCTTGGTGCTTGCTACTGATCTGATCCTCTTCTTCTCTTAGCTCAATTTATGAATACTGATCTCCCATTTCCGAGGGTTCCTTTCATGAATGTTATATGCTCTTCATGCTCTTCTTGAGTTTTACATATTTGTTATTGATCTGTTGTTATAAGTCTCACTCTTTCATGGGTTGTAGTCTTACGTTATTGTCTAAAACAACAAAGTGTAGAGCATATGTTTCAAAATTTTAATAAAGAGCTATCAGAATGAAGTTTGTGTGGGTTTAACGTTTCATTTGTAGTGAGGTCAAAAAAGAAAACAGTAACTGCGACTGTAAAAATTGTTAGGAAAAATAGTATAGTACTTCCTTTACTCAGGAAACACTTGGGGAATGGTTTTAGGACCAGTCTTAAGGTTTTGGGCTTTTAGTTAAATGGGAGAATATTAGTGTGAACTCTGTGTTATTGTTCAAATTTCTCATCACTTTTCTAAGATCAGCTGTGCTATTGGCCTCTCCCTTTCAAGCTCGTTTAAAATTGAATTCTGATTGTTCTGTTAGGGTTTTAGCGTCAAAATGCGATGTTGAACTATAGGGTTCTTTCATGCGTTGTTGTTCAAATGAGAATGTGTACAATTTTTGTATGAATTCTTTATGTTCTTCTTGAGTTTTTTTTATATGAGTTTGATTAATTTTCTGGTTTCATTGTCTGATTGGTCTTACTGTTACTCTTAGTTTTATCATCAAAACCCACAAAGTTCATAGAACAAATTTGAAACTTTTAATGGAGAGCTAGAATGTGGACTCCAGTATTTGTCCATTATTAATGAAGCTAGGTATTTGTCCATTATTTGTCCAGGATTGCTAAATGTAGTAGGGATTTAAGTTCGATGAGAAAACGTGAAGTACTTCCTTTGCTAAACAAGCATTAGAAGGGAAAGTTTGTAGAGTGAAATCAGATAATGTATTTCCATTTCAGCAAAAGGGAACATTATTTATGGAGATTTATAAAAATGATTATTCTTCACGTTTCTTGTTATTTTCTAATATCACTTGTATGGCCGAATATGAATGTGATATTGTTAGAGAAACTAAATCTTCTCCTCAAATCAAGCCATCTGATATGGAGGAGAATCAGATGGCTTGATTTGAGGAGAAGATTTAGTTTCTCTAACAGATATAACTCTCGTATTGCATGTGTATTACAATTGATTTGAGCCACCAACGGCCATTTCTGATTTTTGGATGATGAGACTATATCATTTGTTTATGCATTGTTCTTTTGCCCATTCTGTTTATAGATCATTTGTTTATGCATTGTTCTTTTGCCCATTCTGTTTGGACAAAAGTGAATAATTGTCCTAACCCCTTGGATTGGCCTCACTCTTTTATTCAATGATTAGACTTAATAAAAAAGAATTAGACTTCATAAAAAAGAATTAGACTTCATAAAAAAGAATTTGTTATAGGCAAACTTTTCTGATCATCTTTCTCAAGTCTTGATTTTGGCCGGGGAAATATTGCATCAAAGAAACAAGCTTGTGTTTCACCAGATTGCGACATCTTCAACTCAAATCAGTTTCGGAGCTGCTTCAATGGGTTCAAGTTATAGTGAAGCTAATCCAACTCTCAAGAAGACCGAAGCTTCAAAGTACTATCATATTAAATGGTAGCCTCACGACAGAGGAACGGTTAAATTAAACTTTGATGGCTTTGTTAAAGATGATACTTCTGCTTCTTTTGGTTTTGTAATTAGAGACAGCTTAGGAAATCCTATATTTGCTGCTACCAAAATCACTGGTAAATCAAAAGTCCTGATAGCAAAAGCTATGACTCTCCGAGATGGTCTGGTTGCGGCCAAGCATTATCAGACATGCTCTTAAAAAGGTTAATTTTGTAGCAGATGCTATTGCAAATTTAGGACATTCTGTGAACATTGTTGCTATTTGCTCACATTGTCTTCCTCTTTCTCTGTGCCCATTGTGTAACGCCCCGATTTGCATCTCACCAAATAAAGCACATTACAGAGCTGCAAACCTTTAGGATCACAAGCTAGGTATGACAAAACTCATGCCTTACAGATATGCAAGGCATATAAAACAAATAGTTAAATAAACAAGTAGTACTCCTCTAAATTTATAACATTAGAGTTGAGACGAAAGTGTTAAATAAAACTCTGAGGTGAGTTTTAATGTTGTTACTCTAAATAAGTCGAAATTTTGTTGACAAAATCTAGACGTAATTAAAGGATAAATCAAACACAACTTAATATCAAACCAACCAAAGCAAACTAAATCTTAAAATTACATCTACATTTGTCATATGTATAATTTAAAATTAGAATTAGAAATCTATACGCAATTAAAGGATAAATAAAAAGTTTTTCTGTTAGAACCTCTAAATTTATTCATTTGACCTCCTATGCTCTTTACACCTATTATCTACTTTTAAAATTTTAGAATTACTCACTAAACCTCTATCAAATTCCTAAAATAACCATAGTCATATAATTTACATATATTAACTTAATTTCTCTATACATCTAAATTCAGTTTTAAAATTCTTTTTTAAATCTTCATTCATTTATACAACATGAATATATTGTCAAAAAAAAAATCAAACAACACTAACAGTCAAGTTTCAAAAATTAATATTCAATTAACAATAATTTTTTTACCTGAACTATTGTGTTTTTTTAGCAAAGTATGCAAACATGATTATTTATCCCTCTCTCTCTCTCTCTCTCTCTCTCTCTCTCTCTCTCTCTCTCTCTTACTTAGTAAAAATTTCAATAGTTGCTTAGATTTTTAAAAATTGTTGGCTCATTTGGATGATAATATGTTTTTTTTTTGCTCTAGCTCACCTAAGTGCATAGTGAGATTGAGAAATGGAAATCAATGAAACAAATAATATATATTCATTTTATTATCATTATTATTGAATGAGAGGAAATATGTAATTTTTTTTTACAATATGTTTCTATAATAGTCATTTTATGTGAGGATATATATGTAATTTAATAATTTATAAAAGAAGATGGTTTAGTGAGGAAATTTGGAAGTTCCAATAGAAACACTCATAAATCAAACACAACTTAATGTCAAACCAACCAAAGCAAACTAAATCTTAAAATTACATCTGCATTTGTCATATGTATAATTTAAAATTACTTTCTCCAAGGCACTAGCGGTGCATTTGCTCTAAGAGCAAGTTCACTCGTTAGGGTAGGGTCAGCGTCATGATTTTTTTTAATCATTTTGTTAGGTGATTTTTAAAAAATATGTGATGCATCAAAATGTTATAAAAAAGAAGTGAAAATTTATAATGAAAATATAAATTAAGTATGAAAGAAGCGACAAAATTACCAAAAGTTCTTTATAGATGAGTTGGTTGAGGCATCTATTTGTATTGGAGAGGTTGTGCGTTTGAATCTCTTCTCTAATGACAATTTTTTGAAATAATATACTTAGGTATCTAGACAGATCTAAGCAACTAGCCATGTACTATGTGGGTTGGTGTAGTTGCTACACGACAAAAAAAACACGCGGTGAAGAAAACACGTTTTTTTTGTCAAGTTTAACTAGTGGTTTTTGAGCTTGGTCTGCCACCTTTTTTCAACTGTTGAATTTGATTTGGCTTGGCTTGTTTTCTTAAACTGCTTAATTAACAGTAGATATAAAGAAGGTGCTAGATGAGCAGTATACTATACTGGTGCGTACATATTGGTGTACATACATAAAAGTGACAAGGATGAAATATTCTACAATGTTGATGAAAATGACATTACTACACATCTAAGGGTGAGATCTTGTTCTTAATGGAAAGCTGTGGGATAAATTCTTTCAAAAATTCAATAAAAATACACTTTTGAGCTACAAAGTGTATGTCTTGTGATTTTATTGTTATTCGTTTTGTTAAATTGGTCTGATTTGATTTGGTGCTCTATATTATCTATGTTTTTATTTTTTCTCTCAGTTGATGCATACATCATATGTTTATCATATTTAGGTGAACTGTCAGTTATGATATGCCCCATTTCTAGAGAAAACCAAGAGGACTATAAATATAATTGTTTTCAAAAATAATGATATTTTCATTAGTGATTTTGTTGTTATTCGTTTTGTTAAATTGGTCTGATTTGATTTGGTGCTCTATATTATCTATGTTTTTATTTTTTTCTCTCAGTTGATGCGTACATCATATGTTTATCATATTTAGATGAACTGTCAGTTAGGATATGCCCCATTTCTAGAGAAAACCAAGGGGACTATAAATATAATTGTTTTCAAAAATAATGATATTTTCATTAGTGATTTTGTTGTTATTCGTTCTGTTAAATTAGTCTGATTTGATTTGGTGCTCTATATTATCTATGTTTTTATTTTCTCTCTCAGTTGATGCATACATCATATGTTTATCATATTTAGGTGAACTGTCAGTTAGGATATACCTCATTTCTAGATAAAACCGTGGGGACTATAAATATAATTGTTTTCAAAAATAATGATATTTTCATTGGATATGATTCTAGAGAATCATCTAACTACAAGAATCTACGTATAACTTCTAAGATGTTAAATAAGTTTCATATGTTTCCCAATCAAGTGTTTACCACTATGGTTATGTCACCTTATGTCAGTAATTAGGAGATCCCGGACTTGCTCCACCCGAAGTTCATCTCAGTCTAACTCATCCTCCTCAAATAGATCTAACAACCTTTTTCAGTTTCTTATCGGTGAATGAAAAACCCTCCGCAACAGTAGGATCGAGGGACCTCTTGTTGCTCAATGAGGTAAGACATCTGAATTTTTTTCTTCTTCTATTTTCTTCATTCTATTTTGTTCTTTTGTTATAAGTTATAATTGTTTGTCTTTTTCGCAGAACCGAGATATTTATCATCTTGTTAACGAAATTAACAAGAATGTCATGATTTGTCAAAAGAAAATTAGTAGTATTGAGAGTTGTAATCATCCTAAAGAGAGTTTTTACGCCATTGGTATGAGAGAGGATTACATAAATGTTTCCTTGCCGCAAGATAGTGTTGGGTATTTGGGCCAAATGAAGGTCGATGATATAAAATCAAAATTGTCTATAGCCTTATTGCATGCAATGTTGAAAGACGAAAATACGGATTTGGTGAATTAACTTTGTGTGGCAGATTAATTAGCTTCAAGGCAGCTAGCTAGGTATATATTCTAGCTCATTTTCTCTTCCTCTGTAATCATATTTCCTTACCTAGGATTTTGCATCCTCAGCCTGGAAAACATGACTAAAGAGGAAGAAGAGACATGCCCATAACTCCTTATTTTGAAAAGAAAGGTTTAGGTTTTCAACTTAAAATCATCCTTTTTTTTTCTTTTTCTTTTTTCAAAATAGGCAGCTAAACTTGGAAGAAAGAAGAATGGCAAAAGGCATATGGCCAAGTTAGTTGAGACTAAAAAGCCAGCTGTTAGCAAGATGGGGTCGAGATGCTTTCGGCGATGAGATCGAGGTCGAAGCATAGATGGTTGCCGGCGACGGGACAGAGTAAATTACCACAAAAATCGTCAAGAAAAGTTTCATGAGAAAATAAATTATTCCTCATGAAATCTTTTTCGCGATGTTAATTATATTTCTCACTTTTATGTTTTAGTGACAATTTCTCTCGTCAAAATTTATACTTTTTTCTCGTTGAAAAAGTTTGAGAGGCTAAAAAATGGTCGTTAAATATCTTTCACGACTAAAGATTTTGTCGCTAAAATGATTATTTTCTAGCTAATGATAAAATTTCATTTATGAATTTAAAAATATTAAAAAATAAAAGTACATTTTTTTGGATAAAACTATTTTTGTCGTTGTAGAGGCTTTGTGCAAGGAAGTTTTTCCTCATTATAAGTGAGCGTCAGCAAAAAAATGTTCTTTCATTGTAATATGTATTCTTTTAGCGAGAAAAAGTTTTCTTGCCGAAGATACTCAATAACGAGGATATTTTTTTGTCAGTATAGGTTCTAAAGTCAATAGTAAGAAAATTTACTTTACGAGGAATTGTTCTTTCATCGGTGTAAGTTTTAAAGTCTATAGTGATAAAATTTACTTTTGTTGTTATAAGTTTTATAGTTTATAGCGAGGAAATATTTAAAGCGAAGCGAGTCCTAAATGTCAGTAGTTTATCTTTGGTTATTATGCGGCAACCAGGGAATATACCATATTTTTCTGTAGCATATATATTTTTTTTTTCAAAATAGCAGGATCACTATAACTCACTTCATTGAGCCCAACGACCTATAAGGCTAATCACTATTCCCTGAAGGGCTAGGAAGTAAGCCCCATAACCCAAAGTGGTGAAGAACAAATAGAATTTGCTACAAAAGCCGGCTAGATATTTAGATTAAAAAAGAGGAAGATATTAGAAACTTGAAAAACAAAGATTGGGTTAAAAAATTTGTTGCGATTAACTGCTCATTACGAGGAAACTACATATAATAAATATGGGTATGCAATTCGTCACCTGACAAACGTTAATATAAGGATGGTAAAGTTTAAATCCGGGGTTTTCGTACCCTAAACAGTTGGGGGATGGTTTTAGGACCAGTCTTAAGGTTTAGGTCTTTTAGCAAAATGTTAGAATATTAGTGTAAACTGTGTTATTGTTCAAATTTCTCATCACTTTTCTAAGATCAGTTGTGTAGCCAAACATAGATGTGATAAAAAAAATTAAAAACAATGAAAAAGTCTTTAACATTTTAGTGATATAGTGAAGTGTGGGAGCATAATTAAGAAAAAGCTGAGTGACAATAGTAGGGGAAAAGTGCAACTAGAAATATAGTTGAAATATTGATCAAAGGGAGTTTAGTATACTTGGATGACTTGTTCATGTTATTATGGACACCAACTATTAGGTCCAATGTTTTTTATGGACAAGGTTATGATGTGGTCCTTTTTTTTTTAAGAGCAAATTTATTAGAAGAAAGACATAGTACTAAAGAAAGAGAGTAAGGAACAAGATAATCCACTCTCATGAAAACCAAAAACTAGGCCGTACAAAATTGGAACTCAAAAAGCATGAGCATGAAAACAAAACCAAAGTTAAGTGAAACAATAAGAGATCCCGGAGGATCCATCATGGCCACAAGATAAGACCAAGAACTGAGGTAAAGTGTCCCACCAATGGGAGCCCACATGATCAGCCCCATAATTTTCTAAGACATCAGCGATTGTGTTACCCTCTTTGTAAACATGAGAGATCCAAAAGTTTATTTGGCGAACAATTTCGAGACAATTAGCCCATGGGGTCCTATAATGCCAAGGGATAAAGGCTAGAAGATTTGAAATAATGAACCCCCATGGAAGAATCAGTTTCAAGCCATAGATAAACTCAACCCTTAAGCTATGCTACACAAACTGCTTCAATAACAGCAAGAATTCCCATATCAATTGCGCTAAGCGTATCAACCTTACAAGAGAAAGCTCCAAGAAAAGAAGCCATAACCCCTCTAAAAATGCCTCCAAAGATAGCTCGACTTGGGTTGTGAAAAGGACCATCTGTATTAACTTTTACCTAATTAATGGGAGGAGGCTCCCAAGCAATAGGAAAAAAAATGACGAGCCTGAGGACTCAGAGGAGATAGACCCACGAAAGAAAAAAATAGGCAATGAGCTCCCCTGGGAAGAGGCCATGGAGAAAGCAATTTTTGCCAATTCTTTGAGAAAAATAACAAAAAATTGCTTGAAAGTAGCCGGATAGCAAGAACCATCATCATATATACCTTCTCTTATTATGCTCAAATGGTCAAACCACAGGCACCAAAGGAGATTGCAAATTAAAATAAACCAAAGAAGTTGAGCACATGGGTATAGTCCAGTGGACTAGGCAGTGGCCATCCCGCTCACAACCCGAGGTTCGAATCCTCCCCACCCCACAAATTTCGAACTTAGGAGCCATATTCCCCCTCCCCTTAAAAAAAAAAAAAAAACAAAGAAGCTTAGCAGACTTAGTAAAGGAAATCATGAAATCTACAAGACTCATTTTAGTGAACCTCGTCAGATTTAGGCCTAATAAATTGATTTGCGTAATCCGATTCGACATTTAGGTTTTAGAATATATTCTTTTTAGGGATAATTATAACTTTAGTCCCTGAACTATAACTCGTTCGACATTTTCGTCCCTGAAGTTTGAAATATATCACTTTCGTCCCTGAACTTCAACACCAACTATCACTTTAGTCCCTGACCGGAACAAAATGGTGCAAAACCTATGCCAAAATGTTCGCAAGGATGAGATGAACAACTTTTATAACTGGAGCTAAACTCGATTCGGCCTAAAATGGCTCGAATTTAGTCCGAAAGTCTATGGTGGCCGGAATTTCAATCGTAAAATTTTCCGGCTTCCGGCGACGGTTTGAGGCGAGGTTTGTGGCATTGAACTCGCCTCAAGGAGGGCTTCAAAGCCCAATAGGTGTTGTCCTCCGATTTGGCCAGAATCGGAGGTGTATTCGATGAAAACCCTCGGCAGGGACTAAAGTGATAGTGAATATCAAAGTTCAGGGACGAAAGTGATATATTTCAAACTTCAGGGACGAAAGTGTCGAACGGATCATAGTTCAAGGACTAAAGGTGATTTTTTCCCTTCTTTTTATTTTAGGATTTTATTTTCCTTCTAAGTTTAGATGTTTTCTTGCTTGTTAGATTATGTTGAGGACTTAGATGTCTATATAAGCAGTGGTCATGCTTTGTATTATTTAGTTTTATCATATCAAATTCAATAAAGGTTGGAGGCCTTCTCTACTTTCGCTGATTTTTACTAGTTTTATCTTTTTAGGTATTGTCCATCTTATCTCGTAACCGCCGCTGGATCATTACTAAGGTCATTTTTTTGTCATGATAGGACTTTAAAGACCTTATTCTTTTACAAATGTCTTCCATGTCCTATGAGATTGTTTATTGCTATCTGACAAATGTTGAACAATTGTTGATTACTATTTTTTCTCCTTCTTGCTCTTGGGAATGTATGCATTTATCTTTTGAATTTGTTGCTTATGCTCCATTTATATTTCTCCATCTCTATCTTTTTGTTGATGTAGTGAAGAAATCTTCATGCTTCCATCATGTTCCTTATATTAAATACTTTTTCATCTTCTAGATTTTCCCAATAAGGATTTTCAGCATCTTCTGCTTCTCTTGCTAATCATTCTGGTCTTGTATGGCCTTCAGCATGCAGTTGATCAAAGACTTCTTGTGTGGCTTTGCTCATGCAAACTTTTGAATCTGGATTGGGCCTATCTGCTAATTGTCTTTTAGTATAAAAATTGATATACTTGCTCTGGAGGAGGAGATTGAGATGATTATCATTTCAAGGTTTATGTTATACTATACGTGCTCCTTTATATCTTCTAATATCTTCTACTGTGACTCTGTGAGAATATTTTTTAGCTGAAAGCCTAGACATAATATCTTTTTTTTTTTGGTCTGACATAATATCTTCTAAAACCCAAAAAAAACCATCAAGGAGGGCAGGGGAGACCATTCAAACATAAAATAAACCATAGAAGCATCATCTTTTCACAAATAGGCTTAAAAGGTGGCCTACTATAAGCCATTTACGAAAATACAAGGACCAAGACTAATGAACATGAGAACCTAGACATAATAATATTCTGTGAGTTGCATTTATTACTTAATAATAATAATAATAATAATAATAATAAGGCTCTATGGTGGCGGCTTTATGGTGCAGTTCCAAGACCAGTGACCAATATAGAGACAACGACCGCAGTTTTTTTGAACAGCACGTCCTTCCCAGTTCTTGTGGTTTGGGTGGCCCCCCAACTCACCACAACACTTGCAAACTATCTCATAGTTAGGGGCAAGAGTGGTGCCCGCTGGGCAACTCTTCGGGCATGGGCAGGTCCAAATAGTGTGCTCCAAACTAAGACAAATGGAACAAGGCAGCTTTCTCTTCTTCCCATTCACCGTCTTCTTTTCAGGGTCATTCACTGGAGTGCGTTAAAACAAGGAATATATTGAGTAAAGCTACAACTGGTACACTAATATATATGTATGGCAGCTACCACATTTAAATAAAGGCGCTTTAGGCATTTTACATTTCATTCGCAAGCAGAAAAGGCTGTACTTAAAACTTTCCACAAATAATACAATAAAATTAATTTGTTCAAGGGAAAAAATAATCATCTAGAGGTAATTAAATTTCAAGGATAGAACTTGCATGCACAAAACTAAGAAAGAAATACTGGAGCACCAAAACAAAAATATCTCTAAATTGAATCTTCATATATTTCGTCACAACTGTTATCAAATCAAACAAAATTATGATATGGTGCCACACGAACACATTTCTACTACATAAACCCAAAGTAGATATTTTCAATATAAAAACCAAAAAGAAAGAAAAAAAGAAATCTCATACACAATTTTAGGTATAAAATCAAGTACTCGCACTATAACCAAAGGGTACTCTTATGGCAGTATGGCAATCCCAAAATGTCATCAAGCATCTTTACAAATTGCCAAAGACTACTACTTTCAAATTCCCAATCTTTACAAAGAAGTGCAATTGTTTGTAATTTTAAATGCCCATATAATCTTACTTTCTTAAGGCTTACTGCATTGCAAATGCAGGCAACAACTGAAGGAACATGCCATTCATTCTAAATATAATAATAATAAATTAAATAAAACAGAGTTACGTGAATAGAATCCAGGACAATACTTAATGTACTAGAGTGTGAATCTACTCCTTGACATGCTTGAGAATCAAAGCTACATTTGCTCCACGGGTTGAACAACACTCGACTGGATTGGAAAATTGGATGATAATTGGCAGCAAGATTTTGAGGTCTAGTTGAGACCCATGTCTTTGCAGTTTCTTAGACACCAATCCTTTAAAAACTTGAATTTTGTTCTGAGATGGGGTGCTCTGTTCAAACCAACCATCAACCTTCACCTCCTCCTTTGTGAAGAAAACAACAAAAACTTAAAACTAATTGACTTAAATGTTAGTTATATCTGACAGAAGGAAACTGTAGCTACAAGACACGACTACGATGGAGGCCAAGCTATTCTTTTTGCTGGTCAAGGAAGCCCAGCTTGGAATAAAGAATGGATGGTAAATTTGTTTTAGTAAACAGTTTTTTATAAAAAGAAAAGAACAACAAACAGAAACAAAACAAGAGCGCATAATGACAATTTAGGAGTGCGAATAACCTCTTTAAACAAAAATTGGCACTACCTTTTTTTCCTCAAGACGCAATGAGGAGCTTAAGCAAATTCCAGATAATCTTCCTCACAAAACAATTATAGAATAAAAAATAAAAAATAAAATCAAAAGCATACCATTCAGATGCTCAACCCCATGAGACAGACTGTCATCACCCTGAGAGTCTCCAGCAGCCTTCAATTCTTTTTCTTTGCTACCTGTTTGAGGTCCATTGATGTTAAATACACATAAACGAACTGGTGATGATGACAACAAAAACCCAAAGATGTATATCCTTCTCCATCTGGGAATTATTTATAGAGAACATAACGAACAATAATCAAAGGAGACATAAACCCACTAGGACTTGGAGACATAACCAAACTAGGAATAGGAAACCCTATATAACATAATCAAACTAGGAATCAGAAACTCTACAGAACAAGTAGACTCCCAGAACTATAATCAACAGGAAGAATAAAACAACTGTTAACAAATATATTGATATAGGCGAACACATCTCTAAACATTTAATATATTTTCAATATAGAAAGAGAATTTCTCATACACAAAATTTTATGAATAAAATCAAGTTCTCGCTCTATAGCCAAATGGTGCTCTTATGGGACTTCCAAAATGTCATCAAGCATTCATTTGTTTCTTCATTTTTATTTTTCAAATTCACTTTGTCAATTTAAAGTCCAAGTGTTTCCCTCAGTTCCTCTCATCCCCACATCCTTTTTATCCCAGACAGGGAATTCTTAGCCGCACATATGGAATTACCCAAATACGAAGTCTCAAAGATTACTACTTTCGAATTGCCAATCTCTGCAATGAATTTGTGCAATCGTTGACCATGCTAATTGGTGTGAAACCCCATTTCAAACAGCCATCTAATCTTACTTTTTCAAGACTATACAATAAGCAGTCATTGCAATATGCAGGCAACACCTGAAGAAACATACCGTTCATTTTAAATATAGTTCTGCGCCCTCTCTATATAATAATAAATAAATGAATAAAAAAAACTGTTTCATGAATAGAATCCAGAAGAAAAAAAAAGTATAATGTACTCTGATAAGACTGCTCCTTGACATGATTGTGTCGTGAGCTTAGGTATATGATGGATGGACTGGATGGGTCTGCAAAGATACAATGGTTTCATGGGTTGAACAAGACTCAACTGGATTGGAAATTGGACGATAATTGGCAGTGAGATTTGAGGTCTGGTTGACAACCGTGTTTTTTCGGTTACTTGGCCACAAATACTCTAATCACACTAATTAGTTGTATCTATAGAAGAAAAAATTTGTTTTAGTAAAACAAAACAAGAGTGCACAATGACATTTTAGGAGGACCAATTTTTTAAACAAATATCGGCACTACCTTTTGTCCCCCTCAAAACAGAGCTTACAAAAACAAAACAATAGCGCAGAATGACATTTTAAAAGTGCCAATAACATCTAGCTCCTTAAACAATATCAGCACTACCTTCATTTTTTTCCCGTGCCGTTAGAGTCTCCAGCAACCTATAATTCTTCTCCTTCACTACCTGTTTGAGGTTCCATTCATGTTAAATGCACATACCTGTTTTATGTTTAATTTTTATCCTTCGCTACCTTTACGAACAGATGATGATGAAGACCAAAACCCAAACGAACATGAGCAAACTAGGAAACATAAACCCACTAGGACTTTCCTAAGCAAACTTATGAATAGGAAACCTTAGAATCACACTAGGAAACATGATTCTTGGAATTATAATCAACAGGAAAGAATAAAAGAAATGTTAACATATATATTGATATTTCTACATGAGAAGATAGTAAAACGAAACTCTTATACATGAAATGAAGAAGAACGAATCATGGAACATATACAAGTGACTTAACTGACCAAATATGATCCCATCAAATAGTTATTTTATGTCAGTTATGCACGCATCATCACACACAAACCAAGATGACTTAACTGACCAGATGGGGATGCTCTGATCAAACCAACCATTACTCCTTTGTGGACAGACTCAACGTGAACAACTTAACATTAATTGGGTTAAACTATACTTGTATCAGATAGAAGTTAACCGTAGCTACAAGACAAGACTCAAATGGAGGAGGCCATGCTAGTCATTTTTCTGGTCAAGCACGCCAGTTGAGGATAACTCTAGTATACAGGGAGGTTGTTAAGTGAGTCGAGAAGAAGCTTGGAAGGAAGAAAATGGAGGTAAAATTACTTTCAGTAAACAAACTAAGATCTAAATAAAATTAAAAATAAAAACAAAGAAACAAAAACAAAAGAAGAGTGCAGAAGGGCATTTTAGGAGTGCCAATAACATCTCTTTAAGCAAAATTGCCACTACCTTCTTTTCCCTCACTACAGAGTAAGGAGCATAAGCAAATTCCAGATAATCTTTATCACAAACCAATCAAGAAGAAAAGAATCAAAAGCATACCATTGGTCTGCATCTCGTCATCGTCAACCTCAATGTCCAAATCTGGATCGCTGGGCTGTGGAAACTTGATTTTTTTTGGTCGGGCGGGGTAGTTGGTGGGAAGAAGATGCAGATCAGTGATGTTGGGGTGAGGTAGAGACGAAGCTTCAGAGGAAGAGAAAAATTGTTTCAGTAAAACAAAACAAGAATGCACAATGACATTTAAGGAGTGCCAATTTCTAAACAAATATTGACACTACCTTTATTCACCCTTAAAACGCAGAGCTTACAAAAACAAAACAAGAGTGCAGCGTCACATTTTAAAGTGCCAATAACATCTCTTTTTTCAACATGAAATGAAGAAGAACGAATGATGGAACATATATAGGAAGCTGCCGCCTGCTTATGATCCCATCAAATAGTTATTTTATAGTTATTTTTATCTCAGTCATGCATGCATCATCACGCACAAACTTAATCATCTAACTGTTTCATGACGAAATTGTAACCACCAAAAATGTAGGTGTAAATCTTCCTCAGACACCCTTGAACAAACATGAAAAGAATACCACATACCACGAGTCCAGATCTCTTCGTCCTTCTCACCGTCCAACTCCAGAACCGGTTCAAGGGGTCCGCAATCCGGTTTCGGCTCGTACTCAACCACCATGCTTCTACTACGCGCCACCCGGGCTATGCTCGTTGCCGCTCGCCCTCTGCTTTTTTTAGGCGCCATGAGTTTGTCCACCGGTCAAGAACAACAGCGGCGTTACGGTGAGAGATAATAAAACAAGGACGCTACTTGGACACCGGTGTGCACCTCAGTATGCTTACCACATACGTGGTCCAATGAGAGGCTGACACGTGTCCCTTTTAAAAGAATTTTTTTTTCCCCTTCTGTTTCGTCCTTCCTTCCTTCCTTCATCTCTCTTCATTCTCTCTTCTCTTCTGTCTTCTTTCTTCTCTCTAGCTTTCTTCTGGCAAGCACTGCAGCTCAGAGCAATTGGTAATTAATGTGCAACTCTTGAAGAGACGTGAGTTGCCTAAACCCCTTGCCGTCCAGCTTCGAAATTCTGCGGATGTGGAGTTCTAGAAGAGTGGTGGGCAGCAGCCCCTCATCTGGAAATGAATCTGCAAATCCCTCAAAGCTGACGCTCATGAATCGGAGAGTGGTGAGTGTGGATAGACCCCACTGCATAAGGTTTCCAATGAGTTTCTTGCAAGACCAGATGCGCAAGGATTCTAATTTAGACGGCAATGCCTCTTCCGGAAATGGTTCCAATTTTGGACAATTATACATGTCTAACAACGTGAGAGATGGGAGAAGGGTGTGCATGTCATGTGGCAGCGACGTCAGTTTCGAACAATTTCGGATTACTAAGTGGACAAGGGAAAGAAGTTTAGGGGAACCAGATTCTTGTGAAATAGTAAGCTAAGAGAGAAGACAGAAGAGGAGAGATCGAATGAAGACAGAAGAAGGAGATGAAGGAAGGAAGAACGAAACAGAAGGGGGAAAAAAAAAATCTTTTTAAAAGGGATACGTGTCAGCCTCTCATTGGACCACGTATGTGGTAAGCACAATGAGGTGCACACCGGTGTGCACCCAAGTATCGTCCATAAAACAATGGGCTTGGGCTTTTATACATCTTCGTGTATTTTCGTAACACTTTTTTTCTGAATTTATCCTTTAGCATATTACTCTAAAAATCATTTTTAGAGTTGTTGTTATAATTTAAGCCACTCTATATTTTTATCTTTTCGGCCTGGCATTCTCAGATGTTCTTTAAAGCATTCCTCTCCCAACATGTGCTAGATAGATAAATAACAAGAAATTATAGATGATATTACTTTTGATGACTATATTATATTGGGTAAAATCTCAAAATGATACCTAAACTATCATGAAATGCACTTTTTGGTATCAACAAATGCTTAGGGAGTCTAATGGTACCCAAACTATCTCTCCGTTAGCCATTTAAGTATATTCGTCCAACTGTTCACTTTGTACTTGTAACTTAAGTTGCAATCATGGCCCTCCATTTTGATTATGCGGCCGGGATTTGTTGAAGTGTTTTTTTTTTTTTTGCTTTCTTCCCCTTCTGCGTTCTCCTTTCTCTCTCTTATTCTTCCTCACTCTCACTCTCTTGTTCGGTTTCTCTCTCTTATTCTCTCTCCCAATCTAGGAAAAATTGATGGAGGAGGTTGGTGGCGCTAGGTTCGCCGTGAAGAGAGTTTCAGAGCCTATTAGGTATAGCCGGTCAATTTTGCCAGAAAACGAGATCGATGATTGAACTGTACATGCTTCAATTCCTTCAAAACTGAGCGTCGATGAGAAAAATTGGTATGAGGATGAAGAGATCTAGGAGACTAAGAGAATGGTACCGGTCTTGAGGTCAATGGTGATCGGAGGAAGCTCTGGTACGGTGTAGAGAGAGAGCAGCCAACTTTTTTTTTTAATTATTAATTTTTTTTTATAATTATTTTTTTTTATAAATTTGTCAAGTTTACCCTCAATTTTAATGGAAATTGGACGGAGTTACTTCAATGGCTAACGGAGGGATAATTTGGGTACTATTAGACTCCATAAGTATTTGTGGGTACCAAAAAGTGCATTTCGTGATAGTTTGTGTACCATTTTGGGATTTTACTCTATTATTTTTTAAACCAATAAATATTTTTATATGAGATTATTCAAATATTAAAAAAAATTAATATTTATAAAAATGTTACAACATTTTTTATTTTCATTATTTACAAAAATGTCACTTCATACGAAAAGTTAATACTGATGAATGGAAAAGCTATTGTTGATACTACAAGAAAAAACCCTTTTAGAGACAAAGTTTTTTGGGACAAATCTAAATTTCGTCTCCTTAACCTCTTATGGGAGACGATATTTTGATATTGTCACCTAATGGTTTGTCTTCTAGATTTAGAGAGACAAATTTTTTGAGACAAACCTAAATTTCGTCTCCTTAATCTCTCATGGGAGACAATAACTTAATATTGTCTACTACTATTTTGTCTTCTAGATACACATAATTCACCGCTTTTTCAGGGACGAATCATCATCATAGGAAACAAACCATTTCTGTCGCTGAAAGCAAAATATAAGAGAATAGGATCCCTCTTGCATCGTTTTTGTCTTTAACTCAAAAAATATTTAGAAAAAATTAAATTTTTTTTTCTCACTTTAGTGAGTTTTTTTTTCTGTTGGCACTTGGCAGAGAGAACTTCTCATTGAACAAGGGACAAAGCCCAGAAAAACAGAGGATAGAGGAACATGGAAGGAGAAACCAAACCCATGACGACAAATAAAAAAGTGCCCACTTCCACCTAATCAATAATGATCAGGAAGAGAGAACGTACAATACAGAACAGAAAGAAAACAAGAGGAACTTGCGCTTGTTCATAATTGATTTCCAGCAATCCATTAGTCATCAACTGCTCCCTGCTCTTTGACGATTCAAGCTCGACCGCCACCACCTTCCTCTCCGTCATTTCTGATTTTCCATGTTGCCGTTATTGCCAATGGTCTCTCCTCTCTCATGCTCATCGATTGTGTTGATCGTTGATTGTAATTTGTTCTTGTGCGAATTTGAATCAATTTGGGAATATTTGGGTGGGTTTCGTTTTGGTCTGTTGGGGACTTGGGGTTCAATATCTAATTTTGATTCGGTTTTCTTTCTGGGTTTTCAGGTGAATGTTACTTCTTGGCTTGATTGTGCATGGTTGGTGGAATTGAATGGAATAGGAATAGAATTTATTCCATTATTTGGTTGAAAATCAAAATCAGTAATGGATTCAGTGGTTTATTCCCTTCCGGTGTTTGGTTAACCATCTTTATGAAATCAATTATGAACTTGCGTAAGGGTTCCGGCCGGTCAAGAGCCTTTTCTGCAGTGAGGTCCAAGGACTTGGAGCCAGAGTCTTGGGTCAATAGTGAGGGTACGGATTCTTGAATTCGGCATCTTGGGTTTTGGAACCGGGTCTGTTTGGGGATTGAAGTCCTAGGGTGTAGGATGCAATGGGCATTCTTAACTTTTGAGAATCTCATTATCCATTCCATCGATTATTGGAATGGAATGCTCATTCCCATTTCTCTGTGAACCCCATAGTTGTTACTAGCGATAACAAATTAAGATAGGTGAATCCCATTTGATCCAATTTAAGTCCATAGCCAAATCCCTCTGCCGCAAGATAGGTGCTTTTGATCACTTCGTAGAACTTTCCGGACACTCTTGCATTGCGACAGAGTTTGAAGAGTTACCAGCTTTGCAGAAAACTATTGCATTGCAACGTATGGCATTATTCACCAGGTATACTGGGACATTTGTTTTGTATCTTGTAAATCTTCAGATATGATTAGGTTTATAACATGTGGTTTATGTACTTAATCAACTTTTCACCCATTTTTGCTCTTTCAAATACTTGAGTAATTATGCATGGTCTCTGTAACAGGGTTGAGCCTTCACATAAAAGGATGCTGGTTGAGGCCCTACAGCACCAGAATGAAGTGGTACATCTCTTGATAACTTTACACTGGACAATGAATTGTTATATACATGCAGTAACTTCATTTTTAGGCCGGGATCCATTCTTTGGTCCCTGAAATATGTGAATGAAATTGGTCACTTTCAATGGGGGAGAATCAGTCCCTAGATATCTGACTCCTATAGCTAATCTCTTTTGACAATTTATTCCTTTTCCCTCAATATTTCTTCCAAAATGAATTCATTTCAATGCGTGAGGTAGCAGCATAGAGTGGATAAAGTATTGGTGAAGAAAAAAGTTCATAATGTTTTGCGTGCAGAGTGAGAATTGTGGAGTATAGACAGGGAAAATATATTCTACTTTACTTCGTTTGACATTTAGAAGTAATCACTTGCAATTTGCCAAAAAAAGAAGTAACCACTGACAGATATTTGATGTAATTGACCAAAGAGGACTTGTTCATCTGCATTGGTAATTTGGTATGCATGTGTATATGTCTGTTTCGGCAACTGAAGTTTATCTACTGTGGTTCCTTGTGTTTAAACTTTCATGAGACATTAAGGTGCTCAGTGCGTTTGCTTGTTAGGTTCCAATGACTGGTGATGGTATTAATGATGCACCTGATCTAAAGAAGTCAGATATTGGAATTGCCATGGGTTCAGGAATAGTTGTTGCCAAGGTACATATCACTTTAACAAATAAAGAGATTTCTTGTTTTCATGTGAAACTTAAACCAAATGACCGATGCAATAGCTGAGCACCACCCTAACATCAGCATAATGCCCGATGACTATTGCAGTCTTTAAACCATAGTTTTTTTGTGTCTATACTTACCTGTCAGGAATATGTTGGCCATGATAATAAAGAAACAATTAAGCCCATGCTTAAACCCATGCTGCAATTAAACCCACCCATGCTGCTTGTGAACTGTGTTGGTCGTGCATGTGTTGTTCACTACTCTATATAAACTATTGTAATCAATTCAGTTGTAATCAAACCCCCCCCCCCCCCCACCAAAGAGAGAAGGGGCCAACCGGGGGGGGCAACGTTCTTTCCGGGGCCGGAAAACAGAAATGAAAAAAAGGGGTTGGTTCGGGGTCTTTGGGGGAGAGGGGGGGGGCGAGGAGCAGAGGAGAGGGGGAGAGCGCGGAGAGAGCTCGGGGCTCGGGTCGGGGGTGTTCGGGGTGGGTTTCCCTCCTTGGGGTCTTCAGGCCGGATCCTCAGAGATTTTTGTAAAATAAGTGGTGGTTAGATTATCTTTTATTTAATAATAAAAATTGTATATTTCTTCTATTTTATTTTATATAATTATGAATTTGAGGAAAAAGTGTGAAGGTGGGTGGTTGTGTAAATAAAAGAGATAGGGGGATAGGGTGGGGGGGAGAATAAGTTAAGATTAAAGAAATTGGGAGTTGAGAGGTGGGGGTGGAAAGGGTAAGTTCTTTGGGTTGGGGGTAAGGGTGGGAGAGGGGGAGATGAAAAAGAAAAAGGGTTGGGATGGTTTAAAAATACCTTCAAGTAAACATGTAGCCTCATCGATCTCTCTGTTCTTCCATTGCTTTCTCACTTTATGCTTTCATTTATTCAATAATTCCAGCATTACCTAGTTACCATCGAAAAGGCCGTTGGGAAGTGGCCTCTTCTGAAGAACAATATTATATAAATTTATTTTGAAGTGTAAACATATTTACATATTCAATAGCTCAAACCTATGTGTACGTGTTATGTAGGATTAAGGAGAGCAGTTTCTGAATATAACTAAAAACATATATGTACAAAAAGATGCAGTGTTTAATCCATGTAATGAAAAATCCACTCCTAGCCTATACATTTAACATAAATATACCGTTTTTACCCATGGGATTGCAAAACCAAACTCTATACCCCTGGGTTCTGGAGCCATTCAAAGCTAGAATTGTGGTCACTTTTTTCCTAGTAAGTTAGTAAATCGCATTGTTCTAAATAAACAATTTTTGGAAGTGTGGTAATCTCAACTCTCCTCCTCATTGTTATCTTTGAATTTTCAGAGTGCTTCCGATATGGTTTTGGCGGATGACAATTTCGCCACTATTGTTGCGGTAATGCTTCTTGGCACACTCTCAGCAGCCTCACTGTCCTCTCCTTAACCTCAAAACGCCGTCGTACAATTCCTTCATTACCACCATCAACTTCAAGTCTTCAACAACAGTTCTTTTATTTTATTTTTATTGAATTATTGAATTATTTCTTATAATAATTTTAACTATCTATGCACATTAGGATATGAATTATATCATTAACTGTGTTCTAGTATCCCCGTCCCCCTTTGCAGCCAAATGCCAACTTCATTCTTGTAGAGTAACTGAAATTAGTCACTCTGCTTAAGCATATTATGATTGGCAGTTCAAGGGAAAACATGTAGGATAATGCTAATTGTAGAATAAAGTCCTTTCAAATCTTCAGCCTCATGGACATATACTGTTGATTTTCAGGTACACTTGGACGTTGCCTCAAAATTGGTGCTTTCAGCATACTTCATAAACTACAAATTTGTTAATGTCTTATCTTTGCCATATGCTCTCTCTCTCTCTCTCTCTCTCTCTCTCTCTCTCTCTCTCTCTCTCTCTCTCTCTCTCTCCGCACTTTCAAGTTTAGTTTCTCTTGAACATTGTTATTAAGTTTTTTTCTTCAATCTTATAACAGGTCAGCAGCACGTATTTCTTGATGTGGTTGCTATCTGTGCTCTTGTAATATATATCTCCCGTGCGGTTTTGTGATACAAACAGACCTGTGATAGGTATCAAGTGAGTCAACTTCATTTTTCTATCCAGAGTTTATAACTGTATTCTTCTTTTTTAGATTTGAGGTGTTTAAGTGATCTCATAGTGCTTAGCCAAAAAAAAAAAGTGATCTCATAGTGCAGCCTGTCATTACAGCTTTTGGTCAACAAGACGCTTTATGAGAAAACCTTAGTAAGTGGATTTGGCTAAGTTCATTTTCTTCTGGATGCTTCTGAACAGCAACAAGTGAGGCACTGTTTCATTTACTCGACTTTGTCTTCTGCAGTAATTACTTTGTCCATGTGCATTCACATTTGGTGTGCAAGCTCACTAATTTTTTTTCTTTTTTCTCTGTTTTGAATTTGCACTAGGATGGAATCATAGGTGGTGTGGTAACATTGCAGCTCTTTCACTTGAGCAATTTAAAAAGCCCTTTCTTGAAACTTATTTGATATTCATAGTTTTAGTAAGCAATTTAGATTTGGCAGTTTCGGTTGATTGGTTCTTCGTTTTTTGAATTCAAAGACTTAATTTTGCTTATTCTCATGCAGATTACAGGGAAGAAAGGAAACAAGAAAGGAAGACTGAAAGAAAAAAAAAATGGTGATAAAAATTGCTCTTCTTTTTCTTTCTCTTTGTTCTTCAATGAATTTTGGCTTAAATAATTTGGAGTTTATAAATCAAGAAAAGTTCACAAGCTGTGTTCAGGACTAATGTCTACCATCATTAACTCATTCCAATCCCCTCTATTTATTTATGTATTCTTCAATGCATTTACAATGCAGGTCCTATTTACAATGCATTTACAGATTCATTCCTTACAATGAAAATCAAATGCACTTGAGGGAGATAATAACATTATTTGGCCAAGTCATTTACAGTGTCTAAAACACTTGGGGCTAAACTAGCTATACTAGTTTGTGTAGGTGACTTAAAGTCTTTATTTCACAACTAAACATTTTGAAATTGGTGACCTTCACAGAACAGAGGAAGTTGAGACCGGATAATTTTGGTTATATATAGTAGGTTATTTCGTGTTTCTTTTCGTTCTGGGTTTAATTTTCGTCTTTTCATGAATATTTTGTAGGTATCTCATATGAATGGACTTTTTTGGTATCACCTGAGGAAGTCAAATAATTTTGGTTCAAGGTAAGTTTTACAAGTTTGTGAAAAATTTGGTTTACTGCTTTGTTTGTCATTAAACTAATTTTGGTTTTCGGAATGTCAATCCAAAAGAAAAGACTGTATTTGTTTGAAGGGTGTTCTACATTTGTTGTTTGAACAGTTGATCTTTATTTCTGTAGTATTACTTTTTGTATTTGCACTTGAACAATTTCAACACATTGCAATTATACACAGTTGTATTTATTGTTCATCAGATTACATGTGTGCTTTCTGATTTTGGTGTACAAGCGCTTATTTTTCCTCAAGTCCCCGAATGGGTTTGGGTTTTTTTTTCCCCCCATTTTCTTTTTAAATTTTTCTTTTCTTGGAAATTGTGTTGTGTTTGATTGTTGTAATTTTTTTGAAAATACCCCCACAAGGGGGTAATTTTTTTTTCTAAAGGGGTGGGTTTTCCCACCTAATTGGGTGGGGGGGAAGAGGGGGGGGGTTTTTTAAAATGAGAAATTTTTTTTTTTTTTTCTTTTTTTTTTTTTTTTTCTTTTTTTTTTTTTTTTTTAGTGTAGGGTTTTTTTTTTCCTTTTTTTTTTTTATGTTGGGGGTTTTGATTGAAATCATAATATCAAAAGTGTTTTGTTGTTTTTTTTTTTTTTTTTTGGAGGGAAGGGGGTATAATTTTTTTTTTTTTTTTTGTTTTTGTTTTTTTTGGTGTTTTTATATTTTTTTTTTTTTATATATATATTTTATATTTTGGGTAATAAAGAAAAGTGGGGGGGGGGAGGGGGGGGGGGGGGGGGGGGGGGGGTGGGTGGGGTTTTTGTGGGTTTTTTTTGAGTTGGGGGTTGGTTTTTGTGTGGGGTTTTTTTTTTTTTTTTTTTTTTATAAGGAAAAATATTATAGGGGGGTGGTGGTGGGGGGGGTGGGGGGGGTGGTGGGGGGGGGGGGGGGGGGGGGGGGTTTTTTTTTTTTTTTTTTATTTATTTACCGTTTTTTTTTTTGTTTTGGGGGGGGGGGGGGGGGGATCTGGAAGGGCATTTGTAGTTATTGCTTAGGAGCGAGCTCTGCTTCAGATATTTAGCTTTCAAAACTCTACACCAAAGACCTGTATCATTTTGGGTAATCCTCCAACTGGTTTTTGCAAGCATGGCTTGGTTCATCAACACAGTTTTTTTGATACCCAAACCACCTTCAACTTTTGGTTTGCACACATTGTCCCATTTGATCAGGTGCACCTTCTTTTTATTCTCCGTATCACCCCACAAGAAGTCCCTGTTGATCTTATCCAGTCTGTTGCACGTGGAGATAGGATGCTTTGCAGTTTGCATGGTGTAAGTAGGAATGCTGCAAGAAACAGATTGAATCAAGGTGAGTCTCCCAGCCAAGTTGAGGGTCTTGCTTTTCCATCCGGATAATCTGTTTTGAACTTTATCCATAAGAGCAGCATAAGTATGCTTAGATATTTTGGAATGGATGAGAGGCATGCCCAAATATTTCCCCATATTCTTGGTTAAAGTGGATCCACATAACCGACTAATATTAGTGGCTACCTCATGTGAAATGTTTGGGGAGCAGAAAAGGACTGATTTCTCAAAACTGACTTCTTGACTAGATAGGTTACAAAATAAATCCAAGCACCCCTTTAGGACTGAAGCTTGATAATCACTTGCTTCTGAAAAGAGAATTAGGTCATCTGCAAAGAAAAGGTGAGAGATGAAAGGGCCAGAGCCAGAGGCTCTAACAGGTTTCCATTGTTTAGTCTCAATTGCATAATTTATCAGATGAGATAATTTCTCCATGCACAAGACGAAAATGTATGGGAACAGAGGATCACCATGTCTAATGCCCCGTTTAGAAGTAAAACTTTTAGTAAGTTCACCATTTAAACAGACCTGGAAGCTAGGAGTTGTCACACAGTTCATGATTAGGTTGACAATCTCAGTGGGAATTTTAGCTTCACAGAGGACACTTTCAATAAACTGCCAGCTTAACCTGTCGTAAGCTTTGGAGAGGTCTATTTTCCAAGCAAGAAAACCTTTAGTTCCTTTGGATTGCTGGTATTTATGGAGGACCTCCTGAGCAATGACAATGTTGTCAGAGATGTGCCTTCCAGGAACAAAGCTTACCTGATTAGGACTGATAAGTTTATGCAGAAAATGTCTGATCCTTGAAACCA
Source organism: Rubus idaeus (assembly GCA_030142095.1). Lineage (NCBI taxonomy): Eukaryota > Viridiplantae > Streptophyta > Magnoliopsida > Rosales > Rosaceae > Rubus > Rubus idaeus. The sequence continues at coordinate 8,141,754 of CM057966.1, read as the reverse complement.
AACACTTAGAAATGACCTTGTAAAGCGTATTGCATAAACTGATTGGCCTGAACAGCGCCATGTTTTGAGGACTAGCACTTTTGGGCACTAAAGCAAGAAGAGTATGGTTAGAACCTTCTGGAATGGTCCCAAACACAAAAGCCCTCTTGACAAAATTGATTATCTCTTCTCCACAGAGATCCCAGTGTTTCTGATAAAAGATTGCAGGAAAACCATCACTTCCCGGAGCTTTCAGCCCACCAATGCCAAAGACTGTATTTTTCACCTCAGTTACACTTACACCCCGTTTAATCCAGTTCAAATCATGAGTTTCCAAAGCAGGGAACATGATGGGAATAGCAAAATCAGAATCATTGGTAGCAGATTCAGAGAATAAATTCTTGAAATAGGTAGCAGCAATATTTTTCATAATTTGAGCATTAGAAGAAAAGGTACCATTTTCATCCACCAAGCCTTCAATTTTATTTCTTCTTCGTCTGACAAGAGTGGTGAGGTGGAAGAATTTTGTATTATTGTCTCCCTCCTTAAGCCATTTGTCTCTAGACTTTTGTTGCCAGTACAAGGCCTCTTGATCACAAATGGATTCATATTCCTTTATGAGTTGTTCCTCAAGAAGGATGAGATGAGGGTTGTGGTTTCTTGCCAAACTTCTTTGAATGCCATCAATTCTTGCACGGAGACCTCTCTTTTTTCTGAAAATGTTACCGAAGGTTGTTGTATTCCATTGATGCAGTGCATGAGATAAGTTGTACACTTTATTCAAAATAGGAGCATTGCAATTATGCCATTGGTTCTGGATGAGATCAGAGTAATTAGGGTGAGTCATCCACATGGCCTGAAACCTAAATGGTTTCAGGTTGGCATTGAACTCAACATTGGAGATTAGTTGGAGAAGGATGGGACAATGATCAGATTTCATTCTGGTTAAGTGTTGGATGTAAGCATCAGGGAACGCCAATCTCCACTCACTATTGCAAAAACCTCTATCCAGCCTTTCTTGAACTCTTTTATTTATCCATGTGAAATCGACACCACGATAACCAAGGTCCACCATAGCACAATTCTGAACCCACTGCCTTAAACCACCAAAATTACATGTTAAGGATCCGCCCTTTTTATCTGAGCTGCTAACCAATTCATTAAAATCTCCAATAACCATCCAAGGAAGAGTGTTGGTGATGGAAAAGTAATTAAGATACTCCCATAAAACATTTCTTGCAACGGCGCTCCTTGGGTTAACATAGACAGCAGTGAGAATCCAGTCATGCCTGCCAACGCCAGAAATTTTAATAGTAACAGATTGAGAGTTACTATCAAGGAAGTTTACAGTAGTATTATTTTTGTCATAAAGGATCCAGATACCACCTGTGAAACCGCTAGCTTCCACCACTTCAGCATCAGGAAAGCCAATTCGTCTCAAAAAATTCTTTGTTTTGCTAAACTGGACTTTGGGTTCACAGACAATGAGGATGTCCATCCGATGTAGTTGAATGAGATCATAGATCGTTGATTTGAACTTTTTGCCCCCAGCACCACGTACATTCCAACTAATGATTTTAAACATTGATAACCACAAGAGGAGGGTGAGGTTGTAGAGCCTCAAAAGGTCATGATCATGTCTTCCTCAGTTGAGGAAGGCAGCTTTGATTGCTCATCTCCGGAGGCATTAGTCTTCTCATCTTGCAATATAGCAACATCATTTGGAAGGATGAGAGGCTTTTCACCCTCATGGATACAAGGGACACCGTTGCTTATATTTTCCTCAGGAGGACACCGACCAAATGTAGCAAAGTATCTGTTAAGATACCGTGATCAATGCTCATGAAGGTTAACTGACTATTTGGGAGTTGGAGGTTGAAATTAGTGTCAGTTGCATCTTTGTTCTTCCGGTGGTTCTTCAAGGCTAGTACTGATGTACTGGCTCCAGCAGCATTGGGAGATCTTACTTTGTTAGAGACTTCTTTGAGAGGCTGTCTACAATTTGCAGTAGAATTCTTTTGGGTAGTCACCTTATCTTCCATCTTTTTCTTTCCATTGTCTTTTTTTTTTCTCAAATTGTCTGAATGGTCTCTTGCTTTTCCAGACTTGTCTTGAAAGCTTTGCCACAACTTAACAATGTCAGGGATGTAAGATTGCATATTAGGTGACGCGTCAAATTGTTGGGGACCCAGAGGCTCCTCTTCCTCAGCAATGTTGAGCACACTAAATCGAGAGCCATTGGAAGTGTTGTTTTTCTTGGAACTAAGGTTGTCCACATTCTTTTTTCTATGCTTGTAAGACATTAGCATCCAAGGCCCCATGTCCTCTGACTTGGCTCCCTGTTCACCAGTTTGTGCAGTATCAATCTTGGTAGAGTTGTCATTGGCACAATTATTTTGTGTCTCTCTATTCTCCTCCTGCATTAGATTTTCAGCAACATTGTTCCCATTCACATTAGCCAGGTCAGGACATTTGTCTTTGACATGACCATAGCAGCCACAACTAAAACAAACCATTGAAATACCCTCATAAACAATCCCATAGGTTCCGGCCTCAACTTCAACAAAGGGTTTTAGAGGTTTTTCAAGATCAACCTCAACACAAACTCTTGCAAACATACCTCTTGCTTGAGCCATAGTTAATTGGTCCACCTTCACAACAGTACCAACAAGATTTCCAATTTTAGCAATAATGGACTCCTTGAAATACTTTACGGGGAGGCCATTGATTCTTACCCATAGAGCCATTCTGCTTATGGTCTCATTTTGAGGATCAAAATCAGGTCTCCACCTTTGGACCACAAGAGTCTGTCCTGCAAGAATCCAAGGACCACCACATAAAACATGGTTTGCATCCTCCTCCAGATTAAATTTAACCACAAAATAGTCATTGGGTATATCAATCAATTGCCAACCCCCCCTAAGCTTCCATTTCCTTATGAGGCCATCCAACATGAATTTAAAGACGTTGGTGGAGTTAGGTTTACCCATGAGTTTTACAATCACAGCAGATTTCCAATCAAAGTTCAGTTTGTCGTGTACCTTTTGCGAGAAGCAGATTTTTGGACCTCGCTTTCCCTTAGAGAGTTGACAGTCTTCCTCTTCGAGAATAAAGTCTTCAGCTGCAAACCGATGTGAGTGATTCCCTGGGCTCATCAAGGTGCTTGCATAGCTCATTCCAGAAGTTACTGTTCTTGAAATTGGGGGAGGAATTACAGCCTCATCCATTTGTACTATTTGCATATCTGTAGATAGTTCATCACCATAGCGGAAACGTTTGCGTTGGGATGGAGTTTGGTTCTCTTCATCACCGCTTCCCATGGGAAGGGCTGAGAAGGTGAAAGTTGGGTTCGCCACCGAAAGTTGCCTGAGTTAGCTTTACGGTGATAGAGAAATGGGCTGAAGAGATGAAGGATACTTATCGAACAATGTTAATGAGAAAGCTTTTTCGGCAAATTGCAAACTGAACTACATTCACCTTTATGTGTTAACTTTCTTTGGATAATATATATATATATATATATATATATATATATTTTTTTTCTCTGTACCATTCACAACAACTTGCTTGAACACAAATATAGAAAACAAAAAAAAAGGGTGCCGCCTGGAATAGTGAGACCTCATGGTCAAAGTATATTATTCAAAGGGTAAGAAGATCTCATGATAATGGAGATAGAATTGGTTGCAGCGGCGTGAGGAAAATCGCAATTCACAATCACCTGCCTTGCCTAATTTCTGTGAGGTGAGTTGTGGGAGTGATGGTGATATCAAACATTTTCAGATGATTGTTACATAAAAATTCATGATTTTCCATACACCAAGTTGGAATTTGTTTGTGAATTGCCAAGGCAGAGTGGCAGATTTGCCAGTACGAGAACATGACTCAAAATTCAGCTCTATAACTAAATCCTATGTGCCTTGACCAATATCCCAACCATATGTTCATCTCGGCTTATTCTTATTTTGTTTTGTACATGGCTGATCAGAGCATTGGGGTTATTACATGTTGCATGTTCACTGGGAACTCGCTCTGCCGCTAAAATCATAGGACGGGGGACTGTGGCGCAGTGGCGGAGATTTTTTTTTCTTCCCTTGCCTTCTGCACTCCTTATATTTGATTCCACTGGGCACTCTGCCAAGGTGGATAATTACGTCTGGATCAATGGATATCCGACCTAGGAATTTTACGACAGTTTAGTCCCTTTGGTAAAGGTGATTTCACCCAAGGAAAAGCAGGTCAGCATGTTTGATGTGTATTGGTTGTTTGGGGTGCTGTCTTCATGAAATCGTAGAGAACAGGCCGAGAAATCTTGAGTTTTTTCGCCACTCGGTCTTTCTCATTTTTACCATCGCCCCTCTTCTTCAAAAATATACGACAAAGAACCACAATATTGTTCCCCAGCACCACATGGCTCTGCAACAAAACAAAAGAAACTGCAATTAGCAACAGTGTTCGAAATGGATCAATTTTTGTGAACCACGCTAGAACAAAAACTCACTTGGGAGTTGTTTTTATCTTCAGCTAAAACAAGGCGATACTCGTGCATAAACCAATCGGTCCTAGTCCCACATCGAGTCTTTCCTCTGTAAAAAACAGAGTCTTCTTTATCCCCACAACTTGGTTGCCCATGGAAGTCACAATTTGCTTTTCTAAACTAGATGCCCTCCAATGCCCAGAAGCGGTTGCTCTGTTTAATCTGTTCCCATTTCGGTACTTAGCCTCTCTAGTACTGAAGAAGTACCTCTCTTGCTCTACATCACCTAAACCCACAAACACATTTCCATTGGAACCAACTAATTCTCATCTCATGACATTATTACAATCAGTTAGAGTTTGAGAAAGTGTGGAGCTTAAAATTGAAAAACAAAAACCAAAAAACAACCCGGAAATTCCCAAGGATCAAACTTGCCAACATCAACCTCAGAAATGACAGGAGCAGGCAAAGGGCATGAGAAGACCTTACTCTTCAAGTACTGAAAAACAAGTTCTTCATCCGTGGGATGAAATCGAAAACCAGGAGGCAATTTGAGCTTCTCCATGAAAATCTTCTCACCCGATTAAGCTAGCTATCTTTTGAATATTGAAATATGGAGATATTGATATTACACGGAATAAATATTCATCAATTGTATGAAAGCAATACCGAATTAGCAAACTATATAATCCTTGTTGATTATATGAATACCGAAGTAGTTCACAAAAGAGAAAGCATGCTTCACTCAACATTCATTAATTCACAACTGCCCTTACAAAGTTACAATAGAAATCAACCCACATATATAGGTGACGATGCAACTGCAACACACACCCACCGAAGATGAAGAGAGGGAGGGGCACATTGCTCACGTATGTCCTCCAGACCTCCACAAAGAAAAGAAATAGAAAACAAATGAAAAGAGGGAGGCAACATGCTCTGTAGTCCCACACTAGGGAATATTATCAAAACATACCCAAAAGCTTCCACCAAATGATATATAAAGACTTGTTTATTGGCTAGCAAACAAACCAACAATTCTCACACACCAAACACGTCCAGACAAGATGCGCAAAAAAAGATGTAGTCTATAGCTAGCTAGCTACTCAATCAATATATATGTGGTGAGGTCTAGTCAGTTCTGCTTATTTCCACGCACGACCCTTTAGTTTGTTTTGGTTCTAAGCTGTAGATCAATGATCAGAGAGGGAAAGAGAGAGTGTTCAACATTTGCGGCCTTGTGCAAGGCCACACCCCAAACCTATATGGGGCCCCTGATGTGCTTGCTTTTGTAAAGCTCTAGCAACAACTGAGATTTGGACCATAAAGGAATATTGTTGGCCAATGGGGTCTTAAAAGTTAAAAGAACTGCCCTACTTGCCCATACTATTTTTTTTTTGGAAGGAGAATATTCAAATAACACGAAGAACAAAGAGAGATAAAAGCAAGGGCTGAACTCTTAAAATTCTCAAACTGAAGAGGCTAGATGACATACAATTAAGGAGGGCCAGGACAACCATCATATACCAGAATATCAGTGAGAGAGAAAGGCGGATGCAAAAGCCAGGGCACTTTCCTCTAGCAGACAATACCAAAACATCGATCCTTCTAGTTTTATATATCTGGCCTGCTCATTGAGAGACTTGAGTTAGTAGTCTCCAGACTCCAAAATAAAGGACATTTGCATTTTGCAGAAACATGATGCACCCATAATTTTCATTCAACACTCTTCTGTACATTAAGCTCATAAAGTCTTCTGTCTCTTGAGTCTTGAGTCTTGGGAGGGGGTCTTTTTGTTATGCATACCAATATTTGATATTTTTTAAAACGACGTCTTTTTTGTGGAGAAGACTACTAACTCAACATAGTAGTTAGTTCTCTAGCGTATGTATCACTCTAGCGCTGACCTAGTACGATTGTATGATTTTTTAATCAATGAATTTCTTCACTTCCCTAAAAGTAAAGTTTAAAACAAATTACTATTATTTATTATTTGTCAAATAAAGCAAAAGCTGAGTGTACAAGAAGTTAGTTGTTAAGAACTTTAAAAGCTACGAATTATTATTACATGGACAAACTAAAAAAAAAGTAGAGCTAAGGGTCACACTTTCTCAAATAATTTATTTTTGGACAAAATGTGTCTCAAATCATTAATTGCTCAATTTTCCGGTGAGTTATGTGAAAATGTTGGTCTGGTTCTTTAATACAAGTAGCATTGAAAATGTTGGTCTGGTTCACTAATTAATACAAGTAACACGTGAAAATATTGGTATAGTTCTTCAATACAAGTAAAATGTTGGTATGGTACTATGGTTCTTCAATGGTAGTATGGTTTGATGATATGTTTTACTTTCTTTGTTTCTCTATTATCCATTGATTGACGTTCAGCTCACTATTAGAGACTACTTTGAGTATATATATGATTGAATGACTAGTTAATCTGAGTTTTATACTAAGCAAAGATATATGCTTTGATTTTGTTTCCTTTGGTTTTTGTTTACTGTTAACAAATATATATATATATATATATAAAAATATATATTGTGGTGCAACAAAGTGACGTAGTGAGCAAATGAAGAAGATGATGAAATAAATAAAACACATGAACCACCTTACGAATTTATTCATCGATTGTATGAAAGCAATACCGAATTAGCAAACTATATAATCCTTGTTGATTATATGAATACCGAAGTAGTTCACAAAAGAGAAAGCATGTTTCACTCAACATTCATTAATTCACAACTGCCCTTACAAAGTTACAATAGAAATAAGCCCACATATATAGGCGACAATACAACTGCAACACACACCCACCGGAGATGAAGAGAAGGGAGGGGCACACTGCTCACGTATGTCCTCCAGACCTCCACGAAGAACAAGAAATAAAAAACAAATGAAAAGAGGGAGGCAACATGCTCCGTAGTCCTACACTAGGGAATATTATCAAAACATACCCAAAAGCTTCCACGAAATGATGGGAAATTCTGCCATGCTCCAAACATCCCATGTTTGGGCACGTCAACAACATGGCAGACCGTTGGATCTAAAAGTCAGATCTTGGCTCTCTTATTTGCAAACCGACTGACCTGCTAACCTCTTTCACCCTCTTTCCTTCTAAGTTCTAACAACAAATCACCTCGACCAAAAAAAGTAAAATCTCATGGTAAAAAAGTAGCTTTTGGATTGCATCCATTCAGCGATCGAGTACCTAGAACCCAAAAGGAGAAAATGGAGTCCCGAACGGAGTAAAACTCCCTGTCACAGTCTGCCACCGTCCCATTCATTTTAGCTGTGTCGCGGGTTCACAGTCACCGCCATGCTATACCTCCAATCTTCCGAGAAGCCATGTACTCATCGTGCTCAAACTCTCCGATGGAGGGAAAAAATGCACAGATCTGATCGGATTGAAACAAAAAGGGAAAGTTGTGTATGTAAACTGAGAGTCCCAGATCCGAACTGATCTGAAATATTTCATGGAAGGAAAAGAGGATGTCAAAGAAATCATGAATCCATGGCATCTGGGCATTCATCCCAGCCACGGCAAGCCCAACATAAACGTCACTGTGAATGAATATATACATATAAGCAATAAAAGTAACATGAAGTAGAGTTGATCTGTTGGTTGATGTTGTTGTTAAAAAATCTAGAGAAGAGGGTTCGAATCTCAATCAACTTGCTTTTGATATTTTTGTTTTTTTTTCTTTCTATAGTTGTGTATTTTTTTTTAAAGAAACCACATTTCCTACATAAAATTAAAATTAAAACATATACGCTGAACATTTTTTTTATAATATGCAAAGTTAATTGCATTTATACATTGTACATATTATTTTATGACAAACATATATAAGGTTTAATTTTGAGTCCATCAAAAAAATTAATATATAAAGGTTTAATTTTAAGTTCATACGCCTACAATTTCTCATTGCCGAACTCTGAAAAATATGAAAAGACCCCTCACTTCCCACCGGAATTTATGATCATAACAAATTTAGACTTGGCACCTCGTCTTGAACTCTTGATTCAGTTGCCTTTTTTTTAAATATAATTAATAAATATAAAGGTAAAAATGTCTAACTGACCATTAAAAATTCGGAAAAATTAAATTTAGGGTCCAAGAAAGTAGAGGGTGGGTATTAGTCTACACCCTACCCCTTAAACACCCCAAGGAATTATAAATGTATTTTATTTAATTGTTAAATGATTATGGACATTATAGACTTATAGTCACTATGGTTGACCACGTGGATCAAGGTCTAAACAAGAAAAATATTGGCTAATTTTTTTTATCATAGATCCAAAATACTACAATAATCATATCCAACAGTTCGTTTGACCATTTTTGTTTTCCTCTTGTTTAGAAATTTTCAAAAATATAATTTTAGTTATAACCAATTAACAAGTTATGCCACACTAGTAGACAACTAGACACCTCTAGATTTCAAGTAATCCAAAAAAACCGAAAATGAAAAATGGTGGATTTACCCTTGCCAATGTATTTACCAAGTAATAATATGCCCAATGTGAAAAAAGTGGTATTGTTCGTCGTCGCTTCAACCACGATCAAGACTGTCAACCGTTTTTTAACGCCATTTACAAAAAAATCCTTTCCACTAAAACGACCATCACATAATCATTACATGTCCAGTTTGCGCTTGTTTTATGTCTACACTCTCTCATTGTCGAGCTCTATTTAATGGCGTAAACAATAAACCCGACACCTCATCTCGATTATGTTGGCCTTTGATAAATCTAATTAATATATATAAGGGTAAATATGTCCAACTAACCTTTAAAAATTTGCTAAAATTAATTTAAGGGTCGAAGATGGCATAGGGTTGGTATTGGTCTATGCATCCGCATGATATGTGATGGACTTGTTGTGAGCAATTTAGTGGTAGGGGTATCACAATCATTATGGTTGAGTACGTGGATCGAGCTCTAAACGAGGACAAAATTGGCTAAATTTTTTACCATAGGCCCAAAATATCGCAATAATCACATCCAACGGTCCCTTTGAGTATTTTCTTTTTTCTCCACTTTGTAAGTTTCTAAATGTATACTTGAAGTTATAACCAATGAATAAGTTATTCCACACTAGTAGGCACATCCATATTTCGTGCAATATGAGAAACCGAAAACGAAAAATGGCGGATTTACCCTTGCCAATGTATTCATTGACTAATAAGATGGCCAGTGTGAAAAATTTGGTATCATTCGTCGTCGTTTCAACCACGGTCAAGACGGTCAACCGTTAAAAAACGTCATTTACAAAAATATCCTTTTCACTAAAACGACCATAACCTAATCATTGCATGTTCGGTTTGCGCCTATTTCCCGTCTACACTCTCGCACTATCGAGCTCTATTTAATGACGTATAAAAAATAAACTGTAAGGGCAAAAATATTTGCTATTGGCTATTTCCTAGTTGACAAAACCTCTTCCCTTGTATTAGCATTTCCTATGTATCAATGCTAGGTTGTTTAAGGGATTAGGTGTCGTGGCTTAGGTTGTTCTTGCTCGAGATGGTTCGTGAAGACGCCTTTCTTATCCGGTCTTTTCTCCGGACTTCGATCATTGGTCATCGAAGGTTTCGTCTCAAGCTCCTCAAGGTATGACTCATGCATATGCACATGTACTTATTCATATTGAGTTTTCCTTGGTGTCCTAGGTTTATCTAGGTTTGCTTGTTAGCCACACTTGTGTTGTTTAATTCACACAAGTTTCGAGTGCTTAGCTATAAGGATTGTTGAATGCATTGTTTCATACATTTTGAGTTTGTTATGTAAGGATTTCTAGATCTTCACTTAGATTCATTTTGTTTAGCATTCCTCTTTGTTTAAGGTTGTTTTACGCCTGACGATCGATCCCACCCTGATTGGCGATCGATCGCTCCACGTTGGACAATCTGTCCGTTGTTTGAAGACGTGCGATCGATCGCACAATATTAGGCGATCGATCGCCTAGTCCACGTGGACATTAGATCCGTTGGATTTTCGACCGTTGCATTCGAATATTACCGTTGCAACTTTTTGGGCGATCTATCGTCACCGATAGGCGATCGATCGCATATGAGGTTTTACACTTCCAGAAGCCTCGGGTCGATGTTTTTGCACTACACGATCGATTGCCCGCGATCGATTGCCCGCGATCGATCGCACAGTACATTCTTGTGCTGAGTTTGTGCTAAGCGATCGATCGCATCCTAACGGGCGATCGATTGCATAAACATCCAGTTTCTTTATAAATATAACTTTGGACGACTTGTTTCAGTTCAACTCTTTTACTTCTCAATCCTTTGTGCCAAAATTGATTAGAGAGAGTTGCTATGTTTGTTAAGTGACCCTAGTTCCATGTTATAGGCTCCTCACATCCTTGATGTTGTTGATTTAGTTATTGTTCCTTGTGAATAACTAAATATTCAAGGCTTGTCAATTCGGTTTGTTTGATTCTAGCAAGTGTTCCTTGATTAACTTGCTGTGTCAAAAGAATTGAATTCATATTCATTCACACACATACACTACATTGCATAGTCGGTGATGCTTGCGGTTGGACGATTCACACGGTGAGTTGAAGTTCGATCAATCGGAGCGGCTTGAGGTGGGAGCATTTGGAGGCTACACAAGGTTAGAGCTGGCACTAGTCATAGGGTTGATAGTGTAGAGTTTGGGACGGAGTTCCCCCTTGTACGTGTTTGCCAATTGGCATTTTTCATAGTGTTACACAAGAGCGTGGGGTACGGCTCCCCTCCGGTTTTCCCTCTAGAGGTAGAGGTTTCCGGGTGACCATATCGTTGTGTTGTTTGTGTGATTGCTTATCTATTGGATTGTGCTTAATTAATTAGCATATTGTATGATTGTTTATCTATATGCTATTGTGCTTAATTGATTAACATGTTGCATGCTTGATCATACATTGATAGATATAGTCCGTGGTGAGCTATTGATGATGCTCACTTTGGGATTCTAGGTTGTACAATTGAATGTGATTGTTGCATTTCGAATTGTTATTCAATTGTGTATTGCTTGTGCAATAGGTAGAACCTAGGTTGTGGAGAGTAACTTTTAATTTGTTCAAAGTTGTGTATACTCTCCGATTAGTGTTTAGGACGACTACCGTTTATTGGGACTAATTCCAGCAACCGGAATTTCATAAACCCGACAACTCATCTCAATTATGTTGCCCTTTGAGAAATCTAATTAATATATAAGGGTAAATGTGTCCAACTGGCCTTTAAAAATTTGCTAAAATTAATTTCATCGTCCAGGACGGCATAGGTGGGTACTGGTCTACACCCTGACCCCTTAAATACCCTAAAAAATTATAAATGCATTCTATTTAATTTTTGAATGACCATGGACGTTTTTACCCTTTTATATAATTTAATATTTTCCTTTGGGCAATAGAATTGTGATGATTTTCTCTCTTCAATTTTTGTACATGGTTAAACAGAGCTTGATCACTCGAGAGCGTGGGCGCGAACTATGTCTCCACATGATATGTGATGGAGTGGTTGCAAGAAATTTAGAGGTAGGGGTATTACAGTCACTATGGTTGAGCATGTGGATCGAGGTCTAAACGAGGACACAATTGGCTACATTTTTTACCATAGGCCCAAAATATCACAATAATCACATCCAACGGTCCATTTGACTATTTTCTTTTTTCTCCACTCTGTAAGCTTTCAAAGCTTTACTTTTAGTTATAACCAATGAATAAGTTATTCCACACTAGTAGGCACATCCATATTTCGTGCAATTCGAGAAAATCGAAAACAAAAAATGGTGAATTTTTCCTTGCCAATGTATGCATTGTGTAGTAATATGTCTAGTGTGAAAAATTTGACCTCGTTCGTCGTCGTTTCGACCTCGGTCAAAGGGTTAACCATTATTAAGATGAAATTACAAAAATATAATTTTCACTAAAACTGATAACCTAATTGTCATGTGGTTGGGTTTCGCGCAACACTTTCGCATGGCGAACTCTATTTAATGACATAAAAAATAATCCGACATCTCGTCTCGATTCAGTTGCCCTTATAGAAATTAGATAGGAATTTAGGGTTGTATGTTTAGAGTTAGGGTTGTGAGGTTTAGAATTTTTTGGGGGGAAATTAATTTTTATATTTTAATTTTGGGGGGAAAATTTACTGTTTTTTTAACACGATCTTGGAAAAAACTATATATAAATACTATGTAGTATTTTTATTTCTTTAGTAAATATCTTTCTTATTTTGGAAATTCGTTGTTCATCCTCTGGTTTATTTCTTGGGACCCAGAGAAAAAAAAACAAAATAAAGGGGAATGGTGAAAGAGTCGAGAGAGATGAAGGAAAAAAAAGAGGGGAAGTCGATCGAGTTTGGACTGAAATAAAAAGTTTGTTTATATGTCCCGGGTTTAGGTCAACAATAATTGATCCAGCCGATATTTGTTTTACTAGAGAGTAAGTTAGAACTAGAAATTACACAATATTTGTTGATTATTATATGTCATGTTTACACGTGGTGAGAGAAAATTTCTCAAGATAGTGTGGAGCACCAAAGATGCACCCACGAAATGATATATAAAGACTTGTTTATTGGCTAGAAAACAAACCAACAACTCTCACACACCAAACACGTCAAGACAAGATAGATGCGCAAAAAAAGATGTATAGTACGTCTATAGCTAGCTAGCTACTCAATCAACATGTGGTGAGGTCTAGTCAGTTCTGCCCATTTCCACGCACGGCCCTTTAGTTTGTTTTGGTTCTAAGCTGCAGATCAATGATCAGAGAGGGAAAGAGAGAGTGATCAACATTTGCGGCCTTGTACAAGGCCACACCCCAAAACCTATCTGGGGCCCATGATGTGCTTGCTTCTGTAAAGCTCTAGCAGCAACTGAGATTTGGAACAGAAATGGCCAATGGGGTCTTAAAACTTAAAAGAACTGCCCTACTTGCCAATACTATTTTTTTTTTGGAAGGAGAATATTCAAATAACACGAAGAACAAAGAGAGATAAAAGCAAGGGCTGAACTCTTAAAATTCTCAAACTGAAGAGGCTAGACGACATACAATTAAGGAGGGCCAGGACAACCATCATATACCAAAATATCAGTGAGAGAGAAAGGCGGATGCAAAAGCCAGGGCACTTTCCTCTAGTAGACAATACCAAAACATCGACCCTTCTAGTTTTATATATCTGGCCTTCTCATTGAGAGACTTGAGTTAGTAGTCTCCAGACTCCAAAATAAAGGACATTTGCATTTTGCAGAAACATGATGCACCCATAATTTTTATTCAACACTCTTCTGTACATTAAGCTCATAAAGTCTTCTGTATCTTGAGTCTTGAGTCTTGGGAGGGGGTCTTTTTGTTATACGTACCAATATTGGACACTTTACAAAACGGTGTCTTTTTGTGGTAGTTTTAAATTGTGTCCAATTTGGTCGTCTTCAACCTCGCCCCATCACCCTGCCTCTGCAAAAAAGCGACACCTCGACTGCCTTGGAGCACGCTTTTCCATAAACAGTGCAGCATGCCCAATGTTCTAAAAGGCGCTAGGCGGGCGATGACCCTCAGCCTACAGCCTAGACAGCCTAGGTGTGGACTATGCGTGGACTAGGCGATTTTTTTTTTAACATTTAATTAATAAAAATATTTGTAAAATATACTTTAAATATTTAAAAATAGTCAAAAATAAATAGTTAACATAGTTCAAATCATACAACAAAAGTCTCTAATAAAACTATAAAAGTAAATCATTTAAACAATTCAAAAGACTCGAAATAACTTGCAAATTATATGCCTCTAGTTCTTCTTCTTCTCCATATCTCTCCAATACTCCTTCTGTATCGGACTCAAACTCATAATCCATCTCATTTTCCTCCTCTTCATCCGATTCAAACTCTTCTTCATCAAGTTCTCTTACTTCTTGAAGCCTAGAACTTCTCCTAGGCTCAAAAGTACTACTAACTCCTGATTCATCTCCAACCATATGACCGGTAAGATCTGATTCAACATCTTCATCACCACCATCAACAATCCATCCTTGTGCCATACTAGCCTCACTAGCAAGTAGCACATCCACTCCTTTCTTTTTTTGTCTTCTCTTCTTGTTGATGATTTTAGCATTGAATTGAACATAAACTAAATTGTTCAACCTTTCGGTATCTAGCCTATTCCTTTTCTTTATATGGATCTACATAGAGAAAAATAATAATTAGACATTTATTTAGACAATAAGTAAATACATGCACACAACTAAAGAAATGCTTACCCCTTCAAATGTACTCCAATTTCTCTCACAACCAGATGAACTTGTAGTTAAGGAAAGAATCCTTTTAGCCATTTTTTGCAATTTAGGCACACCATTTCCATAAAGATGCCACCATCCAACTAAAGAAAAAATTTAAAAATAACCAAAACAATAACAATTAGTCAACCCAAAATGAAAAAAGAAACACAAACAATCAAATATTCAAATATAAACATTTAAATATATATCTCAATCCTCAAGTACTCAAGTACTCAATAATTAATAAATAACAATCAAGTAATCAACAATTATCAATTTGATATTTTGGCACATGCCGCATATGAATAACTAAGCCAACTTCTTAATTGATTTTTTCCTTGTTGCATGCATGATGCAATTGACAAATGCTTAAGTCGAATAGACCAAAAAAACGTCAAAAGGGTGATTCACCTCCACGATCAGAACAATAACATGCAATTTCGGAAATCAATAACAATTCGAATTTTACCAAATCAATAGTAATTTCACCAAATCAAGTAATCAACAACAATGGAAATTCAATACTCACATAACAACAAAAAAAACATTAATGCTCAATATAAAAATATGATAATGATATAGAAGGATCGAAGTATTGATTCAATTTTGGAACTATTATTCAAGGTCAAGTATTGATTCGATTTCAATATAAGTTATATAAAAATTAACAATCAACAAAACCAATATGAGATTAAAAACTCACCAAATAAAGAAATCAAGGAATCCAAGGATGGTGGTGTTCGGGTCGGGGGAAGCGGGACAGGAATTGGTGAGAGAGGTCGGGGGAAGTAGAAGGTGGATTTTCTGATTGGTGAGAGATCGATGAGTCGACGGAAGCGGGATGGGATATGGTGAGATTGGAGAGAGATAAAGTGGGAGGTGGGGAGTGTGACTCGGGAGAGATGAGATGAGAGATGGGATGAGTAAAGAATGAAGAGAGGAGGATGAGAGAGAAAGATGAGAGAGATGAGTATGAGAGAGAGTGAGAGAAGAGTGAGAGATGAGAGTGAGAGTGAAAAGAGAGTGAGATTTCGATCGGGTTGAAAAAAAAACAAAAAAATATATATGTGAGATAGCCCAACCTACTCAATTAGTACCCGAGGAAAGAAATCGGGTGAAGCAGGCGTAGAACACGAGCATGCCTAATCGCACCGCTTCGAGGCAATTTCCGGTCGCCTCACACTTAAGCGCGCATCAATTTCGCCTTTGAAAACTCTGCTTAAAACAACTTAAAATAATCTATAATTCATCCATACAGAAATTTATAACTAAATCTATAATATTTGTATACCGAATAACTAAATGCAAAGGCTAAATTTTTGAAGAAAATACCTAAAAGAAGATTTCAGCATCCCTACCTTAGCATATGTGACCAAGCAAAAGCCATCCAACCTCGAAACTGATTGCACGGTGAGAGCAAGTATGAAGAAAATACGAATGCGGATTTGATAAGAGAGAAATACGTTTATGGTAGGCAAAAGAAAAGAGGACGAGACACACATTTGTCCCTCTGAGAGACAAAAATAACAATAAAAGATGAAAGCCTCGCAAATTAAATCTGAGATAAATAAAGGGTACTGATTTCAGTACCTCAAAAGCCCAAACAATGAAACTACTATTTTTCCAATGAATACTTGATTTAAATGGGGATAGATTTGTGTCTCCCCCCTCAACCATTTTCTACAATAACAGGATTAACAGCTAATGTGGAACTAAATAGACTGTTTAAGGTATTCAATTAAAAGGAAAGGACTCACAATAGTATCCAACTCTAATTTCACCATGAAAAAAAATTAATATCAATGAATTAGGGACAAAAAACTGAAAAAGGGTATCATGCTCCCATTTATTAGTAAAAAATTGAAATAAAAAAATGAAGGACAAAACTCTTAATTCTCCCTTATAACAGTCTCTAAAAGAAATTTTTGTAGTATTGAAAGTTCCACAACTTCCAATATTACTGTTTTTTTTTTCATGTACTGTGAAATTATATCTTTAAGGCATGCTATATTACTTTTATTCTAATATGATTTTGGTTGAAATTGCATATTCGTTGGTTGAATAAGGTTTGTTTATGCTAGATGAATAAGGAAGCACACACATCACTGTTATAACTTTGTTTCTATTTGAAGTTAAAGTAATTGCTCTAGGTTGCCTAGTGCTTGCCTTAATGCTTGTGTTTACTTTAATTTAAAAACTAGTGATACAAATGGATAGGAAGTGGATTCGTAATCGACGGCTTAGGTACAAGCCGAAATACATAGATGGTATACTATCATTCATTGAAGTTGCAAAGCAACATGCGAATGCAAAAGGCAGGACACCTTGTCCGTGCGTCAAATGTCTAAATAAAACATACCAAACAATACCAATTGTCCAGATGCATTTAGCCAAAAATGGTATGTTAGAGACTTATGTGATATGGAGAGAATATGGGGAGACTGTACCAACTCCAACTCCAAGTGTTCAAGATGCACAAGATGTTGACATGGAAGACTACTTTGAAGGGGGAGGTGATACATTGGGAGGGATGGGAGATGCTATTGGGGATGATGAGGGATCCAAAGTAAATAGGATAAAAGCTGATCAGTACGAAAAATTGCTTGTTGAAGTTGAGCGAGAATTATTCCCCGGTAGCAATGGACATAGTATTTTGACAGCTATGGTCAAACTTATGCATTGCAAAGTCTTTAATCATTGGACTAATAAGTCCTTTGATATGTTGTTAGAGTGGTTGAATCAGCAATGTCCTAAACCTAATAACATTCCTTCATCATTCTATGAAGCAAATAAGATGTTAAAAAATTTGGGTTTTGGTTATGAAAAAATTGATGTGTGTAAGGATGATTGTGCTTTGTTTTACAAGGAACATGAAAAGAAAGAAAATTGTCCAGAGTGTGGTGAAGCTAGATATAAACCTAGTCCTTGTTTTGATGATGGTAAAAAGAAAAAAAAATTCCACATAAAGTCTTGCGTTATTTTCCACTTAAGCCAAGATTGCAGAGGTTGTTCATGTCAAGACATACCTCTGTAGAAATGAGGTGGCATAAAGAGAGACGTCTTGATCAGAATGGTACCATGAGGCATCCAGCAGACTCTCTTGCTTGGAAGGAATTTGACAAAATGTACGTTGAATTTGCAGAAGAGCCCCGAAATGTTAGATTAGGCCTTGCAACCAATGGGTTTAATCCGTTTGGGAACATGAGTCTTTCTTACAGTATGTGGCCTGTAATGGTGGTTTCATACAATTTGCCACCTTGGATGTGTATGAAGAAACCATATACAATGATCACTATGCTAATTTCCGGTCATCCGCACCGAAGAAAACACCGTGTTTTTTTTTGGCCTTATCAACAAAAAAAAAAAAAGGGGGGGGGGGGGGTCTCGAACGTATGATAAGTCAACTAATTCTATGTTTGACTTGAAGGCCGCTGTATTGTGGACAATTAGTGATTTTCCGGCTTACGGAAATTTATCGGGATGGAGTACCAAGGGTTATTTGGTTTGTCCTATTTGCAATGAGGATGCTTGCTCTAATAGACTGAGGAGTAAGATTGGTTATTTAGCACATCGTCGTTGGTTGAGCAAGAACCATCCATGGCATAGGCAAAAAGAACTGTTCAATAATGAAGTTGAGAGGCGGGACCCCCCGAGACAATTATTTGGCGAAGATATTTTACATCAGGTCAATCAGCTCAGACCTTGTAGGCCTGGAAAATACAAAGATAATCCAGATAGGAAAAGGAAACGGTTGGATAGTGAATTCAATTGGACAAATAAAAGTATTTTTTTTTTAGTTGGAGTATTGGTGCAAGTTGAAAATTAGACATAATTTGGATGTAATGCACATTGAAAAAAATATATGTGATAATGTTGTGGGGACATTCTTGTGCATAGATAAGAAATCCAAAGACACGGTCAAGGTTCGGTTAGATTTGCAAGACATGGGTATATGTGAAGAATTACATTTAGAAAGGCAGGGAACAAAGTTTAAGAAGCACCTTCCATACTATTCTATGTCACCACCTCATTGTCGAAATTTTTGTGAATTCATAAAACTTCAAAGGTTTCCGGATGGGTTAGTATCTAATATATCAAGATGTGTTAAAGACGGAAAATTTTTTGGTATGAAAATACATGATTGCCACGTGTTGTTACAACGACTTATTCCGGTTGGAATTCGACCATACTTGCGTAAGGATGTATGTGATGCCATTGTGGGCTTGTCAAACTTCTTCGAGCAGGTTTGTGCGAAGACATTCAAGATAGCAGACCTAGAAAAACTACAAGATAAGATTGTGATCATTTTATGTAAGCTTGAGAAAATATTCCCACCTACATTCTTTGATGTCATGGTGCATTTTGCCGTGCATTTACCACTCGAGACAATACTCGTTGGACCTGTAATGTATCGCTGGATGTTCCCAATAGAGAGGTAATGATAATTTTTTTATATTTTGATTTTTGTAATGTTCTGTCCATTGATAACTAATTATTCAGAAATTATGTCTTTCACTATTTTGTAGGAATTTGGGAGACCTAAAAGGTTATGTACGTAATAAAGCTTGCCCTGAAGGTTCCATTGCAGAAGGATACATCACAGATGAATCATTAACATTTTGTTCAATGTATCTGCATGATGTTGAGAATCTCTTCTCTCGTCCTGAACGAAACTATGATGCAGATGTTACAAGTGTGCAACTCTCTGTTTTTGCACAAAGAGTACGTCCTTGTGGTGGATACAAATTGGTGAAGTGGTCTGAAACGGATTTGGAACCAGCAAAATGGTATATCTTGGATACTTGTGTCGAGGTCCAGCCTTATAAAATGTGAGCAACTTAAAAATAATTTTATTTACACATTTAATATGTGTTTCCATATCTAACTTTTACTTTCTAACTTTGTAGCAAGCATCGTGAAATCTTGGAAATGGTATAACGAAGAAAATTATTCCTTGAGTGGTTTAAGGATCATATTCAAGCATTGTATAACGAGGAATCAAGTGAGGTGACTGATGAATTGTATACCCTATCATTTGGTCCAGATGACAGAGTTGGTACCTTTACGATGTGTACTATGAATGAGATTAAATGGCATGTTAAACAGATTGAAAACTCCAAATCTGTGCAAAATAGTGGGATTATGGTGCCGGGGTTACATGGTAATCACGAATATGATTTTTATGGTCAAGTGGTCAACATTGTTCGAGTACCCTACATGAATGGCTATTCCATTTTCCTTTTTAAGGGCGAGTGGTTCGATACAGATTCTAAGAAGAGAAAAGATATATATTCTAAGAAAAGATATATATTCTAAGAAGAGAAAAAGGGTTGTTCGAGATTACCATCTTATGTCAGTTAACACGAACAATCTATGGTACAAAGATGATCCTTATGTCCTAGCAACACAAGCACAGCAAATTTTTTATCTTGATAATCCTAAGTTAGGTTATGGTTGGAAAGTTATTCAGAAATTTCGACATAGAAATGTTTGGGACGTTCCAGAGAATGAGGAGGCATATGTCACGGAAACAAACTACGTTGACGAGGAAGATCAAGAAGAAGTTGGAGACTCGGATAGAATTGTTGAAGATGAGAATGTGGATCCAACTAGATCATTACGTAGAGACGACGTTGAACCTGAAATCCATGTTTTTAGCCACAAGGATTTAGCAGAGCTAGATAGTTTTGCCAGTGACGATTTCATTGATGATGATCCCCAAGAGGAAGAAATATTATCTGGGGATGAGGAAGACACTGAGGATAATGATGATTATAGTGATTTAGATTGATATATTTGTCAAATAAAAGAATGAAACATTCTTTATATACATTACTGATTGTTGCATGCCATGTAATTTTGTTTCTCTACAATTAGATTATGCGCTATCTCTTTAGTTAAATTCATGTGTAAGTATATTAATATTTGACATGTGTTGCATGCCAGGATGCCAAGAACAACATCACAGACAAACAAGGGAAACAATAAGTTGTCGCACCATCCACCAACGCGTCCTTTGTCATGCTCTGAACCACAACTGAACCAACCACACCGCTCATTGCTCACTCAAACGAAGGGGCAAAAATTTGTGGGTAAGTGTTCACTTAACCCATTACTTCACTCCCCATATAAATAAATTTATCAATTATATTAGTGGCTGTGAAATGTAATTGATAATAATGTGAGTGCCATCCAGGGTTGTGCACAATAGGTAATAATCTGCCTAAAATCTTTTATTGTGAATTTGGTTGACTCTTTCATTGTGCAAGTACATGCTGGAATTTGGATTCTCAAATGCTGTCTTTTTGCCAATTATGTTGTTTGCTTTCCATGGTTAGTGTCTACAACTGCTATTTATCTTGAGTCATGTAGAGATGTTGACAATTAACTTTGAATTGGTTTAATTAATATATATATCCCTTAGAATTTATTTTGCTGTCAACCTGCATTTGAACTTTTATGTTCAAGTATATATATAATGGAACACTTCAATGCATTTTAAATTGTATAAAAATGAACTTTTTTTTTTGGCAAAGGTATAAAAAGGAAGGGACTTGGGTAATTAAGTCCAAGTGTAAAACTGTAGAACTAAAAATAAGTTGTTCATTCTTCATTTAGGTTGAAAGCGAGGAGGGACCCCAATGGGAAGGGGGCCCCCCCCCCCCCCCCCCACCCCCCCCCCCCCCCCCACCCCCCAAAAAAAAGTGTTGATAATGCTTGAAGTGATGAATAAGTTTAACTTCTATATAGGATTTTCTAAATAGAAAATGAAAACCACATAGATGGATCTAATCAACAACAAAATTATCGACTGAAAAAAATATTGCTGATTAGTAAATCATAGGGATGTAGTAAAACCATTTGCATTTGAATGTGAAGTGAAATTTTTGTTTTTTTAGAAATTTTGAGTACCAATGAGTAGAGAGTTTAGGTTATCATTTTTAATCAGTCAAATCGATGTAGTAAAGGCCGTAGCTTGATTCCTAACACAAGTTTGATCCCCGTTGCCGACAATCCTTTGCTTGGTGGGCGATCTGTAAATTTTTCTGTAAATCCTTTTAAAAATAGGTCTCGGATATGCCCTGGGCCTGGGTGTGAGGGTAGCCTCTCCCTCCCCTAAACTTTTCAACAACAAGAATAAAGGTCGTAGCTTGATTCATAGCCATCCAAAATCTCAAATGAATCCAAGAAAGACCAATTAAAATAGCCTCTGGCTTTTGATCCATTCCTAGTTGCATGCGGCCATGCGTGCCCCATCAAATTTGTTTAGTGATTGAGATTAGTAATTAATGAACCAAAAATTTAAAAAACAAAAAACTGAACCGAATGTTACACCGATTGTAATATCGATCATTTAAGGTTTGAAACGACTATTTTAACTTTACAAACATAGAATAATTAAATTTTGGATTTTTATCACAACTGTGAATGTATCCATGCAAATATTTGATTATGGACCAATCTTCCAATGTGGAATTGCGTAGAGTTCGTTGACCTACACATGCACTCATCTATTCATTAGATACTGTTATCACTCCGATGAATACATACTACAATTCGGTTCAAATAGTAAATTGATTTTTTACTCGATTTTGCTCGACTGCCTTTGTATTTAAATCCAAGTGTTTAGAATAATAAGATAGATAAACTTATTCAAAATTTCTCATTATTTTTTATCTTTATATCTAAATTAAAAGTATAATTAATTATCTACTTGAATAATACTAATACATACTATGAGCAAAGAGATCCATAGAGAAAAATTAATTAATTACCATTTTCATGGATGTATAAGGGAGGATTGCCGTAGTTTTGTTTGATATATTCCAACAGTCCTTCCAAACCTCAAGGAGTTATCGGATACTGATTCAATCATCCAATCTAATCAATACGTACTCAAATTAGTTAATTTTTAGCTTATCTGATTAATTAACACTTAACAGTACTACTAATTGATTATTGATCATACCCACCACAAACGTTGATCTATCATTATAAAAAATAATCAAACCAATTTAAATTATAAAATTAAGCGAAAGTAGTGCCCTATGACCTACGTACCTCGTCTAGCATCAAAATCAGCCATGCATATATAATAGCCTGTACTTCGAAATTAGCCTAGACTTAGATTCTTCAATTCAACATTTGGGTTCAAAGAATTCTAGGAAAATCTTTATTTTTTTTGAAGAGGTACAGGTAGATGCAGCTTCAAAATAGGGGGAAAAGTTTAAGCTTTTTCCAGGCAACAAAATAAAGAAGCCCATTAAGTAGTGCCTAATAACACAAAGAATGCAAAGCTTTACAAAGAATGCCCATTGATAAAGTTTCATTAATGAATCCACACTCCCAGTACACAAAGCTAATAGAGCTCAGGGAAATAATGCAATCCTCTACGTATGGATAGCAAGTTGGATTTACACTTACATTATTTTAAGACATTAACTCTAAAACCACTTGTGCAAAGTGACCAAATACGGGTTCTAATGCCCGGTTCTCCAAAACGTGAAGACCTAGGTTCAGATAGTCCAAGCTAAAAAATTACCCTTTATGGTAAATGATTCCAAGATAAGGCCTTTTAAATAGAAGAAATTATTTATATAAAGGCTCAAAGGAATTCCAATCAATAAGAACCATCCAGTTAATTAAAAATAGTCAGAACCAACAGACAATTTTGATTTCAACATGTCAATGTTCATTATAGCTGCAAAGTTTTGTGATCCTAATTATTCCTTCACGTTCTCATAACATCAAATTGTAAATTCTGCATTAGCATTAGAATAAAAAAGAAAATTGATGACATCAGGTCAACATCTATCTAATCCTAACTTGGATGTAACCATGTTTACCACCTAGTTTCTCAGACCCAGCAGGTCGTTGCAACTGCAAAGCAATGTAATTGGACACAATATAGATAAGTCTCCAAATAAGTATTCACATTTGAACCCAGAAACATCTTTATGCAGTGCTTAAGAAAATAGAAAAAAAAGGAATGCTTGAATCAATAAGATGCATTAACACTTCCGGTCAGCTCTCTTATCAATCACCTGCATTCACACTCAGGATTCTCACTTTCAAAGCAACACTGATCTCACTGAGAACAAAAAAAAAAGAGGGTTGACATTAGATATGCATAATCCAAAGTTCCAAACCACAATCAAAGCTTTTCAAACTCATAATCATAACATGCAAGCAAATTTTTTTGATTCTAACTAAAACCCAGCAAGATTACCGAGCCAACCAACAATCCAAACCACAATCAAAGTTTTTCAAACCCATAATCATAACATGCAACCTAAAATATTTCGATTCTAACTAAAAACCCAATAAGATATTAATATTACCGATTCTAAACCACAGAATTACATGTGATAACGAAATCGGAAACCATCGTCATTTCCTTCTCCAATAAATGGGATGTTGATAGAAATGATTGTATACATAAGAGATCTCGCAAACCAATTAAGTTGATATATGATTAATTGCCTGGGATACAACTTGTGGCAAAACATAATGTTTAATTATGGCTTAAGCTATTGTGGTTCGCAATTTTTGGAATTGAGTTATTAAGAAATTGCTTCCATGACCCTTTCACCATATCTCATGGTTACTTTTCATCGATTTGGACATGAAAACAGATGGAGAAAAAAGAATAAACTTTTGAAGATTTTACTGAATCAAATGGAAACAAAAGCGTATTGCCTTGTTTGTTAGAAGTGTATCTATTTCACAATTTTTTTTACTATCCAAAGCTATATATGAACCGGGGATAGGTTCACAGCCTCTATTTTAATTTTGAATTAGAGGTTGAATTCATATATTTATAGTTAGCAAAGTACTTTGGACTGTTCGTTTTGGAAGTTTTTTTTTTAATTAACTTGCCAATGTTAATATTGAGCTAGGCACCTAACAGGCTAACAGTTTTCATTCAAGTAATATATAGTGCATTCCTAGTTGAATATAATTTTTTAATCAATTCAGTTTGTGTGATACTTTGTTTATTCTTTCGGTGGCTGCATATATATAGATTGGAGTTTCTTCCTTATGGTCAAACTTAATTCTTTTGGATGACCATATTTTGCAACACAAGGTGTTTTTTTTTAAGAATTTGAATTTGGCTAACCATCTTCATAAATATTGTTCTTTCAGTGATATATCATTTTGATCGATGTATTAATGGAAATCATATTTTGGATGTATTTTGATTTGAATTTAGTTGGTTTTGCCGGCTAGCTATTATTTGCAATGCACACACACACACACATATAACTGGCTTCATTGTTTATTCTAGGTGGAGTTGGTCGTTCTCTACCTCCTACATTAAATGTATATGTGAAGCAGACTTGTAACATTACTGGAGGGTTAGAAACTCATACTGACATCAATGCGACAACGAAAAGAAGTCAAATCCAGATGAACAATGGGCAATCAAATCTAGATGAAACTTTTCTTGAACCCATGAAGAAGACCCGTGGCATTACATTAGGGTTGAGAGCTAATGCCATAGTCGAGGAGACAAATAATAGAATTTTAATCGAAATGGCTGAGGAACAAAAACTTCCTAAGACAATCCAAGCTAATGCTATGTGTGCTTCAGAGATTGGGTCCTTCACATGCAAACATGCTCCATTGGAAATAAAAAAGTGGAAAGACGTATCCAATAGTGTTAAGACTAGTATCAAAAACTCAATATCGGTGAGTAGCATAATATGTTATTTTTTTAATATTAATTTTTGTCTAATTTACTAAGTTCACCATTTCATTAATTATAGACTAATTTTGAGTTCGATTGGGCGGACTCGGAGCTGAGAAAATATGTTGAGAACAAGATGGGTAAGACGTTCAGATCTTGGAGAAACAAGTTGTATGGACACTTCAAGAAGCATGCTCATGACCTAGAATATGCACGAGCACACCCACCCGAGGAGAAGCTTTGGGGTGAAAGAGCAAAAATGAATGGGAGTGGCTATGTGACGAGTTGTACACAAACGAAGCTTATGTGGTATATAAGTTATTTATATATTAATTGATATTGTTCAAACTTCTTTTATTATAATCAAGTGTATAATTTAATGTCTTGTTAATGCAGAAACGTTGCAAGATCAATGCTAATAATCGAAATATGAAAGAATATAATCATTGTGGAGGTTCACGACCTTTCCAAAAACACATGGAAGCTCAACTTAAGGTAATACAAGTATCTTATATTACCTAGATA
Organism: Rubus idaeus; assembly: GCA_030142095.1. NCBI lineage: Eukaryota > Viridiplantae > Streptophyta > Magnoliopsida > Rosales > Rosaceae > Rubus > Rubus idaeus. The sequence continues at coordinate 8,115,803 of CM057966.1, read as the reverse complement.
TTGTGAAGCATGAGATTTAAGGCTTTCTTCATGCACTATTATTCCAAAATTATTTTTTTGTTTTTGTTTTTTGTTCTTTAATTTGTAAATTTACAAACCCTTTTTCTAGGGAAAATTTTCTATTTGTCTACATGTTTCCCATAATAATATTTTTGCATGGTTTACATACGCATGCTTTGTTTAATCTTTAAATATAAAAAGTTAATAATGGTATATGATTGAGAATTCTTAATCTATTCTTTATATATGGTTTATTGATTTTTAACATATTTTTGCATGTTAACTGTAAAACTTTTTATTTTGTAAAATTGTAGGCTGGTAAAAATGTGACACATGTTGAGAATTGGAATACTATGCATCAACATCATGATGGTCAATGGATCAACAAAAGAACTGAAGAAATTGGGGTTAGCTTTAGTTATAAACTTTTCAATTACTAAATTTAATGATATCACTTTATAATATGTTAATAACATACCCTCTCCTTTTTCTTTTCCAATTTTGTAGACGGAAATGCTAGTAGAAATGGGGAAAACAAAGGAGAAGTTGGGTGAGCATGTTGGGACTACCTCACTTAATGAGATAAAAGTTTATGTCCCTATCCAGCTAGATATCTTGGCCAATGGGGTTGGGGTTGCGAAGGGCAGAACCATTCGTGGTTTGGGTTATGGTCCTTGGAGGGAATTCATCCCTTCTTCTAACTTTGATAGATCTATAAGTGATTCCAATGCATAAAATAAGGTGGTTAAGCTGACAAAGATGGTGGAAAAACTTTTAAGGCACATTAAGCACATGGAGGGTCAACTTGCTACTTTCAAAGGCTATAATGTACATCAGTCTAGTGATGATGAAGATACGGATGATCATGGGGATGAGGATGATGAAGGGCATGGAGATGAGGATGAAGAAGAGCATGACGATGAGATTTTTAGTTTGTATTTTTTCAATTTTAACTAGAAAACATGTTAACATATAATCTTTTTGATTAGTAACTATAATTATAATAATTACTAATCATGGTCTAAACACTTTTTCATGGTCAGTGGTGCAAGCTAGTTGTGGACAACATCAACAATGTTGTTGCAATTGGAAAGGTGATTCCGCATTAAGCACATGGAGGGTCAACTTGCTACTTTCAAAGGCTATAATGTACATCAATCTAGTGATGATGAAGATGTGGATGATCATGGGGATGAGGATGATGAAGGGCATGGAGATGAAGATGAAGATCGAAGAGCATGAAGATGAGATTTTTAGTTTGTATTTTTTCAATTTTAACTAGAAAACATGTTAACATATAATCTCTTTGATTAGTAACTATAATTATAATAATTACTAATCATGATCTAAACACTTTTTCATGGTCAGTGGTGCAAGCTAGCTGTGGACAACATCAACAATGTTGTTGCAATTGGAAAGGTGATTCCAATAAATGGACCAATTCATGGAGTGCCATTAGGAGATGGTAATGTACGTGTTTCTATCGATAAATCTATCAAGGGTGAGACTCTTCTGCCAATACCTAATGGTGTAGACATGGTGACTCTTGAACAAGCTGTTGGGACTCATGTGGCTTGGCCTCAAAATTTTGTCATAATGAACAATGAAATGAGATTTTATTTTCATTGAATAATAGAAATTATGTAAAGATATCATATATTGATGTATTTCTTTCTTTCACTGCTAGCATTCAAAAAAGACTCCAAATGCATCATTTAAACCTTCATTTCCACACGTCTATGAGATGCCTCTATCTGTAAGTCTTCTATTGCGTTGCGCTAAATCAATGCAAAAAAATGAAACATTAACGGTGGCCATTAATTCTGGTGTCTTTGGATACGAGCAAGAAACTTTTCTTACCAAAAATGACATCATTGAATTTTGTTCGATGAAACCAGTCTCTACTATTTGCATAACGGTCTATATGAGGTTAGGCATGAATCATATTATTTTAAATTTTGACTTCATTATATCTGTTGTACTTACTATCAAATAAGATATTAATTATTGGCTTTGTTTTGTTTAAGACATCTATGGTCATTATTAAAGAAAGACAATAAGGATAACTTGTATGGATTTGCCGATCCATCTGTCTTCTCTCATGATTATGGACACCAAAATGAAAGATCATATCAATTTTCAGAAACATTAAAGAAAGGTCATGAACAACAGTTGATTTTTGCTCCTTATAATTTTGGGTACGTTTATAAAAAATGTCCATGGTTCATTTTCATTCTATGTTGTGCGTGACAATAAAGAATCTGAAGAATTGATTTTTTTTCATATAGGTTCCATTGGGTTTTGACTATAATTAATCCTTATAGTAATATGGTATATTACTTGGACTCTCTTAATCCTAATGACATAGACCATGAATTGAAGAGTGTTATAAATGTGTACGTAATTCTCTTACTTTGTCATGTGAGATCTCGTTTGGATTTGGTATGATAGTTCAAAATATATAATGTGTTCATAAACTTATGTAGTGCTCTAAATATGTATAATGTCAAAAAAGGAAGTGATAAAAAAATGCTATTTGGAAAATTATACAGGTAACATGTTCAAATAACCTCCATATTAAATGTTGTAGTTTCAATTCAATCTATAAAACAATATAAGGATATATGCTAACTTATGATATTTACTTTAATTGTGCTTTGTAGTGCCCTTCTCAAGTTGGAAATGTGGAGTGTGGATATTATGTAATAAGGTTCATGAAAGAAATAATTGAAGATCCAGCCATATTAACTAAAAGTAAGGTTAGCTCTTAAATAATCAAATTAGTTTATTACATACATAATTAGTATTGCTTCAATGTTTGTTTTGGTAAAAATAACCAGATCGACTAGTATATATCTGTGCTTGTATTAGTCGTGAAAATTAACAAGAAGTTACACCAACTTTATTGCTTAATTTATATTGATTGTTGCAGTTCCACAACCAAACTTACAATTAAGATGAAATTGATGATCTACGAGTAGAGTGGACTCAGCTTGTTGACACATTATTCCAAGGTGTAGGATAGTTTGGCTAATTATGTTTTTCAAGTATTTATTTAGTAAGTTGAATTTTTGAATTTATATATCTTGTAAGAATATTTTGATTAGTTAGCTTTTTAGGTTAGAGAAACATTGGAAGTAAATGAATGTATAATACAATTTCAATGGGACTTGTGGCTGGTAATGTGTATTTTGGATGCCATAAAATTTAGGATAATTTTACATATGGCTTGGAAACTTCATGAAAAATAGTGTCCTAATAGTTAATAGAGGACATTTGATTGCACTATTTCTGTTTAGTCATCTACCATCTATAATGAACTTTTTTTTTTGGATATTTTAGGACACGTTAGTCGGTTAGTGGTAATATATGATAGTTATGTACACAAAGACATCTTTCTAATATAAATAATTAGAAATTTATGAAAAAAATTAAAAATAAGAGTATAATCATTATTTAAATATTCAAAGTATGGATGACAAATTATTGTTGTCGCCCATTCCCACAATTGTGAAATACTTTAGGAAACAAAATAATTTCGTCCCCGTATCTTTTGATGACAAAATGTTGTCGTCGCCCATTTCCAAATGGCAATTGTGAAATACTTTAGGAGGCAAAATAATTTTGTTGCCCGTATCTTTGGGGGACACAAAATAATTTCGTCCATGTATCTTTGGGAGACATAATATAAGAGACAAAATAATTTTGTCCCTGTATCTTTGGGAACAAAATATAGGAGACAAAATAATTTCGTTTCTGTATCTTTGGGGGACATAATATAAGAGACAAAATAATTTCGTCCCTCTATTTTTGGGGACATAATATATGGGACAAAATAATTTGGTCTCCAAAAATAATATCTTTGGGAGACAAAATATAGCTGTTGTTACTAATACAAATCTGTCACGCTGTATGAGAGACAAAATTAGAGACGAACTTTTTTCGTCATCCATACGGATGAGTGACGACTTTGTTTGAATTTGGGACGAAACAGTTTTGTCTCTGAAAGGGTGTTTTCTAGTAGTGATTAACCGTAAACTATTGTCGACGAACTGAAAAGTTACTGTCATTCTCCAAAAAAAAACTATTGTCATTCACAATTCACAATGCAATAAAAGTTATTGTCATCTTTCGAAAATTATTGTCCTGACCCAAAAGATACTAACTTGTTTCCATACCATACCTCAATTTATATTTACACTCGAATATTGTCATTATCAGACTAGGACTCCATTTGTTCAAAACGTGTGAGTTGTGGTGGTGGTGTTGGCCTGAAATAGCAAATGAAGCTAAAGCTCGGTAATCGAGGTAGGGGACTCCAGACTTACCTCAGTTAATAGTTTTGTTTTTAAATGTGTATGTATGAGTAGTTTTCATTTTCGCATGATATATATATAACGTTAGTGAACCTGATTGCTAGCATAAGATTTAGTGATGGCTTAAGAGCGAAGGGGTGGTTGTTCGGAGAGTTAACTACGTCTGGTTGCTTTGATCGCAATAACGATCCCGGTTACATGTGTATAGTTAGATTTTGGACATTCTCGCTATACTTACATGCTTGGTTATTTATTGAGGTAAGGTCGTGTAGTTAGTCCACATGACATGCCATCAAGTAATGGGATCCCTTGGTGTATTGGATTTATTGGAAATGAATTTTATGTAAAATTTTTCACTACTCACTATGGCATATATTGTATAATGGTTTTCAAACCTAACTCGGATAGAGCTCTATTGGGCAGTGAGGACGAATCTCACCTTTACAATAATTTTGGATGCAGGTACTATGCACAAGAACGAGACAATGTTGGATAGAGTTGAGTGTGCAATGACACTATTTGTTTGATTACGTGTCAAGTTTTAAATTATGGATTTTATTATTCTACACCTCAAAGTAATTTCATACATTACCGCTGTGCATTATAAAATTATTTAATAGAATTTCTTGTGGCTCTTTAAAATGTAAGTTAGTCAATCTGACTTATGTTTTAGAGGTTCGCGACATTATGGCGTATTTAAATTGAAGACGTGCAATTTGCGGCGTTACAAGTGAGGTAGTCGATGAGCTCTTAATTTGGAATCACTCTCAAGGATGATGTTCTAAATATTTAGATTGGCAACCAATGATATATAGTCCCTCTAGTAACGCTATAGCTTCGACTTCGATGGTTGATTTTGTCTAACAGTTTTGTTTTGCCGAACCAACAATGACGTTACACTCCTCATCTTGGATGATTACTCAAATACCAGTATAGGAGGATAATAAGTCCCAGGCCCCATCGACATTAACTTTGGTGACTTAATGGGGAGGGGGTTGCTAATTGGGAGGGTAAAGGGGAGGGGGCTGTAATTGTAGATCGATGAAGATTTTGCTTGAAAGAGAATTTTGCTTTCAAATACTCCTATACAGTGTGAGCTAGATTCTCCAAGATAGTTTACAGCTCCGATCAACCTACAAAACAACATCATATCGTGGCGTGATGTCAGGCAAAGACCCTTCGACGATCTAATCAGTAAGAGAAACTCAAAGCAGTATGCTAGGGTTAGATTATGTGCATTACCTTTAAGGTTTAGTGATTTTTTATATATCAAGGAGGAAGGTAAATGGCAGTAGGGTCTTTCCGTAAGCAACCCTAGGGGCCAGTTACTTGTCATTTAAGTAAGTAGAGAACTAGAGAATCCTTAACATTCTCCTTCTTACTCGAGGCTAGACATATTCACTTTTAAATTTTAATAGGCTATTGTCTTCTCATAAAAAAATAAAATTTCATATACTTGAAAAGAAAAGAAAAAAAGAGGCAAGACATATTCACTTTTAAATTTTAATAGGCTGTCGTTTTCTCATTAAAAAAATAAAATTTTATTTTATTTTATTTTGAAACAAGCAGAAACTTTATTAATTAATATAAGATTGCAATTATTAATATGGACATCCTTAAAAGGAGCAATACAGTCCCTAAACCCTAAACCACACAAGTGGTCTAATCGATGAGTCTAAACCTACAACTCTAATTGATGATTCAAAACTTAAAACAATACATACATCGTGCATCACTGTTGTTAACAACCAACAGAAAAATTCCGGTAAATATTGTCTTTGAGAAAAAAAAAGAGAAAAAGAATAGAAAAAAAGAGAGGGTACCGGCAAATAAGACTGTTTGAAGCGGGCCAAGACCTAGAATTGGGCCTATAAACTAAATTTAACAACTGCAAAACCGCATTCCCATATCTCGTATAAATTCCACACTTTCATCGCCTCATCAAGTTTTAGGGTTTACATCAGAGAGCAGAGGCGAGACGAGAGTTGCAGAGCTACTTCGCCGCCAACTCTTAACTGCAGCCATGGTATCTTCAATTCTCCATCCTTCTCTCTTCCTTTACTCTGAAACCAATTCTCTATCCTTCTTTGTTCCTTTATTCAGTAACGAAGAACACGTTTACTCGTGTATAATCTATTTCGTCTTTTTTCAGATCATTTCAGAGAAGAACCGCCGTGAGATCTCCAAGTACCTCTTCCAAGGTTCGCAGACGAATCAATTTATAATTACGTTCATGTAATTAATCTGATTATGGTGTTTGTATGACCGTTGAATTTTGAATTTTTTTTTTCAGAGGGAGTGTGCTATGCGAAGAAAGACTACAACTTGCCAAAGCATCCCGAGATCGATGTGCCGAATCTGCAGGTGATTAAGCTGATGCAGAGCTTCAAGTCTAAGGAGTATGTGAGGGAGACCTTTGCGTGGATGCACTATTACTGGTACCTCACCAATGATGGCATTGAGTTCTTGAGGAACTACCTCAATCTTCCTTCTGAGATTGTCCCCAACACTTTGAAGAAGCAGGCAAAGCCAGCTGGCCGACCCTTTGGTGGCCCACCTGGCGACCGCCCTCGGTAAGATTTCTTTCATCCTTTTAAGGGTTTAATGGTTATTGAAAATTTAGGTTTATGTTACTGAGGTGTGGTATTATTAGAGTGTTTTGTGAATTGGGTGTAACTGCAATATAGTTGATATGATTCAATTAATGTTGGTTGTGCCTGTGGTGTTTTAGTTCCTTTTCTTTTGAAGTATGAAATATTTATATTATGGCAAGTAGATAAGATGACTGTAAACTGCAAAATGGTTGGGTTTATATTGTGATTACAATGGTTGAAATGTTAGTTAATTAGTTCTTTTGTAGGTTTGATATTGGGGTTTAGTTCTTTCTTCAGTTTCTTCCAATTTTCATATGATTTAGGCTTAGTTTTCTAGTTCATTTGTTGAACACTGATTGTCTGGAATGTAATTTGGTTTTTGTTGATAATGTTCATCAGTGGCCCACCTCGCTTTGGTGATGGAGAGCGCAGATTTGGAGGTGACCGTGATGGATACCGTGGAGGTCCTCGTGGTGGACCAGGAGGCGACTTTGGTGCTGATAAGGGAGGAGCCCCTGCTGATTACAGACCTTCTTTCGGGGTAATTTTTCCGTTGCTTAAATTAGGTCTTTTCTTGTCACTCAGGATCTATTTATGTTTTACTAGTTTGCAGATAAGTACTCCTCAACGACAAAAAATTGTGGGATAAGAACTAGTTGGATAATCAGTTTCATACGGGAAAAGAAAAGCCTAATAGAATGAATACAACTTGAAAAAAAGTGGAAGCTTCACAGTATTGCTAATAGGGATAATTTTAAGTCTTGTATGTCAGAAGACGATGTACTAGTTTCAGACGAACATGGAAGCTTAATCTAGAGTTGGCTATGCGAATGTGGGTGTAATATGCCTTTAATTCATTTTAGTGTCTGATCTTACTGATAATGTGATGACTTGGACAATTGATTAGTCATTTGGGAAATTTGATTCATCGTTAATACAAAGTAGCACATAATTATAAATGTCCTTGAGCTGTGATAATACCCTTGTCTAATTTGAGGAATGTTTTTTTTTTCCCAGTGTGCAGGCATTGTAAAGTTCCATGATATTGATATCATGTTTGTTTCGTTAGTTGCTATATTGCTCTTCTGTTTTACTCACCTTATTTTTTTAAAACTTAAACTTGCAGGCCCCTCCATCAAGACCGGCCTTTGGTCGTGGAGCTGGTGGTTTTGGTGCAGGCCCAGCTAGCTCTAATCTTTCTTAAGATAGATGTGGCTTCAACATTTGCTTGGTTTCCTGATTTTGTACTACAAACAGATCACTTTCTTTTGTAGGAAACAAGTTTTGTTCAATTGCTAGTATTGGGATTGTATTTGGAGTTTATGTTATTCTACTTTGTCTTTTGAACCTAACTCGAGGAAAACAATTTCTTCTTGGGTTCTTGGCTGATCTATTATATCGTCGATAAATTTTATAATGGTTTTCCTGCTTGATCAAAACCTTGGCCATCATTTTGTGGTCATATTTTAATGGTTTTCTTGCTTGATTATCCATCTTTTTTGGTCTTCTCATGAATCAACTTGTCAGTTCAAATTCCAAAAGATCTACAAGGACTATTTTCTAACTATATTTTAATCTGTCTTTCAATGATTTGAGGGTGAGGTACCAAATGGAGTTTTGAAACAACCACTTTGTAAAGCAACGGATGGATTCTCTCCAATCACTCTGATTGGGTCAGGTGGCTTAGGCTCTGTATATAAATGGATTCTTGAGCACGAAGAAAACAATTTAGTTGCTATAAAGGTCCTCAACCTCCAACAGAACGGAGCTATGTCAAGAGTTCCACTGCTAAATGCAATGCACTATGAAATATTCAGCACAAGAATCTTGTTAAGAGATTTTAACTTGTTGCTTCGGTACGGATTACAATGGCAATGAATTTTAAGCACTAGTTTATGAATATATTTCTAAATGGAAGTTTAGAGGACTGACTACATACAGAGAATAAATCAAGGAGTTCGAACCTTCATCAAAAGATTGAATATTGCAGTTGGTGTGTCTTCTGCAGTATGTTGTCTTCATGACCATTGTGAACCACCAATCATTCACCGTGATTTGAAGCCAATCAACGTTCTTCTTGACAATGACATGATAGCTCATGATGTAGGTGATTTTGGATTAGCAAGACTCGTCTCAACCACCACGTACGGACTCATCTAGCCGTCTCAACCACAAAGTAGCACAGATGGAATAAAGGAAACCATTGGCTATGCTGCTCTAGGTAACGATATTCTACTACTTTATAACTTTTCACATTTCCTATGTCATTATTGAAGATAACGATTTCAACTGGATAAATAGATCAAATATGCAGAGAAATGACAGACAACAAACATGGTTTACTGGTTAACCCTTTCAAGCCGTCTGGTTTCTAACTAAACAATTGGAGAGAGTATATAAATAAATAGAACTACCATACTCGGAAGAGAACTGACATACTTCATTATTTTCTGAGTTGCTGAGTATGCGATTGCTGTCAAGCCATCAAGACAAGGGGATGATGCATTATGCATATAGTTATGGGATCCTTGTGTTGCAAATGTTCACAGGAAGCAGACCTACAGGCGAAAATATTTAAAGATGGTTTCAATCTTCATAACTTTGTTAAGATGGCCATACTTACTAGGAAGACTAAAGCAGCTTGTGGACCCTGCTCTTCTCACCACCATTAGAGAGATGGCACATTGGCACCTGCATAGAAAATGATATGAACGGTGCTAATCACAGTGAAATTGAAGCAGAAGAAGAAAGCATAGACTACGAGAACCTAAGCAAGATGAACACATATATGTGGAAGAGCATACTTCCAATCCTTAAGATAGGACTTGAATGCTCGGAAGAATCACCAAAGAAGAGAATATCCATGGAGGATGTCGTCAGGGACCTACACTAAATACACAATGCTTTCATTGGTCTTGAGGCCGATCAAGAGAGACCAATAAGAAGATAAAGAATAGGCTTTGTCATGTACTTCACTTGTATTGTACCCAGTGAGTACTGAGTAGTGGTGTTTCTATAAATGTCATTCAGGCATTTTTATCAAGCAGATTCTAGGCAATATAATGTTGTACATCTTAAAGACAAATTAACCTGGACATTTTATGGTGTGGGTTATAGCTTTGTATTGCATGAGTACTCATGGTGTTTCAATTAAAGCTGTTGCTTAACTTGGTTATTTATGTTTTACTAGTTTGCAGATATGTACTTCCCAACAACAAAAAATTGTGGGATAAGTACTAGTTAGATAACCAGTTTCAGATGGGAAAAGAAAAGCCTAATAGAAACAAATGAATACAACTTGAAAAAAAGTGGAAGCTACACAGTATTGCACTATTTCTATTGCTAATAAGAATAAGTTTAAGTCTTGTATGTCTGAAGACGATGTACTAGTTTCAGACGAACATGGAAGCATAATCTATAGTTCCCCCCCCCCCCCCCCCCCCCCAGTGTGCAGGCATTGTAAAGTTCCTTGATATTGCTATCATCTTTGTTTCGTTAGTTGCTATATTGCTCTTGTCACCTTATTTTTAAACTTGCAGGCTCCTCCATCAAGACCGGCATTTGTTCGTGGAGCTGGTGGTTTTGGTGCTGGCCCATCTAGCTCTAATCTTTCTTAAGATAGATGTGGCTTCAATATTTTCTTGGTTTCCTGATTTTGTACTACAAGAACAGATCACTTTCTTTTGTAGGAAGCAATAGCAGTTTTGTTCATGCAATTGCTAGTATTGGGATTGTATTTGGAGTTTATGTTATTCTACTGTCTTTTGAACCTAACTTGAGGAAAGCAATTTCATCTTGGCTTATCTATAATATCGTTGATAAATTTTATAATGGTTCTCCTGCTTGATCAATACCTTGGCCATTATTTTTTTGAGGTCATATTATAATGGTTTTCTTGCTTGATTACCCATCATTTGTGGTCTTCTCATCTTTGATCTTTCACAAAACAACTTGACAACGTGTCAGTCCAAATTCCAAAAGATCTACAAAGACTAGTTTCTTACTATATTTGAATCTGCCTTTCAATGATTTGGAGGGTGAGGTACCAAATGGAATCTTTTGAAACAAACACTTTGTAAAGCAACCGATGGATTCTCTCCAATCACTCTGATTGGATCAGGTGGTTTCGGCTCCGTATATAAAGGGATTCTTGAGCACGAAGAAAACAATGTAGTTGCTATAAAGGTCCTCAACCTCCAACAGAAAGGAGCTTCCAAGAGTTTCACGGCTAAATGCAATGCACTATGAAATTTACAGCACATGAATCTTGTTAAGAGATCTTAACTTCTTGCTCCGGCATGGATTACAATGGTAATGAATTTAAAGCTCTAGTTTATGAATATATGTCTAAATGGAAGTTTAGATGAATGACTACATAGTACATACACAGAATAAATCAAGGCGTTCGAACCTTCATCAAAAGATTAAATATTGCAATTGATGTGCCTTCTGCAGTATGTTGTCTTCATGACCATTGTGATTTGTGAACCACCAATAATTCACGGTGATTTGAAGTCAATCAACTTTCTTCTTGACAATGACATGATAGCTCATGATGTAGGTGGTTTTGGATTAGCAAGACTCGTCTCAACCACCACCTACGGACTCGTCTAGCCTCTCAACCACAAAGTAGCACAGATGGAATAAAGGAAACCATTGACTATGCTGCTCCAGGTAACGATATTCTACTACTTTATAACTTTTCACATTTCCTATATCATATTATTGAAAATAAAGATTCCAACTGGGTAAAGAGATCAAATATGCAGAGAAATGACAGAAAAAACATGGTTTACTAGTTAACCCTTTCAAGCCGTGTGGTTTCTAAACAATTGGAGAGAGTATATAATATAAATCGAACTACCATACTCGAAGAGAACTGACATACTTGATTTTTTTCTGAGTTGATGAGTATGCGATTGGTCTCAAGCCATCGAGACAAGGGAGGGGATGATGCATTATCCATATAGTTATGGGATCCTTGTGTTGGAAATGTTCACAGGAAGCAGACCTACAGGCGAAATGTTTAAAGATGGTTTCAATCGTCATGCATAACTTTGTTAAGATGGCCATACTAGGAAGACTAAAGCAGATTGTGGACCCTGCTCTTCTCACCACCATAAGAGAGATGGCACCTGCATAGAAAATAAAGTTAACTATATGAACGGTGCTAATCACAATGAAATTGAAGCAGAAGAAGAAAACATAGACTACGAGAACCTAAGCAACATGAACACATATATGTGGAACAGCATACTTCCAGTCCTTATGATAGGACTTGCATGCTCGGAAGAATCACCAAAGAAGAGAATGTATATGGAGGATGTCGTCAGGGACCTACACCAAATACACAATGCTTTCATTGGTCTTGAGGAAGAGAGACCAATTAAGAAGAAGATAAAGAATATGTTTTGTCATGTACTTCACTTGTATTGAACACAGTGAGTAGTGGTGTTTCTATAAATGTCATTCAGGCATTTTTATCAAGCAGATTCTAAGCAATATAATGTGTTCATCATTAAGACAAATTAAGCTGGACATTTTATGGTGTGGCTTATGGCTTTGTATTGCATTACTCTTTGGAGTGTTCGTAGCTCGGACTATTTGGAATCAAATTTTGTGCAAGTGTGATGTGGTGGGCATTCCTAACTCTTGGCATCTCTTAGTTCCATGTGCCTCGGTCTACTACATATGGAAAGAAAGAAACTGAAGGATTTTCAGGACTTGCCCCCCTAATGTCACTCCATTGTTGATTTTGAATTCTGTTATGATTAGATTTAAGCTCCATTGGTTTTAAAGTCTGCTGTAAGATCCATTTTTTTGTGAATTTTAAGGGATCGCATGTGAGACCTACTTTTTAATCCCATTTTGACAATCTGACCATTCAAGTTTTAGTACTGTAGTAGGAGTTTAAGTTCAATAGGGAAAACAGATAAGTACTTCCTTTACTCAGAAACACAGAATGGGACGGTTTTCAGAAAACATTGAACTAGAATTATAGTTGGGACTGACTGGTGGAAGTGTGGCATACTAACATGGCTTGTTCATGAAATGCTGGACACTGACCATTAGATTCAATGTTCTTTATAATCTGGGATACGAAGGCCTTAGTTATGATGTGCAGTTGCGAGCTAGGTCAAAAAAACTTTGTAGTTCATCACATATGGCACTAGCCGCTTGGTCATGGGATGCTAAACATAACATGATTACATGATTGCGTTGCGAGGGTTGCTACTCATAGAGGACAAACCATAGACCTGAATATCGTTTAGATCAAAATTGCTAAAGGAACTGAAATGATATCTTTATGGTTTTCAATATGATATGCATCTTTCATGCATCCAGTAAATGTCAAACAAAACATTTGATATTTATGTTGTGAACTTGATGAATAACTATCTCATCGTTCACTTTCCCTTGCAATTGCTTTGCTAATTCTAGTACTAGCTCTGCAATTATGCAGAGTCCGATGATAAAATAAATCACGCCAAACATGATGCTAACAACGCCAACTGGGGATGCTAGAGGATAGTACGTGCCTTCTTCTCTTTGTCTAGTTAGAATCCTAAACCCAGTGTGAATAGCCCATGCTAGCATCAACATTGCAATCACACTCACTATTATGCGGCTTATAATACATATTGTCTTCATCTTCCCTCCTGCATTATCCACATGAATCAAGTAAAATGGTATTTGTTAAGAGATTATATATATTCTCATTCACAAGCAGATACACATACAGATGAAAAGTTAAAAAATGATATTGCGACTATTTCTTGCATATAAAGCTAATGAAATGTGTACTTAAGACATTCATTAATTGGATACTAAATGCTTTAAGTTGTTAGGAAATCGACCAACAATGTATATGAGGGCTTGCGGTTTTAGACTCATTGTTGACGTTGCAGCTTGCAAATCAACAATTAATTTGGAAGTTCGAGCAGGATGCCACCCTAAACTATGAAATATTTTGGTGAACAATCTCCAAATAGTAGCCGTTTGTATTTTTCCAAATTCAGCAGTAGGTGGAAAGCCTCCAAAACGATTGTTATAACCCAAGTTCTAATGCCAATACTATGTTAAACAAACACTAAGAGTGTGAGCCAATAACGTAAATCGAGCTAACAAATGCAGCAAATAGATAAAGTGACATAACCATATGATAAACTGAAATGAACCAAGTTTTGGTGTTACTACCTTGATGTATGCCGCTCTCATCCGGGTTTCGAAATTGTCTGAACAATTTCATACACAAGTCTGCTAGTATGGGAAACCCAACAGCCAAGAAAAAAAGACCAAGGACTATGGTAAGCACTCCACCACAGACTTCCCAACTATTGTTGTTGTACTCATTGTTCATGTTTGGTTTCTCTGCAACCACAAGTCCAGACCAAATGGTCCATAGGAACAGTATTACGATGATGACAGAGGCAAATACACCAAATGACGTAGCATAAGTGCTTTTGACATCTCTTCTAATCTTCCATCTTATGACTACACAGTCCTCCATCTATGGTGTTTTGGGATCAGAGAGAAGAGAGACATGAATTGAAGGAGGAGGAAACATTATCTATTCTTATAGTTAGTTGGGTAGTAATTGTTCATTTTTACCAAATGTAAGGTTAAAAGTCTATCCAAATCGTGGAGAGGTTAGTATTGTATTGCCATATATATCATTTCACCATCTTAACGATTAAAGAAATGGACTTGGATTAGGAGACCAAGACCCAAATTATTGTTTCAACGCATGATAAGAACAATGAAAATTGAAAGCCAGCCACTTTGAAATGGATACAACTTTCTTTCTTTAAAAAAAAAAAGGTGAAATGGATACATCGTCTTTTTTTTTTTTTTTAGAAAAGTGAAATGGATACATCTAAGCGCATAAAATGAGCCTCATTTGTAATTGGCATACCGTTCCATTTACATCGGTCCTCAGCTATTTGTCAAGGTTTGGTGAGTCATATGGTTATCATGCTTAGAAAGAAATGAGAGATTTATAATGTAAGATTCATAATGTTGTGCTTGAATCTTGTTGTACGTGTCTTGGCACTATGGTGAATTAGTGATGATATATAATTATATATGAATCTCTGGTGTAATTTTATGGTGGGAAATGGGAGTCAAGTCCCAAGTATTACAAATTGTCAAATTCAAAGTCCTATCGTGCAAACTCAACTAACATTTAGTCCAGTAGTAATACATTTCTCTTTAATAAATTTGATAATTGTTAAAAAAAATAAAAATAAAGTAAAATAAAATGTTGGTAGAGGTTCTAATAAGTTCAACTCCTCCTTTTTCTTATCGATCAAGAAAAAATCAAGTCCTACTCCCACCCTCCATCTCTGGAGTGCGAGTTTGTGAGGACTTGGTTGTTCTTGGATAAACGATGATCCAACTAACCACAATCACATTATTTGTGCGTGTGAGCCATCTGGCATTGTGGTTATGCAGTATCCCATTTTAGGCAACATTTTACTTCTTTCATATTTAGACATGATGTTCAGATCCTTTTGCTCATCTTTTGGTGTTGATTTTTGACTTCAATTTAGTGATTATTCTAAGTGCTAAACCTTAATCTCAAAACAATAAACACTTGAGCCTCGAAGCATCTTACATGCATTCCATCCAGTTCAACTCCAACCCAGAAACCAAATTCCAAATCTACTGCTGTGCATGTTTAGAACCATTCTGTCGAAAGAAAAACATATGCACAAGGATAGACCCGTACTCCAGCCTCCAATTGCTGGCTATTGAAACATAGTAGCACAAAATGCGGCCAAGGAAATGCAAATTACATGGACGGAATAAAGTAGTTCACATTAAGCATCATGCTTAATCCAACCTGAAGCATGTCACACTATCAATGTTGATCATCTGTATCAAAGATCCACTGAACAAGAACACCAATTACACGATGAAAAGGAGCGACTATGCATTTAAAACTGTTTAAAGCTTAAAATCAACATTAGCTTAAGCAAAACATCAAAGATGCTGGCCTCAATGATTTATGTTATCTTCATCAACACACTCATTCCTCATCTTGATCTGCATCAATCAAAATAACAGATTCAACATCAAAGGAATTCATATGTTGAACAGAAGAAAATAACGAAGTTTCGTGTTCATGATGTGAAAGAACATAAGATACTTGCAAACAAAAGCAACACTTGTGATTGGGCAGAGAAATTGGATTTCTTACACAACATCTTCTCAACAAGCAAAAACACCGATATAAACCAAATTGATGTTCACTAGAAACCGAATGATCATTATTATACCATCATTCCTTTATGTAAAGTGATCATTTCTTTCTCTTTTCATCCAGAGCACTGTTTCTTCAACCTTTGTCTCACAGATTCCTCTCCCTCTTCCATCCCCCAAAACAGACTAAACCGTAAGAGTCCAAAACCCATCACCCCATGCCACATAAATTTGAAAACATTCCTGCCACCCATCTTACACACTACAATTGTATGTTCAATATCCCAGAGCTTAAATGACTGGTTTTAGCCTGCTTCTTAAAATAAAATTAGTTTGTCTAATCCAATTCTTCGTTCAGGTGACTGAACTGGAAAGAACGAGTGTGTATCAAGTCTTTAGTTCTATTTGCAATCTCTGGTATGACCAATTAATCTTTGCAAAATGAAGTGAATCCAGTCTTGGGCATCCATTTTCTTGTGCACCAAAAAGTACTTGGCATCCATTTTCTTGTGCACCAAAAAGTACTTGCAGCATATGATTTGCTTCCCCGATTGGGGCATGGCCCCCTTTGAACTTCTGTACCAAAAAACAAGCACCACCAGACGCATCTGAAATCAATCGAGTCCATTTCAATTGTCCCTTTTACTAAAGGAACATCTTGGACACATTTTAATGGTTGCAAAGGTATCCAGGATGTTAGAATCTACTTTGTTTGAGGTTTGGCTTATATTGGGCCTAAATTTTTCAAGTACTGGACCAAGAAGGACTCATGGCATGACACCGCTTGACCTCCAATATCAAAAATCAGGAAACTAAATTCTATTGGTTGTAGACAAGCATGCCTTTCCTCTCTATAGCCAACGAGGACTACAGGAAGTCTCTCATAAATTAGGATTAAGAATAGTCATTCCTTCCTTATTGACACCAAAGTGGGGCTGCACATATAACCCTCCATCAATAGGTATCCAATCCTATTGGTAGTGAGACTTATTGTCTTCTAAGTTTATTAATTCTGATAAACATAGGTAATCTAATCATGGGCTGGGCCACACCAGTCTCCATCTCCTCAGTCTTTCAGTACCAATTTTCTAATCCTCTATACCAGTAACATCCGAACATCTCAAAGCAAACCTTCCGCTATATATTTTCCATTGCTATGGAATTCATTTATATAATGTGTTTTTTTATTTTTTTGACTGGAGACAAACTTTCATTAAAGAGAGCAACAAACAAGCTCTTACACCCAGGATACCATTACTATTCTGTTAAGCAACAGGTGTTCATGTGTCAAAATTAGGAAAAAGGGAGGAAAGATTCGTGAACATGTGATGCCATTCCAAACCCAATTGACCGAGCGAGTATTTACACCTATAAGTATTAAGGAAAAAACATATAGCAAGCAAATAATAAATTTGCTAACCTTTATTTTATTGGAAGGAAAGATATGCATCTTTTTAGTCATTATCTTCTCGGCCATAGTCATATACTATCTCAATCTGCATCAACAAAATCACAATGAAGTCATAAACAGTGAAGTTATAAACTTGAGCATCCACCAATGCTTGGTGAATGTGTAACTGGTCCAAGACAAATTGTGAAACAAATAAAGACATATGAAGCAAAGACCTTGCTGCTTGCATTAGTGAGATTCGTTTATGAGAAATGGCAATAATATAAGTAATCATAAAACCTAATCTACTTGAGCAAAAAAAAAAAAAAACAAGCGTAGATCACTGGCAACTTTTCATAAATCATAATTTCAACTAACCAAAAATAGTACTTTTTGCCAATGAAAGCAAGGATAGAGGTTTAAAGCAAATAAGTAAATGAGAAAAAACTACTCTTAATTATTGAGTAATCATATAACTAAAAGAAGGGAGCAAAACTACTCTTAGTTATTCGTGCGGTGCAGGCTGGAGAGGTTCCTTTTCTCTGCAAATTGGGAGGAGTCCTTCACAAATGTTTGAAAAAGTGCAACACACAGCGGGAGCATCCATCTTTCAAGGAAAGTTTTAAGGAGTTGTGCGGAGTCAAATCCTGCCAAGGTTCCCTTAAGATGAGCTTTTAAGAACGGGTAGGATGCAAATCTGATGTAAGAGGCTCTAGTAAAAATCCTAGACTCCGAGGAAGGATATTTCACTTGGACTTGATACCCTCTTGGGGTGCAGTCAGTTTACAGTGGGCAAGGGCAATAGGTATGGTTCTGGGAGGACATGGCTAGGAGACGATCTTTGGTTCTTAGGCCCTTTAAATTGTCCTCGTACAGTAACTCAACAATAGGTCTTCTTTGATCCCTCTCTCCACCGTTTAAGTTGGGAGTTGATATTGATGAGGAATATGGTGCAGACATCAGAGAGTTCACTTATTACAGTTGCTGGAAGGCCCTCATATTTTCCTTCTCAAAATGACTCTAGAAGGTGGGGATCAGAGTCATGGAAATTTTTTTCGTCGAATTCAAGTTCACAGCAGAAAAGAACCAAAAGAAAAGGATTGATAGAACATCAGCAAGACTAGCCTATGAAGCACAAAAACCCTTGCAGCAAATAGAAACACTAGGCTACAGTCTTGAATGATAGAAGAGAAGGTGTAATTTTTAAAATCAGTAGAGATAGAATCCCATAAGGAAGAGAAGAACCTAACTCTCCTAAAGCATTGGCCCCACCTCTTTTGTAGTTTTTCTCCATTAAGTGAAAAGCACGAGACTTGAAGAAGGTGAAGTTTTATAGGGGTGCTTGCTGTTATTTGAGTCATTCTGATGCAGGAAAACCTAGGTTAGTGTGTTAAGGTCTTAGAAGGGTGAAGAGGGGGGGGGGGGGGGGGGTGTAGGGTGTTGTGGTCAAAGATCTGGAAAGAAGAGAAGAGACAGAAGGGTTATTGGAATCACCGTGATTTCTTGGAATCAGACCAAGATTTCTCACAAATCAATGCAGAGATATTGTTTGAACACATATTGGCCCTTATATAGAGCTAGGGAATATACCAGAAACAGACTAATTGACCCATATTAATGACAGTAATCCTAAAAGTCAAACTATCATGAATGACAGAAAATGCCATAGAACTAAAAACATGACCCAACACAAAGAGCATGCATCTTGAAACCTCTAGATGACACATAAAAACTCTACAGCAACTAGAGGACTCCAGCAGATCTAAATGATTAGAGACTCTTTCTCTAACATTTCATCCAATGTTGACATGCTCATAAATCAGTATCAGATCTGCATTACATTTGGCTGGAAAGAAATCAGAGAACTTTTAAGAGGTTGGGGCTGGTTAAGAGGATTTATAGGAGAGAGCTGATTCTTGAACTTCCCTTTGGGCGTCGATCATTTCTGAGTTCAGAGACTTGTCTTTCTTGGCTATTCTTAGGTCTGGTTGGCTTCCCTTTCGGCATCAGTCCCTTCTGAATTCAGAGACTTCTCTTTCTTGGCTATTCTTAGGTTTGGTTGGCTTGCTTGTTTTCTCAGCTATGTTTTGTTGTTTGAAGAGTTATGTTTTCCTAAGGTATCTTATGCCCTTTCAGTAGAAAGCCAAGCATTACTAGGTAACTGTGCACTTACATTACAAGAAAGAAAACTAACAGCACAGAGCAAAAAACAAGGGAAACAAAAGGAGCTGACTGTAGAAGATTCCAACTAGATGTCCCTGAAATAGAAGTGAACATGCAAAAGACCAAGAAACCAAACAAAAAGTTGATATAATATATTACCCCAGCAGGTGGAATTGGATTCCGATGAAACTTGGAACCACCTGGAGCCCAGGGAACTGCACAAACAAAAAAGATAAGCGAAGAGGTTAAAAACTTTAAAGAACTAGACAAAACCTATTTGGAAGCATGGAGATCTATTAAGTCCATAAACAAATAGAAAAACTTAAGGGTCCATAGGGATGGAAACATTCAAAGTGAGGCATTTGCATCCGAGTTATTAGTGTAAATTGGTTAGTTAGACTTTTGTTTCGGTCTCTAAATGCGGATTTCACTGGCAGTCAAATACTCAAGATCATTAATTTCTCCTATTGTTTCTTGTCTTAACAAAAAAAGTGGCATACCAAATCCTTCCCTTAGCTGAATGATCAAGTTGTTCATGTATTTTATTAGCATCAGACAGTTCTGAGTTCTGATGTTCCAATTAAGCAATTTACGCTAAAAAGTGGGATCCAAACCCATATATCTGTTAACCCTTGCATTCAAATAGATCCTAACACAATTTTCAGAAACAAATCTTTCATTTCAACAAATTTGGATATCTAGGTACTAATGAGAAAAGTTAACGAGGTACCCTAAATAGTAACTCCAAAGACGACTTTCCATCTATATACAGCTAGAAAGAGCTTAACAGCTAGCCCCAAAGAAACATTGATTCTGAAACCACAGAGAAAACCTTGACACAAATTTAATCAGGATAGAGACACATATAATGTAATTGTGCAACCACCCAAAATCATTTCTCCAGGATAAGGCAACACTGACAAAAGCTTGAGCTTTGAGGTGAGAATAACTTCATTTCTAAAATGATGTCATTTCATGTCATTCCCAAAAGTGTCTCCCCAAACAAATCCATGTGGAGGCTAAAAGGCTTTTGGAGCTTAAAGCATGTGAACAAAAGTGTGTAATAATACATCAAAGCTATGGCACCTTCTGCTCTTCAGGTTTATAAACTTAACAAAAACAAAGAACTGACTAATTGGGGGTAAATGCACTATATTTACACATGTAAATTTGGTTTTGGGTGAGAGATTTTACCAACATAAGGATCAGGGTGGCGCCACTTATTGTAGGTAGCTTCAGCATTAGCTATGAGTCTATCAATTCTGTCAAGATCCTCCTGCAAAACCCACCAAACAAACAACCAACCAATCAAAACCGTGCCTTCATCCAATATCAAACAATGTATCTAAACAAGAATTGAAACCCCAAAAACTGAAATCGAATCGCAAACAAATTCGAACGGGAAAGGGGGAAATCAAATTGAAGGGAATAGAGCGGACGAACCACGTCCTTGTTGGCCTCGAACCTCTGGCGCAGAGCATCGGCCTGAAAATGAAAATCGCAAATTGAATGAATCGAATGAAAGAAATGGGGAATTGAAAAATGGGGATAGGGGAAAGGAGCGCAGTGCGCACATCTTGGTAGAAGAGGTGGCGGTGGACGGCCCAGTTGAGAGTATCTTTGAGGGCTCGCCGGTAGAGGATCCGAACCTGCTCCTTCTGAGCTGCCCGACGAGCTACGTACGCGGCTGTTGACACTCCGCTCATCTCTCTCTCTCTCTTTCTTTCTTTCACACTCCGTTGTCGAGCGACCAACTAACAAGAAAAAGAAGGAATGCTAACAAAACGCCGTCGTCGCTTACTGTCTCCGGTTTTTATTTTATTTTTGTTAATATGAGCTGCGAAAACTAAACTGGTCTAATTTTAAATGGATCTTGATCGAAATGGATTTGATACTAATTATTTCAATCCAATTTATTTGGATTGTGCTTCGAAATTGATCCAATCCAATAATGATTTTGTAACGCTTTCGTTTCACGTGTTGCATTTTTTTTTTCAACAGAAGACACATTGCTCAATTCATTAAAGGTGACGATTACACATAATAGTTCGTCCAAAGGGCACGACAAAAGAAGCAACTACCGAAGTAATTGCACATGCTCTACTGATTATTGTGCACAAGACACTGCCTAGTGTAACCTTGGAACCGAGCACTAAAATTTATGAACTCATGGACATACTATTTGCAACGTTTTCCTATTCAAAAAAGAAAGAAAGAAAAATAACACATGACCTCGATCATGAAAGGATCCAAAAGGGTCGAACTTAAAATACAACCCACACAAGTAGGCTCAAGACTTAAAACAACTCTAAGATTAGGCCTAACGGGTCCACCCATTTTCATAACTAAACCTGAGCACCACAACATACCAAGCCACCACTAGCGCCTACATTATCTAAGCTATGTGACGTGTCGTATAGTCTAGCTTATAAAAACGTGCCTATATGCTTGTCAAAAATGTGTGGATGTATTAAGACCGGGGAATGTCATACCCAAGGGATTGGAAGGCCCAAAATCCCTATAGATGATGTGTAACTAAGTGATTCTAGCACATGAAATGGTGAGACTAGAGATGGATTATGAACTGTGAAATGGATTATATGCAGTGTGTGAGTGTAGTGTTTTCAAATGGTGTCACTCTCAAGTGACAAAGATCAAACCAACTCCTCAAGTAACACAAACAAAACAAGTAAAAACACAAGTAAAAACAATGAATTGCTAAAGTGTTGAGGGTGTCAAGCTCAACAAAGATGTGATTTTTGATTGATTTAAAATGGAAAACGATTGGGGTTTCGGGTCAACTCCAACCAAATCCGATGAATAACAACATTCAGGAACATGCACAAAGATTTAGCCAAGGATCAAACCCCCTTCCCTTTACCATCTTAAGGTTCTAGGAACGATTCTTAAAAGACTATTTTGAGCCGTATGATGGACATCAAAGACTTCCTAATCCAATTACCTAAGCCTCGTTAAAGGTCCCCAAGTAATTAAATAGGCATAGGGTGCCAAGAATCATGATTCAAACAAGGTAAACATTACATTCAATCTCATCATGCTCAATGCCAAATACCTAAGAGAATAAGTTGATAGCAAATACTCTTAACCAATTAAGTCTAACACATGCTCAAGAACTATCAATTCCTAAACAAGCATCTAACATAACAGTATTCCAGCAAAGAACAAATCCATAAACTGAATCAATGAGCAAGATATGTTCAAGAATAATCATCAAACATCATCATGGGCTAGAGCACACAATCCTAGCCCCCAACCTTAAAGACTACTCACACATACTCAAAGTATACATCATGAATACAAATATGAACATATGGAACATCCAAATAAAAGTAAAGAGAGAGTTGAGAAATTCTCAGTGACGAAATCCAGCAGCTCTTGATGTCACAAATGTGATGCTAGCTCCCTCCTCTTCACTCCTTTCAGCTTCCAAGTCTCCCAAGGTTTGCTCCTTGGTACTTCTTGATGTCTCCAGAGAAAACTTGTAATGAATGAGATGAAATGGTGGTGAAAGTTGGCTTCCTAAACAGATTAATGTCTTAGGAACAACTTTCGTAAAAGACTCCAGGTGATTTGAATAGTGGAAGGTGGTGTAAATTGAAGATCAATCTCGGTCAGCAGGCCAGGGAGTCCGGGCGGATTATGTGGGTGTCCGGGCGGATGGGACGTCTGGGCAGAATTTGTGAAGGCTTGGTGAGAGATTTTCTTGCAATTTTTCTCAAGGATCGTGAATTTCTTCTTCCAGGCTGATCTCAGCTCCTTATCTTCTGTGTCTTCTCCATTATTTCTCTTCTTTTCAGCTTGCTCATGTCATCCTCCTCCATAGTCAAAGATAAGGTGATAAGGGGACAAAGTGGCAAATAATTCTTCATGGTGAGTAGGCAAGATGGTGATGGCTGCCTTGATTGCCAATGTAGACAGCTGATGATTGAATTGCAACACCCCAGATGGTGGTTGTCCAATGGTTGTGCCGCCGATTGTGGTGGTGGTTCCTTGAAAAGTCGCCGGAGTTCGGAATTTGCAATAGAAACTTCCAGAATGCAACGTTTGAGTGCCAATAACCACTGCACCTTTATTCGACCTATTAACATAAAAACACAAGTTAATCATAACAATAAACTCTTGGAATAATATAATCCAAGTAATTAGAAACGTACTTAACACGTAAAATACACACTAATCACTATGACCGCACCAAGAATGGTCAACACTGTCACCACTATCCACGTTACCAAGAGAAAGATACTACGAGAGAAAAATCCACCTCACAACCACCGCAACGTCATAGCCATATGTCATCATACCACTAACAGATATAACAAGTACCATTGATGAACGACCACACCATCAGATATGTAACCGTTGGAAAACAGGAAACCCGTTCACAACAATAGAAAATGTTTGAAACAAGGGTACATTCACATTTGAATTGTCTGGTCTCCAAGTCAAACAACGCAGTTCCAGCGCCTGCGAAAGAAAACAGTCAAAGCACCATTGTTGAGCAGAACAAGAAAAAAAGAACCATGACAGATGGAAACTAAAACGATTCTATGAGATTGGACAAGTCGTAAACCAAAGTTCACTAGAAGGAAGATAACAAGTCAGCGAGGTGCCAAACCAATAACTGTTGATACAAATACAAAATCTTCATTTTTTGTGTTAAATGTTGGTGTTACTACGCATGCTACCAATGTAAGTTGTGGTCATGGCCCTCGGATGTTAAAACTACCCACCCCAGCCCCGCATATGTGAACTAGGCAAACATGTTCTCCATTAACCCCCATTTAGATGTTATATATCTGGGGCAAAACCCGCGAGGCCCCACACTCGCTCCCCAATTGGCAATCCCTAGTTATAAGTTAATGCATGTTTTTTGTGTGCTCATGATTGTTTTTAAGCATCTTGCAATGTCTATTTCTTAAAATCATTCGTGTTTGGCTCTGTGATATTTGACATTTACTCTTCTAAGTAATAAAGATAGTAGCTAAGCCTTGAATAACCTAACAACAACAAAAACAAAAGAAGACATCAAGCATCCTCGTATGGCCTTCTGGCCAATTATTTTAGGTTGAGATAGAGAAGAATGTTTTGGGAATTTTTACATTTTCGGCTGGAAATTGGTGAAGAGGGTATCAACATTCTTTTGTTTATTCCTTATTTTGTGCATATTTCATATTTTCATATTGTTCTATTTACCTTTTCTGGCTTTTTGTTTGGAAAAGTTTAAATATACATTAATATACTTATACATTAAATAAACTAATTCAATATAGAGGGAGATTGGATCCATGCATATATTGGTATACTAACTTGGCTTGATCTTGTATTAGTTTACCTCTACATCAAATTAGTCTACTAGTGAACGAACTCTTTCGTTTGAAGTTACTTTTGGTGTCATATAGCTAGTAATTGAATATGATCAATTATTTTATGTAGGGGTGGGCGCAGGTCAAGTCGATTTGGTTTTATTCTCAAACCGCAACTGGACCGGATCATTCGGTTAGCCCAAATTACAAACTGCAACCGAAATGTAATGGAATGGGCCAGATCTTTCGGTTGGGCCGAATTTCGGATCGGTTTTGTTTCGGTTATGCAACCAACCGATATGCAAAAACTCTTTAATTTTTGCCTAGAGTAAGGTTCCCAATACCTTAAGAATAGCCAAACCAACAGACCACTAGCTCACTTCATTATTATATATACAAAACATTGTAATTATACTATCTTTCATGTGGCGGCGAGAGAAAAAAGAGACTGGGTGAGAGAAGACAAAGAGGAGAGGAGGGGTGCACCATGTGAAGGAGAGGGGGAAAAGAATAAAACAATATAAAATAGATTGAGAAGTTGGAGAGAGATTGAGAGAGGGTCAAAATGAATAAAAAATAGAGAGAGAGAGAGAGAGAATCGTAATAGAATAAAAAATTATCAAAAAATTGGAGAAAGAAGGTCAGAAAAGAATTTAAAAAATAAGAAAACTAATATAATAAAATTAGGTCGGTTCAGTTTTAATTCTGTCAGTTTTGAGAGGACTAAACTGGATCCGAATCGAATAGAAACGGTTCTGGTTCGGTTTCAAGCTTTTTTCAACCATTTTCTTTGGCTCGATTTTCGACCCGAAAAAAATCGGGCTAGTTCGGTCGGTTTTGCCTCATAATCCGGTTTTGTGTCCACCCCTAATTTTATGTCTACATGTGGGAGACAATGTTAAATCTATAGATAAAGTCATGTATATATTTGACAAGATTACTTGCCGCTTTTCTATTATGTGGTATCTCTTATGGTATTTTGCCAATTTTTCAAGGGTCTGGATATCAAAAACAAGGAAAAATCTTCAGGAAAGCATTTTGAACATATTACGAAGCTGCATCATTATTTCATATAATGACATTTCATATAAAAAAAATCTGCATAGATCTCCAACATAAATATTAATCACAATAACCTTTTATGGAATGAACTAAAATTTTGCATATTAACTAGCGAACTAGCTCCCAAACTGGTATTTCTGTTTCTCTAGCAAAATAATTGAACTTTTAGGATATTTGAGTACTACTGTCAAACTAAGATCGATCCTAATATGTCAGCTTCAAATCAACCTTTCACCCTTCCTATACAAAAACTAGAAACATATTTAGAGAAGACATAACAAACTAATAACATATTGTTTCATTAATTAATGTGTTTAGTTATTCACTACAACAAAAGTGCCTTATAGTCACTTTCCTTAAGCAACTAAAAACCAAGCTTATGCAACCAACTATAGTTGCTTAAGGCCTTAACCACTCTTCACTAACCATTAAGTTGGTAGTTGTAGGGATTGGGGTGGCATAAGGGTAATGGCAACCCTTTTTTGTGGTAGTGGAATAGAGGTGTGTTATCAACTATTGTTCATATGGTGACTAACATAGCAACCAATTATCTATAGTTGCTATATTTACCACCTACATAAATACTCATTATAGTAATTATTGCAACCATGTCTCAATTGATTGCTTAGCTTTTCCCACTCATATTGCAATATATATATATAATATGAAATTTGGAAATATTTATTTCATCAAATAAAATTTCAATAATGAACAAAAATTAGACTAAATATCATAGCTCTAAGCATCCATAAATCTTCTTCCAATTGCACAGCAAAAATGCTTGTGTCTCCATAACATATATTACATCACTTGCAAAGCTAAAGTTCTTGAACTACTAATACTAAACAACTTGAATCTTGAAATACATATTTCACAAAACCAACGGATATACGATATATAGAAAATTCATCTTCACTGCTGCATCTACAACGTCTACTTCCATAATATCTATGTGGAACCATAACAATTTGTTTTCTTTCATACAAATCAAAAACTAAATGAATGATTAGAGTAAATTAAACTGAAGAAATATTTACCTATGAAGAGTACGTAAATCAAATTGCGAGAATGTGCCATGGATCTATATTGCAATACAAATCTGCAACAATCAAGACACTATGATGGTAAATGCAGAATGGTAGTTGACATCTAATAAATAATATATCCCACTTAAGAAATCTCTGTTATATTGAATAAGAGCTTCTTAATTATATCCATCAAGTTTTTAAGCACTCCCAATTGCACAACCATACGCAAGAATAGTCGGCAAACAAGCCTAACCTCTTTATCAAATACTGGAATGAGTGACGCTTTTCCTGCAAATAACATAGTGAACAAAATGTTTTACTAATTAATCCAAAGAGGAGAAGAGAATGACATGATAGTTAGTAATAGAAAGAGTGCTAAAAACAAGCAATGAATATGACACAGTTACATGATTTCGTCACCACTTCATAACCAAAACAACAATGATGCAGCAAAATACATTGAAATGCTTGTATGATAATCAATGATGACAAGCACCTTCTTATTTATCATCCACATCCTACCAATATTCAGTTAACATAAAGTCATTAACATTATGAGATTCATCATCATTCAAATCATTTAATTAACAAAGTAACTTAATTACAATTTAGAACTTTAACACCCTTATTTGAGCTACTGTCCATAAACCAAATAATATAGCCAAGTCAATCATGCAATTGTCCATCACTTCTAATTATGAAAATCAAATTCCTTATAGACTTGGCGGATTCACATTTTTCCTCTACCACACTTCAATCACAATCTTATATAAATAAAATCACAATCTCATCAGCTAAATTCCAGTTCACTCAAACATACTCACATCCAAGCATTCACGTCCATTACCATATCAAATTCCAACAAAAGCACTCTTCATCTCAATTAACATTCACTCATTCAATCAAACAATACACCAACTCCATTATTCTTAATAGATAATATCACAACTTCAACAAATATGAACAGAACACCACCACATTATAATTAAAGGTGCCCAGACCCTTACCAAGTCCATAAGCATAATTCTTCTTCTCCTCATAGTGGTGGTATCGACTTGCTGTTCCTGGCCCAAACTCTGATTCTTCATCTTCACCACAAAACAACTCTTTCTTTTAGTGAACCAACAATAATCCATAAAATTAGAACCCATAAATCCAAGACTAGGATTCTTACCTTGGTTTTGGTTTTTCCGAAAGAACACCCGTCACCACTATGATCTTCCTCGGCCGCATGCGGCGTTTGCTTGGCGATGCATGGTTGTTATTCCTTTTAGGTTAGGCTTGTCATTCTCCCCTCTATCATTTGGTGGTGGCGGTGGCGGAATCCGACGTCCGATTTTTGCAGAGGTGAGAGGGAGAGAGAGAGAAACGGGAGGAAGAGAGAGAGAGAGAGAGAAAGAGAGAGGAAAAAAGATGAGGGAGGCTGAAGTGTGCTAGGGTTTTCTAACCCAAGGGTGATTAGGGTACGACGATTACCTCTCTCTCTTCGAATCAATCCCAAATCCGCGATAACCAATATATTCTAACCCCAAATCCCATAAACCCAATCTAATCTAACCCCAAATCCAAGACTACCTTGACTAGATCGATCAATCCTTCTTCCTCGGACTCCCTCTAGACAATCGGAGGGCAGAAAAGGCTTGGCGATGTTGAGACGAAGCCGATGACAACTGTGCGAGGACGAGAAGTGGCAGAAGATCGGCGTGGGGTCGTAGCCTTCCAGGCGAGCGTGGAGGACACGTTCTCAACAAAATTTGATCACTAGAAGTGGAGGACACGTTCATGTACTTTTAAACACAACAAAGGGTGAGTATAACAACACTTGAAAGCAATGAATCAATGACAAAATGGAATTGGAAGCAATTGGAAGCAAATAGCACAAATCAGAATCACAAAATGGTCCCAGACGATCGGACGCTATAGAGGGCGTCCGGACGGATTCGTTGGGATTATGCTTTCTAATGCTTTCTGCCTTAAGGGCGTCCGGACGTCACAATGGGTGCCCGGACGGATTAAGTGAATTTCAGTTACAGAGAGTTCAAAAATAATTATGAAAATTGCCACTGTGAACAACTTCACTGGGCAACAGAGAAACAAATCACAATTTACCTAAGCAAACCTTAACGAAACACAACCAAATTTTAAACACAACAACTAGACACACAAAAGAACTAGCACACCAATTTTTAGATTTTTCTGGGTTGATTAACTATGCTAACAAAAATCGGGAAACACACACAGTAGCAAACAATGTGCTTAGGATCGAGCACTTTGGAAACAAAAACAACAACAAACACAATTATGCTATGAATCAAAGACACAACAAACACTAAGACACATATATCAAACAATTTATACTACAAGAATAGTGCAAAGACACCCCGGCTGCGGGTCACCAAGGAATCAAGGATGAACCTCAATCCCCGGCAACGGCGCCATTTGACTCAACGGTAATTACGGGGTGAATGTGAGTATCGTCGTCAAAGTGTAGTGGATGGTAAATTGTGACCAGGGGTTGTCGTACCCAAGGGATTGGAAGGCCCAAGATCCCTACTTGGTGAACAAATGCAAACAAGGTATACAATGCACTAGAAGTGGTGTGATTAGAGATGGATTATTTACTTAGATGTGAAGTATGTGCAACATGCAAGTGTAGTGTTCAAAGTGTGTCACTCTTGAGTGACTTGTAACCAAAATAGTAACTTGAAGTGACAAGGACAGTAGCTAAGTAACCAATCTAATCTAGATGAAATTGTGGTAACAAGAACACAAATGAATGTGTTGATAGCTTTGTGTTTTGTTGAGGTGACAAGCCCAACAAAAGTGTGATTGCTGTGTGATCAAATGGATGGAAACGATTGGGGTTTCGAGTTTACTCTACCCCAATCAAATGTATGACAAGTCTCAAGAACATGCAACAATAAATTCACTAAGGATCAAACCCCTATCCTAGCCATGTTATGGTTCTAGGATTGACTCTTCTAGGCCTATTTTGTGCCTTATTAGGGTCACAAGTACTCCTAGTCCATTTATCCAAGCCTTGTTAGGGTCTCAAACAAACTTCCTAGGCATAGAGATTCAAGAATCAAGATTCAAACAAACTCAGTCCATTGACATAAACTCATCATGCTCATTGCAAACACTTAGGATAAAATGTAATCAACATAGAATCCAATCAAGTTAAGTTTAACACATGCTTGAGAATTAATTAGATTCATGAACAAGCATCAAACAAAACCGTATTTAACCAATGAACATATCCAGAAACGAATTCATCATGCATACTAAAGAGAAATTATCAAAACATCATCATGGGCTAGAGCACACAACCCTAGCCCCCAATCTAATGAACTACTCACAATTCATTGTCATATATATCATTAATCTCAAAGATGAAAACATAAACATAAAACTAAAGAAAGAAAGAGTTAAGAATTGCTCAAGGGTCGTAGCCAGCAGCTCCTTGGTGACTCCGAAGATATATGCAGGCCTCCTCTTCGTTCTTCTCTCCTCCTCCAAGCTCTAGCAAGTCTAGCTTCCGATTCCTTGCTCCTCTTGAAGGATGGCAACTTGTGGTGAAGGTAGATCGATGGAATGGTGGTGGAAAGTGTATGGTTGTAGTGTATGGGGTGTGTGGAAGATATTTCGTGAAGGGATGGAAGTGAGATGGGTGGTGGAAAGTGGTGAAAATGGAAGAACAAATCCGGCAGACACACTGGGCGTCCGGGCGGATGGTATAGGCGTCCGGGCGCTTGGTGCGTCTGTGTGTGATTTTGCAAGGTTTGGAGAGAGAAAATGGTGTGTATCTCCCTAGGGTTTTTCTGATCGTGGGTAACTGAATGAGAGCAAGGTATGGTTGGTCTCCTCAGCCTCCAAGGGTTCACTAGGGTTTCCTAGTGGAGAGAGTAAACAAAGGTGAGTGGAGAGAAAAGAAAAGGAAAAGAAAGGTGAAGTGGAGGGATTTGTGGGTGAGTGGAGGGATTAGTGGACATGTCATCAGCCATGCACATGTGTGCAGCTGGTGTAGGAGAGTTTCTCCTACTGTGGTGGTGCTCCGGTGGTGGTCTGGCGGTGCTGCCGCCTCTTGTGGTGGTGGTTGGCCGGAAATGCAATTTCTTCATTTTCCTTCCTTTCTTCGATTCTTCAAGGCCTTCAATGGCAACGTCTTCCGAAGGTGAATTCATGCAATCTTCAATGTCTAGAAGCCACGGTTGACTCCTTGTCCTCTTCTCGGAAGTGTGCCCAAAAGTAGTCAAAATGCACCTTCTTGTGCCGAATTACCTCAAGTCACCTAAGTAACCTGAAATCATGAAAACGCATATTAGTAATAACAAAATGCCTTCGGATAAGCTTAACTCTCGTGATTGTGTTACTAAACTTCAAATCAATTCGGTTTTGCTTTCGAAAGCATTGTTTGTTTAATTTTGTTTTGTGTTTTAGGAAAAACAGAATTATGCCGAAAGGTGGATTTCCAAATCGAAGTCCCGTCTTTCTTGTGGAAAAAATATTGTACGAAGTTTCGGGACGTTCCGATCCCGACAATTTGTCCAACCACCACTACGGAGGCGCAACCACCACACGCGGTGGTGGAACACAATTAAACCACCACTTATTTTCTCTAATATTTATTTATTTTATTTATTTAAATTCTTTTATTATTTTATTTTTATTTTATTTTATTTTATTTTTATTTCTTTATATTTCTTTTGTTTTATTAATTTTCCTTTTCTTTTTCTTTGTTTTCTTTTCTTTCTCTTTGCTAACTGTTCACATCTCTTTTACTTGGACTCTCTCCACTTTGCGTTCTTCCATCACCTGCATTCACCACCGGCCCCCTTTCCCTCACCTTGGTTTCTAGCTAACTCCTGGCCTCCTTTCATCCTAGCGTTTTTCCAATCAATTGCCCCATATTACCCGCGTTCCTTCTTGCGTTGGAAGCCACCATTTCGCTTCACGACCACCTTCTCCTCGCTATTTAAGGAACCACCGTTCCTCCCAAATCACATCCATCGCTCATCACAAACCAATTCGAAGCCACATCACTCGCATTCCAAGCCCACCACCCCCTAAACCACCAACCACCAACCCCCGTCGTCCCGAACCCCGTAGCTCGCCGTGAATCCCAAATGCCCAACATCTCAATTCACCCAAACCTGCAACAAATTCAAGTTTTCTTATTTTTTTCGCAAATTCAAATCAATCCTCATCTTCTCTTCGATTTTCTTTGTTTGTTTTGCGGGTTTGGAAAACCCGGAGCACCGTACCGAAATTTCACGAACCCGGCAGCCGGCGGGACGCACGCCCGTGTTCGCCCAGCGCGCGTCGATTCGCCGTGCCCAGTCCTCCCCGTGAAGCCCGTGCTTCCCCACCTCCGCCGACACCGCGCCGCCGTCGTTCCGCCCGCCACGCGGCGTTGTCCCCTCACCGCGACCCTCAACCTCCGTTCCGAACCGTGCTCTTGCTTCCCGCTCCCGGCCGTTCCGCCCGGAACCCAAACCCAACCCGCGCATACTCGATATCCGCCCCCCCCCAAACGCCCTCTCCTGCTTCTGCTTTTTCATCCCCCCCCCGCCTCCTGCTCAAAACGAAGAGAAAGAATAAAACGCACGGGCTGAAAGGAAAAGAAGGAGAGAAAAGAGTTGAAAAGTCAACACGGGGGCAAAACCGGTAAAACCAAAGAAATTGGGCTTGGGCCCAATTGATTTGGACACCCTCAAGGCCCAATGCCAATTGATCTCCGCACCCGCCACATCCAAATTGATCGTAAAAATAGCTGAGTCTGCCACCTTCGCCTGCCAGACAGTGTCCATTTTCATGGACACAACAGTAACATTTTTCCCAAACTCGTTTATTTATTATAATTTATTTTTGTTTAATTAACTATTCGTGAATAATTTTGGGAAATGTTATTGTGTAAATATTTGTTTATTTTCTATTTTGCATAATAATTGTGTTATTTGATTTTTCTAAGTTGCTTTTGTGATTGTTTATTTGATTCAAGTTTACGGAAATCTTTTATATGTTTATGTTATAGGGGTCGACACTTATGATGTTTACATGTAATTGAAGCTAGAATTAGGGTTTGGATTCACCTAATAGTTTTCGAAACCTAATTCACAAGTAGTAAAGGCTTTGGACAAAGGTCGGAATCAATTAAAAAGGATTACAAATAGATTGACTTTTCCATACTAGGTTGTGCACTTGAATTAACGATTCTTTTCGATGCTTTGAACATGGATTGACTAGCTAGCTTTCTAGACTAAGATGACATGTTTAAAGGATTGATCTAGGTGCTTTCACTTAGGTTAATTTTCAGAGAGAAGTCTAATTGGGAAATAATTAGCTTTCTAATATTTCACAATGTTAGTTTCGATCATATGACTTAGAGAAATCAATATTTGTGTGTGTTTTCTTGTTTTAAAAAAATAATAAAAATCCAAAAATATTTCCTTTTAATTATTTATTGTTTTCAAAAATCTCAAAAACCCTCAAAAATACTTTTGTATATAATGTATATTTTTGTAAATAGAAACAATACTGTATAGTTTATTTAATTTTGTATATATATATATTCTTTATTCTTTATATTTGTTAATATAATTCTTTATTTAATTTATTTTATTGTGACATTGAAAAGTAAATATAACAATCCTCTGTGGGAAAAACCTATATTTCCCATTATACTTTACAACGACAATTGTTAGGAATTTAGGTAATAATTAATGAAGTAGGTAAAACTCATCATATCAATTTGGAATACAATTTGCGCTATAAATAAGTGCAAATCACACCCCCACACTTGAATCTTGCTTTTCCTCAAGCAAACACAACATAAAACAATAAGGGAAACACAATGCAACACAAGAAAGGGAAAAACAGAATTCAAACAAAAATTTCTCCAACCATAGTCCTCAACGAGTTCGGGATGTTGTAAACAAGAGACATAAGATCACAAATCAAGGCTTCACAAATTTGCTAAGAATTTAACAAGCGCAATTCAATCATGCTCTGTGAAGTGTGTGGAAACCAATGTACAATCCATCTCATGCAATCAAATAGGCACACTAAACACATTAACCACGACTCTCGCATAGATCACTAAGTATTTCCGCTCAAGTGTTTAGGGTCAAAGTGTTTACTCTCATAACAAAGGCACAAAGAATGTTCCCATATGCTTGCTCATTAACCAACTCTCTACAAATCGAACCATAAATCGTTAGATCTCAAGGACTTACAATGGTAAAACGGGGCCAAGGGGTAATGGTAGTGGAATGGAAATATGAGTGGTGCTAAGTGTTCACAAGACAAATCAACGACTTTGAAACTCAACCAAATGCTTCAACCAAATTATTTTCTTATTCTCCTCCAACCTTATTCACAAACTACTTTCTTTTTGGATTTTTCTTTCTTTCTCATTTTCTATTTTTTTTTCTTTCTTGAGGAACTTTATTCCTTCTTTTTGTTTTTGATTTTCTTTATTTCTTTCTTTATTTCTTTGAACAATAACAAAAATAAAACAACTCCTCCAAACTTTCCTTTTAGTACAATCATCAACTCTCAAGCATTTAGGATAAGAAGTCACTATCAAAGTCTTGTAAACACAATGGTGATGGTATTTTGAAGTGGTGGAATGAATGTGTGTGATGTGGGTTAACAAAGGAAAGCTAATGATGTATATGGCTCAAGTGGGCTATTCCTAAAGTTCAAATTCATATGGATGATGATCAATTTGGCAATGGTGTTCAACTAATGCCTTAGTCATTTCTAACTCAAAATGGATCAATCAAAAGCTTCAAGCGGTCTTTGAGCAAGTTCTAGGTCCAAACCTTATGCAATGTTCACACATGAAGAACAAATATAGACATGAAAGATGCATACATGTGCATATTCAATGGGCTCAAAACCTCACATTTTCTGGGTATGCATGGAAATACATGTCAAGTGTGCTTCTCGGATTGCAATCAACGAATCAACAATGGTGAAGTGTACATGGCGATCAAGCAATCAAGAATCATGCATATTAAACTCAAAGCAAATCATATCAAGCCTCAACAATGATCACAGTCTCTAAAACACAACAAAGTAAACTCAATTCATCATTGGGATCGGAGAAAATGGACACAAAACACAAACAACACACAAAAACAAACAAAAATGCCAAAATTTCACAATCAGGGGCTCTAGCGTCCGGGCGCCTAGTTTGGGCGTCCGGGCGGATCAAGTGGCAGAGAGCAGTTTTCTGGAATTACAAAGGGCGTCCGGACACCTAGCAGGGGCGTCCGGACGGATCAATACGATTTTTACCTCCCAGACTTGTGGGCGTCCGGACACTATCAGGGTGTCCGGACGGATTAGCTACTGGAACTTGACAAAATTCGAAAAATTTGAAACTTTTTGGCTAAAATGAACCCAATCTCACCCCCACACTTGAACTTAACATTGTCCCCAATGTTATAAGTCAATTTAACAATTTTCATTGGGTGAGAAACATGACACACAACACAATCACACAAAACAAACAATAATGAAAACAAGAAAAGATAGAAATACTCCCCTTCGAAGCGCATGCTTTCCGTTTAGACACGAATAATCACCAACAACAAGGTTTCAAGACCTTGCAATCCAATGCTCACGACCTTTGGTGATCGATGCTCATCATGATGTACTTCAAAAGTCGGGGATATGGGGCTGCCTCCCCATGAGCGCTTGTTTTTAGAGACCCTCAAGCCGGTCTTTCTCCTTCTTTCATTCTTCATGGAGGCTCATAGCTCTCCTTCTTACCACCCACCATGGTGGTCTTGTTACAGCTCCCGCCAAAACAACTACTTGGCTTCAGAAACTTGTGAGTGAAACATAGTGGCAAAAAACATGCCACCTTCTTCTTCTTCTTGTTGTTGGTGCTGCCAACAACTTTCTTCTTCTTTGAAGCTTTCCTTGGCACCGTTTATGCATCACTAGATGGAGGATGCAGCTTCACATACTCAGTGATACATTGCAGCTTGGAGAGTTTACTCTCATCAATTTCTGGGGGTTCACACTTGTCTATCCGAAAACAATCCCCTAAAGGCATGGGATTTCTCGTAGCATCAAAGATCCGAAATCCGACGGTTGTATCAAATACCGTCATAGTGAGAATCCCTTTTTGGACATCTATTCTTGTACCAGCAGTGGCCATAAATGGCCTTCCCAAGAGAATAGGCATCTCTTCTTCTCCTCCACTCTCAATAACCTTCATGTCAAGGATCACAAAATCTGCCGGTATGAGAAGTTCTCCAATCTTGACAAGAACATTCTCAACAATCCCCTTGGGCACAACTTGGCTCCGGTCAGCAAGCTTGAGTGATATCTTCACTGGCTTGATGTCATCTAGTGCAAGGGTCTTGTACACATCATAGGGCATGAGGTTGATTGATGCTCCCAAGTCCAACATGGCCTTGTCGAATCCCTTGTTGCCTATGATGCAAGGGACCGTGAATGAACCGGGATCCTTAAGCTTGGGAGGAAGCTTGCCTTGCAGGACAGCAGAGACATCCTCACTCAATATTATTTGTTCATCATTCAAGAACTTCCTCTTGTTGGTGCACAACTCCTTCAAGAAGTTGGCATATAGAGGGAATTGCTTGATAGCATCAAGGAGAGGAATGTTGATGTTAACCTTCTTGAACAACTCAATGAATTCCTTTCGATACTTGTTGTTCTTCTTCTGTAAATCCTCCTTCCTTTGAGCTTGAGGAAATGGAAGAGGCACTTGATGAGTTGTTGCATGTAAAGGAGGTACACTCAAGTGACATCTCCTTGGAACATCATTGCTTGGCACTTGTGCACTCATCAACTTGCCATCCTCGTCAAAAGTGACATTCTTGCTCTTCCTCTTGTTGTAATCCCTCTTGTCAAACTCATGATCAAGAGATAGCTGCCCAAATTCATCCCCCAATGGTGTGCCATCTTCATGATTGAAGACACTAATAGATGAAGGCTTGGACACTTCAACATTCTCCTCTCGGGTAGAATTTCTTTTCGTTCGGCCCGGACGATCGGACGCACCTCGGGGCGTCGGACGGATCGTCGAATTTTCTGAAATTTCAACGGGATGACCAGCGTCCGGCGCCCATTTATGGCGTCGGGGGATGCACGGGGCTGCAAAATTTCTTCTCGATTGACGGGCGTCGGACGACCGCTGGCGTTCGGACGAGGGGCGAGCTTTCCTCCCGGCGAGGGAGTCGGATGGCACGGGCGTCGGACGGATTGACTGCAGAGAACTCTCTTGATTCAGTTCTCGATTCAATGCTCCTCCGGTATGTACATTTTCTTCCCTACCGGCTTCCTTATCCTCCCCCTTGTTTCTCCGCACAATTCCAACAACATCATCACTCTCCAAATTGCCGGATGGTACATTTTCTTCCCATCCGGCCCCATTCTCCTCAAATAAAATTTCAGAATCTAAACAAGGTCCCATGAATGTTGTAGAAGAAGAGGGGGCATATATGTGAGCATGGGGGTCATAATTGACAAGGTTATCGTAAGACCTACCTGAACGAAGGGTGGTGATCGCCTTCACACTCTCATGCCTCGGATTTTGCTCCGGTTGTGAAGGTAATCCACCTTGTTGCCTTGATTGGAGTTGCTTGGAGAGTTGCCCCACTTGAAGCTCCAATTTGCTCAATCCTTGGGACACTATGGACACACTCTGATCGGTCTTGAGCTGGCTTGCAGAGAGGGCAGTGAGTATCTCTTTGAATGTAGGCTCCCTTGAATCATTTGATTGAGCATGGTAGTTCTCCCTCTTGTGCTCAAATCCGGGAGGTGCTTGGTATGTGCTTTGTCTTGGAGGAGCTTGTGAGGTGCTTGCCTCCTGAGCATACATAGGATTAGGAGCTCCTCTTTGATAGGTGTTAGGGCCTTGGAACCCTTGTGATCTCCGTCCTTGATAAGATTGGTTTCCTCCTTGAAACATTCCTCCAACAAATCTACCTCCTTGGTAGGTATTTCCTCCTTGATAGGTGCCGACCCCTTGATGGCCTTGGCTGCTGGTTAGGGCTACATTCTCCACATGCCTCTTGCCATAGGAGTAGTGAGGATGATTGTTCAGCTGTGAGGAGTGGTGCTCCGGATTATAATTGTCCACTTGATACACACTACTACAGAAAAATGTTCACACGACGGGTGAAAACCGTCGTCTGATCGGACAATTTTCCGTGGACTAAGGAGGCGACGACTATTGAGCATTCATACGACGGCTATTCCCCGTTGTATACTGGTCATAGAGACAACCTAATAAAGTCCAAAACCGTTGTATGATTTTATAGGCTTAAATATCGGCATATTATATGTGTTGGATATTCATTCAGACAACTTATTTAATAAACTCTTTGTTGTCCAATGTTCAGTTAGAAGACGGTTGTATACTGGTAGTTGTTGCCCAATTGTCATTCAAAAGACAGTTCGACTCTAGTAACCATTGTCTCATTTCCATTCAGATGACAGTTAAATTGTATACTGGTAGTTGTTGCCCTATGCCCAATTGTACATATCATACATAAACGACACTTAAATTTGCAATTTATGTGGTCTATAACCTTTAAAAGCTAGTTATTATGTGCATTGAGACGACACTTTTTTTTTTACTATTGTCTTAATGTTATGATTGTGGGCAAGATTGAATTACCCTAATTTGTGCTACCAAAACTTACCAAATTAATAGTGACAATTGATCTCAATATATTGTAGTATATTGTTGTTATAATCCAACATAAATGTACTTAAATGGATTCAATACATATATATTGCCTATTGTATCCGCAAAACAAGTTAACAAGGAGCACATTTCCTAAACATTGACAGAAAAATATATAAAAGGAGTACATCACAAATGAAACTTACAATAGCAAAATCATAGTATACAAAGACAAAACAATGTGACCAGCTAGGATTTAATATTTGACATTGTGAAGCTGCACAAGCTGCCGCTTTGTCAAGTGTATGAAAGTCATCAACATTTTTTCCATTGCAAAGATCTGCCACAAAGATGATTCAAATAAATGACTAAACATAAATCATGGATATGCAAAGATTAACGAAGGAAGACAAAGAAGAATGTAAACCATTGACATGAGAAACAGATCGACACCCATAAATGTTCTTGCTTGAATTGGAAGAGTCTAAGCTTCAATTCATCAAATGTCAATCCTCCTCTACTTAAGGTGCTGCAAATGGCATCAAAATCGATCATGTGATCGTATGGTCTCTCTTTCTCAACTCCATGGAAGGTTGGTAGAATGGACAAGATCGAATGCTTGATCTTGTATGCAATTTGTGGATGTGGATGGACAATACAAGATGGTGTATTGACTATGCTCGGATTTGAGTAATGACTCAATGGCAGCTCCACTTCATCAATGGGAGGCACTTGATCATTGTTGTTCACATCCCCCATTGTCTCTTTGGGTGGTGTAGGCTGCTCTGGAAGATGTGTAACTGGTGGAGCACTCTCAGTTCTCCTTGGTCTACCTATTCCTCTTCCACTTGGTCTTCCTCTTGTGTCTTTACTCAAAACTCTCCCACTTCTCAACACAATTTGATCACTAGAAGTGGAGGACACGTTCATGTACCTTTAAACACAACAAAGGGTGAGTATAACAACACTTGAAAGCAATGAATCAATGACAAAATGGAATTGGAAGCAATTGGAAGCAAATAGCACAAATCAGAATCACAAAATGGTCCCAGACAATCGGACGCTATAGAGGGCGTCCGGACGGATTCATCGGGATTATGCTTTCTAATGCTTTCTGCCTTAAGGGCGTCCGGACGTCACAATGGGTGCCCGGACGGATTAAGTGAATTTCAGTTACAGAGAGTTCAAAAATAATTATGAAAATTGCCACTGTGAACAACTTCACTGGGCAACAGAGAAACAAATCACAATTTACCTAAGCAAACCTTAACGAAACACAACCAAATTTTAAACACAACAACTAGACACACAAAAGAACTAGCACACAAATTTTTAGATTATTCTGGGTTGATTTACTATGCTAACAAAAATCGGGAAACACACACAGTAGCAAACAATGTGCTTAGGAGCACTTTGGAAACAAAAACAACAACAAACACAATTATGCTATGAATCAAAGACACAACAAACACTAAGACACATATATCAAACAATTTATACTACAAGAATAGTGCAAAGCCACCCCGGCTGCGGGTCACCAAGGAATCAAGGATGAACATGACTCAACGGTAATTACGGGGTGAATGTGAGTATCGCCGTCAAAGTGTAGTGGATGGTAAATTGTGACCAGGGGTTGTCGTACCCAAGGGATTGGAAGGCCCAAGATCCCTACTTGGTGAACAAATGCAAACAAGGTATACAATGCACTAGAAGTGGTGTGATTAGAGATGGATTATTTACTTAGATGTGAAGTATGTGCAACATGCAAGTGTAGTGTTCAAAGTGTGTCACTCTTGAGTGACTTGTAACCAGAATAGTGACTTGAAGTGACAAGGACAGTAGCTAAGTAACCAATCTAATCTAGATGAAATTGTGGTAACAAGAACACAAATGAATGTGTTGATAGCTTTGTGTGTTGTTGAGGTGACAAGCCAAACAAAAGTGTGATTGCTGTGTGATCAAATGGATGGAAACGATTGGGGTTTCGAGTTCACTCTACCCCAATCAAATGTATGACAAGTCTCAAGAACATGCAACAATGAATTCACTAAGGATCAAACCCCTATCCTAGCCATGTTATGGTTCTAGGATTGACTCTTCTAGGCCTATTTTGTGCCTTATTAGGTTCACAAATACTCCTAGTCCATTTATCCAAGCCTTTTTAGGGTCTCAAACAAACTTCCTAGGCATAGAGATTCAAGAATCAAGATTCAAACAAACTCAGTCCATTGACATAAACTCATCATGCTCATTGCAAACACTTAGGATAAAATGTAATCAACATAGAATCCAATCAAGTTAAGTTTAACACATGCTTGAGAATTAATTAGATTCATGAACAAGCATCAAACAAAACCGTATTTAACCAATGAACATATCTAGAAACGAATTCATCATGCATACTCAAGAGAAATCATCAAAACATCATCATGGGCTAGAGCACACAACCCTAGCCCCCAATCTAATGAACTACTCACAATTCATTGTCATATACATCATTAATCTCAAAGATGAAAACATAAACATAAAACTAAAGAAAGAAAGAGTTCAGAATTGCTCAAGGGTCGTAGCCAGCAGCTCCTTGGTGACTCCAAAGATATATGCAGGCCTCATCTTCGTTCTTCTCTCCTCCTCCAAGCTCTAGCAAGTCTAGGTTCCGATTC
The DNA here is from genome assembly GCA_030142095.1 of Rubus idaeus. Taxonomy (NCBI): domain Eukaryota; kingdom Viridiplantae; phylum Streptophyta; class Magnoliopsida; order Rosales; family Rosaceae; genus Rubus; species Rubus idaeus. Next base: position 8,074,385 of record CM057966.1, on the reverse strand, counting down.
CTTGCTCCTCTTGAAGGATGGCAACTTGTGGTGAAGGTAGATCGATGGAATGGTGGTGGAAAGTATATGGTTGTAGTGTATGGGGTGTGTGGAAGATATTTCGTGAAGGGATGGAAGTGAGATGGATGGTGGAAAGTGGTGAAAATGGAAGAACAAATTCGGCAGACACATTGGGCGTCCGGGCGGATGGTATAGGCGTCTGGGCGCTTGGTGCGTCTGTGTGTGATTTTGCAAGGTTTGGAGAGAGAAAATGGTGTGTATCTCCCTAGGGTTTTTCTGATCGTGGGTAACTGAATGAGAGCAAGGTCTGATTGGTCTCCTCAGCCTCCAAGGGTTCACTAGGGTTTCCTAGTGGAGAGAGTAAACAAAGGTGAGTGGAGAGAAAAGAAAAGGAAAAGAAAGGTGAAGTGGATGGATTTGTGGGTGAGTGGAGGGATTAGTGGATATGTCATCAGCCATGCACATGTGTGCAGCTGGTGTAGGAGAGTTTCTCCTACTGTGGTGGTGCTCCGGTGGTGGTCCGGCGGTGCTGCCGCTTCTTGTGGTGGTGGTTGGCCGGAAAAGTCGCCGGAAATGCAATTTCTTCATTTTCCTTCCTTTCTTCGATTCTTCAAGGCCTTCAATGGCAACGTCTTCCGAAGGTGAATTCATGCAATCTTCAATGTCTAGAAGCCACGGTTGACTCCTTGTCCTCTTCTCGGAAGTGTGCCCAAAAGTAGTCAAAATGCACCTTCTTGTGCCGAATTACCTCAAGTCACCTAAGTAACCTGAAATCATGAAAACACATATTAGTAATAACAAAATGCCTTCGGATAAGCTTAGCTCTCGTGATTAGGAATACAATTTGCGCTATAAATAAGTGCAAATCAGTCAATAACTAGTATACCTTTTTTTTTTTTAGAAAAATAACTAGTATACCCTTAACACTAAAATGACCATAATTTTTTCGTTATATTGTCAATTTAGGCATTGTTTGCGACTATATTCTCATGTGGTCGGGATCTATCTACTAATGTGAACAAAATTAACTTAATTAACTCATCATAATGAATTTTTCCTTAATTGAACTTAAATTTAAGTTAAAGGGGTAAAAATGTCTAAATATTGTCATATGGTTTTTATTAACAAAGACAATAACAATAAAATTATGACTAGGAGTAAGAATACACATAATTTATTTATGTATTTTTAAATTTTGTATATTTAGAAAAATATATTGGCAAATATTTCGGTGATTTCAGTAATAATTGATTTGGTTTATTTTCAGTAATTGGTCGGTAAATTTGATAATTCAGTTATTTCAGTTTCGGTACCATCTTTTTCGGTTTTCAGCGGTTTCGATTTTTTCGATTTTTGGCTTGTGAAAATCGGTTATAAAAAAAATCAATCGGTTCAAAAAGTTTGGTAAAAAGTGACAGCACTAGGTCTAGGATAGTGGTGTAAGGTTCATAAGATGAGATTTTTATTTGAAAATTAATATTTTTTTAGTAAAAAGGTTTTGGTGGGAAATTTGAATTTAGTTAAAAAGACTAAGTGGAATCCCAAAATGATAATTAAAAATTACATTGCCACCAGTATGCCATAAACAAATATGGTGACTAAGGCCCAAAGGAGGCAAAATGGTGACCAAGACTTTTCTTTTTATTTTAGTAACTTTTTGGAAATGGTGAGCATAACCCATTATTGAATAAAATAATTGAATTTGTGAAATAACCAATCAAATAGCAACTATTAGAGGAATGGTTGAACAAATAGCAACCAAATAAAAGACAATCATAGTTGCTATGCCATTGAAAAGGACATGCATGTTCACTATTTGGAGTATCAAATACCACTACATGATAATGGTGAGAATAGATTAGTGATTATAGGCCATTTTTGTTGTAGTGATTTGAACATATATATACATATATAATTGTTTGAATGCAGAAAGTGGTATTTACCATTCATGGCCAATAAGAGCATCTCCAACAGAATAGCTAAAATAAGATTTTAGTAATATTATAGCTTATTTACATCAAAAATCAGCTCCAACAGAATAGCTAAACTAAAGTTAAATTTAACTTTTTGTTAAACTAGTAGCTAAATATAGCTAGAAAATCTACATAGCTAAACCAATAACTATATTTCTCTCTCCTCTTTTCTCTTCTCTTTCTCCACATGTCAATGTATTATTTGATGAAATTTTTGTTATGACTAATAAATAGCTAGTATTGTTGGAATGAAATTGTTAAATGGATAGCTAGTTGCTATGCCATTGAAAAGGACATGCATGTTCACTATTTGGAGTATCAAATACCACTACATGATAATGGTGAGAATAGATTAGTGATTATAGGCCATTTTTGTTGTAGTGATTTGAACATATATATACATATATAATTGTTTGAATGCAGAAAGTGGTATTTACCATTCCTGGCCAATAAACATCCACATCAAAAGAGTGAGCGATCATGAAATGAAAGAGGTCTAACATAATAACAAATTGTTTCATTAATTAGTGTGTTTAGTTATTTGAATATATATATATATATACATAATTGTTTGAATGCAGAAAGTGGTATTTACCATTCCTGGCAATAACATCCACATCAAAAGAGTGAGCGATCATGAAATGAAAGAGGTCTAACATTGTAAAGGAGAAATTGTCATAATATCTCTGACAATTGCTTCTAAGAGTATTGCATATATAATTAGGTATAGTTAGATATACAACGTAACGACATAAAATTGTTCACATGACATGTTGTATTTCCAAAATTAAAACGGAGTTTTGCTTAAATCTTGTGACTTGCATATTATAAAAGAACATGTAATTAAATCCAACAAGATTTTTGTATCTCACTTGTATCGAAGAGTGAGGCGTAATAAATAAGAGAGATGGATGAGATTATATATATGATATAGCACAAAATACTCTATGAGGGTGAGGAAGAGGCTTTCATCCTTGTGAATTATGGACCATCTATTGTCAATGTCCTAATCATAGATGTTAGACATAGTCTAGGATTACAAGGTATGCACGTGTGAATTGATGTTGACGAATCACAAGTCCTATAAAATAAAGAGAGTATTCAAAATCAACAAGCTAAGATAGCGAAAAAAAGTTGAAACAGAGGAAAAAGATAAATCATTGTCTGTGTTAGTGTGTTGTGCATTGTAGGCTAATATGACAAACATTATGAAAAAAACTCATAAGCTCCAATCCAGATTGAAACGCTACATCCGTGGGTTTGGGTTTCTCAGATTTCTTTAGTAATCTTAATTTTTTAAGAAAACCATAGTATTCATACCATAAAATAAATGAGATAAAGCTAAGCATTTTTCATATTAGACTTACACCTACTGTGTCGAGATGTATGAGATTATTACAATAGAATCGTGACTTCTCAGCGTAAGTGTCAAAGTAATTTGACTTTCCTTCTTTCATGAAGATAATATTCAGGGATATTCCATCATTTCCCCCATGCTCCACCGGTTGTTTGATATTAACTGTTATTCCTATTGTCATTTGCCCACATACTTCTTGTTGAAACTAATCCAACATTAACCTACGAGAAGTAAGATGGTCCTTCAGAAATCCTCCATATTTTAATCTGGATAAACCGATAACCAGAAATGCAAATCTTTCTGAATCTGTGTGTAAAAAGACATCGTGGTAAATTTGGATCATACTTTCCCTGTTAACCAACATAAAATATAGGACTATATAGTTTAATACCAAAATTAAATAGAAAAATATTATGTTTTAATGTTTACCTACCATATAGTTTAATACAAACTATGCCAAATTTATAATATACATTAGGATTAAAACAAGAACATCATATCCAAAATATTTAAGTTTGCAAAACAATCTCTCAACATTATGTGCTTCATATTTTTTTTTCCAATTAGGGTTAGACTAAAGACTCTGAAGTAAAATATATTAATAATATCAATTACCTATCACAAAGATAAAAGTGATACCTTTTTGAACAATCAACTTAATTTATGCTGCCAACAGGTGCAAAAATATTGCACTGATTAGCTTCACAACCATAAGACAAACACATAAGCTTGATACAGTAATACAATTAAGATATTTCTCTACCAATGAAACTTATTCCACCAGATTTATTCATTCATTTGCTTTATCCAGAATATTAAACAAACTTTCAAAAGTTATAGAAAGTTTAATAGATCCAACAATATCTTGCAAAATTTGTATAATAATCATTCAACAAAAAAGAAGTCAACCGTCAAATAATCAAAATCGAGCAAAAGACGCGAGTTTACTCTATTAGCTTGGCTAAACTAATGATTTATAAGTATGGAGGTATAGTTGACTAAATCTGTATATTCCCGAACAAAATCTTGCAACTTATTCTTGAAAGGAGGAAAAGACTGAAATAATTTTTTCTATTGTTCAATAGTAAGCTAGATAAAGTATAAAAAAACGATGGAATTAAAACGAGTATGCAAAGATGCAAAAGAAAAAAGGAATGAATAAAAAACAATAACCTTCAGAATTTGTATCTTATTCCAATGTTCTAGTAGTTTTGCATGTTGATGAAAGCGTTTTTCATTATTGTTAGCAACTTTTTTATGATTTGCTTCCACTTTAACATGTCTAGTGCGATTGATGTCTGAAAGAAAAATTATAGGACATGACTGGCATTTTTTTTCTCAACTTTATCACTCTCTTGTAAGAAGGTCATTTAGGGACTCCTCAACGTAAGTGTCAAAGTAATTTGGTTTTCCATTTTTCATGTAGATAATATTCAGGGGTATTTCATCATTTTTCATCCGCTCCACTGTTTGTTTGATTTTAACTGCTCTTCTCATTGCCATCTGCCCCACATACTTGTTGTAGAAACTAGAAACTAATCCAACATTAATTAACGAGAATCAATATGGTCCTTCATAAATTCTCCATATTTTAATCTTGATAAACCGATTACTAGAAATACAAATATTTCTGAATCCGTGTGTAAAAATATATGGTGGTAAATTTGGTTCATACTTTTCCTGTTAACCAACGGAAAATATAGGGACTCATGTAGTTTAATACAAAAATGAAGTAGAAAAATACTATGTTTTAATGCTTACCTATTATATAGTTTAATACAAAATATACCAAATTTATAATATATATTAGGATTAAAACAAGAACATCATACCCAAAACATTTAAGTTTGCAAAACAATCTCTCAACATTATGTGCTTCATAGCTTTTTTTTTTCAATTAGGGCTAGATTAAAGATTGTGAAGCAAAATATCTTAATAATATCAATTACTTATCAAGAAAATAAAAGTGATATCTTTTTGCACAATTAACTTGATGTATGCTGCCAACAAGTGCACAAATATTGTTGTGATTAGCTTCACAACCATAAGGGAAACACTTAGGCTTGGTACAATAATACAATTAAAATATTACTCTACCAATGAAAATTATTCCACTATACTTGTTCATTCATTTGCTTTATCTAGAATATTAAACAAACTTTCAAAAGTTATGAAAATTTTAGTAGACTTGCAAAACTTGTACAATATTTATTCCGAAAAAGAAGAAGAAAGAAGCAAATGTATCATCAAAACAATAATATGTATTTATCAAGAAGTTAGAAACAACCGCCAAATAATCAAAATAGAGCAAAAGACGCAAGTTTACTTTATTAATTAGTTTGGCTAAACTAATGATTTATGAGTATGGAGGTATAGTTGACTAAATCTGTATATTCCCGAATAAAGTCTTGCAACTCATTCTGGAATGAGGAAAAGACTAAAGAATTTTTTCTACTATTCAATAGTGAGCTAGATAAAAAAACGATGGAATTAAAACGAGTGTGCAAAGATACAAAAGAAATAAGAATGAATAAAAAACAATAACTTTCATGAAAGCGTTTTTCATTATTGTTAACAACTTTTTATGACTTGCTTCTACTTTAGTATGTCTAGTGCGATTATGTGTGAAAGAAAAATTGTAGGACATGATTGACATTTTTTTCTCAACTTTATCACTCTGTCGTAAGAAGATGATTATGGTTCCATAACCGGATCAAGAGAAGATTCTGATTACAATAGAAAATATATGACAATGATATGTATAATTTGACTAATAAACAACATAAAATATAAACATTCACATATAATGGTCTGACACAAAAGAAAATCATTATATACACAACCACATTTATTAGGTAGTGAAGAGCATTTGGGCAGCCTATATCTAGTAACTTATAATAAAAAATTTCAGAGACGTACATATATCTTAACCATTTGTACGTAGCACACAGATGGGCTAGCTAAAGGCAACCCAGGACCTGTAACTTGTGGTGGTATTTTCCAAGATGGTTTTAGGTATTTTATTGGCGATTTTTGTATGAGTTTATATCATCAAAATGCTTACTTTTCAAAATTAATGACGATTATTATTGGGGTAGAATTTGATTTCCATCTTGGTTGGCATCATATTTGGCTTGAAAGTGATTCTACGTACCTATGCTTTGGCGTGCTCTTCTTCTTCTTCCTCCTCCTCCTCCTCTTTACATGGATGCTAATTTATGATTTTTATATGCTAAACTCTTCGAAAGCCCACAATTCGTCAGATTAACAAACAACTATACAAATTCATATTTTATAATCACCGAATAACATATGGCAAGAAATCAAGATAATGTTATGGATATTTGATTGAATAATCAACTAATCAAATTCATATTACATAATCACCGAATACATTTAGTTATCTTTGGTCACTCTTTGACAAAAAAAAAAATCTTTGTTCACTGAAAAATAAAACAAAACTTTAATTCAAACTACTTTTGTTATTTTAACAATAACTAGCTGAAATTAAATAGAATTCCAGAACTCGGAAGGTAACTACAGTATCTAATGAAAAGGAAAAAAAACACAACTAGAAATTTGTCACTAGAAAGTGAAAGGTGTTTGTTGGAGTGGTTGGACTTTAGTTGGTTTATGTACGTGGCTCAATTAAATTCAGTCACAGTTGCTAAATACTCCTTAAGACCACATGCACAAAATCAGAGTGTATAAGAAACACTTGAGTTTGTAAAGAAAAAGAAAAATTTGTTACCTGACAATTCAGCTCAAAATTTCTATTTTTAAGACCGTCAAAATTTTGGTCCTTGCCAATCACCATGCCATAACTATGAACAATTTGACACTAACTTGACAGACTTTCAGTCATATAAGGGTTTCATTTGTGGAGATAGCCTACATGCTTTACCTACATAGTCGGGTTAATTGGGTCGGGTTCAAGTTGAATATTTGACCCCAATACAAGGTTGATTTCACCCGAAGTTATCCAAGCTATTGATTATTACTTTAAGTTACATGCTATACCATTGTAATGAGTTATAATGCCAGAGGAAGAGAGATAATCTGCTAGCAAACTAGAGGAAACTGTCAAGATTGGACTGCATATTTTTATTTGGAACTTGTTACTTCATGCATTAAAGGGTAAATTTCGTAGTGTATTCAGTAACAGAAAGATTCCAAGTTACATTAAAGATACAACAAAACCAGAAAACCGTTTTACTAAACCAAAACACGGCATAGACTTCTAACCTCAGCATTCCAACTAAGATATATACAATCCTATAATACTCATAAGAAATCGGCTTCAATGATGAAAGTGGTACTATATGGCCTATCTAACATAACATGCTGCCTCTGTAGTGGTATATATATGAGCATCATGTTTATATAAGAGATGCTGTGCTATTTTTCCATCCAAAGGACCTACGCTTTGCCTTCGGGGGCGTGAAACTGTAAGAGACAAAAAACAAATATACTAGAAAGACACGAATGAGGCAAACCGGAATACTACTTGATTGATTGATACAACTTGATTATTATCAAATATATATATATATATAGTGAGGCTCCATTACGTCTGTGTAGACGTTGAGAAGCACATAACCAACTTTGTCCACTATCACATCTTTACACAGCACCATGCTAGTGCATTATTATTATACATATATATATATATATATATCCACTTATAGAAGTGTTGATTATTTTATGAACACTAACAGAAACTAAGCCCAAACATTCCCTTGAAAGCCTGCCCTTGCTCTCTATGAACCTGACCAGCTTTGCAACAATGGCAGCACTCTCCGTTACGTGGTTCATATCCTTTGTGTCACTCCATAGGCGGTTGGCTAGCTGCAGCCTCCTGCACTTTGAGTCCAGTGCAAAACCCCACTTCTCGAAGAGACGCTTCCTCTCTTGTTCTGAAAACCTTCTCTGCATCAGCTTGCTTAACATCTGTCTCTCACGACCAATAGCTCTCTTGTTGTAGCAAAATAAATTTGTCAATTTATATAAAGGTACATGTATTAATTGCTGCATTAAATATATGTTCATGGAAAGACAAGTTCAAATTTTACATGGACTCTAACATAAGTCTAAAGGATTGTGTGACAATCTCTTTACTCTTGGCATATTGGCTGGTATATTGAAATTAATCTTGCTATCAGGTAATGTGTACCAATCGTGATTTAGTCAAATGAGTGAAATGACAATTATTGAACAGTTTTAATTTAACTGAGTAGCCAAGTGAAATGACAGTTATTAAATAGAATTTACTTAAATGAGTAGCAACAGACTGAAAGTGAATGTGTTAGGAGGGAGAGAGAACCTTGAAGCCAAAGTCAGAGTCTGACCATCTTCCACAGCTTGACCTCCACGGGAATAAGTTTCCTTGAGGAAAGAAAGTCTCCTGCGCTCTACCTCCATGTAAATGGAATCCGTAGGATCACCTTTGAATAGCAAGAAAAAGTATGTTCTGTGGACCACTGATATGTAGCAAGTCTCCCAAAGCTCAAATATGGCCTTTTGCTGTCTCTCAAATTCCAGAGGCCAATCAGGAGTTTCCGATACTTCAAGCATTGGATCTATTCCTACGTCTTTTACACTCTTTTCAAACTTTCCAGCAGCTATGCCTGTATCATGGTCCTACCACACACATAGCAATGCAATGAAGCAAAAAGAGTCATAATTAAGAAGCTGAAACTCATATATGCATAACAACATTCAATAAGTGCACTTGTATTACATGACTTGTGTAAACGAAGTCAACTTGCATTACATGAGTTATGAGAACATGAAACTTAAATTGGTTAAGAATTTGCATAGTCCACAAGCAAACAAGCCACATGAGCTTGTCGACATCTATAAACATAACATTCTCCCCAAGTTTGGTCAATATGCAAGTTATGAACTTTAAGCATGAATATTAAGAATTGAGATTATGCATAACGTTTAACACTCTCATGACTCACCACCATCTAGGACATTGATAACTATAACATTGAAAAACGAAATGGTCACTGTTGACGGACATGCACATATGACATTTTTTTTTTCAGAAGTCAGGCACATTCTTACCTGACTGTTGACAATTTGCTTGTCAAACTCAAACTTTCTGGCCATTTTCTTTAGTCCTGTGACAAAAGTATGGACGCTGGTAATATCCTCGTCTGCAGTACTCTGTGCCCCTAGCTCATCCACAGAACTCCCGGTGGAAAACTGAGAATCATTTCTTGACAACCTTATGCTGGAATCATAACTTAACAGAGAAAACTTCCTCCCAAAACTTTCAGGCCTCCCAGGAAAGCTTTTCTCAAACCCATTAGTTGGGGTTCTCTCTCCTATATCAGGAGAATATGAGCCGGTCATGAGACTTTCTCTACAACTCCAACTCCTGGTTAACTTAAAGCTTCTGGAACTCGACATTTCTGCTGAAACGGCATTCGGAAGTTGTTCATCGATTGTTGTTCGTACATCTTGTAGTCTCCGCTCCAATGTGCCATATGCGATATTCTCATTAGAACAGGCAATTAGACCTAAGAGGCACAAAAATAATCTTGACATTGATAGATTTCTCATCAGAACAATCAATTTGGTATATTATGAATTGGAATGGATGACTTCCACTGCTTGACAAGAATGTTTCGGTGGTGTATATAATTTTACCAACATGACATGAAAAATTTGTCAGAGAAACCATGTGCGAATGCCCAGTATAATCATGTGTATGTTTGTGAAACTTGGGAGCAAAATCCCACACATTTTAAAAATAGTCTTCCTGCCACAATAAATTTTTTAACACTAGTCTCGTGTATTTGCACCAGAAGAAATGTCTTCCCATTCAATTACAGGTACTATTCCCTAACTGTAAACAGAACTCGGAATCCATATATGCAAGGAGACATTGCTTTGCTAATCCATATATCTGGCATCATATCCATAGTTAGCGCATTCTGAATCTTTACCTTTTCAATTTGAAGATCTTTCTTTTTGAGTAATGCTACATAATCACAAGCTGAGGAAGGAGGGCCGGGTGTTCTCAGCTCACTCTCCAATCTAGATAGCTCTTGCTGCAAATGCTTAACCAAGGCCTTGTCCGACATGACTACATTGACCTGCGCTTTTGTAGTCACTTCTTTTGCACAACAAGCAAACAAAAGAGTGTTTCTAGTTTGCTCAACATGGGTTCGTGCAGGGCTCAAAGTGCAAATGATGGCAGTTCTAGCATTACCACCCAAGCAAGGTTGCAGTATTCGTGTCAGCTTAGAATCTGTATAGTTGATGTGTCCATGTCTTCCTTTGCTGCAATGAAGTTACAGATAATATCACTAAGATTAAAGAACCGAAGAAAGTGAACATAAATTTTTTAAGGGCAAACTCTTGTTTTATATCAAAGAAGTAAGACCGTTTTATTCATGTAAGCAAACAGAACAACATTATTTAATTTCTCTTCTTACCAACTTACACCAGGAATACTCAAACTATTTCACAAAAGATAACCAAACTTAGATTAGACATTGATTGAGGCACGCTATCAGGTCATTGATCTTACCTACCCAGTAATTCAATACTAGTTAATTTTCAAAAGTAATAAATACTTGAAAATCTAATCTTTCACGCCTCCCTTTGTTTGAAATTGACTTGAAAACAAATACAGAAAAATAAAATAAAATACTTTCAGTGGGTTTGCACCCTATAAATCCCAATGTAGTCATTATTATTGCTAGATCTCCATAACACTGCACATTCTAAAGTCTAACACATGAAAGTGATGAAACTATGAAAGTTCAAGAATGATACTCTTTTCAGTTTGTTTTTGTTATAACAATCATGCTGCCTTCATTAATTATCAATGGCATACATCTGAAACAAGTTAAAGGTAACTTTTTCTGCAAGTGGCATACAGTGTACACTTAATCCATGAGAAAGGTCCAGGGTGCTACATACAGCACAAATATATTCATCAATAAAACAAATCTGAAGAATTGAGATATACTCAAACGTTAAATAAGTAATAATAACTTACTAGAGTCAATTCAAGTTGGAAAAGTGAAAGACCTACGCAAACGTTAAAAAAAAGACACAGAAGAGGAGGACTAGACAACCTTAGCTTGCGTATAACAGTCCCAAGAGTTAGTAGACTGCGATTTATGTGGCAGCCTTCCTGCCAAGTCCACAAAATTCTGCAACAAAAATAATTTTAACAATGAAATCCTTACTTACAATAACAGAACGTTTATCTATTGAGCACAGATATACATAATTTACTAGTATATACCACGCTAGCTGCAAGGGAGGTTGAATTTCCTTTGCCTAAGAACTCACGAGCAGAACTTTCGATTGCCTACAAGGTGTTATTAAAGTAAGATTAGACAGAAAAGTTATACAAATGGATGTCCGCATTAAAAGGGGGGGATGGGACGCACCAATCGAATAATTTGATGTGATCTAGAGCTTTTCTCGTTCAATAAGGTCTCCCCTATCTGTCTTTGAGCTGCCAGAATATGCCAAAAATCATTTTAAGATACAACACTTTATAGTAAAAGCAGCAGTTTCTAAAATGCTTTACCTTCACAAAATGAAAGAAGCTACTTCAAATGACTCCAATCCCTCAAAGTTTCCTCGGTGATTTTCTCTATAATAGTCCCCCGCTGAGAAGACAGGAAAGTGTTAAAGAAAAGTTAATATGCACAAATGAAACTATTATTTTCCACGAAAATAAAAAGGTAGCCACCTCAGGATCATCTAGTAGCCTAAGTGGAGTATTATCTTGTGCTTAGAAGGTCTCGAACAGCTTCATTGTATATCTCAATGGCTGAAAACTTAACAACAAAAGCTTGTTCCTCATGCTGAATAAAATAGCATGTAAGTATAAAAATGTTGGCAATCCCTTATTTAACAAAACACAGCCTTGTTTAGGAAGTCAAGCTCACTCAAGTGAAGTCTGAAGGCCTAAGTCGAAGAGAAGACCCAACATGATCTCATGGTACTCTCATGCATATGCATCTCATTGTTTTTCACAGAGGATGGCAGAACTGCCTTCTGTCCTGTTTTCCAGAATAGCTGCCTTGTGACAAAATGATCTTGAAGGTTTAATTCTTCTAGATATTTTGGTTTTCTAAATAGCTAGCTATGCTTCTGATGTTGATGTCCATGTTACGTTTACTTTCAATCCTCTTTGATAAGTTTGAGAAAATTTCTTTTTGATAAGTTTGAGAAATTTTTCTTTTGAAGAAACTTTTTTGAAAAGCCTTAAATTGTGGAAAATTGTCTCTTGTTGACTTAAGTGTCCACCTTGTTGTTTTAGTTTTTCAAAAAACGTTTCTGACCATTAGGGCTTTCGTGGCTGCTCCCTTATGAGCTTTTCTTTAGCCTATATATATGTAGCAAGGTGCTCCTTGTCTACTTGGTTGTTTTGTGTGAAAATTGTCATAGCACATTTTCTTGAGCTTCATTTGGTTTTCTCTTATGTTCAGCTTATGCTCTAAGTCTTCCTTGTTGACTGTAAATCTTAGAGCTTGAACAAAAACTCTTTTCATTAATCTCATATTGCATTTGCATACCATGAGGTCGTGATTGGTAGTGCAACAACCCGAGAAGTCTTCACGAAGAATTAGCTAGATGGTAGCTAGGTTCTGAGGTTGGAGCTTCTGAAAACTTTCATGTGTAAACACTTAGAGACAAGTGAGGTAGAACAGGTCGTAGACTAGGAAGAGTCTAGGAAGGATAGAAGCGCGGCTAACTATCCCAGGTTGCTACAAACTTGTAAGAAGTGTTGAATTACATAGTGGAAAGTTTGCCCTTCAAGAGTTAGGGGCACGCAGTTTTCTCCCTGGATGCAGGGTTTCTGCGAGAACAAAAACATCTTTGTGTTGTTTATATTTACTGCAACTTTACTTTATATAATCATTCAATTGTGATTTAGGATAGACACAACCATTGCTATCCCTGAGAACAATTTAATACGAAAAAGTTGTCATTGTCCTATTCACCCCCCCTCTAGGACCTTCAAGTGGTATCAGAGCAGCCACCAGCCTTGCTGGTGAGATCCTTATAGAGGGGAAAATGGACCAAAGAGTCTCATCCTCCGTGAACTATCCTCCCTACTTTGATGGGAGAGATTATTCACAATGGAAGGTAATGATGACTGCCTTTCTTATTTCCCAAGATGATGGAAAACAGTGGGTTATGGTTGAGGATGGATGGAAGCATCCAATGATGCCGCTGGCTGAGGGTTCTGAAATCCTTATACAAAAACCCAAAAACATGTGGAATGAGATTGAAAAGGCTGATTCAAGGATGAACATCAAAACCTTGAATAGTCTTTTTACTGCTGTCTCAGAGAAAGAACGTCGTAGAATTATAAACTGTCCCACGGCTAAACAAGCATGGGAAGCTTTGGCTACGACTCATGAGGGAAATACCAAGGTAAAAGAGCAAAGGCTCCAAACCCTATTGCATGAGTTTGAAGAATTAAAAATGAGTGAGGATGAGACAGTAGATGAGTTTCATGGGCGCATGCTTAGCATCACCAATCAATGCCAAGGGTTAAATGGGGAAATTGATTCTCAAAGAATGGTTAAGAAGTTCCTTCGAAGTCTTCCTCCCAGTTTTGAGTCAAAACAGATTGCTATAGAGGAAGCTAGGGATTTGAACACCTATACCCTAGATGAGCTGGTAGGAAACCTAAAAAACTTTGAGTCGGCTAGGAGGAAACCTAAGAAAGAAAAATCCATTGCCCTAAGTTCTGTGAAGGAGGTAGAATCAGAGTCTAGCGCCTGTAGTGTTGAGGAATTTGCCTACCTAACCAAACAGTTTGAGAAGTTCCTGAAGAAAAGAAAACATTTTGTCTCATCTCAAAACTTCTCAAAAGGTTCGTCATCTACTCCTAGGTATCCTAGGAACAGGGATCCCTCATCTACTGGGAATCCCGGACTTACTCCCAAACCCAAGTCTTTTCAGAAGGATGATAAGTGTTTTGAGTGTGGTGGAGTAGGGCATAGGGCCGTTGAGTGTGCAACCAGGAAAAATAGGGAACAGAAGTCCTTTAAGGCAACCTGGAGTGACAGTGATTCCGAGCAATCTTCGGATCATGATGAAGAACGAGAAACCGTGGCTTTTGTAGCCTCTCTGTCCGTAGGAGATTCTCTTGATGATGATGATACTGATGACAGTATTCATGAAAAATATACCCAGCTTTACACTGCCTCTAAGTCCATGCTTAGTCGAGTTGAGTCCTTAACCGATGAGCTATCCAAAAGTGAGGAGACCATCAGAGGGATGCACGAAAAGTTGCAATCCCAGAAAGCCAAGTGGAGGGCTGAAAAAGAAAGTCTTGAGACCAATGTCAAAACTCTTCAAGAGAGTCTAGACACTCAAAAAGGACTTGTGGGCTCACTGACCTCTGAAAAACTAGGCCTTGAGAAAGAGCTTTTAGAATCCAAGAAACAATTTGAAAAATTCTCAATTGGGTCGGATAAGTTGAGTAAGTTGGTTGGGATGGGAAAACCAGATAAGGACAAGAAGGGGATTGGTTTTGTAATAGGTCAGAGTTCCAAGCCTAGTGGTCAAACTGTGTTCGTTAAAAGTAAAGAACCTATTCAACCCGAGTCTTCCAAACAAATCAAACCAAACAAGCGGTTTGTTCCCACATGCCATCATTGTGGTATTGTTGGCCATATCCGACCTCGTTGTTGGAAATTGACCAGAAGTCAGTCTAGCTCTAGGAAGCCCCATGATAGTGAGTTGTTGAACACTTTTCAAGCCTCTTTAGAGAGATCCCTAAAGGAGTTTTCCAGGATAGCACAAAGTCTGTCTGTCCCCAGATCTAGTGAGTCAATGAGGAGACCAAGTTGGGTTAAGAAAAAGAGTCACAAGCCATATCAGTCTAAGATTTCTCACATAGACACCAAACCATTTGACATCTGTGGTCGTGACTCTGATGAGGATGAACCAGTATGCTTCCTGTCTAGGGTCAGTTTTCAACCCAAATACGAGGATAGAACCATAGCCTTGTGTAATGTGGCTCTTACAGCCTTGTCGGCTAGGCGGTCGGATTCTTGGTATGTTGACAGTGGTTGTTCTATGCACATGACTGGTGACTCAAAATGGTTTGCTTCTATGGATGAGAATTACCCAACTGGGCATGTTACCTTTGGGGATGGAGCACGAGCTCATATCATTGGTAAAGGGACAGTCAGCACCCCTGGTATCCCATTGCTGAAAAATGTTCTCTTGGTAAAAGGGCTGAAAGTTAGCCTTTTGAGTGTGAGCCAAATTGTTGATGAGCATGACTCTGTCACTTTTGATAAGGTCAAGTGTCTGATTCTGGATGGTAAGGGCAGAAGTATCATGAGAGGTGAAAGAACAAGTGACCAATGTTATTGTGTCCTTGCACATGCTTCATTCAAACCTCAACTGTGCTTTCGCTCAATGATGTCTGAAGATGCACTGGACTTGTGGCACAGACGTATGTGTCATCTGAATCACCAAGATATTGTCAAGCTTTCCTCAAAGGAGGGAGTCCGTGGTCTTCCAAAGCTTTCCGGAAAAGCTTCAGGTATGTGTGGAGAGTGCAAGATTGGTAAACTTACTCGATCCCCACATTCTTCCCTAAATGCTCAACCTACCTCTAACATTCTTGAATTGTTGCATATGGATTTAGTAGGACCGGTTGAAACCGCTAGTGTTGGTGGAAAGAAGTATGCTCTTGTGATTGTTGATGATTTCTCACGTTTTACATGGGTGAAATTTTTAGCATCAAAATCTGAAACATTTGAAGAGTATTTCACTTTTGCAAAAAGGGTGTCAATTGAGAAAAAGCATGAGGAAAAACACATTGTTAGAATTAGAACTGATCACGGCACTGAATTTGATAATGCACACTTTGATAATTACTGTGATGAATTTGGAGTGCACCATGAATTTTCTACTCCTATCACACCTCAACAAAATGGGGTTGTTGAAAGGAAAAATCGTGTTCTAATTGAGATGAGTAGAGTGATGCTTAATGCCTCTGGTCTCCCACATTCTTTCTGGGCCGAGGCTACTAACACTGCTTGCTATACTTTGAATCGTGTTATTTTCAGGCCTGGATCACATAAGACTCCTTATGAGATATGGAAAGGAGTAAAGCCAAACGTGACTCATCTGAAAGTGTTTGGAAGTCCTTGCTTCATCTATAAGGACCGAGAATACTTGACCAAGTTGGATGCAAGATGTGACAAAGGAGTTTTTCTTGGTTATGCCTTGAATAGTCGGGCCTACAGGGTTTATAACAAAGTTTCTTGCAAATTCATGGAAACTATAAATGTGGCCATCAATGATGGTCTTGTGTGTTCTCACGAATCTGGTTGTATGCCTGAACAGGAACCAACTCCAAGTGCTTCCACAGAAGGGACATAAACTGCTCTTGTCATCCCAGAAGAGGAATCCTCAAATGAGGATGAGGAACTCACAGAAGGAATGAGAGATGAGACCCTTACCATCCCGACACCACATAGGGCTGGAAAACGTCAAGTGCAGAAAGATCACTCTCTCTCTGACATCATTGGTGAGGTAAATGAGCCAAGAAAAACCAGAAGCAAGGTAAATCAATTGGTGAGTAATTTTACTGTGTTTAAAAGTTTCTTGGTCATACATCGTCATGCAATAAATGAAATCACTCATTTTGGTTTTGTGTCCCTCATTGAGCCTAAGAATGTTAAGGATGCTTTGAGTGATGTTGAGTGGATTAATGCCATGCAAGAAGAGTTGAACCAATTTGAGAGGAGTAAAGTTTGGCACCTTGTACCAAGACCAAAAGATAAAAATGTGATTGGCACCAAATGGGTGTTCAAAAACAAATCTGATGAGAAGGGTGTAGTGACCGAAACAAAGCTAGGTTGGTTGTTCAAGGCTACTCACAAGTTGAGGGGTTAGACTTTGATGAAACCTTTGCCCCGGTTGCAAGGTTAGAATCTGTTAGACTTCTTTTAGCCATTGCCTGCCATTTGAAGTTTACCCTGTACCAAATGGATGTTAAGAGTGCCTTCTTGAATGGTATTCTTAAGGAGGAAGTGTATGTTGAACAACCTCCAGGATTCCAAAGCCTTAGCCATCCTGAGCATGTTTACAAGCTAGACAAGGCCCTCTATGGCCTTAAACAGGCACCTCGGGCTTGGTATGAGAGATTATCCACTCACTTGATTGAAAATGGGTACATGAGAGGTTCTATTGATAAGACCATGTTTGTCAAAACCACATCTAAGGACATCATCATTGCACAAATCTATGTTGATGACATTGTGTTTGGTTCTACATCGGAATCTTTGGTGAAAGAATTCTCCACTCTCATGACTGAGGAATTTGAAATGAGTCATTGTGGTAAGTTGAACTATTTCTTAGGTCTGCAAGTTGTGCAAAAGAGTGATGGGTTGTTTATCTCACAATCCAAATATGCCAAAGACCTTGTGAAGAAATTCGGGATGGAAACGTCATCTGCTATCCAGAATCCTATGGGCACGAGCTGTAAAATCAGTGCTGATCTGGAAGGTGTAGATGCTGATCAAACTCATTACAGGAGTATGATTGGTAGTCTCTTGTACCTCACTGCTAGCAGACCAGACATTTCATTTAGTGTTGGTGTATGCGCTCGCTATCAAGCCAATCCCAAATAGTCACATGTGAAAGCGGTAAAACGCATCATTAGATATGTTTCTGGAACAACTGAGTTTGGGATTAGATACACTTTTGATACTAATGTGGAGATTGCAGGTTACTCTGACTCTGATTGGGCAGGTGATGCAAATGACCGGAAAAGCACTTCCGGAGGAGCTTTCTTTGTTGGGAACAACCTGGTCTCGTGGCACAGCAAAAAGCAGAACTGTGTCTCCTTGTCCACAGCTCAAGCAGAATACATTGCAGCAGGAAGTTGTTGCACCCAATTGTTGTGGATGAAACACATGCTTGCTGACTACGGATTCAAGCAAGGTTTGCTATCCCTTTTCTGTGATAACACATCTGCCATCAATATATCTAAGAATCCTGTGCTGCATTCTAGGACTAAGCATATCGAGATTAGATATCATTTTATCAGAAATTTGGTTGAGGAACAGCTGCTTGAACTCATTTTTGTTCCCACTGAACAACAGTTAGCGGACTTGTTTACCAAGCCACTTGACAACCTTCGTTTTACCAGCCTTAGAAAGGCTATTGGTGTGTGTGACATGGATTAAAAGTCTCCCCATAAGGATATGTCTGTATATAGTTCATAAGCATGTTTAAAGATTTTTTTGAAAATGAAAAAAAAAATTTTACTTGTGCTCTCGGGAGTTATGTGTTACATCCAGGATACAAGGGTAGGTTGATATCCTTGTACAGTCTTTGAACTTGACCTAAGTAAGTGTCCTTACATCTTTGGTCAGTTATACTCTGGGGTCTATATGTTTGTGTGCATCTGAATATCTTATGACATTTAATATGTGGTCTGAATCTCCTTACAAGTCAGAAGTCATATAAATGTTCCACTTGAGAAGCTTTGTGGGTAGCTTAAAGCTTTGTGACTTATTTGAGATGAGGTTTGGAGATTGTTTTTGGCCAGACTATTCTTAAAGTATACATTCCTTGGTCGTAACAACGATATAAGGGTGGGAAGAAACGAGAATGGTTTGGTCACCCCGGTGGTTGATGAAATAAATTTGCAATAGGCCAAACTATTTTCAAAGTACACATTCCTTGGTCGTCACAACGATATAAGGGTGGGCAGAAACGAGAATGGTTTGGTCTCCCCGGTGGTTGATTAAGTAAGTTCACTTGAAAGATTAATCTGAATAATGTTGTTTTTCTCTTCTGAATCTAAATTGTTTGCCCTCTGGAGCATCCTTGTTATGCTTAATGCCCTAAAGTCAACTGACTTGGGAGTCATTGGTGAACCTTTTGTTACATAGATCAGTAAGGATTCCTGGAATGTTATCTATCCTTCGATGGGGTCGAGGTTGTTATTGATGACCTCCTTAAAATATGATCCTATGAGGACGATTTTTTCAGAAGAGCTTAAAATAAGGAAAAACATTGACTCTGGGATTTGGCTCCCAAACTGAACTGATGTTATAAGGATGAAATGCTCGAAGTTATAAGGATGAAATGCTCGAAGTTATAAGGATGAAATGCTCGAAGCTATAAGGATGGAAATAACATGTGCTCTCCTGAAATCTCAGACTTCATCTTAATGGGTTACATTGCAAAGTCTCCTGAGTTGAATCACTTCACACACTCACAATCATCTGACTTTGTCTTTGGGGTATGGATCATTATTGCTCCAACTCAGTCACACCTACATGTCTACTCTCAAGAGTGTTCTGAACTTTGAGTTTAAAGGTGTCTTACTTTGTGAGTCTATGCTTTGACTATCTCAAAACTCAGGGATCAGAAAAGATTATTGTATCCCAGGTTGTTTGTCTTTTCAAATTTCCCCTTATATTCGTCTGTTTGTTCTTGTTTCCTTACAAAAAGTTTTTTTTTCCTATGCACGTTCTTAGGGGGAGAATTTGAAAGTCTGTGACACATACTTTAATTTGAGTTTCTTACCGAATTAAGGTTGCCAAATGGTTTGCAAAAAGGTTGCTATTGGATCCGTTTTGTTTCATTGTTCTCTGTTTTCCCTTTGTCATTCCGTGACAAAAAGGGGGAGAAATTGTTGCAGGGCATTATGGATGTTTTTCATGGATATTTCAGTTTCTACTTATGTGTTGTGATATATAATGCCCCTGCTATCCTGATTCTTAACTCATATGAATTCCTGTTATACTTCACTTGTTCTGGTGAGATTGTTGTTACAGGTTGGTGCTTGAAGTCTGGAATACTATATTAGGATAGGTAAGGTGTGTTTTGTTCAGGAATGCCAAAGGGGGAGATTGTAAGTATAAAAATGTTGGCAATCCCTTATTTAACAAAACACAGCCTTGTTTAGGAAGTCAAGCTCACTCAAGTGAAGTCTGAAGGCCTAAGTCGAAGAGAAGACCCAACATGATCTCATGGTACTCTCATGCATATGCATCTCATTGTTTTTCACAGAGGATGGCAGAACTGCCTTCTGTCCTGTTTTCCAGAATAGCTGCCTTGTGACAAAATGATCTTGAAGGTTTAATTCTTCTAGATATTTTGGTTTTCTAAATAGCTAGCTATGCTTCTGATGTTGATGTCCATGTTACGTTTACTTTCAATCCTCTTTGATAAGTTTGAGAAAATTTCTTTTTGATAAGTTTGAGAAATTTTTCTTTTGAAGAAACTTTTTTGAAAAGCCTTAAATTGTGGAAAATTGTCTCTTGTTGACTTAAGTGTCCACCTTGTTGTTTTAGTTTTTCAAAAAACGTTTCTGACCATTAGGGGCTTTCGTGGCTGCTCCCTTATGAGCTTTTCTTTAGCCTATATATATGTAGCAAGGTGCTCCTTGTCTACTTGGTTGTTTTGTGTGAAAATTGTCATAGCACATTTTCTTGAGCTTCATTTGGTTTTCTCTTATGTTCAGCTTATGCTCTAAGTCTTCCTTGTTGACTGTAAATCTTAGAGCTTGAACAAAAACTCTTTTCATTAATCTCATATTGCATTTGCATACCATGAGGTCGTGATTGGTAGTGCAACAACCCGAGAAGTCTTCACGAAGAATTAGCTAGATGGTAGCTAGGTTCTGAGGTTGGAGCTTCTGAAAACTTTCATGTGTAAACACTTAGAGACAAGTGAGGTAGAACAGGTCGTAGACTAGGAAGAGTCTAGGAAGGATAGAAGCGCGGCTAACTATCCCAGGTTGCTACAAACTTGTAAGAAGTGTTGAATTACATAGTGGAAAGTTTGCCCTTCAAGAGTTAGGGGCACGCAGTTTTCTCCCTGGATGCAGGGTTTCTGCGAGAACAAAAACATCTTTGTGTTGTTTATATTTACTGCAACTTTACTTTATATAATCATTCAATTGTGATTCAGGATAGACACAACCATTGCTATCCCTGAGAACAATTTAATACGAAAAAGTTGTCATTGTCCTATTCACCCCCCCTCTAGGACCTTCATAGCAGCATTTATATTAGTCTTGTTGCAAACAAAGAGTATTTATGACTATAAAATTTAAAGCTGCAAATGAAGAACAGCATAAAATTATTAGTAGTTTTTCTTACCTTATGTATATAGTCAAATATTTCCGCTACTGTAAACTCTGTGATACCATTCATGGTGTATGTTTTCCCACTGCTTGTTTGACCATATGCGAAAATACTTGCTGAAAAAAATTGGGTGTTAGCTCTTCACTAGTTGCGTAAGTGAGCTACTAGAAAACAGTCGAGAGACAGATCATCATACTTACAGTTGATACCATTGACAACTGAAAGAGCAATTTTCTGGGTCCCTTCTTCATAAACCTGTCTTGTAGGGCAATCACCTCGAAATACTTTGTCTATCACAGAAATACAAACAAGAATAATAAACAAGTTGAAGTAAACTATCCATTCCCAGAAAAAGCACTGAAGGACATAGAAGTAACATTATGATCTCAAATTCAAGCACCTTAGATGAAGCGTACGCGTAACATTATATAAAGATGAATATTCCCTTACCAAATTTGGAAATGTAGACCCTTCACGCAGTGTGTTTCGGTATAAGATGGTGGTGTCATTGATGCATTGCCAATCTGCTACTTCATTCGATGCAACCTCCTTCTCACTTAAAGGCCAATGATCTTCTCCACCCAACCACCAATTTATCAAATGTAACAAGAGAAACAACCGGTTTTCTCAAAACAGAGCTCGGCGTTCAAGCAGTACATCAAGTCACTCTTGCTTCCCCCAAAATGCAAGATGATTTAAACGTGGAAACCAAGGTTGTTGCACTCGCTAATTAAAAGATAATAAATTAGGTCCTCCATGACCACATTACCTGCAATATCAAGCTAAATCATGGTTACCATCCAACCACCTCAGGAAAAGCAACCGAAACATAAAACCAAAATGCTAATTACCAGTCACATCAGCAACAGCAAGCTTAAACATGGGTTTAAGCCTTTAACCCAACCAACTTAAATTAATAACAATAATATAAAGAAAAGGGACCCCAAAGAACCGAAAAGAAAAGATCCCCAAAACGCGAAATCGCCAATCACGTCCTAATTTGCAAGAAAAAAACTCTTGGTGGCTACAATCCACTCCCAGAAGACAAACTCACAAATTAAATAAAGCTAATAAATCATAGTTTTGTTAAAAATTAGAGCCAATTACCCATAAAGCCAATTTGAGTGACCATATTCTTCAAAAGGCCACAATAGCTTTGTTTTCCAAATAAGGCAAATCAGTAGCTTTAACTCTTTCTATCTGACATTAATTTTTTTCAAAATTACGATTCATGCCACTGACGTTTTATTGTCGTTGGACAGTAGCTTTATTGTCGTTGGACAGTAGCTTTATTATTTTTGGATAGTAGTTTTAGTGTTCTTTAACATTAGTTTTAGTATGCTTTGAGAGTAGCTTTATTGTCGTTGAACAATAGCTTTATTATCTTTGGACAGTAGCTTTATTGTCGTTGGACAGTAGCTTTATTGTCGTTGTTTTATTGTCGTTGGACAATAGCTTTAGTGTGCTTTGACAATAGCTTTATTGTCGTTGGACATTAGTTTTATTGTCTTTGGACAGTAGCTTTATTGTCGTTGGACAGTAGTTTTTGTCTTTGGACAGTAGCTTTATTGTCGTTGGACAGTAGCTTTATTGTCGTTGGACAGTAGCTTTATTGTCGTTGTTTTATTGTCGTTGTTTTATTGTCGTTGGACAATAGCTTTAGTGTGCTTTGACAATAGTTTTATTGTCGTTGGACAGTAGCTTTATTTTCGTTGGACAGTAGCTTTAGTGTGCTTTGACAATAACTTTATTGTTGTTTTCGTATGTAGTGGCATTTTTGTAAATAATAGCAAAAAAAAATATGGTGGCATTTTTGTAAATATTGGTGGCCTTATTTGGGTAAAAAATATATGGTGGCTTTTTGAAGCATAAGATCACCCAAAATGGCATTTTGGGTAATTTGTTATAAAGATTAATCATTTCATTATATTAAAAAAATGGACCATACAAAAAGATGTCATTTTTTATGCGTCATTCAACCCCGACCAACAGCAATGTCAATTCCAAAGTGGCGACCCACTACCATGCTTTAGAAGCAACGGACTAGAATCTTTCAAACTAAGAATCAAGTTTTCCAGTAAATTTGTGTTTTACTAGCGGTGAAAATGTTAACAGGCAGACAAAACCCAGAGAGATTTTACCCTTGTCATTTTCAGCAAACCGTTAAGAGAATGCAATGTGGCTCTGAGAGAGGACGACCACAAATGCCAACGAAGCTTCTCTGACAGACGTCGTCGTTTCAGCCTGGTCTGTCTGAACTCTTCTGCTACCTCTGCTCTGCAGCACCCAAGGACAAAAAAGTTACATTTATTACTAGGGGTGGGCATAAATCCCGAAAATCCCGGTCCTGAACCGTCCCGGGGCGGGACGGGATTAAAAATCTAAATTACACTGTAGCATCCCGTCCCGTCCCGAACAAACGGGACGGGACGCGGTTCTTAATTTTGATATCCCGTAAGGCCCGTCCCGTCCCAAAAATATTGTTTTTTGGCCCATTAGGCCTGGCCCAATCTCTACTCCTCTCTTCTTCCAAACAAATAACAACAACAACTTTGATTATGGTTAATTAATTATAATTAACAGACATATGGTGGTGTAGCACGTGCAAAACATCCTTGAGTATTCATGTCATCATCCTCAACGTGTAAAGCTACCACAACAGCTCAAGTCCATCCTCTCTCTCTCTTCACCCCGTCGTCTTCTTTTTCTTCTTCCTACTCTCTCTCTTCTGACAAGCCCAGCCCCTGCAGAACTCAGATTGTTGTGGCTGCCCGGTTCTCTGCCGCTGTCCGCTTCATCTCTCACGGCCTTCCGCGTCTTCTTCATCTCTCCTCCTCGAGCGACACCGTGAAGACTAGACCCACCCCCTGGACACCCACCTCAAGCAGCCACCCTTCTCCAAAAACCCAGTTTTAGCAACAAAAAAAAAAAGGGCTTAGAATCCCGATTCCGATCGGATTCGGGATGGTCGGGATCAATTTTGAAAAACACAAATCCCGTCCCGTCCCGTCCCGAAAATAAATTTCGGGATAGGGATCGGGATGGCCTCTATCCCGGCCCGTCCCGGCCCGTGCCCACCCCTACCTATACCAATCTATATTTTTAGAGATAATGAAGAGAGAGAAAATAAAAATCTATATATTTACAACAAACCCTAAAATTAAAGGGAAATATTTTTTGGAATTGGAAATTTTTACCCTCTTCTCTTTCCTCTTTCCAAATATATTCATTTTCATCATTAATGATTTGATTATATTTTTAAAATTTAAAAATAATACTATATTTAATTATAGATAATAAATTATCGAAAATATAATAGACAAGTTGTTAGAACTACAGAATAAAAATTATATAAATTTTAACTTTTGAATCCTTATAATAAAAAAAATTTAAAAAACCTGTTTGAGATGCTCTTAGTCAGGAAAATTATACAAATGGATGTCCGCATTAAAAGGGGGACCTTTCATTCCGTCAAAATTTAGCAGATATGTTGTACGTAGAACTTTCTTTCAATCCGATACGCTCATGGGCTAATTCAACCGGTTATCTGGGGGATGGGGCGCACCAATCGAATAATTTTGATGTGATCTAGAGCTTTTCTCGTTCAATAAGGTCTCCCCTATCTGTCTTTGACTCTTTGAGCTGCCAGAATATGCCAAAAATAATTTAAGATACAACACTTTATAGTAAAAGCAGCTGTTTCTAAAATTCTTTACCACCTGCACAAATAGAAAGAAGCTCCTTGAAATGACTCCAATCCCTCAAAGTTTCTCTTGGGATATGGTTAGCACATCCAGTAGCAGCAGGCCGAAGGGTGAGTCCCTGTACCTATGTTTGTATAGAACCCCTTACAAGCAAGGTACCAGACCCTGTACTCACTTTGTGCTGTCCATCCAATTGAGTGATATTTTTATGTCATCATCCACCGATCCTGAGAATGTTGATGAATTAGATGAGATTATTAACATTTCTGATCAAAGTAAGCTGTTGAAGGTAGTCGATTTTACCTCTGGCACAGATGAAGATCCCCATTTTCAGAGCTGCGCAGTCTTTGACTCCAATATCGTTGTGGCAGGCCTCCCAGTTTCTTCTCGAAGCACAAGTAGGCAGATTGTTGTTCTTACATGTAAGCCCACCACCACCACCCATCATAGGAGCTTGAAGGAAATAATAAAACCTTTCAAGCAACCAAAACCCACTCCTTTCCTAAAGGAGATCAAGGGCAAGCTGTATGCCCTTTCTTATTTCCCGCGCCGTTTTTTTCAAATTCCAATGTTCGAAGTGTTTGACCGGAACCAGGAACAATGGATTCCTCTACCGAATCCTCCGGTCATTACTGAGAGTAAGCTACAAGGCCACATAGCAGATAGATTTGATTACCGTTTGACTGTTGCGGGCACCAAGTTCCTAGTTTCTAGTAAATGCAAAGAGGGAGTTTTTTTGTTGGACGTTGATGAGGAGCACCCAGAATGGAGAAGAAAAGATTCATTGGGTAAATCTCTTCCCCTTGAGCTTGGCTGGCCGTTCGTTGTGGAGGATGTGAATGGTGGTTCGTTTGTCATCTTTCGGTACACCCATAGGCCTCAACAAACTTTATCAGTGTTTCTCATGTCACATCAATGCGACTCTTTGGAAACTATGAAGCCTCTTCAGCTGCCGAAACTTCCTGCTGCTTTTTTCCCCGGATGCTGTTTATCCTATGCTGGCTTTGTCGATTTAGGAAATCGACAAGTCTGCCTCATTTTGCACACATTCTTCAGCCCGATCAAGTATGATGAAAAAAATGGTCGGCAACTGCCCTGGGATGATGATCGGGACAGCAAGGGGATTTTTGTTTTTGTGCCATTTGAATATGAAATTACCACCAGCTCCCAAGTGACCCTTCGCTTCCTCCCTGTGCGCCAACTTGAGTACACCCCCTTGACGTTGGCCAACGATGATGATCATCCAATCATGAGTGAAGTTCTGATTGGTGCCTTTGTGCTCTAGGTAATTAATTTCCAGCTCAGATAGTGTTCATTTTTATTATTGCTGATGTTAAACCTGCAGATTAGATTTCTTGCTTATTTGGCCTTATTCCTTGCTCATAATGCATATATACTTGTGGTCATAAGCTTGATATTTAATTGTGTTATGCTAAGTTCTGTGTGGTGATGTTTTGGTGGGTTGTTGTATATGGATATATGTGATTTGGTCAAAGCAACCAATCAGTTGGTGGAAGTGCAGAACGCTGGCTTAGAGAGCATAATGTCATATGCAGTTTGTTGAATGTTATATGCAGCATGTTTTAAGGACAAATCCTCCAAAAATTAAGAAAAGAATATCTAGGGTTTGAGTTCAGTTCGTAATCCACAAATTCAGTTATCATTCTAGGATATCAATATTCTAGTACCTCACCCTAATCTGGAACACTCTATATTTTAGCTTCATCTTTCATTTGATCTACTGAATAAGGCACAATATATGTTTGTCACAGCATTTTATATCCTACGGAAATGGCATTCGGAAGTGGTTCATCAGGGTAAGGACTACGCAGAGAATCGATTGTTGTTCGTACATCTTGTAGCCTCCGTTCCAACGTGCCATATACAAAACCATTTTGCATGCATCCTACTGCTGTCTCTATCTGCATTCATGGGGGTTGATATTATTTCTTGACCAGCTACACTTGTATCCCCATCCAATGTCAAAGAGAATGGTCCTTCATTTCCAACAGTCGATGAGGCAAGGGATCCACAGTTCTTGTCCCTGCTTGACTCTTCCATCTCAATACAGCAAACCTCTTCTCAATAGACATCATTGTATTTGCACCTGAAGAAATGTCTTCCCATTTATTACCGATACTATTCCCTAACTGTAAACAGAACTTGGAATCCATATTATGCAAGGAGACATTGCTTTTACTAATTTGAATTGAAGGATGATATAAAATTGTTTTTTTTTTCTGCCATCATATCTATAGTTAGCGGATTCTTAATCTTTACCTTTTCAATCTGAACATCTTTCCTTTTGAGTAAAGCTACATAATCACAAGCTGAGGAAGGAGGGCCAGGTATTCTCAGCCCACTCTCCAATCTAGCTAGCTCTTTTTGCAAATGCTTAACCAAGGCCTTGTCCGACATGACTACATTGACCTGTGCTTTTGTAGTCACTTCTTTTGCACAACAAGCAAACAAAAGAGTGTTTCTATCTAGTTTGCTCAACGTGGGTTCGTGCAGGGCTCAGAGTGTACGTAAATGATGGCAGTTCTAGCATTACCACCCAAGAAAGGCTGCAGTATGCGTGTCAGCTTAGAATCTCTGTAGTTGATGTGTCCATGTCTTCCTTTACTGCAATGAATTAACTCACCACATTTATGAAGTTAGAGATAATATCACTAGGATTAAAGGACCAGAGAAAGTGAACATAAATTTTTAGGGCAAACTTATATAAAGAAGTGGGATCCTTTTATTCATGTAAGTAAACATAACAACATTATTTAGTTCCTCTTCTTACCAACTTACGCTAGGAATACTCAAATCTATTTCAAAAAAGATAACCAAAATTAGACATTGATTAATTAGGCGCACCTTCAGGTCATTGATCTTACCTACCCAGTAATTCAATACTAGTTAATTTTCAAAAATAATAAATATATACTGGTACATCTAATCTTTCACGCTTCTCCTTGTTTGAAATTGACTAGAAAAACAAATATAAAATAAAATACTCTCAGTCTGTTTGCACCCTATAAATCCCAATGTTGTCATTATTATAGCTAGATCTCCATAACACTGCACATTCTAAAGTCTAACAAATGAAACTATGAAAGTTCAAGAATGATACTCTTTTCAGTACGTTTGTTTTTATTATAACAATCATGCTACCTTCAATAATTATCAATGACATTTTTTTTTTAGAGAAACACTATTTGAATAGAACTAGCAAAAGATGTACAATGAGGGGGGCATAAAACTTAACCTCGGGTACGATTACAACAAACAAACAGGGAGAGCATCCTCGATAAGGTAGCCAATAGAGTTAAGGAGTCTTAGGACCTTCCCAAAAGGTCCCTAAAATTAAGAAATCTCAAACCAATATGTATCAATATTCCTTGTGAATTTGTGCCATACATACTGGATTAGATCAAGCTTGCGTAATCTCCGACTCCTAGAGAACTCAGTGAATAGAATGACACGGGAAACAAAAGCCACGCCTCCCCGCACTCCCGCTTCCATTCACCAGCAACAATACCACCGCCGGACCACCGCCTTCAGCCCAGACCCACCCCAACTGGTTTGTGGCCACGACATGAAAAGAACAAAAACTCCAGCTATGGCTAATTAACCGCAATAATTAGCAATGGCATACATATGAAAGAAGTTTAAGGTAACTTTTTCTGCAAGTGGCATGCAGTGTACACTTAAGCCATGAGAAGGGTCCAGACTGCTACGAAGGTGCGGGCGCGGGGTCGGGTGTCGCAGGAACGGGGTTCCCCCCGGGGAGGCACTCCACGAGTAATTCCAAGAGAGAACACTGCCCGAGAGGGAAGGGGCGAGTCTAATTGGGGAGAGGTCCTTAAGATAAGGAAGCCCCTCTTACACTTTCTTCGATGTGGGACGAAGCCACTGCTGTCGCGAAGGGCAAGCGGGGGGACCCCCGACGGCGGTCGCCCACCGGCGAGGGCCGGGGGGCTCCGCGCGGGCGGGTCCCACACGTCCGGGCCCGCTAGGGGTTGATTATGCTTGGCGGCGTGGTTAGTGGTACGAACAAGTCCCCCAGTCCCGAGTGGGGTCTCGGTGGGGAGTTGAAAAGCGTGTCGTCAGCATAAGTGACAACGGCTGTCCTACCCATACTAGCCCCCAGTCCTCAAGGAAGAAGAGGCGTCGGGTCGCCTAAGTATGCATGTCGTTCCGTCAAAGAGAGTAAGTAATGATTTGGAAGAGTTAATCTCTATAGGTTTGCCGGGTTCCCGTGTTGGGGGTTGTTTTGCTCTTTAGTTATAATTGTTTGTTTTGAAAGTTTTTTGGGTTGGTCGGTGGTGTGTGTGTTTTGGGTTGGAGAGGATTTTGTGGGTTTGGTTTGTGGAAAAAAAATATTATTAAATTTTATTCATTGAGATTTGTATTTATTGGATATATATTGGTGTGAAAATTTTGTGATTTTATAAAATTTGAATTGATTATGTATTGTTTATATCAATTGAGTTGATGTTAGGTTAATATTTTTTTATTTCTTTTTAACTGTTTATTTTATTTGGTATGTAGTTTGGTGTTTATTGGATTGGAATAATGTAAAAATTAAGTTTCAGGGAGTGTTTAAAGCCATTGAATTCTTTTTTTTTTTAATTTTAGAGCTTGGAAAGGAGGGGCGGACCTTGGGCGAGTGCGGGGGGGGGAGGGGGGAGAGAGGGGGGCCCGGGCGGTGGGGGGGGGTGAGGCGGGAGGGTGGGAATGCGGTAAAAGGAGAGAAAGGAGAAGGGTACGGGGGGGAGGAAAGAGTGCGGGAGGCAGGGGTTGAGGGGGGGGGGGGCAGCTTTGAGAGAGGGGGCGGGGTGAGGTGGGTGGAAAGGCGCGGGGGGGAGGGGGAGTGCGTAGAGTAGGGTGGGGGAAGTGGTGGGGTGGTTTGGGGGATATGTAGAATGTAGAAAAGGTGATAAATATGGGGGGAGATAGTCGGGTGGGGGTGTGGTGTTGTGAGGAGAGTTGTGGGGGGTAGGGAGATTCGAAAGAGATGTTCGAAAGTTTTTTTTTTTTTTTTTTTTTGCTCGAGTAAGGGTATGGTAGGGGGATTGAGTGATGTCGATTAGGTGTACACGGGTCTCATTGTATGTATAGGAGGGAATTGATTATGAATGAGTTGAAGTGAGTGGGGAAGGTGGAGTTTGAAGTAATGATTGATGAATAATCAATGATGAGTGATGGGGATGGGGAAATTTTGAATCAGAAGGAGTTTTAAGATTCCAGAGAAATGTTTTAAAGTTTTGGGGCGAGGTACGAAGAGTGCTAGATAAAAGGATGATATGGTTCACTCTCTTGGGGAGGTTAGTAATTCATAAGTATAGAAAAATGATGAGATGGGAGGGGGTAATAAGAGGGAGAGACTTTTATAGATAAGGAATTTATTAAATTTTTGATGTGGGAAGAATTTTCGGAAGTTTTGAAATGGGAGGGCGATATTTTGTAATGGGTAGTCGGGTGTTGGAGTGGGGAGTATGTTGTTATAGGGGTGGAAGTGGACAACACGTACAACGTAAATATATTCATCAATAAGACAAATATGAAGAATTGAGATATATATAGTCAAGTAGATAAACATAGGTAGAAAGAATGATCCACAATAGGTCATAATAGGTAGAAAGAATGATCCACAGTAAGTACTAGAGAAAGCTGTCAATTCAAGTTGGAAAAGTGAAAAACCTACTCGATCAAAAGAAGGAGGGGCTAGACAACCTTAGTAAACTGCGATTGATGTGGCAACCTTCTTTTAATCTTGCCCCAGCTGATAATGCCTTAGATGCACGCTCACTTCCTGCCAAGTCCACAAAATTCTGCAACAAAATAATTTTAACAATGAAATCCTTACTTACAATAACACAACTTGATTAAAGTAAGATTAGAGCATCTTCAACAGCTTCCATATAATTTTTTTTTTCTCTAGTTTAGGGAAAATTGAGTTTTTTTTTTGCTTTAATAGCTTCCCTATACATATCTATATTTTTAGAGATAATGAAGAAAGAGAAAATAAAAATCTCTATATTTACAGCAAACTCTAAAATTAAAGAGAAACATTTTTTTGGAATTGGAAATTTTTACCCTCTTCTCTTTCCTCTTTCCAAATATATTCATTTTCATCATTAATTATTTGATTATATTTTTAAAATTTTAAAATAATACTATATTTAATTATAGATAATAAATTATCGAGAATATAATAAAGAAGCTGTTAGAACTACAGAATAAAAATTGGGTAAAATCCCAAGATGGTACCCAAACTATCACGGAATGTAATTTTTGGTACCCACAAATGCTTAAATACTCTAATGGTACCCAAACTATCACTCCGTTAGCCACAAATGATACCTCCGGTCATATTTTGCGTTAAAATTGCTTACGTGGCGTTATTGGACATAGTAAAATAACCTGACTGCCCCTTCTATTCCTTCTATCTGAGCCCTTCTCTCCTCTGCCCTCTTCGACCTCTCCTCTCTCCTCTGCCCTCTCTCTTCCTTCTCTCCGAGCTTTCCTCTCTCCTCTGCCCAGCTCTACACGGCAGCAGCCTGCAGCCCCAAAGTCCAATGCGGAAGTCATCTCTCTCTCTCTATAGCATCGTTAATGGGTCAGGGGAATTCAGTGAGGATCTTAGTCTTCGCAGGTTTGGTGATGAATAGGGAAGAAATGAACAGATGAGGTTGGATTTGATGAGAGGAACAGGAAAATGGAGTTCATTGATATTTTTCTGCGGTTTGATTTCTTTGATTTTTGTTTTAATTTTTTATTTCTTTCAAATTGGTGAACCCCGACGGCTGTTGGGAGGAGCTGCTACGGTTTGGCTGAAGGAAGCGGTGCTGGGCACAGCTTTGATTCAAAGACAAAACTATGGTGGTGGCCGAAGAGAAGGAAGAGAGAGGAAGTGTAGGGAGAGAGAATTGGGCCGGAGAAGAAGTTCCGAGATGGGCATGGGTTTCTTGGATGGTTGTGATTATAATAGCAATCTGCGTTAGCATATTGTGGGTTTTGAATCATTGGAAAAGATTGGTACAAAGACAAAGTGCAGAAGAAAGTGAGGTAGAGTACTATGGTGCTTTGCCCCTTTGGTAAATCCCTTCTGTATACGTGTACCATAAGGTTCATAGTTTCAAGATTAGATCCATCAGTTGCTTGTATTATTTGTACAATTAGAGAAGGTTCCAAACTGACCATGCAGGGTCTCACTTGAATTTGATCAGTAAAAAGTGGTAAGGAAGAAGAGAAAAAAAAATGTATTATTTTGTTTTTAAGGAGAAGAAGAAGAAGAGAATTTGAAAAAAAATGATATTATTAATTTTGTTTTTATTAATGCAAAATATTTCTTGTCAAATAATATACCCAACTATATTATGTCTATTAATTTTAACGGAAAACATAACCCTATGTGGGCTCTCTTAACTAAATTTGTACATCTTTAACAAAACGAAGCTTAAACTGAAGTGATAACGGGGTATTAGTGTTAGCAATAATGCCCAAGTTTCTTAAATTGTACATAATTTAAATCTAACCAATAATTATGATATTCTCCAATTAAAAGTTTAGGTTCAGTTCTTTTATATAAATATTACAAATTGGTAAAGAGTGGTATGTCACTTAAATTGTGAAAAATAGAGGTTCCTGGCTGATATCATCTTGAGATTTTACCGAATAAAAATTACATAAATTTTAACTTTTAAATCCATATAATAAAAAAAATAAAAAATAAAAAAAGTTGGAGATGCTGTTAGGCAGAAAAATTATACAAATGGATGTCCGCATTAAAAGGGGGACCTTTCATTCCGTCAGAATTTAGCAGATATGTTGTACGTAGAACTTTCTTTCAATCCGATACGCTCATGGGCTAATTCAACCGGTTATCTAGGGGATGGGGCGCACCAATCGAATAATTTGATGTGATCTAGAGCTTTTCTCGTTCAATAAGGTCTCCCCTATCTGTCTTTGAGCTGCCAGAATATGCCAAAAATAATTTAAGATACAACACTTTATAGTAAAAGCAGCTGTTTCTAAAATGTTTTACCACCTGCACAAATAGAAAGAAGCTCCTTCAAAATGACTCCAATCCCTCAAAGTTTCTCTTGGGATATGGTTAGCACATCCAGTAGCAGCAGGCCGAAGGGTGAGTCCCTGTACCTATGTTTGTATAGAACCCCTTACAAGCAAGGTACCAGACCCTGTACTCACTTTGTGCTGTCCATCCAATTGAGTGATATTTTTATGTCATCATCCACCGACCCTGAGAATGTTGATGAGATTATTAACATTTCTGATCAAAGTAAGTTGTTGAAGGTAGTCGATTTTACCTCTGGCACAGATGAAGATCCCCATTTTGAGAACTGCGCAGTCTTTGACTCCAATATCGTTGTGGCCGGCCTCCCAGTTTCTTCTCGAAGTACAAGTAGGCAGATTGTTGTTCTTACATGTAAGCCCACCACCACCGCCACCGCCACCCATCATAGGAGCTTGAAGGAAATAATAAAACCTTTCAAGCAACCAAAACCCACTCCTTTCCTAAAGGAGATCAAGGGCAAGCTGTATGCCCTTTCTTATTTCCCGCGCCGATTCTTTCAAATTCCAATGTTCGAAGTGTTTGACCGGAACCAGGAACAATGGATTCCTCTGCCGAATCCTCCGGTCATTAATGAGAGTCAGCTACAAGGCTACATAGATGATAGATTTGATTACCTTTTGGCTGTTGCGGGCTCCAAGTTCCTAGTTTCTAGTAAATGCAAAGAGGGAGTTTTTTTGTTGGACGTTGATGAGGAGCACCCAGAATGGAGAAGACAAGATTCATTGGGTACATCTCTTCCCTTTGAGCTTAGCTGGCCGTTCGTTGTGGAAGATGTGAATGGTGGTTCGTTTGTCATGTTTCGGTACACCCATTGGCCTCAACAGACTTTATTAGTGTTTCTCATGTCACATCAATGCGATTCTTTGGAAATTATGAAGCCTCTTCAGCTGCCCAAACTTCCTGCTGCTTTTTTCCCCGGATGCTGTTTATCCTATGCTGGCTTTGTCGATTTAGGAAATCGACAAGTCTGCCTCATTTTGCACACATTCTTCAGCCCGATCAAGTATGATGAAAAAAATGGTCGGCAACTGCCCTGGGATGATGATCGGGACAGCAAAGGGATTTTTGTTTTTGTGCCATTTGAATATGAAATTACCACCAGCTCCCAAGTGACCCTTCGTTTCCTCCCTGTGCGCCAACTTGAGTACACCCCCTTGACGTTGGCCAACGATGATGATCATCCAATCATGAGTGAAGTTCTGATTGGTGCCTTTGTGCTCTAGGTAATTAATTTCCAGCTGAGATAGTGTTCATTTTTATCATTGCTGATGTTAAACTTGCAGATTAGATTTCTTGCTTATTTGGCCTTATTCCTTGCTCATAATGCATATATACTTGTGGTCATAAGCTTGATATTTAATTGTGTTGTGCTAAGTTCTGTGTGGTAATGTTTTGGTGGGTTGTTGTATGTGGATATATGTGATTTGGTCAAAGCAACCAATCAGTTGGTGAAAGTGTAGAACGCTGGCTTAGACAGCATAATATCATATGGAGTTTGTTGAATGTTATATGCAGCATGTTTTAAGGACAAATCCTCCAAAAGATTAAGAAAAGAATATCTAGGATTTGAGTTCAGTTTGTAATCCACAAATTCAGTTATCATTCTAGGATATCAATATGCTAGTACCTCACCCTAATCTGGAACACTCTATATTTTAGCTTCATCTTTCATTTGATCTACTGAATAAGTCACAATATATGTTTGTCACAGCATTTTATATCCTACTGTTAGTTTTACTTTTGATAGGCATTGATCAGCACCATATGCGTTACTGTCGTGCTTTGAATTACAACTATTTGAACTTTGATCATTAATATGTGGACAGGAAATAAAGAAACTGCAAAACTGTAATGTCATTTTCGTTACACATGTTAATTAACTATTGCTATAAGGGCCGGGTTCAAAAACCAAGCTTAACTCACCGTTGAGAAAATGAAGGAAGGCTAGTGATGATAATATATTCCAAGCTAGTGTGTCATTTTCACAGACTTCAGATTCTGTTAATCATGTCCCTGTAATTGGTTATTAGTTGTAAAATTGCGATTAAGGTCAAATGTTCAAATAACCATGCACCTGGGAGTTCAGTTGGTCAATTGGACTAAATCTTGAGTGGCCTTAATTGCAACTGTTAAAATCTAGATTCATGCAATTGAGAAATTTAAAATCACAGGAACCAGAGTTGAAAATGTCTCTAGTTTAGGAATCAAACTATACTTTGGACACTGTAAAATGTCAGTTTTTGTTGTTAATTTTGAAATTGTGTTAACATGTTGATGGCTGCTGAATGTTCATCCATAGACGCTGCTTTTGTGGTATTCACAAATTTTAAGGGGTTCATTGCACGGCCCATTTTGCGAATAATGATGCTGTGAATATTGAAGCTGCACTGCTGCAGTTGATCTTTATTTATTTGATTTGGAGATTTTGATTTTTTTTCTATTCATCATAGCAGGAACAGTATGGGCTGATCATCAGGAAGATGAATGAAGGTTCTGTTTTGGAACTTACAATGTTACCAGCAGATGGTGGGGCTTTATGTCACAGGCCACGCTTTAATACCATTTACAAAGTGTTTTAGTTAAATGTGTTTTGTATTTCGGATTCTAGAACTAAGAAAAGGTTTAACTTTCTGTTAAAAGATGTCTAATCTTATTCCCGAATTTGGACAATGTTTTAGAAGATTGTTATTTGTCATTTTTCATATTACCGCACCAACCTTAGAATGTTAACCACTCTGTTTTTTTTTAGAAGCTTAACTAGGCTGTTGCTTGTTATGAAGCTTTTCGATCACTTTTTGGGAATTGCCGAGTGCAGTGTCATTCTTGCAGTGTGGTAAAGTTGGCATTGGCTCCTAAAGGCTTAATCTGTGGCTGTTTATTCTACTAAGTTGTGCTCAACTACCATTGGATTTAAATCTATTGGTGAAGAATAATGAGGCAAATAAAATTATTTCAACAACCTCATTATTCACCACCATTAAATTTATATTCAACCGAAGTTGAGCACAACTGAATAGAAAATTGATTGAGTAAGTGAGCGGAACTGTAAAGTTGGATATGTTATACAGTAATCTTTGAAAGTTATATGTCCTTGCCTTTTGGATGAGATTCCCTTGGCTACCATGTAATCGCTTAATTTCTTCATTTTCCCATTATTCACACACCTCTATATACTAGATACACACATTTTTTTCCTACAATTTACATAAGATTTTGTGGGTACGTAAAATTACCAAAAGAGACATTTATATATTAAAACTAAAGAAACATAGTTGAAATAAACAATATATCCTGCATTAGAGTTTTCTTTTCCAATACAAGAACGACTTGGGTGAAGATTGAAAGCCCTAATTAGAAACAATTGGCCATACTCATAGATGAACTTCCAAAGTTTCAGATAATATCCAAAAACAACGTAATTGATTCTATTAGTGTTTCTCAACCCTTAAGCGAGATACGACTTCTCCATCTTTGATTGAATTTGATCTACTACAAAATTTAGATTTTAGGGTTTGTTGTTTGATATGAGGAGCAATGACAAGAAGAGGATAGGGTAGTAGCACATCCATGATCATGAATTTATTAGCTAGCAATAATTTCTACAAGACCAGGCCAGCTCTAAACCTTAAGGTGATGCCACTACTAGAAACAGAGGAATCAGTATAGATTGTTCACGTGATTATACTCAGGTAGAAGCGATTGTGCTATTCTCAATATTGTTTGCATCTTCTTCTTTTTTGAAACAGACGTTGTTTGTGTATTTAGAAAAAAGATGTGGGATGTGTATTTAGTAAATAAGTTGTATATTTAAAATTAGAGTAGTTTAGGAAGTTTGAGGTTGTGTATCTAATAAATTGTGTTTCAATAAAGTTAATAGGTGGTGTATTAATAAGGGTCGGTGACCATTAAGGTCAAATTCTCTATAGAATTGCCTAATAAATCGGACAAAATATAAATTTGCCCAATAAGGTTGATTAATAAAAAACAGGAGGCAAGTTGACATTTTTATACAAAAAGTTTTATAAAATTACGAAATGCCACTAGCATTTCAAAAACAATCTCTCTCTCTTCACCGATCCCTCTCTCTCTCTTCACCGATCTCTCTCTCTTTGATTCTCCCTCGTTAATTGACGAATCAACGAGCTGAGACTACGGACGAACTCACCTCATCGAGATGAAGGAAAAGACACCGGATTCACCCGCCGTCGTGGTCGGAATCGGAAAATGCCATCGGAGCTGCCGAAGCTTCTCTCCTCCATTTCTCTCTCCACCGGCGTCGGCTGGACTATCTGAGACCACCTTTGGCCTCTCCGTGTCGGGGCGAACGATAAGGCACCGGTCCGGTGCCGTAAAATGGCCGGACAAAGGAGGTGATGATCGGAGCTGACGGTGAGGGAGGAGGTGTCGAGGTGAAGTTCTGGGCTTTCTCCCAATTTGATCCAGCCCCTAAATCCAACGGTCCAGATCTATTGGTGATTTGATCAATGGTTGACAATAAATTTATTATTGCCAAACAATAAAATGTTATCTTCAGACAATTGTTATTATTGTCAGACAATAACTAATTTATTGTATAACAATAAAATAATTCATTACGCTGTGTTCTAATTTATTGTCAGACAATAAATTACTTATTGTCAAACAATAAATTGTTATTGTCTTTAAACTTCTTATAATCAAAAAATAAATTGTTATTGTCTGACAATGAACGTTTTATTGTATGATAATGGAATTGTACGATCTTTGCATATGCACGAGTATAGGTGATTGAGTAAAATGAGCTATTACATGCAGCTTGTCTTTGTGAGAAGTTGGGTTTGAACTTTCAAAGTAATGGAAAGGTTGTAGTCAAGTTTATTGTCTAACAATAAATTTGTTATTGTTCGACAATAAACTAGTTATTGTTCGACAATAAACTTATTCGTGTCGGACAATAAACTTGTTAGTATCTGACAATCTTGTTATTGTCACAATAAACTAGTCAATATGCCAAAACAAAACAACTGAATTTCCATATATAAATGAAAATTTATTGTCGCTCAATAAAATTTATTGTCATTTAAAAAAAGTTTACTGTCAGACAATTAAACAAAAATTTAATCAACTTCTCATCACCATAAATATGAACATTTAGAAACTGTAAATCAAATTACAAAATATGGAAATAACAACCTAATAAACCCCTTCCTTGTCATGTTCTCGGTGCCACAATTAAGTCAACTTAGGCACCTTGCCTTAAGACAATTACAAGTAGAGCACAATCTTGAGACCTGCTCCTTATCAATTCCCCTGTGAGGCATTCGGCATTCCATTTTCCCATATCAGGATTTTTTTGACCAATTTCCACAAACTGAGCAACAATTTGTGTACGAGTTTCATTCACCCAACAAATACATATATGAAAAGCTGGCCAAGAGCGATTCACAGCACCACAGCCAAAATAGACCCAAACAAAAGACACTTTTTTCTTCCATCCACAACAAAACCAACAATGTTATTCAATGCAATATGCATTTGTCCAAAACAAGAAAAAACAAACCCAAAAACAAAAACCCAACTTCAATTAATTAATTACTGGATCAATGTTACTGTACCCAATTGTTTGTAGAGAGAAATTCACAGGGTATATATTAAAGTGCTCCCAAAATCCAAATGTAGAAATTGTTTTCTAGCAAATTAAATAGATTAGAAATTTGCAGAGAGAATTAGAAGCTTCCAATAGTAAGAAGAAAGCTGTACAATGAACACAGAACTAGCCGCCAGCCATATATGCAGTAGTGGTAGTACTACCCAGTAGTCTTTGCATATACATGTAGCCACGTTGTTAAGCAGCAACACAAATTCAAATATAAAATCCCCATATGTTGCATCGATGGGAGTGATGATTCAATTCAAACTCCTCAATGAACCAGTAGCAATTTCAAGAACTAGAAAAGAAGCGCAAATTTTAAGAAGCCTTCACGACAATCACACAATAAGAATCATAAAGCATCAGAGAAATATTGAAAGCATACCTAAATCATTACAAAGAGATGAAGATAAAAGAGCAATTCTCTTCTTATAAAAAAAAAAGTAATTCTCTTCAATAAAACAACAAGGGGACCAACGAACCTGAACATTAGAAATCGATGAGAATTTATTTACAGTACTGGTCGACCTTCTTCTTGACACGGTCGTCTAGAGCAGCCTCCACAGACTTTTGTTTAATTGCTTTGGGGTCGTCGATCGGCAAAGAAGAAGAAGCTCTAGGAAACTATTCGATTGCTCGATGATCGAACGGTACTGACCTTGGTCGTCGATCGGCGAGGAAGAAACCCCTCTCTCTCTCTCTCTCTCTCTCTCTCTCTCTCTCCTCTCTCTCTCTCTCTCTCTCTCTCTCTCTCTCTCTCTCTCTCTCTCTCTCTCTCTCTAAGCCGATCGAAGAATTTCAACTCTTAACACTCAACTTAGAGATCCCGTTAATAACAGGGGCAAAATTGTCAAAAATTTTGGGCTTGGGCTATAAGGATTTACCTTATTGGGAAATAATGTGACCTCTTGGGCCAATTACCCACCTTATTGGGCAAAAACAGGAACCCTAAATCTAATTGGGAATATTTGTAGCAAAACTAACCTAATTGGTAATTTCCCTTAAAATTTTTATTTTTTTTTCCTGAATCTATAATCTTTAGGGAAAAAAGCTAAAATGGTACTTGAACTATACCTCTATATTATCGATGGTACCTGAACTTCATTTTTTGTCACAAATGGTACCTGAACTTTTCGATTTCGTCTAAAGTGGTACCTGAGGCCATCTTCGGTCAGCCCTCCGGCCAAAAATGTCACGTGGGGCGCGTGTGATTACTAAATTAACTGAAATGACGGATTTGCCCTCTTGTTCTTGTTCTTGTTATTCTTCTTCTTCTTCTATTACCGATCAGTCCAATCCGAACTAGAAACCATCATCTCCGGCTGACGCATGACCTGGGCATGGCTCTTCGAAGGGTGGCGAACCCAATGATGGTGGCGGTGTGCCGTTATGGTGGTCGGAGACCTGCAACTGGAGGAGAGAAGGTCAGATCGAATTTCTCTCTCCTCTGCGAATCTGCGAACTCTCTCTTTTCTTCCATGAACTCGACGAACTCAGGAGCCATATGGCTTGATTTTTTATGTTGGGTTGCACTGAGATAGATGCGAGAGATGTACGTAGAGTGGAAGAGGAGAGCGATGGGTTCAGTTAATTAACCCAGATCAACTATAGCACCTCTGTCGTTCACCATTCATACTGTCGTCAACAAATCCAACCACCGCCGGCGTCGACCTCGAGTTCCTCTCTCTCTCTCTCTCTCTCTCTCTCGATGCCTGCTCTCTATCCGGCCCGGATCCTTTCCTTTTTAACCAAATTTTCATGATTTTCAATTTCAGGGGCTATTTTTGTGCTCTAAAGTCCAGGGATTTGGACATTGGGGAAAAACCCAATTGGCTGAAATGGGGTTCTTGATGATCTGAGGTGGTTTTCATAGAAATTTTGTTAGAATTAATACTTTCCTATGCTGACCAAAGACAAGTCTGTCATTTAGTCTGAAGCTGCTACTGCAGCAAAGCTAAAGACATAACTGTCATTTGGATTAAGACTGATATTGCAGCAAGCCAAATACATGACTGTCATTTAGACTGAAGCTGATACTACAGCAAAGCTAAAGACAGGTATGTCATTTGGAAGCTGATACTGCATCAAGGCAAAGACAGGTCTGTCATTTGACTGATACTGCAGCAAAGCTAAAGGCATGTATGTCGGTTGAGTATTTGACTAAAGCAAGAGTAAAGCAGAAGTGAAGCAAGAGGCGAAGGCATTACTGGGAGTGTTGAAAGTAATGATTTCCCACATGTGCTGAGGAAAGAAGAAAACTCAGAAGTCCTCCTTCACTGATATTACTGTTTACTTTATGAAATATCTAGATATTATGCTAGAGTTACTACATGGAAATATCATGTAAATATCCAATCCTTAGCTGGATGGATGTGATCAAGAAACTCTATAAAAGGCAAATGTTAGCCTAGAGTAGATCAATTTCAGTTGAATGAAAAATCAGTGCATAAGTTTTCTGAATATTTTTTGTTCTCTGTTATTCTGTCTATGTTGCTACTGCACATATGACATTAGGGGGTCTTTCCTATGTTAAACTTCTTGTGAGTTCATATACTCAGCTTGAGGGGAGTTCCAATGTGAATTCTAAACAGGGAGGGTCTCCAAAATCTCATCATGGTATCAGAGCTTCGTTGATCAATATCAACTGGGGTGGACGCAAAAGAAAAGAAAAAAAAAGAGAGAAAAGAAAATTGAGTGTAGACAGTGTTTGATTCTAAATAAGAGGAATATTCTTAGTGAAACTCTTTGAATCAATTCTTTCTTTCTCTAGAAGTATCAGATAGGTGAGTATCAAGCCTAGAATGGCCTCTGAATATTCATGGTGAGTATCAAGCTAAGATGGCCTCTGAATATTCATACTTTGTTCTTCATTTTTTTTGCTACTGCAGAAAATTGATTTTCGCGAAGGAACTCTTCGTGTTATCAAATTCCATGCGAAATAAAGTTTTCAATGTTTATTTACATTAAGGTTTATATACCTTGCATGCGAAATGAATTTGGATTGTAATATCAAGCTAGAATGGCCTCTGAATATTATGCTCTGTTTTTGTGCTTTAGTTGCACTGCAGCTATTCAATCTTATGAAAGTGTCTTTGTAGGAGTTATATCTCTTGTGAAATGAGTTTCTTAAGATTGTTGCATGTTGTGAGTTAATATACTCATATATAAGCATAGTAAATTTTCATCATAGGCCCAACAAAAAATCCAACATGGTATCAAAAAGGTGAAGGCTAGTTCAAGCAGTTGCGGAGAGATCACGACCTCCGATCTTAGTTGAAGAAGATTTCAGTTCTTGAAAATCAAGGTGATTTCAACTTCCAGAAGATCAAGTTGTGGACGATGTTCATCTCACATGAACTGTGAAGCTATGCGGAATGAGTGTAAAGCCATGCGAAAGAAGGGAGGGGTCAAGCGAAGAAGAAAAATCAGTTCCAATGTGAAACTGAAGTCGACAGAAGTTCCAATGTGAAACTGAAGTCAAGACAGAAGCCCCAATGAGAAGCTGATGTCAAAATATCAAGAAGAAGCAAATCTCAAAGGAAAGCATTAAAGGGGAGTGTTAGAATTAATACTTTCCTATGCTGACCAAAGACAAGTCTGTCATTTAGTCTGAAGCTGCTACTGCAGCAAAGCTAAAGACATAACTGTCATTTGGATTAAGACTTATATTGCAGCAAGCCAAATACATGACTATCATTTAGACTGAAGCTGATACTACAGCAAAGCTAAATATAGGTATGTCATTTGGAAGCTGATACTGCATCAAGGCAAAGACAGGTCTGTCATTTGACTGATATTGCAGCAAAGCTAAAGGCATGTATGTCGGTTGAGTATTTGACTAAAGCAAGAGTAAAGCAGAAGTGAAGCAAGAGGCGAAGGCATTACTGGGAGTGTTGAAAGTAATGATTTCCCACATGTGCTGAGGAAAGAAGAAAACTCAGAAGTCCTCCTTCACTGATATTATTGTTTACTTTATGAAATATCTAGATATTATGCTAGAGTTACTACATGGAAATATCATGTAAATATCCAATCCTTAGCTGGATGGATGTGATCAAGAAACTCTATAAAAGGCAAATGTTAGCCTAGAGTAGATCAATTTCAGTTGAATGAAAAATCAGTGCATAAGTTTTCTGAATATTTTTTGTTCTCTGTTATTCTGTCTATGTTGCTACTGCACATATGACATTAGGGGGTCTTTCCTATGTTAAACTTCTTGTGAGTTCATATACTCAGCTTGAGGGGAGTTCCAATGTGAATTCTAAACAGGGAGGGTCTCCAAAATCTCAACAAATTTGAAGGAACCCATTTGAGAATAGATTCTATCCTGAGTTTTTGCAAATGGGTCATGACCAATTTGATGAGATTCCAGCGGAACATAAATGAATATAAGGCTTTGGATGATCG
Organism: Rubus idaeus; assembly: GCA_030142095.1. Classification (NCBI taxonomy): domain Eukaryota; kingdom Viridiplantae; phylum Streptophyta; class Magnoliopsida; order Rosales; family Rosaceae; genus Rubus; species Rubus idaeus. Next base: position 8,031,098 of record CM057966.1, on the reverse strand, counting down.
AATTGTTACCTTGGGATTGAACATACGGGCGTTGGGGTTCTTGACGAGAAAGAAGGCGCTGCCATGGCAGTGGAGCAAGTTGCAGACAAAGGGCCCGAAGAGAGGGAGGAACAGAGGAGGGAAGAGTGAGAAGAAAAAAAAAATCCTGACCATAGGATCAAATCGGAGGGCTAGGATTAATGGAGTGACATTAAATGTCATTTTCAACCCTCATTTATGAGTAACACGTGCCTCAAGTGACTTTTTTGGCCGGAGGACTAACCGAAGGTGGCCTTAGGTACCACTTTAGACGAAATCGAAAAGTTCAGGTACCATTTGTGACAAAAAATGAAGTTCAGGTATCATCGATAATATAGAGGTATAGTTCAGGTACAATTTTAGTTTTTTTCTCTAATCTTTATTAGTGCTTTTTTTTTTAGGGAATCATAAACTTTATTAATTAATAAAGGATTACAATCCTTAACAGGGGCATCCTAAGAAGGAGCATTACAGACCACACAAGTGACCTAATCGATGAGTCTAAAACTCGAATCGATGATTCAAAACCTAGAACAATACATACACCGTGCATCACTGCTACCAACCAGCAGAAAAATTCCGGCAAATATTGTCATTGAGACCAATAAAACCAATCTAGCTCAAGGAGACCCCATGAAAAGAGAAAGTAAAACCACAATCTAAACTTGCATAACTGATCATACTTATTCTTAAACAAGAACTTAAATTGACCTAAATCAAGTAAACAAAAAGGACTTGGGTTAAGTTTTAGCAGCGCCCTAAATGTAATAGGGTTGTCGACTTGAAACACCAAGGTTTCTGTGCCACCAAAACCAAGAACCCAAAACTCTCCCGGATCCCAGACCTTGAAACCTTGAATTTGCAAAACTTGGACACCCAACAGGCAAGGCACCAACACCCAAACAGACATGGGAACCCAACTGCTACAGAGAATGACCAAAATCATGGTGCAAGTTTCGTGAACAACCAAATCCACGCCACCACCAATGATCTCAATCACCGCCAATACCAACGATCTGAACCGGACCATGGCAACACCCCATATTGCCAAAATCACCATCCACCATAGCGAATCAGACCCGGCCAGACAAGCGAAGCACATGCTCCAGATCCATATGTCGTCTAGAGTACCATCCCAACAAACGCCAATCAAAGGCAGCGCCATAGCAAACCAAAGACGGCCCGGATCCCACATACTCCGTCGTGCAATAAAACCCATCGAGTACAATCGCCACAACCCAACAAGAAAAGCCATGAGAAAGCACCCGAGAAACAACGAACCCGCGCGAGCAGATCCATGCTTTTTGTTCGCCAAACAAAAACGAACAACTTTGAGAACAAGGAAATCATGAGATCTCCTTCTATACGCCACTAAGGCCTGGCAAGATTGCAAGAAACAATCAATGGAATTGGTGCGGCAGCCATGGTCGCACACATACTGTTCAACACCAAAAGAGGCGCTGCTAGGGTTTGGGAGCATATTCTCTCAAGTTTTTTTTCTTAATCTTTATTAGTGCTTTGTAGAGGGAAAAAAATACAGGAGCAAAAAAAAACAAAAGGATTCAGAATAGCTGCGCTTTTGCCTTATCCAATCATAATCAGATGCTCATCTAACGTAAGATTGGATCCAATCTAGTTGCTAACTCCAATCCAATCTAGTCTTTCACCAAACGTCGCCTACAATTTGGTAGCAAACTAGAGGAAACTGTCAAATACTGGACTGCATATTCTTATTTGGAACTTGCTGCTTCATGCATTAAAGAGTAAATTTCGTAGCGTATTTAGTAACAGAAAGATTCCGAGTTACATTAAAGATACAACAAAACCAGAAAACCGTACCAAACCAAAACACAGCATAGACTTCTAACTTGAGCATTCCAACTAAGATTTATACAATCCTATAATAAGAATCATAAGAAATCGGCTTCGATGATGAAAGTGGTACTATATGGCCTATCTAACATGACATACTGCCTCTAGTGGTATATATTTGAGCAACATGTTTATATAAGAGATGCTGTGCTATTTTTCCATCCAAAGGATCTACGCTTTGCCTTCGGGGGCGTGAAACTAAGCCCAAACATTCCCTTAAGGGCCTGCCCTTGCTCTATGAACCTGACCAGCTTTGCAACAATGGCAGCACTCTCATTTACGTGGTTCATATCCTTCGTGTCACTCCATAGGCGGTTGGCTAGCTGCAGCCTCCTGCGCTTTGAGTCCAGTGCAATACCCCACTTCTCGAAGAGACGCTTCCTCTCTTGTTCTGAAAACCTTCTCTGCATCAGCTTGCTTAACATCTGTCTCTCACGAGCAATAGCTCTCTTGCTGTATCAAAATAAATATGTCAATTTATATAAAGCTACATGTATCAATTGCTGCATTAAATATATGTTCATGGAAGCACAAGTCCAAATTTTACATGGACTAAGTCTAAAGGATTGTGTGACAATCTATTTACTCTTGGCATATTGGCCGGTATATTGAAATTAATCTTGCTATCAGGTAATGTGTGCCAATCGGCCCTGATTTAGTCAAATGACAATAATTGAACAGTTTTAATTTAACTGAGTAGCCAAGTGAAATGACAATTATTAAATAGATTTTACTTAAATAAGTAGCAACAGACTGAAAGTAAATGTGTTAGGAGGGGAGAGAGAACCTTGAAGCCAAAGTCAGTGTCTGACCATCTTCCACAGCCTGATCTCCACGGGAATAAGTTTCCTTGAGGAAAGAAAGTCTCCTGCGCTCTACCTCCATGTAAATGGAATCCGTAGGATCACCTTTGAATAGCAAGAAAAAGTAGGTTCTGTGGACCACTGATATGTAGCAAGTCTCCCAAAGCTCAAATATGGCCTTTTGCTGTCTCTCAAATTCAAGAGGCCAATCAGGAGTTTCCGATACTTCAAGCATTGGATCTATTCCTACGTCTTTTACACTCTTTTCAAACTTTCCAGCAGCTATGCCTGTATCATGGTCCTACCACACACATAGCAATGCAATGAAGCATACAAAGTCAAAAGAAGCTGAAACTCATATATGCAAAACAACATTCAATGAATGTAAAAGAAGTGCACTTGCATTACATGAGTTATGAGAACATGAAACTTAAATTAATTGCTTAAGAATTTGCATAGTCCACAAGCAAACAAGCCACCTGAGCTTGTCAACATCTATAAACATCACGTTCTCCCCAAGTTTGGTCAATATGCAAGTTATGAACTTTAAGTATGAATATCAAGCATTGAGATTATGCATAATGTTTCACATTCTCATGAGTCACCACCATCTAGGATATTCATAACTATAACATTCAAAAACGAAATGGTCACTTCAAATAAGAAATGAATTCAGGAGAAAGCAAGAAGGACACGCACAAATGACATTTTTTTTGTTCTTTAGCAATAGTTCAGAAGTAGGGACATTCTTACCTCACTGTTGACAATTTGCTTGTCAAACTCAAATTTTCTGGCCATTTTCTTTAGTCCTGTGACAAAAGTATGGACGCTGGTAATATCCTCATCTGCAGTACTCTGTGCCCCTAGCTCATCCACAGCACTCCCAATGGAAGACTGAGAATCATTTCTTGACAACCTTATGCTGGAATCATAACTTAACAGAGAAAACTTCCTCCCAAAACCTTCAGGCCTCCCAGGAAAGCTTTTCTCAAACCCATTAGTTGGGGTTCTCTCTCCTATATCAGGAGAATATGAGCCGGTCATGAGACTTTCTCTACAACTCCAACTCCTGGTTAACTTAAAGCTTCTGGAACTCGACATTTCTGCTGAAACGGCATTCGGAAGTTGTTCATCGATTGTTGTTCGTACATCTTGTAGTCTCCGCTCCAATGTGCCATATGCGAAACCATTTTGCATCCTACTGCTGCCTCTATCTGCATTCATGGGGGTCGATATTATTTCTTGACCAGCTACACTTGTATCCCCGTCCAATGTCAAAGAGAATGGTCCTTCATTTCCAACAGTCGATGAGGCAAGGGATCCACAGTTCTTGTCCCTGCTTGACTCTTCCATCTCAATACAGCGAACCTCTTTGCAATAGTCATCAGTGTCTTGTACAGTTCCTTCGGCAGTATCCTCTAGACTCTGGTCTTCAAATTTCCCAGGAAGCTGGGTGCATGACTCCTCAGGACTGCTCTCACTGTCTCTGTCTTCAAAATGTGGGTTATTGAACTTTCTGACGCCATTCGAATAACGAGAATCGGCAACACCTGATGACTCTGATACTGAATATTCATCATCCGACATATCCCCGGCTTGCCATTTAGAATGACTATTTGTAGTCTGTTACAGAAAAAATAGGCAAGAGTTAGAGGAATATGGGCATTAATATGTAATGAAACAACATGGTGAGAAGGCAATATAAAATGTACTTGTCTTGAGTCATTATCATCTCCAACCATCCTCAGTAAGTCCTCCACCCGTGATTGAGCAAGATCTCGTTGCTTTGTCAGCTCTCTAATTTCCTTATCCATCTACAAAAAGGGACATGCCAATAAATGCATTTCAATATATGTGCATACATGAATCTAATGCCTTGAACCAATTAGACCTAAGATGAGCACATATTCAAAGAAACCCAGTTCATGGATATTCTCATTAGAACAGGCAATTAGACCTAAGAGGCACAAAAATAATCTTGACATTGATAGATTCTCATCAGAACAATCAATTTGGTATATTATGAATTGGAATGGATGACTTCCACTGCTTGACAAGAATGTTTCGGTGGTGTATATAATTTTACCAACATGACATGAAAAATTTGTCAGAGAAACCATGTGCGAATGCCCAGTATAATCATGTGTATGTTTGTGAAACTTGGGAGCAAAATCCCACACATTTTAAAAATAGTCTTCCTGCCACAATAAATTTTTTAACACTAGTCTTGTGTATTTGCACCAGAAGAAATGTCTTCCCATTCAATTACAGGTACTATTCCCTAACTGTAAACAGAACTCGGAATCCATATATGCAAGGAGACATTGCTTTGCTAATCCATATATCTGGCATCATATCCATAGTTAGCGCATTCTGAATCTTTACCTTTTCAATTTGAAGATCTTTCTTTTTGAGTAATGCTACATAATCACAAGCTGAGGAAGGAGGGCCGGGTGTTCTCAGCTCACTCTCCAATCTAGCTAGCTCTTTTTGCAAATGCTTAACCAAGGCCTTGTCCGACATGACTACATTGACCTGCGCTTTTGTAGTCACTTCTTTTGCACAACAAGCAAACAAAAGAGTGTTTCTAGTTTGCTCAACGTGGGTTCGTGCAGGGCTCAAAGTGCAAATGATGGCAGTTCTAGCATTACCACCCAAGCAAGGCTGCAGTATTCGTGTCAGCTTAGAATCTCTATAGTTGATGTGTCCATGTCTTCCTTTGCTGCAATGAAGTTACAGATAATATCACTAAGATTAAAGAACCGAAGAAAGTGAACATAAATTTTTAGGGCAAACTCTTGTTTTATATCAAAGAAGTAAGACCGTTTTATTCATGTATGCAAACAGAACAACATTATTTAATTTCTCTTCTTACCAACTTACACCAGGAATACTCAAACTATTTCACAAAAGATAACCAAACTTAGATTAGACATTGATTTAGGCACGCCATCAGGTCATTGATCTTACCTACCCAGTAATTCAATACTAGTTAATTTTCAAAAGGAATAAATACTTGAAAATCTAATCTTTCACGCCTCCCTTTGTTTGAAATTGACTTGAAAACAAATATAGAACAATAAAATAAAATACTTTCAGTCGGTTTGCACCCTATAAATCCCAATGTAGTCATTATTATTGCTAGATCTCCATAACACTGCACATTCTAAAGTCTAACACATGAAATTATGAAAGTTCAAGAATGATACTCTTTTCAGTTTGATTTTGTTATAACAATCATGCTGCCTTCAATAATTATCAATGGCATACATCTGAAAGAAGTTAAAGGTAACTTTTTCTGCAAGTGGCATACAGTGTACACTTAATCCATGAGAAAGGTCTAGGGTGCTACATACAGCACAAATATATTCATCAATAAAACAAATCTGAAGAATTGAGATATACTCAAACGTTAAATAGGTAATAATAACTTACTAGAGTCAATTCAAGTTGGAAAAGTGAAAGACCTACGCAAACCCTAAAAAAAAGACACAGAAGAGGAAGACTAAACAACCTTAGCTTGCGTATAACAGTCCCAAGAGTTAGTAAACTGCGATTTATGTGGCAGCCTTCTTTTAATCTTGTCCCAGCTGATAATGCCTGAGATGCACGCTCACTTCCTGCCAAGTCCACAAAATTCTGCAACAAAAATAATTTTAACAATGAAATCCTTACTTACAATAACAGAACGTTTATCTATTGAGCACAGATATACATAATTTACTAGTACATACCACGCTAGCTGCAAGGGAGGTTGAATTTCCTTTGCCTAAGAACTCACGAGCAGAACTTTCGATTGCCTACAAGGTGTTATTAAAGTAAGATTAGACAGAAAAGTTATACAAATGGATGTCCGCATTAAAAGGGGGGGATGGGACGCACCAATCGAATAATTTGATGTGATCTAGAGCTTTTCTCGTTCAATAAGGTCTCCCCTATCTGTCTTTGAGCTGCCAGAATATGCCAAAAATCATTTTAAGATACAACACTTCATAGTAAAAGCAGCAGTTTCTAAAATGCTTTACCTTCACAAATAGAAAGAAGCTCCTTCAAATGACTCCAATCCCTCAAAGTTTCCTCGGTGATTTTCTCTATAATAGTCCCCCGCTGAGAAGACAGGAAAGTGTTAAAGAAAAGTTAATATGCACAAATGAAACTATTATTTTCCACGAAAATAAAAAGGTAGCCACCTCAGGATCATCTAGTAGCCTAAGTGGAGTATTATCTGTGCTTAGAAGGTCTCGAACAGCTTCATTGTATATCTCAATCGCTGAAAACTTAACAACAAAAGCTCGTTCCTCATGCTGAATAAAATAGCAGCATTTATATTAGTCTTGTTGCAAACAAAGAGTATTTATGACTATAAAATTTAAAGCTGCAAATGAAGAACAGCATAAAATTATTAGTAGTTTTTCTTACCTTATGTATATAGTCAAATATCTCCGCTACTGTAAACTCTGTGATACCATTCATGGTGTATGTTTTCCCACTGCTTGTTTGACCATATGCAAAAATACTTGCTGAAAAAAATTGGGTGTTAGCTCTTCACTAGTTGCGTAAGTGAGCTACTAGAAAACAGTCGAGAGACAGATCATCATACTTACAGTTGATACCATTGACAACTGAAAGAGCAATTTGCTGGGCCCCTTCTTCATAAACCTGTCTTGTAGGGCAATCACCTCGAAATACTTTGTCTATCACAGAAATACAAACAAGAATAATAAACTAGTTGAACACATATCTCATTAATTTATGTACTGTTACTAAACTATCCATTCCTAGAAAAAGCACTGAAGGACATAGAAGTAACATTATGATCTCAAATTCAAGCACCTTAGATGAAGCGTACGAGTAACATTATATAAAGATGAACATTCCCTTACCAAATGTATAGGCATTTGGAAATGTAGACCCTTCCCGCAGCGTGTTTCGGTATAAGATGGTGGTGTCATTGATGCATTCCCAATCTGCTACTTCATTGGATGCAACCTCCTTCTCATTTAAAGGCCTCAACCTCACCAGAACTAGAATCTTCTCTTCGCGACCGCTTGCTCCCTGCATCTTCTCCCACTTCATCAGCTCTTCCCCTCCAATTGCCCCCATTGTCCCACCTTCCTAGCCAATGATCTTCTCCACCCAACCACCAGTTTATCAAATGTAATAAAAGAAACAACCCATTTTCTCAAAACTGAGCTCGGCCTTCAAGCAGTACATCAAGTCACTCTTGCTTCCCCCAAAATGCCAGATGATTTAAACGTGGAAACCAAGGTTGTTGCACTTGCTAAAAGATAATAAATTAGGTCCTCCATGACCACATTACCTGCAATATCAAGCTAAATCATGGTTACCATCCAACCCAACCACCTCAGGAAAAGCAACCGAAACATAAAACCAAAATGCTAATTACCAGTCACATCAGCAACAGCAAGCTTAAACCCATGTTTAAGCCTTTAACCCAACCAACTTAAATTAATAACAATAATATAAAGAAAAGGGACCCCAAAGAACCGAAAAGAAAAGACCCCCAAAACGCGAAATCGCCAATCACGTCCTAATTTGCAAGAAAAAAAAGCTCTTGGTGGCTACAATCCACTCCTAGAAGACAAACTCACAAATTAAATAAGCTAATAAATCATAGTTTTGTTAAAGATTAATCATTTCATTATATTAAAAAAATGGACCATACAAAAAGATCGGCATTTTTTATGCGTCATTCAACCCCGACCAACAGCAATGTCAATTCCAAAGTGGCGACCCACTACTATGCTTTAGAAGCAAGTAACGGACTAGCTTCTTTCAAACTAAGAATCAAGTTTTCCAGTAAATTTTTGTTTTTACTAGCGGTGAAAATGTTAACAGGCAGACAAAACGCAGAGAGATTTTACCCTTGTCGTTTTCAGCAAAAACCGTTGAGAGAATGCAATGTGGCTCTGAGAAAGGACGACCACAAATGCCAACGAAGCTTCTCTGACAGACGTCGTCGTTTCAGCCTGGTCTGTCTGAACTCTTCTGCTCCCTCTGCTCTGCATCACCCAAGGACAAAACAGTTACATTTATTACCCATTTTTTCAAAAATTATATAAAAAAATAACACAAGAGAATTTAATGCATTAGACGTTGCGCAAATCCAACGGCTAATCGCCTCGCAAAACGCAAACAAAACTACTAAGTGTCGCACAAATCACAGATTCAAATTTCAGAAAATGCCCCTGGAATTTCAACTTAATTACCTTCGACTGCGAATTCCGGAGCTTCAGGAGTCAGTAAGAAGAACGAGGAGGAGGAGGAGGAGGAGGAGGAGGAGCCATTAAAGTAGGTTACGCGACTGTGAAGAAAACGAGCAGGCGTAGCTTTAAAGCCCAGATTTAGTGAGGAAGTGACTTTACGAGTCCTCGAATAAAGCGAAACGGAGAACAGAGAATGCGAGGAAAAAGAAAAGCTCGGAACGGAAACGGAAACGGAAACGGTACGGAGGTTTGATGTAACAGTAAAAATCGGCGATTTATTCACACCCCCACGTCGCACGATCTGAAACAGCTCTCTCTCTCTCTCTCTCTCTCTCTCTCTCTCCCAAACGGGAAAGAGACGGTTGCTTTGGTTCTAATAAGAAACTTCCGAGGGGCTGTTTGGGGAATTCAGATGCCGCGTCAGTGTGGCTGGGAGCCTTCTGAGCTCTTCTGTGGGATCCGGGAGGGAGCTGTGGAATGACTCTTTTGCCCTTGGCTTTTGGTATCCCAGCCGGGAGAGGCGGCACGTGAAAAAGGGGAACTAGGTAGTTTGGGACTCTTTATTCTTCAACTGTTTTAGTTCGGTTGAGGTTTGAGTACCGTTGGATAGGTGTACTTTTGGGATGGTTGGCGTCGACGGTGAGGATTGGACGGTGCTGGGGAACTGAAAAGGAAAAAGAAGTAAAGAAGTCATGTGAAGCTGAAGCTTTTAGTTTGAGAGGCAGGTAGTGTGGTAGTGGTGCTGAAAAAGAACATTGCTTCGGTTACTGAAAATTAATAAAGCAATAACTATGTGTGCCTCTTCTACGTTCTCTGTTAGGTATGGGAAAAGTATTTTCGTTCCCAATATTACTAATTAGATTTACCATTTACTTTGGACCAAAAATACTGTAACTAGACCAAACAAAAACAGTCATTTTGTGTTGCAAGTTGGGTAAGAAGTGACATTTACCAAACACAGACAAAAGCTATTTTCCATATTCTACATAATCATGTCCACTTGATCACTAATAGTTGTCCGATTAATAAGAAAATTTGGTCAGAAAAATTTATTAGCATTTTTTTTCTAACATTTAGACGGCTGACGGAAGAACGTGTAGGTGCACGTTATGTATTGAACGCTATCCGCACTTGCCAATATCTATTTGTTAATCGTATTGTCAAGGATAGCGTTTAGATCCACTAACCTCTCATGACTACCAAACAATCCCTCACGTCATCATTCCTTGTCTTTCAAGCATAGTCCAACAAGTCGAATTTATATTTGCAATATCTCCTTTGTATTTTCTCTTCACCTCCAGTTGCTCTATCACGTACAATTTGCAATCTTCAAATGTTAGAAGCAGGAATACTAAATTGGGTAAGTCACTACACCAAATGCAATCTCAAACAACAAATCATTCATTGTTTTTTTTGTTTTTTGTTTTTCATGTAGTTTGTGTAATTACAAGATTATTGGGTGTAAATGTGTAATAAAGAGCATAGTAGAGAATGATTTATCTTTATCTTCTATTATATACTATTATTAAGAGAAAAGGGTTTGCTCACCATAACCGAATATTTTTACGGATATAGCCTTCAAATATTAAAAAACTTTGAAATAGAATTAATTAATAGGGACAATCAAATCAATTCACAAAATATAAAATTAAAATAAAAAATAAAATAAAATAAAAAACTGCATAGAGATAACTTCTTACACCAAAAATAATTACCTACTGTTTCTCAAGAAAAAAACTTATTTGCCATTTTACCCATTATTTCTCAACAAAAAAACTGAGTCACTTACTATTTCTAAAAAAAAATTTGATTTGCACATGCATAGTATGTGTAGAGATGGGTAGTTATTTATTTAAGAGAAGAGAGTTTATTTTCCAAGATTTACCAAAACTTTTCATAATGATCTTTTGACCTATATATATTGATAATTGAATAACATTATCTATATCTATATTATTATTAAGTTAATACATATTGTCAATCATAACTATTTTTTTTTACTTTAATACACTTTAGAGATTAAATAATTATATATATCAAAACAAAAATAAAAAATTAAATTACCTCTAACTTCTCATTCTCACAACCAGTAACTAACTACCTACTTCCATTTCCACATTCATAGGGTTGAATATTTTCTAGTCTATACTATTATTAAGAGAAAATGGATTGTTTTACCACTTTCTCCATTTCTACTACCTTTTTCAAATAATGAGTTATACTAGTCTCTTAACTCATGTTCATGCATGTATCAATTTATTGTTTTTTTTTTTCATGTTTTTTTTTGGTTTGTAAAAATTACTTTTATTTGAGTTATATTTTACTGTTTATGTTAATATTTTTTTGTTTAATAAGTTTTTTTTAAATCTTCCATTGCAGCTATATATCATACTATATATTAAGAGAACACCTCTTGTCAACCAAAACTGAATTTTTGTACTAAAATAACCATAAAGTATTAAATAACCTTTGATAGAAATCAACTGATAGGGACAAAAGGGTAAAAGACAAAATAATTAATAAAAAATTTAAAAATAAAAAAAATTTACCCACTACTTTTCAGAAAAAACTGTTTTTCACAAAAAAAAAAACTGAAACAAAATAATTAATAAAAGAATTAAAAATAAAAAAAATGACCCCTTTTTAAAAAAAAGCACACATGATATCAAATGCTAGTATTATATATAGATATATAGCAGTTTCCCACGTTAAGATATTTCTTTTTCTTTTCCCTTTTCCCTTTTGGCTGGTTTTTGTTTTTATTATTTTTTAATCTGATTTTAATTTTTTACACATAATGTGCATTGTCATTTATCAGTAATTATCGGATAACAAATATAAAAAAAATTAAAGAAAACTTCCCACTGTTTATTTTTTTACACACATCCAAATCATGTTTGCATAATTCTTTTTTTTTTTGGTCAGCATAATACATTTGCTCGTCAATTTCATGTGCCCGCCCCTCAACCCCAATTGGTGGCATGATGTTAGGCACTACTGCAAAGCAAAATGGTAATATTGGGGAAAAAAGATGTGAACAAATTTGATAGAGGATGGAGTCAAGGACAAAGACAAGGCTTTTATTTGATTTTACACTTTGCACGCCTACCTATTAAGGCTATTATAACATGAAACGAAATGATCATCATATTCTCTAACATGATGGTCTTCCCACTTTTCATGTACATGAAATAATCACAAAACGTGCACAAAGTTTTGGGATAGGTCAATGACAAAAGTTAGAATGAATAAACATACTGCAATAATTTTTTGTTGTTGAAGAAAATGACTAAACTCTTTGATTGAAAATCATACGAACGTGTTAAGTTAATGCTAGAATGATATATACGCACGAGGAACAAACAGCTCTTTCATAACGTCTAAGTCACATACGGCCTAATTAGGAGAATTCTTAGTAAATAACACTCATTAGATCTTGGGTTCCACACTTATTTAAGAGTATGAATTTTAAAAAACTTAAAACTGAAATCCTAGGTTTACATCAATCACATCACCCAATTACCTAGCAAGTGAGGTTATCTAAGCACTCTTGATGGCACAACCCCAGTTAGTTAATTCGCGTATAATACGCGAATTATATGCGTACGTACGTATTAAACGTATAAAACGTCCGTATTCCGTATTAAACCCAAAGATTCGGAAAAATTCGCATTTTTTTTAACTTCACCGAATTATTCGCGAATTATTCGGCAATCCGAATTATTCGGGTGAAAAAAACGGCAGAATTTTTTGGGGAAAACCCTTGAAAGATACAGGAGAAGAAGAACCCAGGGGGAGAGAGAAAGGAAAGAAAAAGTAGTACTGCAGAAAGAAGAAAGAGGAAGACGAACAAGAAGAAAAAGAAAAAAAAAGGAGCCTGTGGGTGATAGAAAGAGAGGACAGAGGAAGAAGAAGAAGAGAGGAGCCTGTGGGTGAGTGAGAGGGAGATAAGAAAGAGGAAGAAGAAGAAGAAGAAGAAGAAGAAAAGAAAAAAAGGAGGAGCCCGTGGTGAGAGAAAGAGAGGTCGGAGAGAGATAAGAAAGAGGAAAAAGAAGAAGAAAGGACAAAAGAAAAGGAGCACGTGGGTGAGGGGGAGTAGGAGATAAGAAAGAAAAAAATAAGAAAATAAAAGAATAGAATAGTTGTACGTGAGTAGTTACTTGATTTTTTAAAAAAAATATGTTTTAAAAGTCATTATTTATTATATATAAGTATTATAATTGACATAAATTAATATATGTATGTCCGTATTTTTCCGTTCGTATTTTTCACTACATCCCGTTTTAAACACGTACGTACGTACCGAATTTTATAATTTGCCGTTTCCGTATTTTATGGCCGAATGTTTAAAAGTATTTTTAACTAAAAGTTCCCGAATTATATGCGTACATATTTTTTACGTTTAATTCTCGTTCCGTATATTACTAACTATGGGCACAACAAGTCAACAACGTACAAAAGAGAAAATATGAGGGGTGTCACAAACATAATCAACATAAACCGGAGGGTACTACACCTCACTAGTCAAGCCCAAAGACCAAAACTGGCCTAATGAGCAGAAGAAGATATGAGGCAGACCAATGCCATCGATCTCTTCTCTCTCCTCCTGATCATAGACACCACCAAGAAGAAGCCGACAATGCCAAGACCTTTGGTGGTAGACCTCGTCCCTCGACCACGGAGAAAGAAGATGTTCAACTTCCCCTTGGAATCAACGTAATAGCAAATCACACCCAGAACACCGACACTTCAAAGAAAAGACGACGCTGAGTTAAACCCACATGCCGAACCAGATCCACCACGATGCTGCCCTTAGACAAAGAAAACATCGCCGGTTTCAAAAGCTTGCTCTTTTGGGTTCCTCTTGTCTTTCACTCTAGATACTGAAAGATGGAAAAAGATAGTGGTCTTGCCACCCTTGTCCTCCAAACTGGACGTCGGATGGCGTCTGCTGGTCGGAAATGAAGCCTAAAGCTCTACCACTGCCTCTCCTCTCAAAACCCTAGGGATCGATCGAGATTTTTTTTAGAATAAGAGAACTTCTATTCAATAAAGAAATTATAGAACATGAAAGTGACAAGTTGGGATCAATTGAGACTCGTTTTTACTGCGAGAAAAAAGTTGTTGTAACTATAAACATGTATATTATATGTAAATAAAAATAGGATGTGGTAAAGCAAAAATTGAGATTTATTTACTTCACTTTAGTTCTTACAATTTTGATTAGCGTTTTTCAGTGGGAGAGACTTAACCCTTTTTCAATTATGGTATAAAGTGAGTTATCACTTTTTTTTTAATGGGAAGATGACGTACAATGTATTAAGAACAAAGATTACACATGACATCCCACATTTTTGGTGGTACAACAAAAAGAGACATCACTTAAGTAACTTAACATATTCTAGCTCTAATGCATGCAACCAATTCAGAAAGTACAACACCTGCAAACCGATAATTAAAAACATTGTACTCATGACTTGGAACTCTTTACATCATTCTACTCTAATAAAGCCATGTCTCAAGGGAGACACAACGCCATGTTCTTCCTTTGGTGGAATAGATGGGGCAAAGTTACCCTAATTATGCAAGTTATGCTAAAAAGCCTAATTTAACCCAAAGAAACCCGTCTCAATCACCAAAAGTAGAAGTAATTCAACATAAATAGAATCAATAACAATAATAACAATAACAGGCCCAAGAAACAATCTCGCTTGACTTAACCTCGGGTAGAAACCCACAAACAGAAAATAGGTAACGATCCTCATTGTGCATCTTGATCAATTGGAGCGTTTCTTTGTAGATTTCAACGCGAAGCTTTTGTAAATGCGTTTCCGGGTATTCCTTTATCATTTCCTCCAAACGAAGGAGTTCCTCTAAGTCTATGAATTTTTTTAGAATACTCTTTTCTTGAATATCATTCAAAAAAATTTCGGATTGCCTAATATTCCACCAATTAGTAATCCAAGATTCCAGACTTTTTTTAAATGAGAGAGAGATCCACCAAGGCAAAAATACTATAGATGCAAGATATAGAAGGGAAATGAATACTTTCTTTTTTGCCATTTTTTCGTCTGTGAATTTTTGAAGTTTTAATGAACTCACCCCATGCGTCGACTCTATATGATACTAATATTTCTATCAAGCATAAGTTATATTCCAAGTCATCTAGCCCATTAATCTATTTCGGAGTTTTTATTTGTGATGCAGTATAGTGGTTAGTCCTTGAATCTAGAAAGAATACAGAAATAGAATAAGAAAGAGCCCACTTCAAATTAATATTAGTCGGATTTCGAGACGAAAGAACTCCTGTTCTATTAAAAAAAATATCAAATATTTCGAAAAAAAAAATTATGGACACAAAAATTTTCGTTTTAGGGTTGTTTCGTATACGTTTACTTTGGCTCGAATAAGCGTTCGGAAGAAACTTCCGTTAACTTATGGTATAGAAAAAAAAGAGGATTCTTGAGTTTTTTCCCTCTTTCTCAATTTTCGTGGAGTCAAATTTCATCATTACGCGTCAAGGGAATGGCCCCCTGCCCCCTTTTTTTTTTTTAAGGGACCCGAAGGAAAAAAAACCCCCTTTTTTTTTTTTTCATGGGGTGAATGTTTTTTTTAAAAAAAAGGAGGAATATGATGTGGTTTTTTTGTCGGAGACCCCCAAAAAAAAAAAAACCCCCCCCTCCCTTTTTTTCAATACAACCAACAAAAACCATACCTCCCACAAAAAAACTCAAAAAAAATAGAACTATATAAAATTACCAGCGATCCAATAGAAAGAGTTTGTGGAAAAAATGGTTGGGAAGGAAAAATATAAAATAAAAAAAGGATACAAACCCATAACCAAACAGCCGAAATTCTATAATTATAGACCTATTGATTTTATTGGGATTGGAAAAAAAAAATAAATTAATTAATTTCTAGATCCAACAAAAAAATATTTTAGCATGAACTATTCATTTGAAAAATTAATTTACCCATATATTATCTTTACACATACATAAGAGCTTATGCTCGAAAGAAATTTTATACCATATTTTTCTAAATAGATATGGGTTTAGCTGATACAATTTTTAAAAAAAAAAGTAATAAGATTTCCCCTTAATATTTAAAAAATTTTTTTTTTTAGGAGAAAAACTAAAAGGGGGGGGTGGGGGGTTTTTTATCTTATTGTTTTATATTAATATTTTTATTTTCTTATATTGTTATAACCTTATATTGTTATTAAGATATTTTATATATTCTTTTAATTGCTAGTTGACATCTTTTTTTTTTAATAAATTTGCTCCAAACCTCTTATAAATTTTTTTAATAGACATTATGATTTAGTTCATAGTAAATATACAAAATAATATAATTAAATTTCCACACATTATTAATAAAAAAAAAAATAAATTTTTTTTATTTTTTTTAAAAAAAAGATAAATATTTAAATTTTATGTTTTTTTTGTTTTTTTTAATTAGATTTAGGTCATAGTAGAATTTTTTTTTCTAACACCAATATGCGTTCAACAAATAATACAAATTTTTATGTCACATGATCTATCATAATTTTAATTCTGATTAATTATATATAAATATTTTAATGAGTATGTAGTGAAATTGGAAAATAAAAATAGATAAGGAAAATAATAAAGAATGCAATCTAATACTATTGAATTGGAAGCTCTAGAGAAAATAAACATAATATATTTTTGGTATAATTATTGTCTTTAATAGTCATTTTATAGGAGGTTATAAATGTCATTTAATAATTCATAATGGAGTGAGGTCAAGTGAGCAAATTTGGAGGTCCCAATAGAAACACTCTTTTTTATAATGAATATGATAGGAAAGTTGTTAGAGATACAATAGTTAAAATTTTTGAGTCTTTATAATAATTTTTGGGTCTTTGAGTCTTTATAATAATTTTTGAGTCTTATAAATTTTTTTGAGTCTTTATAATTTTTTTTGAGTCTTTATAATAATTTTTTTTTTTGAGAAAAACTGTTAGATTAGACGGTTAGACCTGCTCTAAGTGATACTAAATTGTGTTTGAAATTACATTATTTCCCAAATGTGAGAATCTGGCCTGAAATGCTACCGCTAAGATTCAAACTTTTGTGTATGTACCCAACCAAACAAATAAAGGAAGTTTGACAATTCTTTCTTAAAAAATAAAAAATACCATTCCATTCTGTGGTGCTAGAGAGTAGAGCATTAATTGAAAATTGAGATGTACAACCCAAAAGAAACAATTCCATAAATGGAAATAAATAAAGGCTAGAAACAGAAAACCAACTGTCCCTGTTCAGCTAGCATAAGTTAGTAGTTAGTACCCAATGCTTCTACAAAAAGACTCCAACTCTCTCTCTCTCTCTCTCTCTCTCTCTCTCTTCTTCTTCTATTGTCTGTCTTTCTGAGAACCGAAAACGATGGCGTTTGGGAGGAGGGAGAAGGAATGAGAAATCTTGGCGAGCACGAAAATGCGAACGCTTTGCGACGTGTGCGAGAGCGCTGCCGCCATTCTTTTCTGCGCCGCCGACGAGGCAGCTCTTTGCCGTTCTTGCGATGAAAAGGTTTTCGATTTCTGGACTTAACGTTGACTTTCAGTTCATGATTTGGAATTTCTTTTTGCTCTAGGTCTATGCTTTTGTCATTCTTTTAATCTAACTCTAATCAGCTCTTCATGTTAATCGATGTGGTAGTAGTCAACCTGCTCAAGTTTCCATTTTAGGCTTGCCTGACAAATCACAGCTATAGTTAAGCTTAATTGGGGTTATGGCTTGTACTTGTCTTATGAATACGAATATAAGAGCTAGCCTCCATATGAAATTATGAATCCCAGCTATTATTTTAGATAAAAAAGTCATTGTATTTCTACACATACGACATCCTTAATGTTTTAGAAGTATGATTGGTAACCTTGATTAGTTCACATTAATAAGGAACCTTGATCTGTATTAATTGGTGGAATGCAATCTGAATAGTGTGTTTCCGAAGATCGTTACAACTTAGTACGCATATGGCACCATCTGCTTTTTGCTTCTTGTAACACATGTGCCATCTACAACCCTAACGTTTGCATATTGAAAAGTTGTCAAGTGTCATTGCCATTTTTGTGTGGACCGGAAATCATGTCTACCAAATGGTAGTCATGCTCTGCATTGCTCTCCAGTCCGACGACTGATTATAGAGGAAGCATCATGTTGCTCTTTGTTGTTGGAATTGCAGGTCCATATGTGTAATAAACTTGCCAATAGACATGTACGGGTTGGGATATCTGACCCCAGTGACGTTTCCCGCTGTGATATTTGTGAAAATGCACCTGGTATGCAAGACTTGAGAGTTTATTATATTTTTCGGTTTTTGTGATCTATATGTATGCTGTACTTACATACAAGGATTTTGAAAACTTATCTTCCCTTTGGAAACATGTATGTAGCCTTCTTTTACTGTGAGGTAGATGGTAGCTCCCTTTGCCTGCAATGCGATATGATTGTACATGTAGGTGGTAAAAGAACCCACGGGAGGTATCTCCTATTCAGGCAGAGAGTTCAGGTTTGTGTCTCTGTACTGGAGACTTCTGATTAAGTTTTTTTTTTCGTCTGGTTTATAGACCGAGATTAATACTTCTCTTTTGGATATTCTTCTGTAGTTTCCAGGGGATAACCCTGGCCATTTGAGGGAACCAGGGCTTCAACAACTTGCCCAAAATGGAGTAAGAAGGGACCAGAATCAGTCACCAAATTTCCAAACAAGTGAGAATCAGCAGAATCACAACAACTCTCCAATTCCTGTGCTAGTCAATAACATTGACGGTGATGGGATGAAAGACACTAAATTGATTGATCTTAATACCTGGCCCCAAAGAATACATGGGCAATCTTCAACTAACCAGGTATTTTTCCATGTTGACCTTAGCATCTGAATCTGACTTTCTGGTCTCTGTTAGTCTTGTGAACTGTAGTTCTGATCCCTTAGTTATTTGTAATCTTTAAGCTTTGACTCAAAGTAACATCCTGCATGCCTTCATATTTTAGGATCAAGGTCTAGATGTTATTAGTGGCACGAATAATGAATCTGCAAGTGTCGTTCCTGTTGGAAACTTCAAAAGATAGCCTGAAAAGAGACCAAGGTACGTTTTACATTTATCATTATCCAAGTTCATCTGTCTGATGCTCCCAATCTTATGATGTTGAAATCTTTGCTATTTTTCAGGAAGATTTCCTAGACTTTTTTTAGCAGCATGCTTACCTACACTATTTCCTAATCAAATAAGAAGCATTGGGATCAATTCTTTGGCATATTCAATAATTTTTGCATTCAAAATGATCAAAACATGTGCATACCTTTCTTCAAACTGAGACACTGTGTTCAACTTGTGACTAGATGCTAGTAGTGTACAAGAGCATTTTAATCACATTAGTTTTTGCTATCATGGAGGAAATAACCGATTGAAATCAGACATCTTTATCGTTGGGCATTTGGTCTAGTGGTATGATTCTCGCTTAGGGTGCGAGAGGTCCCGAGTTCAATTCTCGTAATGCCCCTTCTTTTCGTAGTTTTTGTTACAAAATAAAATAGAACCTCTTTAGTATTAAGAAATTGTCAATGGCAAATAACATAAGAGATGCACTCCCCTGTGATTTTGCTTTATATACTTTCCAAATTGTTAGTCATAAAATTATCTTTATACCTTTTCCAGTTATTATCATATGATAATTCATGAACAGAATAGGAACCATACCAGCATTTGATTACTAAATATAAGGAGCATTTCCTTTTATCTTTACTTTTTCTGAACTACAGCTCTACTTTTGAATGCACAAAAACTTGGGAAAAAGCAAAGTTTGTATGGAGATTAGGGATTTTATTAGCCAACTGGTGTTATCTTAATAATGAAAAAATTAATAAATGAAGGCCATACAATGAATTGGTTAAGGTGGTGTTTTCTCTAGGCAGCCACCCATTTATGCCTACAGCTCCATATTTGCTTGAACAACTTAAAATAGCTTGCAAATACAATAAAATCATGTGTAGAAAACCAGAATTTCTATTTAGGTAATGTATATAAGTTTTTGTCCTTGAATAACTTGGATGTAATGTTTGAATGAGAAGAATGATTGAAATAAAAGGGGAAATTGCCTCCTGTTGATGTATTTGTGGTCTGCATTGTGTCCTACTTTGTGGCAGTTGAAATTGATGTTTGGCATCACAATTTCTGAATTTTTTCCTTGAATAAGAAACTAGATTAGCAACTAGAATAGATGATTATAGTGAAAGACCATGTCATCCAACTTTTGGGGTACTTCATTTTTCTCTTTACTTCTCAGTTTGTAGTTGCACTCCCTCTGTTTGAGGACAACAGTTTTTTGATTTTCTATCTTCGTGGGCATTGGGATGGTTAGTATGTATCTAGTATTGGAAAACAACCGGGTTTCGTTTCAAGAGCTGGTATTAGAAACAAGGTTTTGAGTTAAAAATAGGTACAACAATTGAACAGTTACGGTAAGGAATTAGACCTAGAGTTTAGACATACGGAATTACAGAATAGTAAGAGCTAGCTATACATTGAATCTAGACTAGGTTGACTATTGTATAAATGACTGATAATGATAATTAAGGAGGCAGTCTAACAATTATTATTATTATTATTATTATTATTATTATTTTTTAATCTAATGAGATTTTTGTTCTGTCAACATTGATTGAAATTTATGAACCCTCCTCTTCCTCTACGTTGTGGTTGCAGATGTTCTGGAGAAGTTACTGTTGAATCTTGCTTGCTGAGATAAAAACTTGTAATCTTGTTTATACCGTTCTTCAATTTTATTTGGATGGGGTTAATCTGTCACATTCCTTGTGCAGAGTAGATTAGATGAAGAAAATCCTTGCCTTTTTATGAAAGCAATATTTCTAGATTACAATAGAGAAGAGTGAGTTGTCAGTACAGTTTTCTCAATGCGTGTGTAATACATTTGAATAGATTTTTTGACATTTTCATCAAATCTTAGATAAGAAATGTGTTTGAAGAACTAAATATGAATGAATTTAGCTTGTACGTCAGTAGCGTTCAAGCTCAATGACACTAGCAAGGAGAGGTCCAGAATCATGGATACAAGTAGCTGAAAATTGAAGGATAACGATGCCTCTTTCGTGTGGGGTTTCTAGCCCTAGTGGTAGTAGTATAGCACTTCACTGATTCTCTCCCAATCCATGCTACCCTTTTAAACTAAACAGTTTATTTTTTGACAATTAGATCTAAAATTAAAACAACTCTAGCTAGCATGGATATATCTAATTGCTTATAAAGTTACACTAGTCTTGAGAGAGTAATCTTTGTGACGTGAAATATGTACATCTACCCTATATGTGGTACATAAAACTTGTCCAAACCCTACATCAGAGATAAACCCATATCTTGCTTAGATAAACTAGCAAGATTAACCGTGAGATTGAGAAGCTAATATTTTTGGGGTTCAGTTTAGTTTTATTAATTGGTATTCAAGTTCAAGCATTGAAATACGTGATTCATAAATAAACACTAGCTAAACTCATCATCAAGAAGCTTATTAAGTTGCTAAAAGTACATGAAATGATCATGAACAAAAATAGTCTTTCGTGGGCTATAAAGCAATACACACATTTAACAGAACCTAGTCTTCATTCCTCCAACATCATCATAATCATCTTCCTATTTGTTCTGCATCATCTGTAG
The DNA here is from genome assembly GCA_030142095.1 of Rubus idaeus. Taxonomy (NCBI): domain Eukaryota; kingdom Viridiplantae; phylum Streptophyta; class Magnoliopsida; order Rosales; family Rosaceae; genus Rubus; species Rubus idaeus. The sequence continues at coordinate 8,009,481 of CM057966.1, read as the reverse complement.
CTTTGGTACAAATGATCTAGTACACGTAGCCCTTGACGAACAACTCTTTCTTTGCCTCCTCTGACTCTCCATCTCCGGTGTACTTTCCGAGCTGAGCAAGAGAGTTGGCCTTGGCACGGATAAGTAGTGCCTCCTGAGCGGCCTTCACGTTCTCTGGTCGGCCTCCCCATGTCTTCAGGCAAGTGTTCTGGAGAGCTCTGGCATAGGAGAATGACACATGCCACGGGTTTGGTGATTGGTTCATTGCATTCAAGTTCAGGGTTGCCTCAACCTCCGATTGTCCACCAGACAAAAACTGCTCAACATAACATAATCCTAAGATATTAGTACATGAAACTTTCTCATCATCATAAAAATTCAAAAAAAAAGTGTTAATTTTTGGTAAGTTTTTGTGACACTTGCCATGATTCCAGGGACTGCTGGGGGGATTCTCCTGTGGAGGAGCTTGAGGGTGTAGTCGGCAACCTGTTCCGGGGTGGCTCTTTCCTTGCACTCCGCTCCAGGAGTAACCATACTTGGCTTGAGGAGGATACCCTCAAACAAGACATTGTTCTGAGCAAGGTAGAAGAAAACCTCAGCCCACACTGCCTGAGCCACTTCGAAGGTCCTGTCAATGCCGTGCTCACCATCAAGCAAGATCTCTGGCTCTACAATTGGGACCAAGCCACTGTCCTGTAGAATCAAGAAGCCAAGCTTTCTCAATCACAAACACATCCTAACTAGACAGAAACTACCAATCCTGGCCTCTAAGTAAAAGCAATTTGATAGAATAACTAATTAATCAATTAATTTGGAAAGCAAAACATGTCAAGTAGCAGGATTACTATTGACTGCCAACCAATTCAAGAACACAAAATATATAGCATCAACTAATGTTCTCTTGCTACATAACTAGCATTTCTCTTACTTGAGAAATGGCAGCGTAGCGAGCGAGACCCCATGCTGCTTCTTTTACCGCAAGAGCTGATGGACCATTGGGAATGCTCACGACAGTACGCCTAGTTCATCAAAGTCGGTAATTAATTATGTTACAACTTACATTTCATGCCATTAATTTTATCTTAAACATGAGCTACAAAATTATTTTACTGTGAAAAACATATGGTGAAATAGTGGAGATTGGATCCATACCATTTGGCAAAACGAGCTCCCTGCTGGTAGTAAGCAGCTGTGCGAGAAGCAAGTCCATCAAGACCTTGGCACCATGACTCATCGTTGGAACCAACTAGGGGCACCAAACCCTGTTGTTATCAACATTTGTTATGAAGCTACTATGAGATAAAATTTTTTACCTATTATATGCTTTGATTAACTTATATATGCTCTCAATTTGTGTAATTACGTATGTAAATGTTTTATAACAGTGTCTTACCTTGTCAACTTTGATCCCAGGGACGAGGCCTTGCTCAACGAGCACATCAACAATCTTCTTACCATCAACAGTGGATTGGTAGAGAGTCTCCTCGAAAAGAATGGCACCAGAGACGTAATTGCCAAGGCCGGGGACTGACACAAGGAGGGTGCGGTAGGCTTGGCGGTTAGCCTCAGTGTTCTCTAGCCCAATTGAGGCCAGACGTTTGCCACAAGTTGCATTTGATTCGTCCATGGCCAAAATTCCACGGCCAGGAGATGCAACAGTTTTCTATACCAACCAAAAAAAGAACACATCAATTCAAGTTAACCTCAAGAGAGCTTGTGTCTTGTACTCTTATTTATTAACATAACATTATCGATATGTAGGTGTGTAATCTTTATTCATTGCTCTAGAGCAAGTTAAGGTATCATTTACTCGTCAAACAGTTTGACATGTTATGTCGTAAGTTTACTATATATAAAGGAACGTATTCAAGTTTACATAAGCTAAAAGCAAGACATAAAGACATGCATATGTTTTGGAGAACCTAATGATGTTTATCATATCAAACTGGTAATGAGTTGGTGTTGTGGAAGGAAACATACAGCGGTCTTGACAAGTTCATCAGCATAGGAAGCACGAATGGTGAGACCAGATGCGGCGGTAGGGTGGCATCTGACAACAGATGAGACTGAAGGCTGGCGGAGGAGGGTCTGGCCCTTCACCCACTCAGATTTGTCAAGAACCGGAGAAGACTTGAGCAGAGATGCAGATGCCATTGTTTGCTGCAGTGTAACTTAGCAGCTCTTTTAGAGGAGCAGTTATAAAAGTATATCTTATCTCCTCTACAAAGCTCTCTTGTGCTCTTTGCCACACATGCGCTCAATCTCCTGTATTTATAACTGTCCTATGTATTATCAAAGATGTCTAATTTGAGGCTGTTATGTGATGGCCAATGCTGGTCTGCCATGTGGGATGATAACTTGCTGACTTGGCAGGCTGCGTACATGGTTCAGACATCAGGGTTTTTGCTCACCTTGTAAAAAAGCTGGATTATTCTGTAGGAAAACCCATGATATATTTTCTCTTCTGCTTAGCATAGAGACAAATGTATGACGCTTGCAATGTGAAGGGTCCAAAACAGACTTGGTTTGGTTGAAGAGATACCTCACCAAATTGGAAAAGTAAATGTGAGGTTGGTATATGATCTCTCTTGCTCTGTTTGTTCCCTTCTTACTGACTAATGGCTACAGTTTAACATAGGGGTTTGATTAGACTGCAACATCCACGCCAACGGCCAGTAACATCCCACATCAGCTGTTCGACGTGACCACGCTCACAATTGTCCAATGCTACCTAGGCCACAGCTAGGCTGCTCCAATCTAATGGCTCTCACCAACAAGCTGATTTGCAATGCCAATGAGTGGTTAAGGCCCTTCTAAAACTGACTAGCACAAAGCCACAAACAGAAAGCATTGTAGCATATGACACCTTTTTGCAAGATGTTGAACCAAACATGCTGTATTAAAGATACCACATAAAGAACTCATCTTCCATGAATGAAAATGTCATCAGCCTAAACTCTAAAGCATTCCAAAAGTGAAAAATAATGTGATTAAGACAAAAATGGAACTTCGAGAACTGCTTTAGGGGTCAGTGTGTGGTACTTCAATCATTAAACTTCTTTGATCTTGATGAACTGTTGGCTGAACTATACTCAATTAGGCCTCATCTATGTTCAGTTAAAATGTGCAACAGGAAGCTAATTGTCATGGCACAACAACATCGAAAATACAAAACCTAAAACAAAAAAAAAAGAACTGTTTAACTGAAAATTTGATTCAAAGAAAGGTCAGCAATCCCAGCGACTAGATCATCAACTGAAGTTTCTTCCAAATTTTTCCATATGTCAGAATCAGCAAAACTTGATGGTAAGGATTGAGGCAAACCGTCTTCAAGGGCGTTGTTCAACTGCTTAACAAAGTCATCTTCCTCTGCTGGAACTTCCAAATTCCAAACCCTGAAAATATCCTCAGTTGAAGGCTCTATATCAGATGCCCAAGAACCCATATTGACTCCTAACTCAAGGTTTTCAGTCACTTCCAGGTCATCCTTGTAACCAGGCAAAAAAGGATTTCCCTCAAAAGTAAATGACTGCAAATCATTAGCATTCTCGCGAATTGGAATATCATCATCTGTTGTCTCTAATTCTTCCCTAATAGAGAAGCGTTTTGGTTCTGTTTCCTTGCTAGAAGGAAGTATCTCGATGTCAGTTTCCCCATGTAATCCATTACTCACCCAGTGAAGAAGAGCTGAGTGATTCAGGCTGAAAATCGAGGATTTCTACTACTGCAGCTTTCAGAGAATTCCAGTTATCATCCGAAATGTCAGATTCTTTAATCAGGCAGGAATCTACCCAAGCAATATCTTCTGGAGAACCTACCTTGCCTTTCTGAATAGAGTCAAGGGAATCTTTAATAAGAGAAGGAATACTGCTTTCCATCACTTCGTCTCCAATGTCCATAGCTACAAATATGTGAGGAACGATGTCAATAGAAATAAGTACAAGTCATACTTGAATGTTGTAAATGCAAAACAATGATGGCATGTGATCATATTCCGACACTATACAGCTTCATATTAAACGTTCAAAAGCCATTTTCCATCATTCTGTTCCATTCTGTCATGAAAGTTTAGACCAAATACATATATACCAAAGGCAACATATGAGGCTCCTCGTGCATAATTCTGAGTGAAAACAAGAACCAGTGACAATCACTTAGGAAAATTTTCAGTATGATGATGTGACATCATCCAAGACCCTTTTGAACTGTGACTCCAATACCAACCAGCATGGCCTCACTCATATTTTTCAAATATTCAAGTATTAACCGAAACAAAAAAAATCAAGATCAGCAGCTGATAGAACAGCCAAATGACAATATATACAATGGAATGCCGGCGCACTCAGGTGCCTCTGCCAAATATATTGATTGGAAACGGGTTTCTTTTGAGTTGAATTGGAGCTTCAATAAAAACCTCAAGTAAGCTAATGTGAAACTAAATATGCAGAGAGGAGTAATGGAAGAGGTATTGAACTTCGTTGATAAATATTCTAACACCAACCACATACTAATGCTTACGAGGATTGTCTAAATTGAGGGAAAATATACCAAGTTAGAAATACACTCGATCAACCATAAAAGTCCCCAACTTTCCAACTTAATCAGCAAAACAGATCGATTATGTAAAGAAATTCATTACTGGATAAATACTCATTTGTCAAAACTCCAACTGTCCTGATGGGAAGAATAGTCCTCTTTCTCATAAGCTTCAACAACAATGCTCGGCATTGAAACAAAGAAGACTAAGATCAATTGGGGAAACAACTATCTATTGTCATACATTAAAACAACGATATCCGAGTAAATCGTTCAACAAAGACAATCATAGACACATACAAGTAATGACCATATAACTCTTTTGCTTATATAAACTGGGCTACTGTTCTTTGCAGGAAATTATATGATCCTTCAAATTAAACAATCCTCAGTCCTTATTTCAGAGGGCTATCAAACGTAAACAAGAAGAGATAATACAAACTCTTCCGAAAGTAAACCCTAAATCCTTATGGGGGGAAATTGCAGGAATATAAAATTAAATAAAGAAGAAGATGAAGAGAACTTCTGGGGATGAAAACCATAAGCGTACCTTCTGCCATTAGAAACCCTAATTCGGAACCAAAATTTTTGGGGGAGAAGAAGACGGAATCTTTGGAAGGAGAAGATTCAGAGGCTGGAGAGGTCCAGAACGTTCCTTTAATTCATATGAAGAATTGAAGATTCGAAAACGAAAACCGACAAGGTAATTTATTTAAACTTTAATCACCGAGAAATTCAATTGGACAAACATTCTTGTACAACATTTTAAATTTATTTTCTTAAGTTTTTATTTTTATTTTTTTGAGAAAGATCAAACCGACGGGCATTGAGCAAGTTCGCGAAAAATGTATGTGGAAAAGCTGATGTTCACGTTATCTATCTATCACATACATTTTTTTGTCAAAAATTTCACCAATTTTTTTATTGTCATAAATACTCTTCAGAATTAAAAAAAAATTCCACATGATAATTATTTAAAATAATTATTATGATAAAAAAACAAAACATAAAATATAAATATAAAAAGAAACAAAACAAAGAAGTAGGTGAATATATACTTTCACATTTTTTTTTTTACAAATAACATATACATCGCACGGATACGAAGTTTTAATATTAGTAACATGCAGAATATTTCAAGACTTACAGAGTATTAAGAATATAAAGGAACTCGTTTTTATTATATATCTGTAAAAAGTCACAAAAATAAATTTGTACGACTCCAAAAACCTCTAACATCAGTAACATGCAGTATGAAACTCTGATTAACACGCGTCTTCACTATTTGCTCTCAAGGTGAGAGACATTCATTACTTTTCCTTTCCCTATTTTTCAAATCATGATGTGGTTTATTTACAAAATTGATCCGTATGTGTTTGACCCGTATCAATTTCCGCTAGTTAATTTGGACTAGCTAGGATTAGCCACAAAGTATGCCAAAACACCAACAAATGGTGCATTGATGTAGGTGGTGGGTTCAGACTTCCTAAAATCAGCTCGATCATCTTCATATACATCATCTTCTCCAGGACCTCCCACTAGAGCTCCCACAAGGACATTAGGGTTAGGGTTTGAGGAATTGAAGTACACCGAGCCTTCCTTGCAAGCAATGGGTTGAGGATGGTCCTTGATAGATGGCAATGAAGAACCACGGTGGTGAATTCGCTGCGGATAATGGTCGCTGTATCCGACCATGTATGACAAACCCATTGGATTGTCACCCAAAATGTAATCGACCTGCTTTTTGGCGATTTGGCGAAGCGTTGTTGGACTGACATCTATGTTCCCACAGTTGAGAGACCGCGAGGTTCGAGCTAGGTAGTTGGCATAAACCAGTAGTAGGAATGAGATGGAAGTCACATGCTGCAAATTGCTGCCTCCTGGCTTGTAGATGAGACCGGCCGGAGTGTACTCGATGTGGGAGGATGATGACTCTGGTATTAACGTGCACATGAAGCTATCGGCCGACGATTTGTAGGATTCAAGGTTGTACATGTTGCCTTCTAGGACTTCCTGGAAAGTTAAGGAAGGCTTTATATTTTTCATGAAATGATCACATCGCTTATATTGTACAGAATCCTATAATAACATGTTGGGAAACTTGATCTAACCTTGGAGATTAGAACATTGAGGCCAGCATGCTTGTTGTCCCAACCAAATTCGTTTATATTGTCCTCTGCACCAAGAGTTTTGCCATTGTTTTGTATGTAATCAAGGTACCCCCCATCTTGAGTGACTCTCCTCAGCCAGGCTGCACTCCATAGCAATTCGTCCTGTCAAACGTTACGAAAAACATTCATGTGTCAAAATAATAAGTAACTTGTACAATTGCTTACAGTCCATTTGTTTTTGTATCCCAAGCGAATAGGTGATTGGAAACATATACAGTTGCTTTACATGGCCTTACTTTTTCTTGCAGTTATAAAAAAAAAGAGGTGATTGGAAACATGTAGTTACCTCATTATATTATGCTTAGTAATCATTAATTAAACTAAGGTAGTGTCGTAGTGATTGACAAAGTGATTTGTTAAGGGGAGTGAAAATTACACCCCTAGAAATGAAATCTACACCCCCCTTAAGTTTGTTTAATATTATTCTTTCTCCCCTTATTTTTCACTTCCGAAAATACCCTCTTAGTCAGAATTGTTTATTCCTCTCTCCTTTGAGTCCTTTCCAAATGCAGTTCTTTCCAGAATTGTAAACAATTCTGTGATTTTTGTCTCATTCCCTTTATGAGCAATTGCTCTGGCACCCATCTCCTCTACAGTCGAACCCACCGCTGCAATCCTCTCTCCGATCAACTCACAATCAGCAGCGCACCATTAAATTGCAAGCCCAAGATCATCATCAAAGTATACATCACCGCTGCTCTTCTGGGTGCCCAAATCACCAAGACCAGCTCGGCTCAAGCTTATAATCACCCAAAGCCCAGCAACGTACCCATGGCGTCTCCAGAGCAGCTCTGGTCTCTCTCACTTCAATCCACCTTCGCTGCTCTACACTTCCAGCAATCCAACCGCGTCCTCTGCGTAGACGTGCCGTTTAATTGGCTGGTCTTGACCAGAAAAAGAGAGAGAGATGAGAGCTGGCCAGGACGAAAAGAGAGAAATCCGGCCAGGAAACTAGGAAAGGAGAGAGGAGGAGGAAGAAAAGAGAGAGAAAGGAAGGAAGAAGAAAGAAAAGAAGACGATGGCAGAAGTTTAGAAAGCTCGGAGAAGAATAAACAATTCTGACTAAGAGGGTATTTTCGGAAGTGAAAAATATGGGGAGAAAGAATAATGTTAAAAAATTTAAGGGGGGTGTAGATTTCATTTCTACGGGTGTAAATTTCACTCCCCTTTGTTAATATAATTATTAGAAGTACAGAATAATTAATATCCTATTTGGAGTTAAGTAGGGCCATGCATGTATTGAGGTTTGGTCGACTTACTTGGTAACCATCAAAATCACAATAAAATGGGCAGACACCATCTCTAATATTGGCATTGTCACTGTAAGCTCCTCTATAAGTATCAGCAAACTCAAAGGCCTTCATGGCATTTCGCAACAATGTGTCCGCATAACCGGGGTCAGAGGATCGGAATGCCATTGACGAAGCTGCCAGCGCTGCAGCTGTCTCACCGGCGACATCAGAAGCCGGATTGGGCGAGTCCACGGCATATACAGTCCTTGCCGTGTCCATGTCTTCTGGCCTTTCCCAGCAATTGTGGTCTGAAATTGGATCCCCAATCTATAATTCCATGAAAACAAGGTTAAGACCCTCAAAAAAGGAAAGACGTAGCAAAATTTCCTCGTCATTTGTTAGTACCTAACATTGTTTGCATTGGTTCACTAGTCGGCAATATTTGTACTATTGGGACACATGGACTTGGCAATCTGTGGACATATTTATGTCGTATCTATATCGAGCATAACGCTTTATAAAGACAATTGATTGATTGTTTTCATGCAAGTCACGGACTTGGAGGTGAAAAGAGGTATATGGATATATAGCCCCCACAGTCCATATGAGACTAAGATTATTGGTTCACCTTCGGTGGCAAAGTGAACTCAAAAGGACGTCTGTGATTGTAATCACTTCGGTGGCATATTTATTGTTTTTGGGTGATCATCTTTTCGGTAGAGTCATATTTCGGACAAAAAGTGATTATTTTTTTCGATAATTTATCAAAAACTTGACATTTTACCAAAACAATGGCCCCATTAACGAAAAACTTGATCTCAATTACTAAAAAGATGAGCAAGTAAAAATAGTAGGTATTCCATACCAACTGGCATCAAAGGGCTTTGGCTAAAAAGGCTATAATCAAGGTAGGTTTCAAGATGAACATAACAATAATGGGTGGTTAAAGTGATTACCATTCAAAACTAATGACATTAATGTGTTGTAACCAAATGATTGAGACTCAGCCATGAACCTCTTTATTTTCACATCAAAAATAAGAAAACCTTCATTTGTGGACACACAACTGACACAAGGTAACAGAAGAAAGAGTTAGCCATACAGATGCAGAGTTCACCAACTGCAACAAACTCAAAAGCACTGGATATACATATTCTATTATTAGAAAAATGGTATGCACACAATTCAAAAGACAATGTTTCCCAAGAACCCTTTAGATTTTCCAGACAGAAAAACTGGGGCCACAGGCTGACAAAGCAAAAATGAGTCACATCCCCCTAAGAACAGATTGATTCATGACTAGTTCAATTCGATCAGCAAAGCCATTAACTATTCCACCCACAATTTCATCCACCCAATAATTTGAGCATTGATACACACACTTACTTGTACGAAAATCCGATTGGGCTGCTGCGACACCGTTTTGAGGAGGTAATCCGTCGCCCAACGAGTGGCAACCAAGGCATTCCTCAAGTCATCGGGAGGCATGGAATCCCCAAACTCAAGGACGCTCCAGGCCAGCATTGTGGTCGTGAAAGCCATCGGGAAGCCGAACTTGACGTTGTCGCCGGCGTCGTAGTAGCCGCCGGTCAAGTCGGTGTTGTAAGTCCAGCCGTCGCCCAACCCGGAATTGGCCCGCCAGGTCTGGCGTTGGTCCTGGGGCAGAAACCCCGACCTCTGGCCCTCGAAGAAGAGTATGCATTTCGACAATGCGTCTCGGTAGTCGTGCCCTCCGCCGTGAACGGTTGCGAGGCTGGTTATGAGGAGAAGAAGAAGAAGGGTGGTGGTGGTGGTGATAGTCATGGGTAAAGACCAAAAGAGTGGTATACGTTTTGGGTTTTGGAGGGTATAACGTAACGGTGGGGTTTATATAGGAAAGGGGTGAGGGGCCGTTGGGGTCGTCACGGGGAAGGAGGAGGGAGAGGGCCGACAAGTAGAGGGAGGAGTGTCAGTTAGAGAGGGAGAGTCACATGCGGCGTTACACTTACACAAAATGGGATTTGATTATGTGAGTGCACTCTACTTAAAACATATGATGCTATACCTTTTTTTTGTGTGGGGACAATTCCTAAATAAAAAGTGAGGGCTTTGGTTTCTTTTTTGTTCTCAAGTTTAGGGGATGCTAGCTAGGTAAAAATTTGGGAGAGTGAGGGACTTGCTTTGACACAAGGTAAAAAAGAAATTACTATGAAAAACTTTGACCCAACAAATCAAAGTTGAATGTCGGGAGGGGCATCATTTGTAAGTAAGAGGTCATGAGTTTAATTGAAGGACGAATGAGAAAGCTACAACTGTATTATGTGTAAATATAAAAGGGATTGGATAATTGGTGGTTGCTGCTTAATATTATAGCTAAAATTAAGGAATAAGAACTATCATTGTGAAGATAACTAGTTTATTATACTTTGTTAACCAATTTTTTTTTTAAATTACATTTTTGTTACTATCTTGTACTTTAAGGGTCTAATCAGTTATGTATTTGAACTTCTAAATTCATCAAAATGATCTCTACACTCTCAATTCTCATGATAGGTGTAAATGTAAAATAAAAAATAAAAAAATTAGACACGTACCGACCCATGATAGGTGACATGTGTCCTAAATAGACCGATGAGATAATAATTGAAAATGCATGGATTGTTTTGATGAAATTAGAAGTTCATAGAGGGAACTGATTAGATCCCTAAAATACAGGGTAGTAATAAAAATTTAATCATTTTTTTTGTAGAAAAATTAATTCCATTAATATCAAGGCCAAAAACTAGCCATAGAGATACATAGACCGAAACTAAGCACCTAATCTAGTCTTTCAGGCTAGGAACCCATTTTAGCAAGTAAAACGTATTACAAACATTGAACCTTGCATAAAGCGTGTCGACAAACTAAGAAAAAACTTTGTAACACACACTACCGAGAATTTGAGCCTTAGTAGGACCTTAGCGGTACCAGTTAGCCGAAGCAACATCTTGAACCTCAAGAGGACCCTCGTGGTACTATTTAGCTGTCACACCCCGAACCCGGTGTCGGTGGATTTAAGCACCTAAATCCGAATCCGAGGTGTGACCGTAGAAAAAGTAAAAAAAGATAATCCAAAACCAAATACATTTATGAAATTGTTGAAAATACAAAAGTTTACAACACAAATAAAATTACAAAACCTTTACAACTAGAAATTACGTCGTCTTCTACGTTCTAATCCACTCTTGTCTCTAACCCCTTTCGAAACTCGTAAGTCTTACCTGTAAAACAACAACCTTGATTTCTCCAATGAAACAATTCCGAGTATCCTCATTGACTCTTAATGTCTGGAAATGTTTACCATGCCATGTCTCCCGAACTTTAGATCACAAGAGATGTCTAATCCTCCAAAGCTAGTCTTTGTGATTCTTCCTTCAACTATATCCTGTCTATTACTCTTTTATTTCTTTTGCATCTCCTCTCTCTCTCTCTCTCTCTCTCTCTTCTCACGTCTATTTCTTTCTTTTGCTGAAACTCATTTTGTATATCTCCTATCCTCCCCTTACGTTTTCCCCTCTCCTTCTTCACTTTGCTATCTCTCTCTTTTCTTTTCTCTTTCTATTTCTGTGTCTATCCTCAGCTTATCATCACTTCAGTTCCTCCTATTTTCTGCTCCCGAATCTATGAAATCAAACCTGAACCCTTACTGTAACTAAGTCGGTTGATCCGATAGGTGTGCTCACTCATATCTCCAATTGGTTACTTAATTGCTAAGAGATTGATACTACATTTATATACATATATACTTAGTTGATACGTTTCAGCTAGAACATTCTACAAGCACTTAACTGGCCTACCATCACCTTGCCACATGTCACCCAACAGCCTATGATTAAGTGACACGTCAACAACTAATTTTACTTTCAAATAAACTTCAAAAATTCAATAAAAATAACTCGGAACTCCGAATAATACTACGAACTCATAACAATGTCCATTTTCTAACTGTGACTTCAAAAATAAAATGTGACCAACTTTAAAAATTTCGGATCTCACAATCCAACCCCCTTTAAAAGAGTTTCGCCCTCGAAATTCCCTTACAAGTCTTAAGAAGTAGAATTCTTCAATAGTTGTTTCACAATGTCCTCTCACTGCTATTCCAACATCCACAAGCGATGGCAAAAGATAACGTGTCAGTCATGATCTTCATTCCGATACTAAATTCACAAACAATAACAAGTAGTTGACCATAGACGACACGTTAATTAAGCTCAAAACTTATCTGAAACGATTACTCATTAAGACCATATGTTGTTCCACAATCATTGTATGTCGTTGTCATATAAATCATATCCATTTATCTAAATATTTCTCCATATTTCCACATCAAGTATGAGGGTGACATGCTTTCATTTCTGTAATGGACGCGTCACTGAAATATTTTTCTTAATTGAAATACCCAATAACTGATACATGTCGAAGTGAGTCTCCCCAGCTCTCTTCTTTCTTTTCATTACTTTTCCTTCCTCTTCTTCCCTTTTCTTTCATTTTCTGTTTGTTTGTTTCTTTCTTTGCTTTATCTTCTTTATTTCCTTCTTACACGTCTGTTTCTTTTCTTTTATGGTTTAAATTCCCAGCGTTCAGTCCACTAAGGTATTAATAGTCGATTTACTTTCATACTTCAAATCCAAATTACCAATGCACGTAAACCCTCATATTCTTGCTTTCGACTCGACACGCATCTCAATCTCTGGGTTAACATACTTGAAAATTCTCTCTGCATATTCTTATTGAACTGTGACCAATTTCTCAAATGTTCATAAACCTTACTCAAAATTCCTTAACCAACTCCTTATTTGCACGTTACTTGAAATTCTCTCATTATGAATCAGTCGAGAAAATAGCGAAACCACAATCAAGAAATTCAATTCCATGCGTAAAAGAATTTACTAGTTTAAAAATTTACTTAAGGAAAAATCATAGCTCATTCTTGATATTGCTGATTTCTCGACTTCACCAACAAATAACTATAAACCAAATTGCAAATCCAACAAGTATCCAAAACAATTCTTAATTCCTCGATAACTAATATTTCAAGTCAATACCAATCACAACTTCACGTCCTTAATATACCAACTCAATTCAAAATCATTCTCAAGAAATATTCCCTACAACCACTTCTTCACATTCCAACGTATAACAATCTCATTTAACTACACAACACCAATTCACATATCTCTTTCAAACTAATTTTGAACCACAATAATTCTTCACAACCTTCCAATCCTGGTGATTTAGGATTACAAACAGTCTTTCAATTCTATATACATCTTTAAACTCAAAATAATGTCATATCCCACATCATGTCTGATATAATTACGATATCTGATTCGCCAATGCATCTCATATCCTTCCAAAGTTGTTGAGCTTGTCTAGACATCATAATTGATAAATTAATCCAAATATAGTTAAGCACTTGCTCCCAGGTTTACAGCTCACTTTTCTTTAATCACTCCAAACCACACAACTATGAATTTGAAATCCTTAAATACATTCGAGAAAATATATATTCTGCGCTTCTTTTTCAATCACTTAAAAAAAAGCAACAACCAAGTTGTTTTCGATTCTAAATCGCCTTGGGTTTCACAGATTCTACATACTTTTTATTTACCAAGGTAACCATCACTCATCCAATTAAGCTCTCAAGTACCAACACTAAGTCTCATCGATCGGATGTCGAATCCAACATACATAATTAACGTGCCTCCAAAATGACACATTCTCCGACTCACTTTCTTTACTATGTCATTTGTTCTCATTGGAGTTTCCTTCGAACCTCACCAATCTGTATATAAGGTATAATCAAACATAATTAAGGTTCCTCCTTAGAATTCCAACGGAACTTAGAAATGACCATGAAATATCAAGAATCATCAGTGTGCACATCAAGTGTGCAGTGGCTGAGCAGACTCCAAAATACAACCTTTTCCAACTTAAATCTCATCTCAGATTCTAGTGAACTACACCATTCCTTGTAATCCTTTATTATGTCTCGAACATCAAAAAATTCCATTGAGCATCATACTAACATCGATGAATCCATTCCATGTTTAGTTATGTCGATTACAACTGGAACTATGTCATTTAACCCATTGAGAAACGTACTAATTCCTGAATCCACATGTTGTTCCGATTATCTAATCTATTGTCAAAGTACTATTTCCTACTTATGTGTAACACCCTCTGATTGTCAAGTGAAAGCAATACGAAACGTGTCGCGTCCTTTGTTCTGCCGACTAAAAATTACTTAGCGAGCGTAACTAAACGATAGAACTCTAAAGATCCTCAAGATAAAAAACCTCTCGAACTTAGTAAAATATTTATAAACAAATAATGAAATTCTTTCTAACTCTTTTGAAAATAGAATAACTTTATAAAATTGTCAAAGAACAAAAATGATAAAAATAGTTCAAGAGTAGGAAAACTTATGGAATTTAAAATAAATAGATAGAAGCGCCATCTTCGGAAAAGATTTACACCTAACTGCACAAGTGACGATCTTATCCTAAGATACAAGAACCGAGCTCTCATGTGCAGCTAAGAACTTCAAGGATTCTCTAACGCTTTTGTATTAAAAGATAAATATCTCAAATATAGAATTAGGCTAGAGTGGTTGCATTAAAGAATGCCATCCAACCCTAGACTTCCTTTAGATAGATAAATAGAATCATCAACAAGCTTGTTGAAACCAAAACGATGAAAACATTTCAAAATCATAAGAAACATGATAAAATAAATAATATCTTTTGAAATCAAAATCATATAATAAAACTAAAACATATTGAGAATTGAAAATCCAATTTGGTAACAAAATTGTCGTCTCTCGGGTACTAACAAAAACTATCGTCTTTCGACCGCTTAACACCTTAGCGTGATTCTAACTTATTGTCTAATAATACTAAACCTCCACAGATCCTGAGTTTCTATTCCCCGGTTTGCTCTGATACCATTCTGTCACACCCCGAACCCGGTGTCAGTGGATTTAAGCACCTAAATCCGAATCCGAGGTGTAATCGTATAAAAAGTAAAATAAAGATAATCCAAAACCAAATACATTTATGAAATTTTTGAAAATACAAAAGTTTACAACACAAATAAAATTACAAAACCTTTACAACTAGAAATTACGTCATCTTCTACGTTCTAATCCACTCTTGTCTCTAACCCCTTTCGAAACTCGTAAGTCGTACCTGTAAAACAACAACCTTGATTTTCCAATGAAACAATTCCGAGTATCCTCATTGACTCTTAATGTCTGGAAATGTTTACCATGCCATGTCTCCCGAACTTTAGATCACAAGAGATGTCTAATCCTCCAAAGCTAGTCTTTGTGATTCTTCCTTCAACTATATCCTGTCCATTACTCTTTTATTTCTTCTGCATCTCCTCTCTCTCTCTCTCTCTCTCTCTCTCTCTCTCTCTCTTCTCACGTCTATTTCTTTCTTTTGCTGAAACTCATTTTGTATATCTCCTATCCTCCCCTTACGTTTTCCCCTCTCCTTCTTCGCTTTGCTATCTCTCTCTCTTTTTTTCTCTTTCTCCTTCTGTGTCTATCCTTAGCTTATCATCACTTCAGTTCCTCTTATTTTCTGCTCCTGAATCTATGAAATCAAATCTGAACCCTTACTATAACTAAGTCGGTTGATCCGATAGGTGTGCTCACTCATATCTCCAATTGGTTACTTAATTGCTAAGAGATTGATACTACATTTATATACATATATACTAATTAGTTGATACGTTTCAGCTAGAACATTCTACAAGCACTTAACTGGCCTGCCATCATCCTGCCACATGTCACCCAACAACCTATGATTAAGTGACACGTGAACAACTAATTTTACTTTCAAATAAACTTCAAAAATTTAATAAAAATAACTCGGAACTCCAAATAATTGTCCGAATAATACTACGAACTTATAACGATGTCCATTTTCTAATTGTGACTTCAAAAATAAAATTTGACCAACTTTAAAAATTTCAGATCTCACATTAGCTTAGCTAACATCCCAACCCTCGGTAGTACCCTCGCGGTACCAATCAGCCGAGACAATATCTTGAGCCTTGATAGGACCCTCGCGGTACCATTAGTCGAGGCAACATCCCGAGCCTTGGCAGGATCCACGTAGTACCGGTTAGCCGAGGCAACAACTTAAGCCCTGGCATGGCCTCTGCGGTATCGATAACCTAGGTCGGGTGTATCGACCTAAGATTTCCCTCGAGGCTACACAGCAGGCGTCTATCAAAAAAGTACAGAGAGCGTCCAATCTACTCAGTACCGAGATGTCAAGTTGGCACACGTGCAAGTCCACTATCCCGTAGATCACACTAAGCGTAGTGCCCATACCGCACTAAGTGTCGTTATGACTTGATCCACGCATCAAGGTAGTGGACCAGAGAATATTTTCTCGTATCTGGGGATATTCCCCATGCTAGGAAAGCTTGTCTATATAAGGAATTCTCATTCCTTGAGAATTCCTTATTGAAGTACGTTCTCTCCAAATCTCACACTACTGCTCTACTTCCATTCATCTCGAGACTAACTTGAGTGCCGGAAAGTATTCGGTCGGTACACACCAACCTACCCTGACCTTGATCTCTACCCTCGCAGGCACTTGAGACATTCCTACGTGTATCCCTACCCGAGAAGTTGAGAAACGACAAAAACATACGACCATAGGAAAACGCCATTTGCAGTAAATCCCAAAGGCTCACCAAGAATAAATCTCATGAAATATATCAAACTAACCCAATCAAGTACCAACACGTCGAAAAAATCATCGTTGATTATAGAGATGACATCGAGCACCGATTGATTAACGACGAGCGCTAGTAGATTAATAAAAATACTAATAAAAATATTCAATTATGGTATAATTTAGATACTAATAAAAATATTAAATGGGTAAGAGTATATCCAATAGATTTTCGAAATGAAAAAAAAGTCATCTAGTGCTCTGCTAACGTTTCTATGGGAAGCACAGCGGCGATACCTGTTCTTTGGGTTAGTGGTTGCGTATGGATATCATTTTTGTCATGTGTTCTCGGGTACATCTAATACTCATTCTTCTAGTTATTCTCCTCTATGGTTTCTTAACTATGGGAGCTTCTTCGGATTTGGGTTAGCTTTGCTAGGGTCTTGTCTAGGATTCAACCTTCTAGATTGAGCGTTAGTAGTGACCGTCTCTGGTGGCATGGCCGTGGCGGTGGTAGTGGTTCCTATTGTAAGATATTGATTAGATTCTTAATTTTGTTTAGTGGTTTTGGCGACCAGGTTATAGGTTTAGTTCGTTTTGGTGGCTCTGGTTTTGGAGGTCTGATCTTCTTACCATAAATATTATTCTTGATCTATCTCTCAAGTATGGTGGTTATGTTGGTGGTGGTTTCCTCTTTTGTCCTCCCCTCTTCTTCGAGGACATTGGTAGTATGGTTGTCCTGGGCTTAGCGGGATTAGGAGGGCACCATTTGGATGGTGCTGGTATGTTGATTTCGTCCAATAAGTTACTTATGGCTTCGACCCCTACGTTGTCGCGGTTTGGTATAAGTACAATTACAGCTTTCTGTAATGATGGACGACGTGACATATTGTGGTGTCAATCAGTGGCGGATCCATAACAAAACTTTAGGGGGGGGGGGGGGGGGCAAAAAAATGAGGTGGATTAATTTTGCCTGAAGGGCAAAATTTTTTTTGGGCTTAAAGCTATATTGGAACTTGGAAGACTTACCAATTCAATCATTAAGAAGTGAAGAATTGCAGTCTGCAAATTAATAGAGGGACGAATCAATTGTGAGAGGTTTTTTTTATTCAGTTTGAGGTATTGAGGTCTGACGGGGTCTCCCAGCCTTCTTAATTGAAACGACGTCGTTTTCCTATTCATTATTTGAAAAGAAACTGGTCAAAACGACGTCGTTTTGTCCAGTATATATATTTTTTTAATTCCATATTCGTCTTCCACGGCGCTCCACCTCTGTTTCGCCTGCAGGTTTGCCCCTCCTCCACCATTTTTGCCCAGTCTCAAGCTCCATAGAGTCCATTCTAAAACCTTTAGGAAGAAAATTGAGGGGGGCACTTGCCCACCCTCCCCCTAGATCTGCCCCTGGTGTCAATGAAGTAATTAAGGCATCGAGGCTTTGGTGGGTTTCGGCTTGGATGGTCCACTTGGGACTACTTAGCCCTAATCTTTCTAATGCTAAACATCATATTTTGGTTCATGCATAGTGTCTAAGATGGAGCTGCTGAGAGTATTTCCCTTTAGTGGCTGTTATCTTGATGAGTCTCAGCAAGAAGGGTGGTTGTTCTTTGACAAACCTCTTGTCACCCCAAAAGCTAGATAACAAGTTGGTGGTGTCAAGGGTCTATGAGGACTTGGAGTTAGGCTACTGGCCATTTTTTAGTAGGTGAAACGACATAGAAAGCTCCTGACTCTGAGTTCATAGTTTTTAAGCTTAATTGCCAAAATGCACCCTAAATTTGGTCATAATTGTCAATTTACACCCCAAGTTTGTAATTGAGGAAATCAGCTCCCTGAACTTGGTAAAAATTTTCATTTTGCAATTAGTTTTTAATTGTCAGTTCCATGGCATGCACTTTCTGTACCGGCTGCGTTAGAGAATAGTAGAAGTTACTTAGATGATGTCTCCTATTGTCATACCTCAAAAATGATGTGACATTATATGTAATATTCGATCTTACTATATTGTTATCTTCTCATAAAAATAATAATAATTTTTTTAAACATCATTATTACAAAAAATATAAATTTTTTTATAAAAAAAATTCCACTCCAATTGATGCCAACTAACATGTAGTTTAGTATTTGGTATAGTAAATCAGACATTTCTCTTTAGTTATTTAGTTGTAGTTGTGGGTACATACCTTAACCTAGGGTAACCTTTGCCACCATCATGTCTTTCTCTCGATGACATCGCAACCAAGTGAATGAACATCATTTAAAGTACCAATATTTCCAATTCCCTAAAATGACATTGTATGATTTGTATCTTTCAAGTGTGTAAAGCTGACTAGCCACATGTACAAATAGATTCTTATCTCCTTGTCCAAGGAAGCCAAAAGTAGTAGCAATAGGTACAAGAATGGCTTACTCTCAATATTATGCCATTTTAGTGTAACTACTACTTTTGTTTCTGGAATATAATTTGCTTCAGATATTGAGACTCTTAGGTACATAAGGAAAAAAAGTGATTGGAGAAAGAATAAGATTCTGTGTCTTATTGGTACATCCTCAAATTGTTAGAGATAAGCCGAGACCGTAAAATCCGGTTACATAAAAGCAAGAAAGAGGAACGTACCAATTAAGATGAGGTTGCATATGAGGTCTCATTAAAATTTTGCCCCCAAAAAAAATTTAATTGAACAAATTTCCGAGCGAATATAAAAAATGTATTGCAAACACTAACTAAAAAAAATAGTAAAGTTATTGGTACTCTCGAAACTAATTTCATTTGCAGGTTAAACTTACTTTTCAACTTTGGACAATTGCCCATTGACCAAAGTTTCTTACTGGCTTGGCGGCTATTGTGGAGGTGGATTTGATGTTGGTGGTACTAGAGGTTTGGTGCTAGTATCAAAGGGGATTTGGTACTAGAATTTGGTGTATCAAAGGGTTTGGTGCTTTTACTTGGGTGGTAAGGTTTGCATAAAATGATTATCACAATTTTTTTTATATTAACGAATATGGTGGGGATAAAAAGTAAAAATAAAATTTTCAACATAGGGTTTCTCTTTTACACACACACCCCCCTCCCTTTAAGAGGCCAAAGTGTTTGCTTTGTTAGTTTTCTGTTTTTTGTTTCTTTTTTTTTGTCGTTTTATGTTTTGCTTCTTGTTGCAGCTTTTGCTGTGTTGAATGAAAGTTCATTGTTAACAAAAAAAGAGAGAGGCCAAAGTGTGTGTGTGTGTGTAAATTGGCTTCTTCCAATCTCAGAATAAAGATTTAGTTACAGGATTAAGTTTAGAAGAAAAAAATCCTAAGAGGGATGTTCTTGACAACCTCCTCTCTTCCTCAGCGATGCCTAAAGTTTTTTATTTACTTTTGTTTGCAATAATACACTACTTGAGAACGTGGAGGCGGGTCACGATTTGTGGCCAAGACGGATAATGTGACGACGAATGACTTCCTATCCCATAAAAAAAAAACTCACGCGGGCAAGCAAGACAAACTTGCCTAGTTTGATTGATATGGTGCTTGGACGGACCAACCAGGTCGCGGGCAGATTCGACCAAATGACTTATGAGCCACCAGTTTGATTGATATGAGGCCATCGGCTTATGAGCCACAGTTAAGATCATATAGCATTCAGACCAAATGACTATGAAATTACGTCGAAACTTTCACATATTATGAGTAACGTAGGAGACATCTCCAGCCATGTTAGTCGTTGAGGATGGAAGCTCCTCGAAACTTTACAACCGGCAGTCGAGAATTTCTCCCCACTCTTTTTCCTGAACTTCAAATAACCCTCCAGGCACGCAGACTGCATCAAACTTGCTTTTGCTTTTGTTCTAGAGATCCAACTAATTGCATGTATGACTGTATGAGAGGGGAGGATACTGTGCATTATTGGTAACAGTTGGCTGATAATTGGATGAGTAAAGTATATAGCTTTTAATAGTTGAGGGTAGGAAAAGGTTAATTAATCTTTATGAGACTTTTCTAAAGAACTTGTGATGGGTGGGTGACTTTGCCATAGTTGCAAGTTACACTAATAAGTAGCTTTTCTACCACCACGTTCTTCCTCCCTATTTAATGAGAAAGTCTGGTTTGGGTGTTATCTTCTCAGTAAGAGTTGAGGAACTACATTGCAAATTCATCTTCATCGACCTAAACTGCGACGACTAATGAACTACAAGGATGCTAAAGAAACTAAAATTTCATAGATGTAAGCAGAAAATGGCCATCAATTGGCTTTCTCATTTACAATTTTACAATGTTGAGATACCAAGCTTCTTCAAGAAAAAGAAAATAGATATTTTCTTGTTGAGAAATCTGTAATTATCAATAATTATTAGTACTTGGAACTCTGTTGTGTCATTCTTACAGGTACCACAAGGGGGCAGACAAGTTGGAAACTAGCAGTCTAGCACTATAGACGTAAAAGATTAAAGAAGTGTTGATTCTTATATTTTGGGGAAAACCAAGGCTTGCCAATGTTAGACCACCAAAACAGTTCAATATCATCCATCAGAACAGGCAGTTACAACTTGGAAAGAACTAGAATCGATTATCAAAATCAAGAAACTGAACACGATAGACGGCAACAGAACAGTATGTCGACAAGCACACAAACAGGAAACAAGTCAACAGACACTTGAAACAACTCGTTATCAGGAAACTCAAACAATTGGCGCACGGTTTTTATTTGTAGTAATGGCTAAAAATTCCGGAAAAGTAAAAATCATACACGGTCTATTACGTTCTAATGCAAAATTAATACACCACATAAACAACCACATTCTACCAAAGTCTCAATTCAACTCCTCATAGTCTAGCTCCAACCTTCAACTTAAAACCTAAAACCCGAAAATGCCTGCTCAAGATAAAAAGGAAATGGCAATCACATAGGACAATCTGCTACTTGTCAGTACCTCCTGGGGTAGCGATCCATGAACCTACCAGAAGGGCACTCATATGCCAGGTGTCCTCGTCCCCCACAGTTGTGACAGATCATCAAGGGGCCCATGCAATCCCTGCTCATATGCCCAAGTTGCTGACAGTTCCTACATACAATGTCACGGTGGTAACCTCCACCTCCACCGCCGCGAACTCCACCACCCCCACCACCTCCCCGCTCTCCCAATACATTGGCTCTGGGGCACTGCCTGGCCACATGCCCAGATACATTGCACATGTTGCAGATGGGTTCATTTGGGCAATCACGCGCCAGGTGACCTGTCTTCCTACAGTTGTTGCATGCCTTCTCATTTGTGCAGTCAACTGCAATATGACCCTGCTTGTAACAGTTGTTGCACAACCTCAAGTCCCCTGGCGGCATTGGGGGAGCAGTGCAATCTCTAGCACGGTGTCCAGCCTTGCCACAAGTGTGGCAGATGCCTTCGTTTGGGCAGTTATTGGCCATGTGACCAGGTTCACGGCAATTCCAACATAGTGACTTTGTGGTACACTCCGAAGCAATGTGCCTATGAAAATATTTGGTGGCATTACAACCATAGTCAATAGAAATTAAAGGCTCCTTCAAACATGCAAGCATCTTTCTCTTTTAACATTTTAAAGGAAAGATAATAAAAGAAAGAACGAAACAACGGGATGAGGTGGGTCATTATTTTTACGGGATAAGAAACAAAAGAAATTTATTGAAGCAATGGCACAAAAATTTAACCCACCACCCTCACAGAGATAATGTTTAAATGTTAAAGCAGTCCTAACTCCCAAGCGTTTGGAGGCTGAGTAGCTCCAGAAAATACCAGAAGCCAACAAATTGCCCCGCATTGAAGGCAGACAAATATATTGAAGCAATGACACAAATAATTGACCCACCATTCTCATTGAGATAATGCTTGAATGTTAAGGCAGTCCCAAGTGTTTGAACATTGCGTAGCTCAAGAAAATACCAGAAGTTAACACATTACCCCACATTGAAGCCTTCTTATGATTAACTTGCTAGGAACCATGCATATTTATCTTAAACCTTTGGTTTTTCCCTGAAATCTTGTTTGCCTATACTATGAGCAAGAAATATGAAAATTGTAGCACTGGCTACTGATTGTTTTTTAAAGTGGTAGCTGTGGAGACACTAACTAGGGTGGTGGTAAGACATAACTGGTAGCAATGGTAATGTCTGGATTGTAAGAATTAAATTAACTATCTAATAATTGATAGTATTAAGACCTCTAGGATGCTGGAACCCCAACGTCTTTCAAACTCTCCCAAAGAAAAGGGGGAAAAAAAATACAGTCCAATGAAACAAAATTATATTATAGAGCATGCATTATAAAACTACAATTGAAGATGGTGATGTCCAAATAAGACCACAATTACGAGGCAGAATGAGTTTCCATACCCGGGAAGACCACAATTGTGACAAATTGCAACATTAGGGCATTCTCTAGCAAAATGGCCTGGTCGTTTGCAGTTCTTGCAGAGATTGTCTCGGCTGGCAAGAAGTAACAATACATTATGTTCTGAACAGAAAATAATGGCATTGCAAATTGCACAAGTTAAGTTGTAAACTTCTTGAGTTTAATCACTTATAAGCATGCAGATTAAGGAGAAAAGTTTCATAAATTATTATTTGAAGGATAGCATTGTATCCATCACTAGAAGTAAACTACCAACAAGCCTGTTGGCCCTCAAAAAAAGGGCAAGCAATACAAGGTCCCAATATCCCACTCATTAGTAGAATTGGACATGCTATTGAATGGTTTATGGGGATATTGAAAAAAAAAGCACTTCAGTCATTAAATTATGGGGAACATAAGCGGCCAAATGTCCTATGTTTTTCTCATCAAGAACCAAGCTATAATCACATTAAGGACATGCACAATCAAAAATTCAGAATATCAAAACAAACAGACCATACACTCTGAAAGTTTTAAAAAGAAGAATCCAAAGAGTAACAGGCAGATAGGGCTTTTAACACATGCACTTGGCTCAATGTAACTGAGACAACTTGTAGGCTCCATCGACAGAGACAGTTACCTCCACAACCAAGATGATTTTACTAGACATTTGTATTTGAAAACTTATATAGCTCCACCAAAAGTAGAACAAAATAAAGCAGTTATTCTGCAAAAGCACACTTATATGAAATATAAACTTTAAAAGGTCTTCAAAGGCATTATTCAAGCAGAGGTCTTACTCAACACATATGGTTGATAGCAAGACTCCAGACCATCTCCGATTAAAACATATTGAGAGATAATCTTCTCCTTACCAACCCACATTTATAAAGAAAATAGAAGAAATCAAATAATGGTCAAAAGCCAGTAAACCTGAAACCACCACCCCGACGACCATCTCTCCTGTAAGGTGCATCACGATAGGAAAAGCGATCAGAACGGATCTTACGATCCGTAGGGCTCCTGCTCCTGCTCCTGCTTCGGCTCCTGCTGTCTGAACTCATGTTAAATTTCTTATTATGACCTAGGTCCACTGATTTGAGGAAAAAACACCACCACAACCAACACCACACAGCCGCTGCCTTCTCCCTGTCCACATCACAACCACACCCACATTACAACCACACCCAAGATCATATCCATGACGTAAAACCAAACCAACTACTTTCCCTTCATAGCAGAAAACACCAAATCCCAACAAAGCACAGAAAATTTTCAACAAGTAACCCATCTCATAAGAAATAAATAAAACTGCACTTGAACCCAGATGCTAAATTCCCAGTTTCTCAACCACCGACATCCTTCCAAAGAAAAAAGTCAAGCATCCGATGCAAACAACCAGGCATTCCTATTATTGTTCAAGCCTACACAAACATACTCTACGTAAACTCCAAGTTCTCAAAACCACCCAAACAGATTGGGGAACTACTAAGAGGGAAAAGGAGTAACTGATTCCTCTTTGGAAAAATATGTGTGTTTAAAGTTGCAGGTTGGAAAACACCCTCCTGCAACAATAGGAGTTATCCATCTAATAATGAAGGGTAAATTAGAAAGGCCTGTTTTAGAGAGATGAAAGACAGCAAGTGAGCTGGAAACATCTCCCCATTTTAAGAAATTGTAGCCACTACAAATATCCACCCTGCTCTGATTGGTTTACGACATCAAGACTTTTATCGAAAATGAACATCAGGAGTAAACAAGGAAACTTCAGAGATTTTATGAAAGTTTCCCATGAATTTAAACACAGCCACTATTAGCATTTCATCTTTAGAGCGTAAAACCCTTTTTAGGAAATAGAATAAATGTAAAGCATAACAAACGATCAATCTATGCTATTGCATGATAAATCTATCCTTTTTGCTATCCATGCAAGAAAAGGAAAAGCCCCTCCTTTCAGTAAAGATGTTTTGTCTTAACACTATATTCAACAATGAACAACTCATAGGTTTTCAAACCAAAACATTCCTCACATTCGTAATATAAGTGAAATAATGTTTTAAATCTTTTGATAACATCGAACATCTACTGGTGGTAAAAAGACAGCAGCAGATTTCACGTTCGGGATGGGGTGAAAGCAGCACAGGTTGCCCTTACAATCATTAATGAGCCAATAACCACTCGACCATACTTGAAACAAAACTGAAAACAACCAAACCGAAGCTACAAACAACAACGAGAAAACAAATGTATTGAGTAATTCAGATGTTTCTAGTCCAGCAACAGGAACCAAAATTGTATTTAGTAATTTGGATGTTTCTACCAAAGCTTGCCAGCCAAAGCTTCAACATTTGTAAATTACCATATCTGGAGAATATAGGGCAACAACTACAACCCAATGTGCCGATTGAAATTCCGGAACTATATGCTCAAATAATCTAACCAGTTTAATGTGGCACTCTGCCAGTCTATGAATAAAAAAAATTCACCATATTTGTGGAAAAATATATTTGTGATTATTGTTCATAAGATTTCTCAATTTCTAGCCCAGCTCTTGGCCAAACGATCTACTGTTTCGTCCATTAATGCCCAATTTCTACAAGTATTGCATATTCAATTGTCACCTCAGGCAAGCGCAAGTAGGTGTATTTCTACGAAGCATAGATGCCGATTAAGACACAGTGACAGTAAAAAACTTATATACACTCTCAGTTAAGACACAGTAAATTACAGTGAGGGCCGAGAGAGGAGTGAGAACCTACCTGGACTTGGATGAGAAACAGAGCCAAAGAGAAGGCGCCTCGCGTCGCAGTCACGGCGTTAAGGAGAAACCGGCGAGAAACTTCACGGCGGAGACAAGGCTTGGCTGGTCGCGTAAGAGAAGAGAAGAGAAGAGAGGAGAGGGAGAGGCAAATCAGAAAGAACCCTAGAATCCTCTTTTGCTCTTCTTCGCGAAACTAGATTATAAGAATGTGGCTGGCTGGGCTATCTAGCTTTTCCAAAATTACAAACAGGACCCTTGACGTTTTTCAAAATTTCAATTATTACCCCCATCCAGTGATCACGTGTCCAATCAATATAGTAGGGCTGGGCGTTTTAGGAAAACCGGAAACCGAACCGGAGACCGTCCGGGCCGACGGTTCGGTCCGGTCTTTGTAAAAAATATTCGAAATTTTCGGTCCGGTCCCAATATTATATTTGTCCGGTCCGGTCCCGTCCTTGTGTTTCACCTCTTCTCGGGACCGAAGAGACCGATGTATCCAATCAATGTTAGCATTTTTTATATTTTTTTCCACTTTGCTCTCAGCGTGTCAGCCCCACAGGCCCCCACCCTCTCTTTTCTCTCTCTCTTTCCTTTCCTCTCCACCTCACCCACGTGCACTCCTCTTTTGACTTTTCTCTATTTCTCTTTTCCTTCCCCTCCTCTCTCTTCTTCCTCACCCAGCCGTCCTCTGTCATTTTTTTCTTCTCCTCATCTTCTGCGACTTCTCTCTTCTTCTTCTTCATTTATTTTCGTGTTTTCCTTCGTCTCTTTCTTCTACTCTTCAGACCCTTCTCTCATCTGAAAATTGAAGACTTGTTTGGGTGAGTTTTGTTTTTTGTTTCTTTGAAAAATCCTTTAAAAACCTATGATTGAAGATTTGCAATTCTGGAAAAATCTCCTTTTCTGGTTCTTCTTCTATTCTTCTTTTCTTCATGATCTTTGTTTCTGTTTATCAAGACCGAAAACCCGAAAAAAAGACCTAAAATTTTCGGTCTCGGTCGGTCCCGGTCCCCGGAAAAATGACGTTCGGTCCGAGTTCTCTCGGTCCCGACTCCGGCGAATACTTATTTTAGGCCCGACCCGAAAATTCCGGTCCGGTCCCGGTCCCGGCAAAATTGTCATCGGTCTCGGACCGATCCCAGCCCTACAATATAGGACTAGTGAGTAAGTGACCTTATTACCCCTCCCCCTGGACCCTGCTCGTTAAATAACCGCCTTTCATCTCTGAAAAAGAATCCCTCTGTAAATCGCCGCAGCTTCTTCTTCTTCTTCTTCTTCTTCTTCTTGTTATTTCTGATTGCAACAACAGAGATAGAGAAGGTAAGCCTTGTCTTCGCTCTAGTCTTGTTTCCTTCAACCATATATATATATATGTGCGGAGTTTCATTCTGAAGCTTCAAAGCATAGAAAATCTAGATGTGATTGCGAGAGAGACCCACCAAATCTTGAGGATGGTTCTGCCTTGGTTTCAATCAAATCTAGGGTCAAACTGCGAAACTGAATCCTTATTTCTTTGTATAACCAAATGGGTATGCTGCGAGTTTGTTCGGCACAATCATCATTTTCAATAGCTCTTTGAATCATCATTTCAACCGCATCTATTTGTTCCAGATGTTTATATTGCTTCTGCCATTTGAACCGATGGTTGTGGATGCAAAAATTGTGGTTGAAATGCTGATTCAAAGATGTATTGAACCTGATACCGTCACTTACGATTCACTTATCGATGGTTACTGTCTGCTAGGCGAATGACTAGCAAGGGATCTATTGTTGATGCTTATAGATGGATCTAATGACATTCAAAGCTATGCTGTCTTACTAGATGGCAATAGAATTTTGGAAAGAGATGGAATGCAACAAGTTGGATCTCACGGACATTGTGATTTACAATAAGATCCTTGTATAGAAGGTTTGTGCATAGGTCAAAAATTTGAATAAGAACTTTGAATCTTCTGGTCCTTTGAAAACCATGGATATGCTATTAATTAATCATTTATATATGCAATGTCAATTTGTGGCTTGTGCCCTGGTTTCCTCATTCTTAGTCTTATGAAAGGTTTTGCCTTCTATCACCGCGGTACACTTCTTGCTGATAATTTTCTACCATACTTTGGTCTATTAGATCTTTGCCTTCTCTCCTTGCAATTTTAGTGCTTTGGTAATGTTGCTATCTGGGTATTACAAAATTTTTGTTTTCTCTGTTTGCAGTTTTTATACTGTGTTGTAATCTTGTTGGTGTTTTGCTCAATAAATTGCTTGTTCATAAAAACGTAGGAAACTTTGAGTTTGGCTGTTTGTTAGGATTAGAAGCGCCATCGCCATTGTATGCGTTTTTTTTTCTTTGCTCTCTGTTTCATTCTTGTTTATACCGAAAGTAATCCAAGGAGTTTAAATCACAATGTATCACATCCTATCAATTGGAAATACCATTGTCTTGTATAGAATTTTTTTTTTCTTCTTTGCCCTTTCTCTCATCTTTATATTGAATGTAATGTAAGGAGTTCAAATCAGATTCTGTAACATCCTATCAATAGAGAAGAAAAAAAAATCTTCAATTTGTGACAAAGTAGACTTGCAAGTTATCCCAATTTAAGGATCAGGCAATGACATGAATTTCTTCTTATTGCTCATTCACTTTGGAAATTAATGTTGGACAAGTAGTTCATAAACTTGAGGCAATGTTCGTGATTTGCATGACTATATGGTAATAAGTGTGGGTGAACTACACGTCAATAGGCATTTCCTTGCCCAAACTAGCCCTTTCTTATTACTTTGTGGATGTAATGAGCATATGTTGGCTTGTCTTTGTAGTTTTTTTTTTGGAGGACAATATGATTCAGAAATAACTAAATTAATGAATTGAAAATTCCAAATTAGAGTATAATGTTGCTAGCTGTGGATTAGGTTTTATAGTTGGCACCTTTTACATGTGTAGGGTGCATAGTTGTCATGTCTTAATTTCAATTTTCTGAGTTTTTGAGGAAATTTATGCCCAAAAGACCGCATAACACATTCTTCTGGTTCATGGAGACTTAACCCAAGTGTATGGTTGCTAACTTGCATCTGCAAAGAACTAGGTGAACTTGGGCTCACTGTTTTTAATATTCAAGGAGGTCAATGTGGACTTGCAGAAAGCAAAAAATTCAGTTTCAATGAGAAATCAGATGGTATATAATACTTGTTGCTCCCTGTTGATGCTCTTTGTTGGATCAATTTTGCTTTCAAACAGTAATAAAGTTGGTGAAGAGGTGCAGTTGTTGAAAGAAAATTGAACAATGTTCAAGTCCTAGCTTCAACTAGATTACTAATACTGTATAACTCATCAAATAAAATCTCAAGAGAAACAGTAATTCATTTCTTTTCTGCTCATGGAAATGTTTTTGCAAATGTTACCTGTTAAACCGTTGTCCATATGCAGGATATTATTTTTGGTGTTGAATAGTATCCTTCCAATAAATTGGATCAATAGATTTCTTTTGTTGTCCTATGAAAAAAAAATCCTGTTCTTTTCCATACACATAGCTGAACTATTATTGAGAATGAAAGTGCTTGTTCACTGCACCCAGAATGACCTGAAACTAGAATTCCTTATTTTCATGATAGATTAGTTGTTCGAATTTATCTTGTGTCCTCAGACTGTTCTGTATGGTCCCTGATCTGGTGCTTCAAAACCACCATAATATTAAATATTATCCTGTGCTGCTATAGTAGGTCAACAGTGTAATGATTGTGGTTACCAGCACTTTGTTAGCTGTTGATGTCATTTAGTATCAATTGTTAGCAGGCTGTAATTATTATCCTATGATGTGTTAAAATAATAAGTTTATACAGGAAGTTGCTTCAGGAAATGTAAGAAGTTATTTTTTTGTGTCCATTTATATTAATCCGAACATTTGTTTGCTTCGAATATTTACCGGATATATTACAAGTGATCTGCTGCTTACAGTTGATGCTTGATTTTGATATTCCTGGTCACCTGGGTGGTCTGATGGTAGGTACAGATATGGGATTCTAACACCAGAGGCATTGCTGAGGAGCTTGATGATAAAGACTGTTGCTACCATAACTAGTGTATGTTGGTCAAAGTATTGCCATCGCATTCTTGTGTCTGCTGCTGACAGGTTGTTTAAAATGACACTTGGATGTTCTTAGTGGTGAGAAGATAACACGAATGGTACTACAACAAGCTCTCTAAAGCTTGGCTACATCCTGGTTCCTCCACTCTATGTCTCTGCTGGGATTGCCCCCTCTCATCCACTCCATGTCTCTTGCAGTTTCCATTCTGGACTCTAACCCAGTACTTGTTCCTCCATTACGGAATAATCGCTGATGGAAGTTCCCCCTTTTCTCCAACTGCTGCTTGTTTTAATGAGTACGAGGGTTTGGTTTATGCAGGGAACTCCACAGGGGAAATACTTCGAATAGATTAAATAAGTGAAGCCTTGATCGGTTTAGTGTGGCATCCTGTTTAGCGTTCACTTATTCCTGTCACTATGTCCTTGACTGGCTTGGTTTATGTCTGGGATAAAGATTACACTAAGAACTGGAGTGCATATGCTCCTGAATTTAAAGAGCTTGAGGAAGACAGAGAAGATGAATTTGACTGGCTTGGTTTATGTCTGGGCTAAAGATTACACTAAACTGAAAAGGTGAGATGATCTTGCATCGAAGCAGACTTTTTGTTCATCTTTAGTAATCTAATATATTTGTAAATGCAAGTGAAAGAATTTAATGTTAATGAAATTGATGTTGTGACAGTGGAACGATTCAGCTTTCAGTAGTGATTCAGATGTGTCACTGGAAGAGCTATGCTTTTCACCGGTACTTCCTTTGCCAGATGTTCCTGAGCAACAAGATAAGTGCTTAAAAAGTTTATGGAACCTGGTGGATAGTAATATTTGTCTCCTCTCTTTCAGAAGAGGACAAACCAAATGGACGTTCAATGAATCATGCATCAAGTCCAAAGGTGAGTTTGTATATGGTATATGTTTCATGTTTTCGATTCTAACTGACAAGGACCAACAGTTACACTCTCTCCCTCTTCTTTTTTGATAGAAAACTGAGAAAATTTAAATGAAAAAGTGAGACAGTATAAACAGGCATCCATCTATCAAGTAACATACAATTCAACTCTAATGCGATAAAGTTGACATGTGGCCTCATGCAGCTTAATTCTGAGTTTTGATTGGGTACTTCCTCTTATTTTAATACCAAAACTGAGTTGAAAACTTTTATGTTGAGCTTGAAACCCTTGATTACTATTCCTTTCCTGGCACTCGACATAAAAAGCTCTAGGATCGCCCAGGAGGGCTTGTCCAAAGCATAAAAATGAAGTCTGAGCTGTCATTAGTGATAACTTCATAAGACCTTGAGCTTGTAATTAGATTTTAAAGGACTTCTTTTCTTTTGCATGTTTTAATAAGACACATTGGCTTATTGTCCAACATTTGATATATATGTTGCAGATCATCCCGGAGCAACACACTTGAAAAAGAAACGGGAGCCTTCCGTAAGAGTTTGGAGTTGCAGCTTTAGAAAGGTTAGGGAGTAATGAACTACAGAACATGAATATCATTAGTTCATTACTGGATAGTAGTCAATCTGGATATATAGTAGTAATGAACTGATCTGTAGTTATGATGACTACAGATTATCATGAGTTATGAGATTATTTTTAAATAATCTGTAGTCATTCAGGATAGTAGCAGTGAACTAATGATGTTCATGGGATGATGTTACTTGTAGATTATGATAGTTGTTTTTAAATATATCTTTTCTATCTCTAGCTGTATATCTTTCTGGACAGATTATAAGAATATGATTTTGCAATTTAATTCAAACTTCTGTTGCCTGCTGATATAGCCGATTTTCTCTAAGGGTTTTCAGCAATCAAGTTATTAAGAATTTTTCCTCAAAAAAAAAAACTTATTTAAGAATTTATGATCAATTAGATGGCTTAATTCTAAACCAAACAAATCGGACAACTTTTCATTCTTGGTAATCTTGAGGCAACAAGTACTAGGACTTTTTCTAGAGGATGTGTGGAGGTTTTTGTTGACATTAGATATTTTGGGCTATGAGGCTTGAGCTTGGCTTGCAAATTCTCATAGAGTAAAAACTTGTGAACGGGTATGTGGTTATTGGTATGGAATATAAATCTTGGAATAAAAGATCAAAACATCAAAGGGAAAAACATGCACTCATTGTACGTATTTAAACTATTCTGTGGTCGTTTTGGCAAGTTACTTCATCATAAGGCTTCAGCCTTCAGGCATATAAACGTTGCTTTAATGGGCATATGGTCATGACAGTTTCCCCATGAACATGAGTCACTGTGCTGGCGTGCTGCACTTTTATTAATAGGAATTATGGTTTACGGTAATGGTTGGGACTCTTGTGTAGCTGGTACGTGTTAGTGCCCTTGGAAGTTTTCTTTACAGTGTAATGTGTCTAGAATTCAATCTTAATTGGGAGGACATTTGGACAGATTAGTCATTTTTTCAAGTACAGAACCTCTTTGAAATGTAGTGCACCATCTCTTCCTCCCTCCCAAATGGTTTAATGGAATCTGATCTATAGGACAAATCGTAGCAATAGGGAGTTGAATTTTCAGACATTTTTCTTGTATTAGTAGCCCCGCTTTTTATCCTTCTCATGCTGAAGGGAGAGTTTGGGTTGTCGAGGGTTTTGGGGTTTTATTCTTGAAGGTCATTTTTCAGTTTCTTGTAGGATACCAAAACCATCCTACCTTTGGTCCCTGCAAGTTCGTTTGGAAGCTGAGGGTGCCAATATGAGACAAAATGTCTGAGAATTCTATTGCTAGTAAGCTGGTTGGACATGGCAAAATCAAAACCGTGAATCTGTTACATGCTTCAAAAGTAAAGGGAAAATACCAATAGATCGGTGTGTCCTTTGTCGAGAGATATGGGCGAATCTTCTGATTATTTGTTCTGGCACTGCTCCTTCACATCTTGGTGTCATACATGTCTATCTTGGTGTTTCTGTACCGTAGTTTTCAATTACAGAAACCATAGTTGCTGCTATTATATGTGATCAATGGTTTGCAAGTCTAAACTTGTGTGCCTCTCTGTGTTGGTTGTAAATTACATCTGTAAAATGCTGCAATTCCCCAGCACGCTTTTGTACCAATAGATGTATAACCGCATGAGAAAAGGTAGTAAGCCCAGTTCTTGGCTTTTCCGGAGGACCAGAAGCTGTAGGACGCATAAGAATATAAGATATCCCTCAGTGCCACAAGAACTAGCACTGGTATCAGCAACAAAGGTTTTTCTAGTTAATATGTAGATATGCTATACCTAAACAGTTAAACTTCTAAAGATCCTAAGAACTATTATGTCTTATCAAATTTTGATAAGAGGCCTAGCCTTTTGTAGGAAAACAAAGGTATTGGTTGCTGCCTCAGCAACTTGAATTGGTCCTCTTAATTCAGAATGAATTATAAATGAATCATATACTCTTTCCGAAGCTTATGGTCTGCGATTTTCTTCTTTGGGCTTGTCGCCTTAGCCTTAATCATCTGCAAGTTGAAGGAGATTCTCAACCTCTTATCAAAATGTTGAAAGGTTCTTATCAAGTGTCATGGAGAATTTCTACTTTCATTCAAGATATCAACCATCTATCTTCAGGTTTTTCACAAATCACTTTTGATCATATTTTTTGAGAAGCAAATATGATGGCGGACAAGCTTGCTAGCTATGGACATCAACTTATTCAAAATAGTATTTGGATGCATAATTTTCCTTCCTGTATTTCCCAAGTTCTTTTATTTGATACCATGTTGTATAAGATCTCCGTGGGATCTTGTTTATAAATTTTATTTTGTTCATAAAAAAAAATTAAAAACAACACAGAGTTGCACAATACCTTGGTAGCTAAAAATATCCCCCAAAAAAAAATTGGTTAGTGATTGTTTTAAACAAATATGAATCGTGAATATTTCTTTTACCATTGCTACAACGGTCTCATTTATTTTTTTACGTCAGATGTGACGTACACGCACTAGGTTGTTTTTTCTAGTATTTTGTGTGTTTATTTGTTTTAAGTTCCTTCCAACTCCGATGATGAGATTGAACTTGATTTGTAAAGGGCTAAAAAACATGATTTGGTCTTATAACTTATCTTTTCAAAACAAAATGTTATGGAACTTATGCTTGATTTCATTTAAGCTTAATTTATCAAATGATGTATTGCAATGAGTTAAGCATATATAGAGACACTTATGAGAACTATACGTGTCATATTGTAAGTTTTGAGCTTAATGAAAGTGCATTCAAAGTTCTAAGAAATTTATTCTTCATGTGTGATCAATATATCTTGTGTAATATGCATCTTTAGAACTTACTTAATATCTCTCAAAACGTTTTATCGAGCATAAATTTATCTTAAAAATGATTTAGAAAATTAGAAATCCACCATGGCCAAATAAGCATGTATCCCAAAGAATGAATATCTAGTATGCCATTTTGAGCCTTTGTGTTAGCCTTTTGATTCTTTGCACCACAAATGTCTACTCTTAACTTAAACACTAGTCTTCCCCTTTCCAAGCTATCTGAGATTGTTTATGTCGATCAAGATAGTACAAGAGAACAAGTGTGGAGGAGTAATATGTGTTGCAATTGTAACGTTCTTAGTTTCCTTTGTCAAAAAAAAAAACATCCAAAGAAAATCCTAAGAGAAAATTCATTTGAGTTCAATACGTTGTTCTTAGTTTAAGTTAGGGGGAGTGGTTTGAGGAAGAAAAAAATATGAGCATCTTAGGTATCAAAGTTATTAAAATCTCAACAAAATATTTGCTTACTAAGTTGCATGGAATTTGTGATATCCTTTCTATTTCATTTCTTTAACTCTTCACCCTAAGCATCATTGCATCCAAATAAAAGTCTTTTTGATCCAAGATGTTTTGTGCATGATAAGTGGAGATGAGATTAAAAATCAAGCATATATATAGAAGCATTTGCATAAAATTATTTTGAGTGATAGAGTAGCTAACCTATAAACCCTAGTGTGAAAATTAGAGTGAATATCTTAATTGTGAGTTCATAGTTAATACGGTCTTGTTATGCATGCTTGATTTGCTGCATTAAAATGACATTTAAAGCATGTTCACACACTTCACTCAAGCATTTTGGTCCATAGCTCCATAAAATTTTGAGACCTAGCTTGATTTTCATGTCTCAATCTAATTGTGTTCTTTGAAGATAATGTTGGAAGGATTAGGTTGTATTAATGTTGTTGTATAGGATTTGAATTTAGTGTGAGGACAAACAAAATATACACATGTATATATCCTCCGCCCTTGTTGTCCCCCTTTTGTTTCTTCTTTTGCCCTTTTCCTTGTTTTCTTCCTAATTCCCTTTTCCTTTGGCTTTCCCTAAACGCCCCCCCCTCCGGTCCTCCTCCAAAATCTTTCCTCTTTTTTCCAAAATCTATCGGGCTCGGGCCCCCCGTCCCGTTTCCTGTGTTCCCCCTTTTTCTCTTTTTTTTCAAAATACTCGCCTCCCCCGTCCCTTCGGTTCCTTCCCAACCTTTTTCTCTTTTTTCTAAAATCTCTCGGGCCCCCCCTCCCGTTCCTTTCCCAAACCTTTTTCTCTTTTTTAATCCCCCCCCTTCCTCCCCTTTTCCTCCTTTTGTTTCAAAATCCCTCCCCGCCCCCCCCTCTTCCCAACTTTTCTCCGTTTTCAAAATCAACCGGGCCCTGCGTGCCGTCGTCGATGGACGGGTCCGTCTCCTTCGGTTCCTATTCCTATTATCTATGTCTCCGTCGTCCGTTCTCGTAGTTATCCGTTCGTGTTCCGGTTCCGTCCGGTCCGTGTTCGTTATCCTGTCGTCCGGATCCTCGGTTTCGGGCCCGATTTGTGCCGGTTCCGTGTCCTGTTTACGTTCCTGGTCAATGTACGTGTCCGTGTTCCTTCCTTGTACAAAATGTATCGTTCCTGTTCTTTGTGTTCCCCGGTGTATCGGCCTCCCGTATATTGTTGTATCACTATGTATCACAGTGTATCACTATGTATAAAATTTATTTTGTTATTTAATGTTTTTTTAATGATTGGTATTTTTTTTTTTTTTTGTTTTGTTTTTATATTTTATTTTTATATTTGTTTTGTGAATTTTCAAAAAATTATAATTGAAATTTATGTATTATTAATTTTTAAAATATGTATAAATAAATATGTATATTAATTTTTTAATTTTTAAATTTATAAATAATTTTTTGTCTAAGAAAATTATGTATTAAGAATTATATTTGAAGAAAAGAAAAATTTTAATTGAAAGTTTATAATTTTTTTATATTATAAAAGGGAATATATTTTATTGTATTTTTAATTATGTATAAAGATTATAAAAATTAGAAATAATATAGAAAAGTTAATTATTTTATGAATAAAATAATGTTTAAGTGTTTGAAATGATGATTGAATTGTTTATTTATTTTCCTCAATTTCTTAAAAAGAGAATTATAATTTAATTCTTAATTAAGGGTGTGTAAATTGTGTGAATTCGGTTAGGAAGTTGTGAAATTGTATATGATGAATTTGAATATAATTAATATGGAAGTTGGAAATTAATTAATTGAAATTGGGAAAATTCTTGAAGTTAAAAATAATTAAATTATCTTCTATATATTGAATTTGGTTATATATGTGAGTTTGAAATTGTGTGATGTATATAGAGGAATTTATATATGGATGAGATTGGTCGAAGGGAAAGTTGGGGAAAAAGAGTGTGGATGGTGGGGAGTGGGGAGATTGGGTGAAAGATGAGGGAAAATTTGAAAGTTAAAATAAGAATATTAAAAATTTAAAAGGGTTTAAAAAGAAATCAGGAAAAAAAGAGGGCTTAATGGATTATGGACTTTAAAATGAGGGCTTTTCATTCATTTCCTCTATATATATTCATGCCCTTAAATTGTAGATTTTACTTATCTTTAGTGCTTAAATGTCATACATTAATCTATTTCCTTGTTACACTAAGAAATCCTGCAAGAGTAGGGAAACGCCCATATCAAGGCTTGATAAGTATGAGATTGGATAAAGGAGAAGAAAACACGGAGTTTGAAGTGAAGAAAATGAAAATCAGAGCCCATCAAATTTTCTAGAAAGATTTCCAGCGAGCCGCCACTTGTGGAGGAGCATCACTCTAACTATAGAGGAGTATGGTGATGAGAATTTTTCCACCACTATTCAAATTCAAACCTGGTCAACTACTCAATTTTCCCCTATTTTTATTAACTTTTGAAAAATAGCTTGTACTCTTGACCCATTGGGAGACCATTGTATAAGAGACCTTATCTTTCCCATTGTCTCCTACCTTGGCATTGCTGATTTTCCAAGGATAAAAGCCTTATCCTCCCTCATTCACTCATTCACCAACTCCATCTTTTTTTTTTCACTCCATCTTTCTCTTTACAACTCCATAACCATTTTCACCACAATTAGGGGTGGTTTTTTTACCGATTTCTCCAGAACTGACTGAATACCGACTGACCCAACCCGAAAAAATGGTTTCTCAAATACCGGTACAATAATATGGTCCCGAAAATTACTGTTTGGGTCGGTACCACCATACCAGTGTGCTCAAATAAGAAATTTGGGACATCCCACCCCGACCGACTTCAGAAATTAATCCAAAATGGACTAAATTTTTTCTCTTAGCGTGATTCTAACAGTAAACTTCTTAAAAGAGAAGTTAAGTCTTAACCAGCAGACCAAGTATTCCACTTGATATGTATATTTACAATACATTATATTTATTTACTCCCATTCAATAACATTAAAAAAATATCTCATTTCAGCATACCTCTCCCTTTCTTTATTACTTCTTTTTTTCTCTTTCTTCATCCTCCTCCAACTTTTCTTGTTCCTCCTTCGTGTTTTCTTCTTTAATTCTTCCTTTGTTCTTCTTTCTTCCTCTTCTTTTGTTCTTTTTTTCTCTTTTCCCTCTTTATCTTCTTCTCTCATTTTTCTTCTTCTCTCCCTTCTCTTCTTCTTCCTTTACCTTTCTCGTTCTTCTCTCACATTTCTCTACCAAGCTTCCATGTATGCAGATCTGGATTATAAACCTCAAGATCTATGTATATAAGGCTCATAACCCTCTTGATCAATAGTTGTGCATGTTGTAGAATATCGTAAATAAAGAAGAAGGAAATTGCTCTTGAATAGGATGTATTGATGAATAGGATTGCTCCTAGATTCTAGAAGGATTTACTTTCGTTTTCTTAGAAGGATTGCTCCTAGATTGAGAAGACACACAATATTGAATATCCTAAAACAGTGCATTCTTTTTCTCCGAATTCTTTCGTTCATCTTCAATTGTCATTGTATATCAAGTGAGTTCAGTCGGAATCCGTCGACGAACTGAAACCAACCATTTTCAGTCGATAAACCGAATGTTCAATAACAGAAAGACCGATTCGGCTTCAGAAACGAATTTGGGCTAATCAAAGGGTTTTGGTCGATATTCTTTGAGGCTAAAAAAGCTCGGTCCCAAACCGAAGCCAACCCTAACCACAATAACTCCACTTCCATGAATTTTTCACTAAATCTCAACATAAAAATCTCTCACTAGCTATTCTTGCCCATCAATTTTCTACAACATCAAGGAACATTAAAGAGTGAGGAGGAGGAGACCACCATCACACATGTCATGACTTCGAAGACCCATCTCCACCATCATGTCCATCATCATCAATAGTTCATTCTCCCCCTTACTCTTTCATTACTTGTGTTTTAAAATGTTGAAACTAGTTTATTTAATTATGAGTGTAACACCCTGACCTTCAAGCAATTTCAGAAATAATAACCCAAATTTAGTGTGCAATTTAAAAGATTGAACCCAAGTCATCAATTCTCAAAATCTCTTTAAAATCGAAATTCAAGTATACCAGACATCAATATGTATTCTATTGCTTAAATTATGATTGAAAAATAAGTCAAGGAGAATCAAATTATGGTGGTACTCTAAGCTTCTCAAAAACCGATAATGGCATGATATTCACACTTGATCCAAGGTCCATTAAGGCTTTATCTAAAGTACACTCCCCAATTGTGCAAGGAATGGTGAATGATCCCGGATCCTTCAATTTTGGGGGAAGTCTCTTTTGGATGATTGCACTTACTTCTTCACAAAGAGCCACTTGCTCATAATTCTTGAATTTCTTCTTCTTTGTGCATACCTCCTTAAGAAATTTAGCATATGATGGGATTTTGTTCACAATATCCAAGAGAGGGAGGTTGACATTAACCTTCTTGAATAGCTCAAGGAATTCAAGTCTTTGCTTCTCATTGCGCTTTCTCAACTCCTCCTTGAACTTCACTTGTGGAAATGGAAAAGGTGCTTCATAATTTGTCATATCAAGAGGGGGAACACATCTTGGACCTAGGATCCACAACAAGGTTCCTAGGATCCTTCTTGAGGCCTAGCCGACGAGGCCTCTCCCAATGTTTGTCCACTCAAATGGATATCATCCTTAGAACTCTTGGGATCCAACTCATCCTTAGAGAGCTCATCATTAACAACAACAACTTTGTTCCTCCTCTTTTCATAATCTCTTCTCTCAAAATCATCTTCACAAAAGAGTTGCCCAAAACCCTCTCCAAGTGGAATGTCATGCTCTTCGTTGACAAAACTAGATGAAGAGTAGGGAAGATCATAACTCATTGAAGCTCTTCCGGTGGCTACATTTTCTTCACCACCGGCTTCCTTATTCACCCCCTTATTTCTACCATTAGCATGCAACGTCACATCTCCACTCACATCCAAATTACCGGAGAGTACATTTTCTTCCCCTCCGGTCCCATCCTCCACATATATACCATCATCATAATTCAAAGAAAGGTAGGGGGTGGGAGGGACATTATAGTATGTATGGGGATCAAAATGGATTTTGTTATCATAGAGCTTACCCGATCGAAGAGTAGAGATAGCATTGACTTGCTCATGAGATGTTCTTCTTGGATTAGGCTCCACTTGTGAAGGAAGTGCACCTCTTGGCCTCTCACTCACTTCTTTAGCTATTTGCCTAAGTTGAAGCTACATCTTGTGTAACCCTTGTTGTAGATTATGTTTCCCTTGAGTCAATGTACTCACACTTTGTGTCAATGTGCCTACATTTTGTTGAAGAGCTTGTTGGCCTTGGCTCAAGATAGTAATGCTAATGTCGGTCTTTTAGACAAAAGTGGAGAGAAGGTCCTCCAAGCTTGGCTTCTTTGGCTCTTGAACTTGTGGTTGACTTGATGTGGCTCCATGGTTGCTCTTTGGTCCTCCATAAGAAGTTTGACCGCCTTGAGAATGATTGAATCTGGGCGGTGCTTGTGTTGAACTCAAATGAGCACTAGGAGCTTGAGTGGCTCCTCCATATGCTTGGGACGTATTGGCTCCATGAGCGAAATTAGGGTGGTTTTGCCATCCCGAATTGTAGGTGAAAGTGTAAGGATCATTCTTCGAGTTTCCTTGCTTGTAGACTCCCACTTGATTCACATACTCTTGAATGATTTTCGGATATGAACCGGCAAGGACGCAATTAATAGTCTCATGAGTATGTGCATTGCAAATCATGCATTTAGAATTCTTCATCCGCTCTTCGGAACTTGGGGAAGGTGAGGGTGGAGGGGAGGGAGCTCTTTGATTCACCAATTTCCCAAGTTTGCTCTCAAGAAGACTCTCAATCTTGCTCTCCAACTTCTTGAATTCTTGTGCCACATTGATGGATCCGGAGAGAACTACACTTCCCTCCTTTAATGGCTCTCTTGATGGCATGGAAAGATTAGTCACCTTCCTTGTCCCCATGGCATCCCAATGGAGGGAACTTTCAGCTAGTTCCTCATAAGTACTCCAAGCCTCATCGGGAGACTTATCCGCTATGGTCCCTCCACTAAAAGTGTCAACCCTTTGTTGTTGATCCGGTTGAAGTCCTCTATAAAATAGGTCTACCAATAGCCATTTTTCTAAATCGTGGTGAGGGCAAGACATATCGAGATCCTTGAACCGCTCTCATGTCTCATGAAAAGTGTCGATTGAATGTTGCTTGAAACCCACTAACTCATCCCGAACTTTCGCCGCCTTGCTTGGTGGAAAATACTTGGCCAAGAATGCCTCTTGAAGTTGGACCCATGAGTGAATTGAACTTGGGGCAAGCTTGGTAAGCCACCTCCTTGCATTATCCCTCAAAGTGAAAGGGAAGAGGCGAAGCTTGAGACTCTCCTCCGGAAGTCCATTGAGCTTCACGGTAGTGCACGCTTACTCAAATTTCATCAAGTGGTCGTATGGACTTTGATTGGTCCCATTGAAGCTTGGCAAGATGTTGAGTGTAGAAGACTTGATCTCAAAATGGTGATCACAAGGTGGGAGCACAATGCAAGAAGGATTACCCACGATTTGAGGTAAAGTCTACTCCCTCATCCTTCTCACCGGTGGTGGTGGTGCTGGTGGAGGCACTTGATCACCCATTGTAGCACCTTTAAAACAGCATAAGATTGATTAACGACAACAAATAAGGTAAGAAATGAAGGTTATAATTGATAGATATATAGCGAGCATGGAGAAAATAATTTTTTTTTTTGAATTATTTTTTTTAGATTACTTTTAGCGAGGAATCGTTCCTCGGTACAGGTCTTGTCGACCGGTCGCCGGAAAT
The DNA here is from genome assembly GCA_030142095.1 of Rubus idaeus. Lineage (NCBI taxonomy): Eukaryota > Viridiplantae > Streptophyta > Magnoliopsida > Rosales > Rosaceae > Rubus > Rubus idaeus. The sequence continues at coordinate 7,968,095 of CM057966.1, read as the reverse complement.
TGTCCAAATGAGGTGCTCTCTGCCTCTGGTCGACCGGTCGCCGGAAAACGAAATTTCTCAGTAACAGAGGCGCGACCGGTCGCGGAACAGGGGCTACCGGTCGCCGAAATGACTATTGAACTTTTCACACAAAATTCTCACTCTCCATCCCTAAATGAAATAGGGATCAAACTTAGCTCAATAACAACACAATATAGCAAATTTCACTCACAAACACTTAATGGTATGAACAATGATAATTCAAGATGGTTTCATAAGTGAGCAAACACACAAATATCAACAAAACAATGACAAACTACACAAGAAAGTGCTAGCAAAACCCACTACCGGTTACCAAGAGATCAAAGAAACATCTCAATCCCCGGCAAGCAACGGCGCCATTGACTTTTAGGCAAAATGCACCTTTCACGTAAGCGTACGTATCGTCAAAAAGTATGGAAAGTAATAAAGACCGGGGGTTTTTTCGTTCGGGAATCGGCGGGCCAAAGTCCCATGGCAACTAGGTAGCTAATCTAACTAGCACTAATGGGGAAACAAGAGATGGATGATTATGCATTAGCTATCTGGGATATATGCAAAGTGAACAAGTAGATGGGGATGTTTGTTGATTTTGTGAGTGACAAACAAGCAAACAATATAAATAAACTAAGCTAAGCAAGCGTGTAATGTAAATAGGAAACGGTTCAAATGATGAAGCGATTGGAGGTTTCGGTCAAATGCATAAGCAATCATGATGAGGATTGGAGGTTTCACTCTAGTCCATATCTGATGGACAAGCAATCAAATGCACATACATGTTAAACGGTTTGTGAGATAAATCCCTACACTCCACCCATGCAATGGTTATGGAATGTGAATGCTATCTAATGTATTTCTATGCCAACAAAGGTTCATAAAAGTTAATCATTCATCAATGTTATCAATGAAGGTCCTCCCTCACAAATGCATAAATTATTATCGCTCACAGTGGCAGCACAACACTTAGTTAATCAATTTTGCTAAAGCTTGACCAAAAGTGAAAACCAAGGGCACTAACATGTAGAAAATAAAGAAGGGAAGAAGTTTGATACCAAGATTATCGTCGTTCATGGCCGAAAATATCATAAAAGAAGCCGGAAGACCAAGAAGCTTTGGAGCTTCGATTCTCTCTTTCCCTTAATAAATGTGAGACTACCTTCGTGCTCGTCTAGATGAGACGAAGCTAAAGCCACCGGTTATGGCCATCGTCATGCTCAGAATCGAAAAACCCGATTGGAGTTGCCAGACTTCTTCCTTTCGTTTCTCTCTCTACCGGCACCGACGTGACCATCTTCGATCACCTTTGAACTCGCTGCGCCGTTGCCGTGAAACAGCCGGGCGGAGGAGGTAGCTGGGCGGTGTCGTGGCAAAGGAGAGGGAAAGTTCGTTCCCTTCTATAGATGAATCCAACGGTCTAGATTAAACGATGATAGAGATCAACGGTTGAGATTGCACCGACCTAATTTTCTTTTCTTTTATAATTTCTTTACTTCTCAAACTTCCAAAAACCATAAAAACTAGCTCTAGTATTCAAAAAAATTCCCCAAAATTCGCACGAACTCGTCGTGACATGTACTTTGTTCTCGAGTCCTTAAATCAAAAAAAATAAATTTCCAAATGCAAAATGATTGTCGAGCTCAAATACTTTTAATATTTTCCGTGCTAATTTGTTAAATTATTCTCAGGCTCACAATACGTATCTAAATATTTGTTTTATTTTAAAAATTTCGGGGTATTACAATGAATGAGTAATGAAATTATTACTTGTAATGTATTGATGCTTTGATTTATTTTTTATGCAAATTTTCATTGTCACCTTCACATGCTAATCCAGTAATTGAATGCTTTCGTCAAGCATAGCGGAACACTACTTTTCAAAATGGTGAGGCCACTAAACTTCAAGCAGTCCAAGAGACTATTTCTTTCATTCATCTCTCTCAGGTTCAAAGCCTATGTGAATATTATCCATCCGATTTTTGTAAGCACTTTCGATGCTTCCCAACCATCAATTATATCCGCTCAGATGACAATTGGATATGCCTCTAATTCTCGTCGTGTGATTCATGATGTCTATGTGTTTGAGAAGGTAAACATCCGGACAGAATCTTGAACCACTCTTTCAATATAGTTCGAGCCGCATCTCTTTTCACACTCAAACTTAACCACCGGCTAAATTTTAGAGTACATCACAGAAATTTTTGGAGAGGGTAGTTGTTTCTCTATAACAAAATAGATAAAGGCTTAGCTCGCCTTGTGCTGGATTCTCATATATTCATGCTTTATGCATTTCTATCTTGATCATGTTGTTACCGTCACTGGAGGAGAGTCATGCAGCTTCAACAAGAAGTTTGAAATATGAGGATGTTAGAAGTTCTCTCTCTATAGGTCCAACGTAGCTCGTGTAATCTAATGGATTTTCTAAAAGCGTATGAGATTAATTTTGTGTAACAAATTATCAAGGAGATATCTTAGGTTCTTCTTCAGTTTGTTTTGCCTTCTAATTGTACCTTCACATATGAGGACACATTTAGCTAATAATATAAGTGGTTAGAGAGTTTATTTAAGGATGACAAATAGTATATATGAACTATAGGAAGCTACGCATTTTAGTTGTTCAAAGTAAAAGATGACTTGATAATTTTGGCAAATCATGACAATACATTGGTTACTATTAATTAGATAATCTTGTATCCAATAAAGGTAGAGTCTAATTAATTAAGTTTTAAAGAATAAAAAGTAATTATATATTGATGTGAACGTAAAATACGTTCACATTGTGTCTTTAATTACTGGATTTTGCTATTTCGAAAGCTTAATTGTTTGTTTAATATTTGTTTTTGTGTTTTTAGGGAAAATATGAGAAAAATGTCAATTTCAACACATAAGGTGAATTTTGGAGATTTTCAGCGTAATTCGGAAAGTCAACCGTGACTTTCATATTTGTGGAATAAAATATTGTACGAAGATTTCGGATTATTCCGAATCCCGACAATTTGTCGGCGAACCACCACATAAGGAGGCGCAAACCACCACACGCGGTGGTGGAACACAATTCAAACCACCATTTTATTTTCTCTAATAGTTGTTTCTTTTATTTATTTAAATTCTTTTATTATTTTATTTTTCCTTTATTTTATTTTATTATTATTTATTTATCTTTCTTTTGTTTATTATTATTTTTTCTTTGTTTTCTTTTGATTTCTGTTTGCAGCTTCCACGTTACCAGCTCTCATTCACTTGGAATCAATCAAACCATCCCCACTTTCCTCCCTCACATGGTTTCAATTCATCACGATTCCATCCAGCTGCACTTCCATTCTTGCGAGCAATACCATCACCAACCATCTCCACCACCATCACACTACAGTCCAATTTTCCCTGGTTTTCCTCCACTGCCGGCAGCATATTCTCCAGTCCATCACTGCCTTTCCAGCTTCACATAGCACACATGCTTCTTGGCCACTTCCCCCTTCCCTTCTCTATTTATGAGCAGCACCTGCAATGTTCACAATCATCAATTAACAATCTGTCTTGTTTTTCTTTTGCAGGTTTGGAAGTCTCTTCTCTAGTCAAGCTGAATTCAGATTCCAATTAATCATTAATCACAGCTTATCACTAATCCCGTGCTCAATTCTATTTTGTAGAAATCAATCACCTTGGCAGTTCCTCATGACTCGCGCGCCATTCCAGGCCGGTGCCGTCCAAAGCCGCTGCAACCCATGGATTCCATCTCAAAGCCAAGGTCGTGCCCACCCTACTAGCGACCCAATCAATTACCCAATTAATTGCAGCTTTGCAATTAAGCACCATGGCTCTGCAGCAATCAACAACCAACTCAACCGACCGGCTCCTCCGCTTCCTCGCCGTCGCGCCATGCCTCCTCAAGCACCGTCGGATCGCTCGTCCAAACCACGCGTTATCCTCTCAGCCCGTGCACATCGAGCCCGAAGCCCGGATCGCGCCTTTCTCGTGCTCGATTTTCAACCAACAACCGGCTCTCTTCTTCCAGCCACATCGCCATCTCGTCAGCGCGCCTCGTTCCGTGGTCTCCATCGCCGTCTTCCTCCTCAGACCCGTGCCCCGTCGCGCTCATCGTGCCTCCACCTCCTGCGCGCGCCTGCAGGAGAAAGAACGAACAAAAAGGAAAGAAAATCCCGCACGGGATGAGACCAAAAGAAGAAAATGAAGAAAAGTCAAAGTCAACTTGGGTCCTTTGACTTTGACCGGCAATGCCCAAAGCCCAATGGTTCAAATCTGCTATGGACACCAACTGAGGCCCAGCCCAAATCCAATTTCTCTGCGCACCCGCCACATCCAAATTGATCCGTTTCCATAGAGTCTGCCACCTTCGCTAGAAGTGTCCATTTTCATGGACACAACAGTAACATTTTCCCAAACTTTGTTTATTTATTATAATTTATTTTTGTTTAATTTATTTTCTGCAATAACTATTCGTGAATAATTTTGGGAAATGTTATTGTGTAAATATTTGTTTATTTTCTATTTTTGCATAATAATTGTGATTTGATTTTTCTAAGTTGCTTTTGTGTGATTGTTTGTTTGATTCTGTTTTACGGAAATCTTTTATATGTTTATGTTATAGGGGTCGACACTTATGATGTTTACATGTAATTGAAGCTAGAATTAGGGTTTGGATTCACCTAATAGTTTTCAAGACCTATATTGTCCTCTATATAAGTTGTTCAACTTTTAATTTTGTAAATTTTATCAAATCCTATTATCATTTTACAATTATCCAATCAAATCTTATATAAGTTGCTATTAAAAAAATAGTAGGATTTGACTGGATTAACGCAAAATAAACTTTGTTTCCACTGCTTGAATTGAAAGTTGTTTTTTTTCTAAAAATCATTTGAAGATGTTGTCAATCTTTAGATATCTTACACTAGCTAGTAATATTAAGTACTTTAATTTCTACACTATATATGTTTAATATCTCTAATGGAACTTGTCTTTCAAGATCCTGCAAAATGATAATTCGTTTTGTAAACATAAACAAAAGTTATAGAAATTGAGACAACATAGCAATTGATAGAAAATCCATTGAAAGATCTAAATAAAACATGCGGAATGATGGAGTATTGACCATGGCCGGTCATGAGGTTTTTGAGGCCCGAGGCAAAAATTTAAATGGTACCCATAGATAGACTAGCATCGTTATTTCAAGCATCAAAACTTCGATTACTATTTTTATAGATTTCAAGCACAAAAATGTTCATATTATAATTCAAAGGGAAATACCCACCAAGTCCACACGTGGCAACTTTTTGCCCAACAAGTTTTGCTACAGTAAAAATTTGTCCACCAAGGACAGAAATATCTCGAAAATGTTATTGTGGTCAGTAAAATCCACTGTTCATCCATTTTTATTGACCACAATAAAAATTATTGTTCATAAAATTGTTTATTGAGGTCAATAAAAAATGCTGAACAGTGAATTTTACTGACCACAATAAAAATTTCGAGATATTTTTGTCCTTGATGGGCAAATTTTTACTGTAGCAAATCTATTGGGCAAAAAAAGGTCACGTGTGTCCTTAGGGAATAAGAGTCAGTTATTAATGAAAACAAATTTTAGAAATTCTTCCTTTTCACAATTTACTTTTTTTTTCATTTCACAAAACTATTTGTTGACCAAAAAAATAACAAAAGTCATTTTTCTTCAGATTTACCTTCTTACCCAGAAATTCTACAATGCACATGATGTATGGATGCTCCATGTTCTATGGCAATATATTAGCCATAGATGTAATCTAAGAGTTAAAAATTCATGACTTGTTACTTGGATAGTAAGTAGTAATCATATTATTAAATTAAAAAAAATATTTATAATGATGAGAAAAAAAATATAAAAAAAATTAATTAATTACATTCAATCTATAAAATTAAACTCTGATTAAGCTAAACTACTTTAAACGAGAAAAAAAGGTAGAACTTGATCAACGCAGAAGATAAAATATCACCGTCTAACGATCGGGTGGTCAAAGTTTATCATAATTTAGCGTGATAGCAATAACTAATAATCTGACGATATTTATTAGGCTCGATTGATCTAATCATTAATCTAGATATCACTTCCTCATAAGGATCAACACAAAAAAACTTTTATATTAAAATAAAATTGTCCAACTTATTTTCACCTTCAAGATCACTTGTTTTTCCATAAACCATAAATATCATTGCTTAACAATCGGGTGGTCAAACTTTATTATAATCTGTCAAATTTTGGCATGGTAGCAATAATCGATATTCTGATGATATTTATCAGGTTCGATTGATCTAATAGTTAATCTAGATATCACTTCCTCATAGGGATCAACACAAAGAAATCTTTATTATAAAAAAAAAATTAGAACTGATTTGATTAAAAGTAATAATAATAAAAAAGCGAAAAAGAAATTTTTAGTTGCATTTTTTTTCTTTTTATTATTTTGAATATGAGATTTTTTTAATCAAGTATTATATTTTTGGTTTAACCTGTTAATTACTTATCCTTTATTTTCTAATTTTAAAATTAAATATAGGTCATGTGCAAGGCACACTAGAACATGATGTATTGATATACCTGGAGCACTAAAGCCGTTCTCCTTTTTACCATCATAAAAATGAAAGGACTTGGCCTCTTGTTTACTCTTTTCTCTTACCAAAAACAAAAGGAAGATCATTTCACTTTTCTCTAAAAGTTCTTCTTGATACAGTACACACTCTCTCCGATTTTACTCTAGCGATAATATAGAGGCAGAAATCCACATCACAAAGTAAGTTCTTCTTGTTAGTATGAATATACCATCGGTAGTGAATCACATGCATGCACGATCAAAACATATAAACATTCAAGGCAAGCATGTAAGGCATAAAATCAAGGCCGGCCCTGAGAATTTGGGGGCTCAAGGCGAAGTAATTTTTGGGGTTCAACTCAACTACAAAAAAAAAAAAATATCCTAAACAAATATGTAATTTAACCAATGTATTACAAAATCTCACTGAAATAGGATTCGTCTTGCATTTTTAGATGCAAATGTGCTAATTAAACTTGAATAATCAAGTTTTTCAACCATATCCTTTTCAATCGATATCATAGCTAAACCACTCAATCTTTCTTGTGACATAGTTGATCGAAGATAAGATTTGATCAACTTCAACTTTGAAAAGCTCCTTTCTGCATAAGCAACTGTGACTGGCATAGTTAACAAAATTCTGTAAGCAATCCAGGCATTTGGATAACATCCATCCATGTCTTTTATATAGTTCAACACGTCAATGGCTCTTTTTGCTTCGGTTGGTAAAAGACCACGCATCATTCGTAAATCCTGATAAAGATCATCCTCATTAAGATCAGAAGTCTCCCCATGCTTCATTAAATTTGTAAGATTCGCACAAAAACTCTTCAAACTATCTCTGTTTGCAGACTTTAACTTATTCAAATCAAACAAAAGCCCGAAATTGGCTTCAAAACTTTGAAATTGTTCAAACCTGGTTTAAAAAGAAGAAACACTTTAATCAACTATGAACTACATAGAAATAATAATTAATTTTAATTGATTATGAAATTGTTCGGACCTGGTTTTGAATGAAGAAAGAGTTGATCAACAATGTAGAGGAAGTAGTTAACTTTAAAGGATTCTACTGCTGATTGTGTCACCACTTCACTAGCAGTCTCGTCAAATTGTCTATTTCTATGTATGGTCCATTTTTCCAGGAAAATAGGTTCAATTCCCATCTCACTTGCAATATCTTTAGCTTCAATCATGGCTTCCTCAAACCCAGTTTCTCTGAATTTTTAAGATTCTTCAATTCTCTGATGGCAACATCAATATGCATATCTTCAGTTTGAAGAAGTTTGCTAACAGTGTTAACAACATACAACAAATCATACCAAATAACCATGCCCAACAAAAACTCAAAGTTCTCAATATTATATGTTGCTAAAGTCTCAGCATCATTCTTTGTTTTGGGATCTTCCTTACTGTTCGCCACGTGAGCTAAAGCCGCTCTTATTTGTGGAGCTTGATATCGTATTGCTTTAACACTCTCCACACGACTTTCCCAACGTGTTTCTGACAATGGCTTGAGGGTGAGACCTTTCACATGCTCTTTAAAGACTTGCCATCTCTTTGTAGAAGCTGAAAACAATGAGTATATTCGTTGTAGTACACCAAAAAATGACACAGCTTTGGGACAACAATTAGCCATATCACAAAGTGCAAGATTTAAAGAATGACAAGCACAAGGAGTGTATAATGCTCTAGGATTTATTTCAAGAAGTCTACTATGTACACCTTTATTTTTCCCTTTCATATTGGATCCATTGTCATATCCTTGTCCTCTTATATCACCAACATCAAGTTCAAGAGTATTCAATGCATCTAGAAACACATTAAGTAGTCCAAGTCCGGATGTATCATCTACCTTTATGAATTCTAGAAAATATTCTTCAACCACAATTGGAGTTGATGAAACATTCACACATCTTAGTACAAGAGACATTTGTTCCCCATGACTAACGTCCGGAGTACAATCAAGTATGACTGAAAAATATTTTGCTTCTTTGATTCTTCTAATGATTGAGCTTTTCACCTCACATGCCAACAATTGTATCATTTCATTCTGGATTTTGTGACTCAAATAATGATAATGAGTCTCATGATTTAAAATACGTCGAACATGTTCTTGCATACTAGAATCAAATTCAGCAAGCAATTCTATCATCTGTAAAAAAAATCTCATTGTTCTCCTCATAAAGCTTTTCACTATCTCCACGAAATGCCAAATTGTTTCTCCCAAGTCTTTTCACAACTGCAAGGATTCTCTCTAATACTTGTTTCCAGTGTTCACTCTGACTCAACGATAAGTTCGGATTGGTTTTGAGTATCGCCGTCAAAGTGTAGTGGATGGTATAGATTAAGACCGGGGGATTATCGTACCCAAGGGATTGGAAGGCCCTAAAATCACCTTGGTAATGTGTGTGGTAACCAAGCTATTCTAGCACTAAAATGGTGAGACAAGAGATGAGCTATATACTAGTGTAGTGAAGTATGTGCACATGGTTGTAGTGTTCATATTTTTGGTGTTTTCAAAGAGAACATGCAAGAAAGTAAATAAGTAACAATTGTAGATTTGATAAACAAAGTTATTGAGCTTACAAACTCAATTTCAATAGCTAGTGTACATCTCAAATTACAAGAATTAAAGCAATGAAACTAAAAGGTAAAAGAGTTAGAGAATGCTCAATGATGTTTCCAAGACTTCTCCTCCTCTTTTATGAACTCCTCCTTGCTCCAAGTCTCAATCCTTGCAATTCTTGATGTTGTTGTGAGGCTGTTTTGGTGAGGTGAGGGGTAGCACGAATTTGGTGGTGAGAATGGAAGAGAGAAAAGAGTGAGGAAGGTAGAAGAAGAAAGAAAGAAAGGGTGAAGAAGGTGGCCGGAAGTGATAGGGAAAGTGGCCTGAATTTAGAATGGGAAGAAGAGAAAAGAAGAAGAAATAGAGGAGAGGGAGAAGAGGAAGAAGGGGAAGAAGGGGGCTGCTCGAAAATTGTGGCTAGAATGAGATTATTCTTCTATGTGTGGCTGCTAGGGTAGTCATAGCAGCTGCAATCTTTCATAGTTTAAGCAAAAGGGAGAGCCACTCACATAAAGAAATGTGAAGTGGAGGAAATTATGGGTTGGTGGAGGGATAAGTGGACATGTGGATGAGTGTGTGTGTGAGCTGTGCCACACATGTGTGCAGCTGATGTAGGAGAGTCTCTCCTTCTGTGGTGGTGCTCCAGTGGTGGTCCGGCGGTGGTACCGCCTCTTGTGGTGGTGGTTTGCCGGAAAAATCGCCGGAAATGCAATTTTTTCATTTTCCTTCCTTTCTTCGATTCTTCAAGGCTTTCAATGGCAACGTCTTCCGAAGGTAAATTGATGCAATCTTCAATGCCTAGAAGCCACGGTTGACTTCTCATCCTCTTCTCGGAAGTGTGCCCAAAAGTACTCACAATGCACCTTCTTGTGCCGAATTACCTCAAGTCACCTAAGTAACCTGAAATCATGAAAACGCATATTATTAGTAACAAAATGCCTTCGGGTAAGCTTAACTCTCGTGATTAGAAATACAATTTGCGCTATAAATAAGTGCAAATCACACCCCCACACTTGAATCTTGCTTGTCCTCAAGCAAACACAACATAAAACAATAAGGGAAACAAAATGCAACACAAGAAAGGGAAAAACAGAATTCAAACAAAACTTTCTCCAACCATAGTCCTCAACGAGCTCGGGATGTTGTAAACAAGAGACTTAAGATCACAAATCAAGGCTTCACAAATTTTCTAAGAATTTAACAAGCGCAATTCAATCATGCTCGGGTGAAGTGTGTGGAAACCAATGTGCAATCCATCTCATGCAATCAAATAGGCACACTAAACACATTAACCACACTCTCACAAAGATCACTAAGTATTTCCGCTCAAGTGTATAGGGTCAAAGTGTTTACTCTCATAACAAATACTCTCATAACAAATGCACAAAGAATGTTCCCATATGCTTGCTCATCAACCAACTCTCAACAAATTGAACCACAAATCGTTAGATCTCAAGGACTTACAATGGTAAAACGGGGCCAATGGGTGAATGGAATTGAATGGAAATATGAGTGGTGCTAAGTGTTCACAAGACATATCAACGACTTTGAAACTCAACCAAATGCTTCAACCAAATTATTTTCTTATTCTCCTCCAACCTTATTCACAAACTACTTTCTTTTTGGATTTTTCTTCTTTCTCATTTTCTATTTTTTTTTCTTTATTTTTCTTGAGGAACTTCATTCCTTCTTTGTGTTTTTGATTTTCTTTCTTTCTTTCTTTCTTTGAACAATAACAAAAATAAAACAACTCCTCCAAACTTTCCTTTTAGTACAATCATCAACTCTCAAGCATTTAAGGATAAGAAGTCACTATCAAAGTCTTGTAAACACAATGGAATGAGTCTTTTGAAGTGGTGGAATGAATATGTGTGATGTGGGTGAACAAAGGAAAGCTAATGATGTATATGGCTCAAGGTGGGCTATTCCTAAAGTTCAAATTCATATGGATGATGGTCAATTTGGAAATGGTGTTCAACTAATGCCTTAGTCATTTCTAACTCAAAATAGATCAATCAAAAGCTTCAAGCGGTCTTTGAGCAAGTTCTAGGTCCAAACCTTATGCAATGTTCACACATGAAGAACAAATAGAGACATGTAAGATGCATACATGTGCATATTCAATGGGCTCAAAACCTCACATTTTCTGGGTATGCATGGAAATACATGTCAAGTGTGCTTCTCGGATTGCAATCAATGAAACAACAATGGTGAAGTGTACATGGTGATCAAGCAATCAAGAATCATGCATATTAAACTCAAAGCAAATCATATAAAGCCTCAACAATGATCACAGTCTCTAGAACACAACAAAGTAAGCTCAATTCATCATTGGGATCGGAGAAAATGGACACAAAACACAAACAACACACAAAAACAAACAAAAATGCCAAAATTTCACAATCAGGGGCTATGGCGTCCGGGCACCCAGTTTGGGCGTCCGGGCACCCAGTTTGGGCGTCCGGGCGGATCAAGTGGCAGAGAGCAGGTTTTCTGAGATTACATAGGGCGTCCGGGCGCCTAGTAGGGGCGTCCGGACGGATCTATCGGGTTTACCTCCCAGACTTCGGGGCGTCCGGACACTAGCAGGGTGTCCGAACGGAATAGCTACTGGAACTTGACAAAAAATGAAAATTTTTAAACATTTTGGCTAGAACGAACCCAATTCTCACCCCCACACTTAAACTTAACATTGTCCCCAATGTGATAAGTGAATTTAACAATAACATTTGGGTGAGAGATATGACAAACAACACACAAAACAAACAAACAAAACACAAAACACAAAACAAAACAATTAACAAAAAACAAACAAATGTGAGTGAAGTAAAATGAAAACTTCCTTATGGAGATCTCCACTTTGATATTCAGTAGGCACCAACAATCACCAACCTCAAGGCATAAAGCCTTGACTTCCATACGTAAGCTCCAAGTGTGCTCCATGGTGAATATTGTTGAGCAAGAGTGAGTACTGTGATTCAGCTTTGACCTCTCCCCTTTCCCAGGGGCATAACTCCAATAGTAGGAATAGGAATGTAGTGATTCTGGTAGTATTGAAAAATAGACTCAAATGGCTTCATGTCAGCCACTGGAAATACCCCAAACGCCTACTGGAGGATAAAACACGAACTGGTCAAAGTGAGGGCTGAGAAAGTCAACTCAGGCCTGAGGACCACTCATTGATAGCTGAATATCTAGAGATTCAATGGTCCGATCACCAAGAAATTTAAACCGGAAGTAGTAGACACATAGGGGAACAACTTTGATGAACAGCTCAGCTCATTCTAACGGCTAGGATGAGATAAAAGACCCCCGTAAATCGTCTGACCTGCACAGGAAGATTCTGGACACATTGCAAAACGACTTATGTGAGCTCCCCATTCCGGAACTCCGAACTTAACTCCTTCAAAACCTCTGAAACTTCTTTATTGAAAGAAATCAGAACTCAAAATGATATGGGGTTGCCTCCCCACAAGCGCTTTCCTTTATAGACTTCAAGCCGGTCTTGTTTCTTCATCTTGTTGCTCATGGAGGCTCAAAGCACTCCTTGCCACCAAAACAATTCATAAATGGTGTGGCCATGGACCTGCAGCTTTGAAACAGAGGCCATTCTTGCACGTTCATCTTGTTCACTGAAATCCCTAGAATCTCCCTTAAGCATTGGATCGCTTCTAGTTGTACCTCACTCAATGGAGGACTTTTCTTCTTGTATAACTCATATGTCTCGAAATTCGGAGGTGTAGGGAACAATCTATGCTCCTGAAGATGAAGAGAAGGTCTTGGCAGCAATCCTCTCATATGAATAGGATAGTAAGGTGTAGGCAACAAACCCTTCATATTCTCAAGAGTGGGAGGTGTAGAGGACACATGTTCTTCTTTTGAAAGGGATGTTGTAGACTCACTAGGCTCATGGACTTGCTCCACATTTGATACTTCTTCGTCAATGACTGTGGGAACAACAATGTCAAACATATCATCATCACTATCCGTAGAAGAAGGCTCTTGTTGCTCATGGGCAGCAACCAAAGGGGGAGGATTAAATTCTTTCACTAGAGGCTCTAGTGGATTCAATAGACCAAAGATCCTCTCACCTTTAGCTTGATCACCTCTCACCAAATCAATTGCAAACACTTCTTGGATAACCTCTTGGGGATAACTAGGTTGAAACGCTTGTAGCTTCACTTTTTCTCCTAGCACCTTGAGGCATATTGTACCTTTTTGCACATTTATTTTGACACCCGCCATAGCCATAAAATGTTTCCCAAGGATGATAGGACACTCCTCGTCCATATGAACATCCTCATTCATGTCCAACACCACAAAATCAGCCGGAAGAATAAACTTGTTGACTCTTATCAAAACATCTTCAACAATTCCAACCGGGAGTCTAGTAGCTCCATCCGCCAATTCCAATGAAACCGAAGTAGTCTTCAAAGGACCAATGGCTAGCCTTTGGTATGTGGCTAGAGGCATGATGTTAATACTTGTACCCATGTCCATGATAGTTCCATCAAAAGACTCCTTGCCAATTCTGCAACCTACAATGAAGCTTCCAAAATCTTGCTTCCTTTGAGGCAACCGATGTTGAATGATTGCACTCACCTCCTCATGTAGCTGAAATTTCTCATTGGCTGCAAATCTCCTCTTGTGCAAACAAAGATTCTTGAGAAATTGGGCATAAGCAGGTACATTATCAATGAGCTTTAGTAAAGGGACATTCACATCTGCCCTCTTGAAGGTTTCAAATAGTGAACTCATCAATCTATGCTTCTTCTTCCGCTTTCTCTTCGACAACTCAAGTGGTGGAGAGGAGATAATAGGCTCTCTTGACCCTTCATATTCATGTTCATGCCCATTGTCACTCATTTCTTCCTCCGTGGATGACACAATCTCCTTTGTAGAAGGTGGATCATGCCTAGCAGCCTCCCTAGAGGAGTGTATGACCAAAGAGGGGTCCCTAGCCGTCATGGCCTCTCCCTCTTCTGTAATGGTCAGCTCTTCCTCATGCCTAGAAGTACCTCTACTCAATGATCTCTCATATTTCCTCCTCTCATAGTCTCTATGCTCATAATCATCCAATGACAAGTGTCCAACAACTCTCCCAAGTGAAATGTCTTCCTCTTCATTCCTTTCACCAACATTCACATCATCAAATCCATTTCCCGGGAGTACATTTTCTTCCTCCCGGTTCCCATCCTCCATATAATTAAAATGACTATGCATATTATTATTCAACAAATGGCCAAGAGGTACATTTTCTTCCCTCTTGGCCCCATATGTATGCACATCATCATCATCATTATGCACAAGTAATGGATTGGAATCATAAAGCTTACTTGAGTGAAGAGTTGTGAGTTCATGATCTTGCTCAAGTAAATTGTGTACAGAAGCTTGACACCTCTCACTAGAAGCTTGCAATTGAGCTAACATATCTGCCAAGCTTGGCTCATTAGGTTCATACTCATGTGCTTGTTGGAACTCCGGTGGTGCAGCGAATATACTAGAACCATCATGTGAACTCCAATGATCATTAGAGAAATATGGATTGTTGTGGGAGTCATGGCCTTCATATTGGTATCCCCCATGATCTTGGTATGGTTGCTCTTCAAGATGTGGTTGAGATATCATTCCAATGCTATATCGATCATCTTGATGCTCAAATCTCCTAGGCTCTTCCCATTCTTGCCTCCATCTATCCATGTGTGAAGTAGATGATTCACTCAAGTACCTTTAATATCACAACAAAAGGCTTAGAATCAACTTTTAATCAATAAAACCAATGTATACAAGATATGGAACCGAATGGAAGCAACAAACAACAGAGAACAATCAAAACAGTCTCTGGATAGCTCCCAGACGATCGGACGGAGTGGATCCGTCCGGACAGATTGCACGGGCAGAAGCTATTTATCACTTGGGCGTCCGGACGGAACTGTGGCGTCCGGACGGATGAGTTAGACAGAGAGGTTCCAGAGAGGATCCTAACGACCAGTAGCACAAAAACTATTTTTTTACCTAAGCTAGACTTAACCAAATGACCTGAAATTTTAACCACGTATACTAGACACGTAAACACAATAGAACAAAATTTTTTAGAATTTTCTGGGTTGATTTACTATTTTAACAAAAATTGAGAAAACAGAGGACAGTAGCTAAACGAAAACTGAAAACAGATTTTGAGAACTTCCCTAGATAGGCAAGGGAACTAACCTAGCTTGAATTGAAGCAAACTAAGATGCAACTACACACTTATTAACAGCAAGAACAACACTTGACACAAGCTAAAAACAAATTCAACATACAATGCAAAGAAGGAAATACAAACACTTATGAACAAACAACTACAAAACAGTTATCAAACAATCTAAACTAAAGAATAGTGCTAAGAACAACCCGGAAACGATTACCAAGAGATCAAGGTTAAACCTCAATCCCCGGCAACGGCGCCATTTGACTCGATGATACCGGAGGGGTTGTTTGTGAGTATCGCCGTCAAAGTGTAGTGGATGGTATAGATTAAGACCGGGGGATTATCGTACCCAAGGGATTGGAAGGCCCTAAAATCACCTTGGTAATGTGTGTGGTAACCAAGCTATTCTAACACTAAAATGGTGAGACAAGAGATGAGCTATATACTAGTGTAGTGAAGTATGTGCACATGGTTGTAGTGTTCATATTTTTGGTGTTTTCAAAGAGAACATGCAAGAAAGTAAATAAGTAACAATTGTAGATTTGATAAACAAAGTTATTGAGCTTACAAACTCAATTTCAATAGCTAGTGTACATCTCAAATTACAAGAATTAAAGCAATGAAACTAAAAGGTAAAAGAGTTAGAGAATGCTCAATGATGTTTCCAAGACTTCTCCTCCTCTTTTATGAACTCCTCCTTGCTCCAAGTCTCAATCCTTGCAATTCTTGATGTTGTTGTGAGGCTGTTTTGGTGAGGTGAGGGGTAGCACGAATTTGGTGGTGAGAATGGAAGAGAGAAAAGAGTGAGGAAGGTAGAAGAAGAAAGAAAGAAAGGGTGAAGAAGGTGGCCGGAAGTGATAGGGAAAGTGGCCTGAATTTAGAATGGGAAGAAGAGAAAAGAAGAAGAAAGAGAGGAGAGGGAGAAGAGGAAGAAGGGGAAGAAGGGGGCTGCTCGAAAATTGTGGCTAGAATGAGATTATTCTTCTATGTGTGGCTGCTAGGGTAGTCATAGCAGCTGCAATCTTTCATAGTTTAAGCAAAAGGGAGAGCCACTCACATAAAGAAATGTGAAGTGGAGGAAATTATGGGTTGGTGGAGGGATAAGTGGACATGTGGATGAGTGTGTGTGTGAGCTGTGCCACACATGTGTGCAGCTGATGTAGGAGAGTCTCTCCTTCTGTGGTGGTGCTCCAGTGGTGGTCCCGGCGGTGGTACCGCCTCTTGTGGTGGTGGTTTGCCGGAAAAATCGCCGGAAATGCAATTTTTTCATTTTCCTTCCTTTCTTCGATTCTTCAAGGCTTTCAATGGCAACGTCTTCCGAAGGTAAATTGATGCAATCTTCAATGCCTAGAAGCCACGGTTGACTTCTCATCCTCTTCTCGGAAGTGTGCCCAAAAGTACTCACAATGCACCTTCTTGTGCCGAATTACCTCAAGTCACCTAAGTAACCTGAAATCATGAAAACGCATATTATTAGTAACAAAATGCCTTCGGGTAAGCTTAACTCTCGTGATTAGAAATACAATTTGCGCTATAAATAAGTGCAAATCACACTCTCTTGCTTGATTTGTTCTTGCAGGCTTGCATCAATGGTTAACTTCAGTTTCAATTTTTTTCCAATTCCATCCAACTAATCACAGAAGCAATGTGTTGCCTATTTATTTCATGGCTTTTAAGCCGATCAGAAATATTATGCCAATCATTATAACCTTCATCAGCAAATTGGCCCACTAGATGCTTCTTTGAAAGCAATTTACAACAAAAGCAAAAGACTTTGTCCAAAGAAACTGAATACACCAACCACTTTCTATCTTGCTTCTCCCCATTTGGTAAATCTCGAAAATAATGTTTGATAGTAAAACATCTGTCTAAATGATCTTTAGGAAAGATGACATTACTATCTCTTTTAGGACCTCTTTCAACTAAAAAATCTCTAATATTTTGGTTAATCGTATTCCAATTCCCTGGATCATCCATGTTGGAAGGAAAGTTAATTTCTTCACTTGAACCCGCAGTTTGAACATTTTCATTATTGCCAATTTCATTATCTTCCTCATTCTCTGTTTGATCATTTTCTCCATTCTCATTACTGGCAATATCATGTTCTGAAGTTTCATTCTCATTCATATCGGCATTACTATGTTCTGCAGCTTCATCCTCAATCTCATTCATGACAGAAGGTTATGCTCTTTCAATCCTACTAAAATACTTATTAAGAGAACCAACTTGAGTTCTTTGAAATGCTTCTCTCCTCATCCTCTGTTTTTGTTTTTCAGCCCCAGACAAATACTTTCTAATAGGAGCCATGATAACAAATTTTAACCCAATGTCCCAACCAATTGATCTAACAATCGCTCAAGTAATTGAATCCCTAAAATATTTATTCAATAATTCAACAATCAAACTTCCATATAGCAATAGATTAAATGATTAATGCAAATACTGAATATACAATAGATAATATAGCAATAGTTTATAGTCATAAATCACTCAATCCAATAGACAATGAATCGAAAATTATACAGTTCATAATCTGATAATTATACACTCATACTACAATATAATTGTCAAAATCAAAATCCAAGAATTTAAACT
This sequence comes from Rubus idaeus, assembly GCA_030142095.1. Classification (NCBI taxonomy): domain Eukaryota; kingdom Viridiplantae; phylum Streptophyta; class Magnoliopsida; order Rosales; family Rosaceae; genus Rubus; species Rubus idaeus. The sequence continues at coordinate 7,950,148 of CM057966.1, read as the reverse complement.
TTCAAACATATTAATATATAGTAATAAAAATATAAAATTACCTGTGAAGTCGTGAAGATTGAAGAACTTGGACTCTTGAAGGATGAAGAGTTGGAGACTATATTCTGTAACAATGAATCTCTTGATCTTTTCCCAGTTTCAATTTTTAAATTTCAGAATTCCAGTTTTTCAATATTTTGTTCGTCAGTCGTGGTAAAAACTAAGAAGGAGCCGAACTGCAGTGCAGCCGTGCAGGCAAGTTTTTTTCTTTTTTCTTTTGGACTCAATGTGTTTCTGTCTGGTCTTGGAAAAAGAGACTCAAACCGTTTTCAAAATACTAAAAGACAACTAAAAAGAATAGACTGTAACGGGGGCAGCCAAAAGTCATCCCCACGTGAGGCCATCTTCATTAAAATACAATTAATATAATTTTTTTTTTCTGAAGTGCATAATATATAATTTTTTTTGGGGGCCTCTACAAATTTGGGGCCTAAGACCCAGGTCTTGTCCGCCTTGCCCAAGGGCCGGCCCTGCATAAAATGATAATGAACTTGTTTAGACACAATGAAGTACATGATGAGGATGAGGCCATTGGTTCAATACTGTGTCTTCTGTGATCCTCTCTTATTTTTCTTTCTATCTATGGGGCAAGATGAACTGTATAGCTTGGTGAATAGAGAGGTCACATGGACCTAGTACTTATAGGGATCGAGCTAGTACGATCCTTCCCATAAAAAGATTACGTACTTCATTATGCTAGATTCCCTAATCATAATTCCGATATCTCTTTCTTGGTTTCCAAGATATTTAGATCTCCTAAATATAATCACAAGATTCACTTAGCAATTATATTTATTCAAGGATTTAGAACTTCCTAATGTCTCAAATAACTTAAACTATAAGCCACATTCAATGTTGTACTTAATATAATCTTGTAATATGTTCGAATAATCTTACACTTCTTCGATATTTTATATATTATATATAGATAATCAAAGCAGTTGCCACACTTTTTTCACATATTTTTGCATTTAACTTATTCCGAAAGAGTTTGTAACATATATGAATTGACTGCTTATTGTGATTGTAAGTTCCGTTTTAACTTCTCACCAACCAAGAAAAAATAAAACAGAAAATGCATATTTTGTGACTTCACCTTACACATGAATGAGGACATTTTTTTTTTCAAAATTGGCAGAACTCTTGTATCTAATTACTCAAAATATTGCAAAAAAATGTCTGCATTGGAAAGACAAGAACTCCTTTTTCAAGACCAAAACTATACTTCTCTTATTTCTTATCAACTTACCTTAATATTTGTAAGTGGTCTGCTCGTAAATTTTTTAGGTGTTTGTGATGTAAATTAAAATTAAAGAGGTCTAAATTGACACCCGAAAATATAATGTCAAGCGTTAATTAATATCATATTTTGCCTACTAATCAAAGAAGTTTTTTCCACTTACTTGGAATTATTGATATGATAAAATGCGTCTCTAAAAAAAACACACATCGCCTCGTATCGGTTTTCGAACTGTAATACATCTTCTTCTTAAGGTGGATTTTAGTGTTTCTTTCACTTTAACATTTTTGATGACAACATTATTAAAAAGATAACCTTTAATATTATGATCAGGTAGTGGCACAAAATATATGCTCAGAGTGTAGACTAGTGTTAAACTATAGCTACTCTTTGTAGTATTTGAATAACAAACTTTTTGTTAGATTATTTAAGCAATGAACCCTCATGCATATCGTTATGCTTAAATTGTTTGAGCAAAGGAATGAGTGAGAAAGAACTTCATTTAAATCAACCAATGTTTGTATGTCACACCTCAACTTAAAGTTTGCATGTAATTCTTTGTTGATTCCTTTGCAGGTTGGAAACATAGTTAGTAAAACCTTCTTAATTACATAGAGTTTTCAAATCAGTTGTCATAATGCATAATAACATCACATGTGTGGACAAATACATCGTGGTGAGGTTTAATCGAATCTTTGATTATTTAATTTTTCAAGCCTCCAAATAATTGATTCGATCAAATCTCCTAGCACCTGGTGGAATATAGATTTAAGCAAACACAATTTTGGTTTCCCCAAATACTGTATTTCCTTAAGTGAAAGATGAAAAGAAAATTTATTGATAATTCGATGTATACATTTTACATAAAAGTTGCTTACAAAATTGAAAGAACCATTATCCTCTATAACATGCTCATTTTCAGAAAAGAAAATATCTTGCAAGTTGGTGATTGAGTCATCTTGAAGTTTAACTTCTCATTAATTAAGAAATTTATTTATTTTTTATAAGAAAAATAACTAGTACATGAAACTAAATAGAGGATCCCCTAGAGCATCCATAAATTGAGTCCATCAAATAAAGTAGTAGCAGTTGTAGAATGAGGAAGATCACGGTTTCACACACGACTTTCACTAAGATTATGACCTATTTTTGCCAAGTAATCAGTAGCAAAGTTGGCTTCTTTAAAAATGCATGTGCTTGAAAGTGATGCCTTCAAAAAATATGACAAGCTTCCTAATGTCTCCAATGATTGACTTGAACCTCCAAGGGATCAAAAAACTGTCATTGATGTGACTAATTAAAGTTTTGGAATCACCCTCCACTATGATTCATTAGAAAATATATGTTAGTTAGAATTTCGTGCCTTTTAAACTACTCTTCTAATTGATGGTGGTGGGGTAAGAAGAGGCTTTGGGCCTTCACTTTGGTATGCTCTAGGTTAGCATACTTCAATTAGTCAATGTTCAACTAGAAAATAAACTCTAGTTTCTTATCAAGATGGTACAAAATCAACATTATTTCACATTGTTTTAATAGGGTTGAAATGGTTTTTGATAAATTGGTTTGTTTTAGTCATAGACTAGATCAAAATAATGTTCTTCATTGTGTATACATATATCAACTTTCTAATTTTACTCATTGTGTATACATACATCAAGTTGAGTGTGTTTAGCACATGCCCTATAATTTAAAAGAAAAATGATTGTTGGCCATATTAAAGTTTAAGATGTAGATGCTTTAATTATATGTGACATAATATGTCATAAATATATCATTGACCAATTCCTAAATCATATTAATTACTTAAATACGTACTACATCATTTTAGTCAAGTCCATTATACTCATTCTAAATCCAATGATTATTTATTCTACTTTAAAAATTATTGTTTAATTACTGATTCTTGTATAAATAGTATTTAAATTTTACAATTAATTAATTAATTATCATTAGACATACGATCGAAGAAAAATATGTCATTAAATACCAATTCTTATAGAGTAATTAATTGTCATTAAACATACGATGAAAGAAAAAAATTTCAACAAGTTCAATATTTTCTTTTTGGAATATAATCTTATGTTCATCATCATCACAAGTTGCTCCTCAAATCTAGTTATCATCTCATTGACATCACACAAAAGGTTGAGTGGTTTTTCATCAAAAGCATGCAGTTCTCTTCTCACTTTTTTATCTTTTGAAACTTTTTTTTTATGATGAATCATAAAAAAGATTATGAAAGTATTGATGATTCATAAAAAAGATTATAAAGCACATATGGGAAGTTGAATGAGAGTTTTTGAGAGTGCTGCAGTTTGTACATACACACAATTTTCAAAAGCATTTTCATTACCTTGTATCAAGACAGAGAACATCAATTTCACATCTTAATTAAACTAACACATATGTGAGTAGTTTACCTCTTCTCTCAAAGAATCTATCTCAATGATTGTTTCAATATTTTGAGACCGCATATTGCTAGCAGATTGTACCTAAATAAATTAATCACTATTATATCAATAGTATCCACACTTTTTTACCTCTTCCATTACAAAGTTAACCATTTTAGGTGTCTCTACATGTTCAATATTCTTAAAAATTGTTGCCAATAACATATTGTACCTGCATAATAGTTCAATTATACAATAGTTATACAAATCAATTAAGAGAATGTCACTATAGTGTTACAACAGTTCAACACATTGTTACCCTAGCTTGAGAGACAGTGTCTTATCCATTACACCTTGCACATGTTCTCCTATTGTGGCCCTTCTTACCACACATCCTACAAGTGATTTGTTGGTAGAAATGTTTTGGTAACTTAGTGGTTCCAGCAGGAGGTGACAACTCATCTTAACAGTATAAACAGTAGATGGATCTACCAAAATAAACCAACCACCAGTATATCAATATTATATCCATTCTAAAGCCATATATACATTTATCACACTTTTTTACCTCTTCCATTATAGAGTTAACTATTTGAGGTATCTCTACATGTTCAATATTTTCAAAATGGTCAACATTGTTGCCAATATCATATTGTACCTACATAATAGTTCAATTATACAATAATTATACAAATCAATTAAGAGAATGTCACTATAGTGTTACAGCAGTTCAACACATTCTTACCCCAGCTTTAGACACAGTGCATCTCTTGTCCATTACGTCTTGCATATGTCCTCCTATATATATATTGCATGTGTTCCTTCTTACCACATATCTTACAAGTGATTTGTTGGTAGTAACATTTTGGCCACTTGGTGGTTCCAGGAGTTGGTGACAACTCATCTTAAAAGTATAAACAGTAAATGGATAACATGTTATGAAAAAATTGATAAATAAACTATTGAACTTAAAAATCAGATTCATTTGTTCGATCATCTTTTTAAACACTTTGAAAAATTTGTTGGAGCCAAATGCGCAAAGTCTCAAATCCTAGAACTTCATGTCTTCATGTTCTCCTTCTTTTATCCCTACAATGTCCTTTGGAAATGATTTAATCCTCCACCTCTCCCCCCCTCCCCCGCCCCCAAAAGATAGGACCCCTAAATCTTCGGGCACATTTTCGTTTCAGTCCCCTCTGCCTCTGGAAAGAAATTGAGGAATGTTCTGCTGAAGAAATTGAGATGAAGGCTACTGAAGAAATTGAGAAGAAGAAGAAGGCTCGAGGAAAGCGGAATCTCAACAGAGCTTTGGAGTATAGCTCGGAGGAGGAAGGAAACAATTTTCTGGATGTGGAGGCACAGTAGGAGCAGAAGGACCCCTTATCAGTGCTGGGAAAGCTCTTTAACTCATTGAGAAAGATGGTATATGTTGTTACTCGCACGGGCCATTGAGATATTTTGATAGGGCTGCCGGTTTCAATGGAACACCTCGCTGTCCCGATCTACTCATGGGTCGATGGCGGTAGGCCAAGCTTTTGAGGAGAGAAAGAGTTTGAAATTTTCCATAGGGAGAGCCGGGAAGCGGAACAAGATTGGTGGTGGGAACAAAATTGGTGGTGCTGAGAACAATAGTGCAGGAAAGAGGAAGACTGGGGATGACTCCAATGTTGCTGCAAACTCCTCGCACACAACATATAACATTGCATTTCATGTGAATGCGAACAATGATCAAGAATCCAACAAATTTTTCAAAGTGTTTAAAAAGACGATCGAACAAATGAGTCCCACCCAAAAGGTAATTGTTTACTTTTTGGTAGCTTTAACTGGAGTTAGTAGAGCCATCCTGTATGATATTTTTTTTTACCTAGTTGAAAAACTCAAATTACAAGAATATTAAGTTGTGCCAAATATGACTCCTCTTATTGATATTTTGTGTTAGGAATTCTGTTATTAATATAGGTGAATAATATTTTGTGTTGGGACTTATTAACATGTGAGGGATCATGTTATATCTCTCGGCTAAATCATGTTGGGGATGAAAGAGTTTATGGAGTATTTCTTGAATTTTAAGAAATGAAATTATATGGATTTCTTTATGGATAAAAAAAATAAAAATAAGATGAAATAGTTACCTATTTCTTGACATTTTAGGCCTTCCAGGTCTTCTAGTATATTTTGGTGGATGAATTGGGTTCTCAACTACTTCCCATTCATCAACCCTTGGAATATGGTTTATTATTGGTTCATATGCCAACATGTACTTATTCTGCCCATATGCTTCATGCACAAATTGTTTTGGTGAATACCCATTTGAATAAATTGCTACAATTGCATGTGAGCAAGGCAATCCACATAGATCCTCATCTTCTGCATTCTTCTCCAGAAGCTTTATAATTCCAATGGGGTATACTCTTTTTTGTCATTAGTGTCGAATCTCAATTTTTTCCTTGTAAGTATTGCCAGCACCCTGACTGCATCTTTCAAGGACTTAGAATTTAGAAATGTCATTCCAATTTTAAACTCGGGCTTTTTCAGATCGATTTCTTTGTTAAATTCTCTCCACTTTGAGAATTTTTTCTTTTGTCTTCTTTCACTTTTCAATTGTGGCACTTCATCACCACTAGCTTCTGACTCACTCAAACTAGCCAATTTATCAGTATCTTCATTTACACCATCTGAGATACTGATGCACATTTCTAGGGTCACCATCAACATTTGCCATAAATAGTACTTCATCATCCTCTAGTTGAATGTCATAATCATCGTCTACAAGCTCCTCATATGTACTATCATCACTATCAGAAGTTTGATCCGCTTCATCATCACTTTCATTTACTTCATCTACATAACTTTTTCCCCCTTTAAATCTAGTGTCATATCTTCTTTCTCTATGTTTTATCCTCTATGCGTTCTTTTTATTTCTTGGTTGACCAACAAACTCCATTTGTGCCTATACATTCACTTGAATTTGCATCAACAATGACATTCACAAATTCATTTACAAATGTATCTGCCCCACCACTTGTTTTCTTGTTGTCCTTTTCAGCAACATTTCTCTTAATCGCCCTTATATTTCTCCCTTTTGTTGTTTGGGAATTAACCCTCTTGCCACGCAAGTAATAAAAATAGATGGAAAGAAAAATAAACAAGCCAAAAAGAGACAACAATATTTAACGAGGTTCGGCCAATATTCTTGCCTACATCCTCGGAGAGTTTCACTTTCACTTATGAGAGAATACACAAGTACAAGAATATATCGCTCAAGTTTATTCCTAACCCGAGCCCTTGTATCTGAAAGGATACCCCTTGTACACCCTTTCTCAACCTAGAAAAATACTCTACCCCAAGAGTTATACACACTCTTGTACACAACTCACTTGACTTCTATACATAAAAACCCTTAGAGTTGTAGCAGCAAACTCACTTCTCTTATACACAAAAGAAGCATTCCTTTGCTGCTCTCTCTTCCTCACACCTCTCTATTCTCTCTGTGTGTCATGTGCATGCATGCAGCACACACATATATATAGCTAGTAAGCATGCACCCACGTTTATTTTATGCCCCCATATATATATATTGTGTGAAAGCTTTCCACAAAGCATTCCTCATGCTTTCCTCAAAAGTCAAAACCTACTCCATGCATTGTCTTCTAACTTTGCTGCACCAACAACCCAAACCATGTGCATCCGTTCAATATATATATATATATATATATATATATATATATATATATATAACATGCACATGCACACAACTTTTGACTTGCTATATATACATATATATATATATATATCATGCACAACAAATTGCATGTTTCAGCCCATGGGTATAGTGCCATGAATCAAGCTACCAACTCTTGCTTCATTTTTCATCAAGGAGGAACCACACAACAATCTCCCCCTCCCGACTTTGATGAAGAGCTCCGCATTGCCACTTCAATCCCTGAAATCCATCTCGATCTGAGACACCACTTGTTATTCCCACAAGCATTCCATTGGCCTTACTTGTACCAGTTACACATAACCCGAATCAGTTTATGTCCTAACTCCCCCTGATTCACAACGGCCAATACTATGTGTAACTGCCCTGAGACAACAATCACCAGTTGCCTCCGAAGAGGGACCTCGACTTGACCTCTTCCCCAGCAGGAATTTCCTTCTCACCATCGTCTGAAACCTGGAAATATGTGACCGGCGTCTCTGCTGTGCGCGCAAACGAGACCTGCCTCAGGTACCTGTTTTCTTGTGCACTCTGTTTTCATACACCTTTCGAAGTCTGAATTTTTCCTATCAAACGGAACAAATCTCCACACTTTTCTCCCTTCATTAGGACCATGCAGCCACGTGAAATTTTCACTACTCCCCCTGCTGACGATACCCTGCAGCCCTTGGAGTCTAACGGCTCAATGATATTAGATTTCTTCTGAACCTTGGGACATACACCACATCACCTAACGTACGAACCGCTCCATCAAACATTTTGATCTTCACCGTTCCAATGCCCATGACACAACGCCTTGTGCCATCGCCCCAAGTCACGAATCCTCGAACTTATTGGAATGTATCAAAATATTCTTTCCTGGAACAAAGGTAATGAGAAGAACCAGTATCTAATATCCATTCATTTTGAGAACAAGTGTAATTACCTTTGGAGACTGTGAGAAATTCTCCACAATCATTTGAAAGTTCCACTACACCAGTCATGGAGTTATCTGAGCCTTTATCATCCTTCTCCTTCATCAACGGACAATCCGGCTTTATGTGTCCCCACTCCTTGCACTTGTAGCATTGCTTGCCCTTTCCTCTGCCCCTTGATTTAGACCTGATGTGTCCGCTAGATCCTGGCAGTTGACCTTCCCCTATGATTCTGACCATGAGCAACAAAGAGGGAACCTTGGGAATCATCGGCTTTCTTCCGCTTCTCGTGTGACAAGAGAGTCGATTCCATGTCGTCCACCTTCAATGTATCCTTACCATACAAGATTGTAGTGATGATATTCTCATATGAATCCGGAAGCGAGGTAAGAAGTAAAATGGCTTGATCTTCTTCCTCAACCTTTACCTCAACTTTTGTTAGTTGAGCCAACAATCCTTTGAACACATTCAAGTGCTCCACTAGACTCGCACCTTCTCCCATCTTGAGCTTGTAGAGATCCCGCTTCAAATTTATCTTAGTCTGCAAGCCTTTCCCAAGATAAAGCTTCTCCATTCTTTCCCAAAGCTTCGGTGCTGAATCTACATCATTAACGTTGTTGATAATATTGTCAGCAATAAAAAGCCTAATAACGCTAACACACCTGGATTCCAACTCTTCCCAGTCTTCTGGTTTCATCTTTTCCGGCTTCGCATCCTCTCCCTTCAACGGTTTCGCAAGACCTTGTTGAACTAGGATGTCCTTCACCCTCCGTTGCCAAAGAGTTAAATTATTCTTCCCATCGAACTGCTCCACCCGGTATTGTGAGGCGCTAGAACTTGCCATGACGAACCACCCACGATTGATGACCGTAGCTCTGATACCACTGTTAGGGAATTAACCCTCTTGCCACGCAAGTAATAGAAATAGATGGAAAGAAAAATAAACAAGCCAAAAAGAGACAACAATATTTAACGAGGCTCGGCCAATATTCTTGCCTACGTCCTCGGAGAGTTTCACTTTCACTTATGAGAGAATACACAAGTACAAGAATATATCGCTCAAGTTTATTCCCAACCCGAGCCCTTGTATCCGAAAGGATACTCCTTGTACACCCTTTCTCAACCTAGAAAAATACTCTACCCCAAGAGTTATACACACTCTTGTACACAACTCACTTGGCTTCTATACACAAAGACCCTTAGAGTTGTAGCAGCAAACTCACTTCTCTTATACACAAAGAAGCATTCCTTTGCTGCTCTCTCTTCCTCACACCTCTCTATTCTCTCTATGTGTCCTGTGTATGCATGCAGCACACACATATATATAGCTAGTAAGCATATATGCACCCACGTTTATTTATATATATATATATATATATATATATATATATCTCCATGGCAGCACACCTGCCATTCTTCATGTGTATTACATATCCATATATATATATATATATATATATATATATATATATTGTGTGAAAACTTTCCACAAAGCATTCCTCATGCTTTCCTCAAGAGTCAAAACCTACTCCATGCATTGCCTTCTAACTTTGCTGCACCAACAACCCAAACCATGTGCATCCGTTCTATATATATATATATATATATATATATATATAACATGCACATGCACACAACTTTTGACTTGCTATATATATATATATATATATATATATATATATATATATATCATGCATAACAAACTGCACGTTTCAACCTCCAAGGGTATAGTGCCATGAATCACAGAACATTTGTTTCTATCACTTAAACTATCACAACCTACATTACTTCTCTTATCTTTGTCTCCAGTGAATACATTCACAATATGCATATTACTTTCTTGCACAACATCTTGTAGGTCATCAATTGTTTTACCTATGTACTTCGCATTGATTACTAGTGGAGTTTCAATCATTCCCAAATCTTCTAACTCTAATTCCTTATTTTTTCTCACACCTCCCCGAACAATGTATAATTGCAATATCCTATGACATTGTATAAATATCAGCATGTGTGCCACTTCTTTTTCATCCCTAATAGTTAAAGCTCTTCTTTGTCTTTACTTCCAAGTACTTTAAACCAATAAGTCATTGGGGCTCTTTGTAGCCCAAGTCTTCAACAAAACAATTGAGACAAGGCCATGAGATTTTGTCTGGATCCAGATTATCAATAGACACTACTTCACCTCCCCTATATTGCCTATTTTCATTAGCCAACCGATAAAACTTCAACCATGGTGAACATCAAGTGTGAACCAATCAGCTGAAAATAACACAAGTACATTAGATACAAGCTATTTTTCACAAACTACATTTATTGTAGATGTATTCAACGACCAACTAACTTCTTTCTCTATAACAAATTTAAAAAAAAAACTTCTTTCTCTAAATTAGTTTGGTGCATTTCAAGTCAAACCAATTAATATCCACATACAACCAATATAGAGATGAATAAACATCTCCAAATAAGACAAAAGCTTAATTTTAACCCTATACAAAATCCTAGAATTCAATAAATAAAAGCCCTAAATCTGGAACTACTTATAAACTCTAAACCCAATTTAATAAACAAACCAATTACTGAACCACTTCTTTGTAAAATTAACACCAGAAACGTACTTTCATCTGACATCAATACCCCATAAGGGACCACACAAAATTGAAGTTTAATTTACTTACCATTGTTTATTGGTAGCTCTCCGTCAAGTCTAAAATATCTCTAGAATTTTGTCATCACTGATTCCAATCCACGTTCAAAGATTCGCGATTCAAAACCCTTGCTTTCTCATATTCTCAACCCAACAGCTTTTGTTTCTTCCCTTTCGTATTTTGTGTTCCTCTTTTTAATTTGGTTTGAAATGAAATGAAACCTTAGTTTGAATTGTTTGAAGTTCTTTTTAGCTTCCGAGTTGCATAGAGGTTGAAGGGACGAAATTGTCCCTATAAAATAAGGCACGTGGTGTTTTTTAATGGGAAAAGTAATTGAGTGACCAAACTCCAAAGTGTATGAGTGGGTATAAACTGAGTGACCAAAGTGATATTTTATAAAAGTGAGTGACTAAAGTGTTGAATAGGTGAAAGGTGAGTGACCATTTGTGATTTTCTCCCTAATGTTAAATTGAAATCAAAATAAATATGAAAAAAAAACTTACAAATAATTGCACATATATAGTTTGAGACAAACTCGTCAATTGGTTTTGATATTATTAATTTATAAAGACACTGATTGAATGCAATATGACAACTTTTCGATCACACTCAACTTCAGTTGATGGGCGCTTTCCAGCTGTTATAGAGGTAAATATATTCAGGCGAAAGAAATTGATGGTCTCTATCTCTCTTCTACTCAGTTTATAGTATATGGGAATTGAGGAAACCATGGTTTGGCTGTAGTTAGTTTTTATATATTATTATTATATATACTCACTTCTATTTTTTGAGGAGCTAGCATGGCACTCCCGGTCATTACAAGTTGTTGAATGTAAACCCTGATCAAGGGCACATCTTCTATGGAAAGCTAAAGCGACACATAATGCATCGAACTCTGAGTTCAACTGTTTTACTTTTTTTATTATTACAAAGTCTATAATTTCCTATAATTTTATTGCACTCAGGTTAGGTGATATCTCTTTATATCGCGCCTCAGATGATGAGTCATTATGTGTAATAGGAAATTATTGCACTCAGGTTATGTTATATCTCTTTATAATTTCCTATAATTTTATTGCACTCAGGTTAGTCATTATGTGAAAAATTACACATAATGACCCATCATCTGAGGCGCGATATAAAGAGATATCACCTAACCTGAGTACAATAAAATTATAGGAAATTATAGACTTTGTAATAAATAAAAAAGTAAAACAGTTGAACTCAGAGTTCGATGCATTATGTGTCGCTTTAGCTTTCCATAGAAGATGTGCCCTTGATCAGGGTTTAGATTCAACAACTTGTAATGACCGGGAGTGCCATGCTAGCTCCTCAAAAAATAGAAGTGAGTATATATACAGGAGATATATACTACAGTCCATCCTTATTTTGACCCATAATAGAATTAACATGACCTATCAAGGAAAACCAAAGTATGTAGCAAAAGCTATAATGATGAGAAGACATGCAAAAACAAATCCACTGGGTGAAGACTAGCACACTCAAAATACAGGGCCTATCTTAGCAATCCCACCACATTGTATTCCAACACATAACTAGAAAACCCACTCAACACAAAAAAGAAACCTCACATAGGCCCAGAATTGTCAACCCAAACACCAAGCCCAGCTCGGTTGCACTCAACTTGAGGTACATGGACAATCGTTTCTCCTTCACTCAATAGATCACACAATCCAAAGCAATAGATCACACAATCCAACGAATACACACTCCAAGAAGATCCAAGAGGTTCCAATGGGTTCGATTTGACATGCAAGCCAATCAACCCACATAACATTAATATAGAGAACCAATAAATACTGGGCTACTATATCAAAAGCCAATTCCGAGTCAACAACAATGAAAAAATCATGGGAGCTCATGGTGCTAGAGATAGTTGTCGAAAATTTTCATAGGCCAACTCACTATTGAGGGATGGTAGGAGAGGAGGAGAAAAATAACCGTTCTAGACAATAAGGATGGAAGGGAGATAGCATAGCTTTAACTCTAGCAAAGTACAAAAATAAAAAATTATGCATTGTTTTTTATTTTTCACGATTATAGTTAATCATTGTCAATAAAGATTTTTATATTTAATATTATAGATTACTAATATTATGTGCATGGAATAATTTGAAGATTTTAGACCTTTGGATAACATTTATGGCTAAAATTGTGCTAGGCAACCTAAAGCACCAATATATTAGGTGTATTGCAGAATTTCCAAACTTTGATGAACTAATGTTCAAGATTCCTCATAAATTTTGTTTATAACTGTATTTTTTATCGAAAAAGTTGTTATATATATAGAGGCGCAATCACAATAATGAGGGTGGATGCCCTTAGGTTTAGTCCAAATGATGAGAGAGGATGAGAAATTGGGTTAGGATCAAGATAGGTTAAGGGTTCAATACTTCCAATGTAACAAAAAAAATATTTCAACAAAAAAAAGTTAGTATCATGAATGGTTCATAAATTTTAAAAATTATTGATAATTCTCAGACTTACATTTTGATCACAACCAATATCTAAACTTTTCGATTTCATCTCAAACTAGCCTTTCTGCATGCGTGGTGAAAAATATTTTTGCCTATTTTAGTTTTTCCACTTAATTTGTCTATCCGTTTTATCATACTATTTTTAAATTAAATAATAAATAATGTAAAAAAAATAAAATAATAGAAGAAATAAAAAAAAACTAAAAATAGCAATAAAATTGTGCAAGTTGGCAAGTTTTTTTTTGAAGGAAAGAAACATATATTAGATATCATCACGATTACAATTGTTAATAAGGGCATTTTGAACAGCAGCAGGAGCTATAATTAACCTAACAAGGTTAATATGAAAACCTAAAGCAGAACAAACCATAAGTTGTCTAACTGATTGTTCATTTACAAAGTTAAAGCTCACTTCTTAGAAATAGAAAAACAATACTGCTACAAACTGATGTAGACTATTCTTGTCCCAGAAGAACAGATTGTGCTGCTCGCCAATGCACTCAATTGTGGTGCGCACAGAATAGTAATCCGACTTGTGGTGCAAGTTGGCAAGTTGGTATAGCTTTATATTATTTTATTTATTGTTTTGACTATGCTATTTACTAATTTGCCTTTAATATACTTAAGTTTATATATTATGTAATATAGTGTTGGAGGAGTAAATTTTAGGTTTTTGAATGTTTATCAAAAACTCAAGTTTTGGCATTATATATATACTAGCCTCATACCCGTGCGATGCACGATGCACTGTACACGCGTTATCAGTGAAGAGTGGAAGAATGTAAAAGTTTTTTTGCCACCCACTTTTTCAATTTTTCTGGTTTTCACCTTTATGTTGATATATGTTGTTTTTTTGCAAAGTGGAATTATGCCCCACTACTTAACTTTTTTTTATTTCTTTTTTAATTTTTCTTTTATCTAATTTTGTTAATTTACTATAATAACCTTTTAAACTGTTTTTCATTTCAGTTAATTTATTTTCTTCAATGAGTTATTATGAAAATTATATTTTGGTGAAGCCTTTGACACCAAAACCTTTTGCTTCTATTTATAGTAGTAGAGATAGATGATATAAAAAATTACCCATAAGGCCAATTTGGGTGACCTTATGTTTCAAAAAGCCACCAAACATTTTTTACCCAAATAAAGCCACCAATATTTACAAAAATGCCACTACATCAATATTTACAAAAATGCCACCGCATTTTTTTTGCTATTATTTACAAAAATGTTACTGCATACGAAAACAACAATAAAATTACTGTCAAAGCACACTAAAGCTACTGTCCAACGACAATAAAGCTACTGTCCAACGACAATAAAGTTACTATCAAAGCGCACTAAAGCTACTGTCAAAAAACACTAAAGCTAAAGCACACTAAAGCTACTGTCAAACGACAATAAAACTACTGTCCAACGACAATAAATGTACTGTCGAAGCACACTAAAGCTACTGTCAAAGAATACTAAAGCTACTGTCCAAAAATAATAAAATTATTGTTCAACGACAATAAAGCTACTGTCCAACGACAATAAAGCTACTGTCCAAAAACAAGAAAACGTCAGTGGCATGAATCGTAATTTTGAAACAATTTAATGTCAGATAGAAAGAGTTAAAGCTACTGAGTGGCCTTATTTGAAAAACAAAGCTATTGTGGCCTTTTGAAGAATATGGTCACCCAATTGGCATATGGTAATGGCCTAGATGATACTAATGACAAACTTTAGGGATTTGCTATCAAAAGTTGGTTTTTTTTTTTTTTTTTTTTTGAAATAAAAGCAGACGGGCGTTCCCACTTAGAACGGAATAATGAAAGAGTGAACGTTGGATGATTCTCAAATTTTAATACAGAATATATAACACACACATGCAGCGGTATCAAAATTACAGCTGGATCCAACGTGCAATTGGGAGATATTGGCTTCGCAAGTTGACATACGCACGGGCATTGTCCGAAAATGGGCTTGGACCTTCCTTCTTGGGCTTGGGCCTTTCTTCTTGGGCTTGGGCCTTTCTTCTTGGGCTTGAGCCTTTCTTCATGGTTTGGCCCTTCTCCCCCTCTCCTTCTTACCAAAAGCCCATTGCTTGTAAATTCCACTCGTTTTCGCGTATTCCATTTATATATCTTTAGAAGCAAAAAGTTAGACAAATACTTAAAAATCCTATCCCCCTTTCAAAAAAAAAAAAAAATATTTCTTTCAATTTAATTATAATGAAATAAAAATATCAATAACGAATTTTCTTTACATGCACATCTCATTTATGTCGTGTATTGTAAAAAGTATACATACCATAAAACAACCTAAACCAAATTCCTAAATATTCCGCGTGTTTAGGTTGTGTTTCCAAAAATTACATTTTCCCTTTTTATCTCCAATACCAATCATCATAAGGGTTTGGTAAAGGGGTGAAGGTAAATGGTAAAGAGAAAGGATCGAATGGAAAATGTTTCACATGTTTCAAGACCTTTGAACTCTCCTTGCTATACACACTTTCTTATTCTCCTCTAACCTTTATTGAAAAAAAAAAATACATACCTATTTTTAATTTCACATTTTTTTTTTTTTCTTTTTTTTTGAGGAATTTATTCTTCTTTTTATTTCTGATTTTTTTTTTTAAAATTAAAATAAATACTTTATAAAAATCACTATCTGTAATAAAAAGTATTAATAATAGTTTTATTAAGGGGTTAAAGTTCGGTTTAGATGGATGTGAATACTTTGATTTACCTAATTATAAAATTTCATCTGCAATCTATTAAAATATCCAAGAAAGTAAATATAAGATAACAATATACAACACCAAGTCCTCACATTTTTAAGAAATTATGTTAAATGTGCTTCTCGGATTAATAATTAATCGAAACAGGTTAAGTGAATATGGAAATTCAATATAAGTTATCAAAAAAAAAATAAGCCTTGACATATAAGAAACATTCTCAAAATCATAACAATTAAACTCAATTCATCATCGGATTGGAAAAAAACAACACAAATAAACACACAAAAACACAAAACAGAAATAAATATTTTTGTAATTTTTGATTTTTTGATTTTTTTTGATTTTTTTCAATGTAGGTAACAATACGTGACACGGATCACTTAGTGCAATGTAGGTTAAGTCAAGGGAGTAAGTATGTCTATGAGTCGTTTAAAAAATAAGTAATTTTTTTTATTTTTTTTTTTTTTTTTTTTTTATTTGGGTAACAATACGTGACCACTTTACTAGTGCTTAGTTCTCCAGGGAGTAAGTATGATTTAGTGATATAGTTAGAGAAAACAAAAAAGTAAATTATTTTTTTTTGAATTTTTTCAATTTTTCAAATTTTTCTTCAATAAACCTCCCCACGAATTAAAGCCCAGTAAGAAATAGTGCAATTAATGAATAAAAGCGTATTGAATAAAAAATAATAAAATAAAAGTAAACCAACATATATACAAATGAAAAAGCAAATCCCGAAGCATTAAGCCCCCCCAAAACCCCCCTCCATGCGTCGTCCTTTGAACACTCGCACTTCACTAAATACCCCTCCGAACGTCGAGAAGCAGCTGGAAACCTCTGAATCCCGAGGAAGGTAACCCGTATATCACGACCCCAACCGAGGAGGGTCGGGTATCACCTCTTCCGCGTGTAAATCACACACGTCCACTCTATCCCTTCTCGAGTCTTGAGACAAGATCAGTGTGAAGATAGATGAACAAAACAACGATTTACTCCGGGGTTCTCATCACCCTTCGCTTCACTCCTCAGTGTCTCTTGTTCCGAAAAGTCCTGTGGTACGTGGTCGTATGTTGAAAAACGGTCGTCATGTTTTGCCATTTCCGAAGTCCTCTTCTTCCTTCAAGAGAAATAATCGATCAGGGTGAAGAGTGGATACGTGCCACAGTAGGCTCCTCGTGGAGGTGAGATCCAACTTTGCCAAAGAACGAATAACAAAGGTTCAACCCTTCATCTCCTTTCGACACAGTGCTCCACCCAGTGCCAAGGAAGATCCATTATGAAGATCACGTATCGGCATCGGAGGGGTTTTCGGCAAATCGATCTCACAAGGTTTGGATTGGAACAATTCATCAGGAGACATCAAAGACAACTTCCATCCTTTTGTGAGAGTACGAAAACGGATTCACGAGTTGAGAGATGTAGATGCACCAAACAATCACGCATAGTCCTCGTAGCTTTTGTTTTGGAAAGGATCTCCAAGTCTTGTTGGATCATAGAAGGGCAAATGAAAATATTAAGATCGAAATTGTGGTCGGATAAAGGTGAATGGTTCGAGTGTCTCGACGATTCGGCTTTGAAGTACGAGGTTCGCTCGTTGAAACACTCGCAAGTACTCGGCCTATAAGAGTTCGGGATGAATAGAGTGTCGAGTCGGTGAAGTTATCAAAGGGAATCGCAGCAGAGGGAGCTCGTCTTTGGCCTTGGGGATATCGAGATCAAGTCGGTGTGGATGACAAGATCATGAGGGTCCGGAAGGGTGTCAGATTTTTGACGGAAAATAGATGGAATGTGCATGCCAACTTTTAATAGCAATGGTCGAAAGTTTGTCACTAGTATTATGTAAGATGAAATCAAAATGTTTAAGTATTTATTGTGATAAAAATGCAAATTTAGGTATTATCGATACGATAAAAATAAAATTTAAGTAATATTTATAATGGTTAAAAAAATAAAAATAAAACATAATGAGAGGGACCGGGGACGGATACCTGCGTAGCTCGGTTCAAGTAGGACTGTAGGAGTCACCCAGCTCTTTGGAAAATTGGAATTAACTTTCAAATACCAGAACTGCCCTCATCATTTTGCAGTAACCGCAAAATACCCACAACCCTATAGAGCCATAGCCTGCGTTTGATCGCAGCCAACCCTATCGAGTATCGAGAAACGCTTTTTCAGTTCACACAGAGCTAATTTATGTTCCTCTCCTTTCTTCTTTGTGTTCTTCAAAAGCTCAAACTTTAACCTGTGATTTCTTTCTCCTTTTAATATCTCTTTCCTTCTTTCATAGTTATTGTCAATTCGAATACGAATTGGGTTCTGGGTTTTGCCCTAACACCCATGCAATACAGCAATTGCGTTATGAAAATCGCGATAAATTTTGAATTTTGAGAGGAATGGCGGCCGAAGCAGAGAGAGACGATGTCGAACGGGAGAGAGAGGAGGTTGGAGCAGAGGGAGGGGGGTGAAGTGAAGAGAGAGGAGGTCCAAGTGCAGAGCGATGAGGTCGAAGGGCGGCGAGAGGAGGTTGGAGACGACGGAGAGAAGACGGACGAGGTCGGAGGCGTGATAGAAGATGTCAAAGTGGACAGAGAGGAGGTCCAAGTGGAGAGAGCGGAGGTCGAATTGGGAGAGATGAGGCGAGAGAGGGGTCGAATCGGAGAGAGAGGAGGTCGAATTGGAGAGAGAGGAGGTCGGAGAAGGAGAGAAAGGAGGCCGAAGAGGATAGAGAGGAGGCAGAAGATGAGCAACAGGAGGAGGAGAAGGCTGAAGAGCAGAGACATGAGGGGAATGCGATGGATATGGTGGATGGGACCATTGAGACTGAGGCCGAGGCGGAGAGGGTGGAGAGGGGACATGGGCCGGATGTGAAGGACATGGTTGATCAGACCTTTGAGACTACTGATGCGGTGGAGGAGGGAAAAGGGGATGAAGCAGAGGTACATGAGGCAAATGTGGCGGACCGGGAGGAGGGAAAGGAGGCTGCAGCAGAGGAAAGTGAGGCTATTGTCACTGACATGGTTGATGAGACTATTGAGACTGAGGCCATGGAGGAGGGAAAGGAAGCTGCAGAAGAGGGACAGGAGGCTAATGTGATTGTGACAGACATGGTTGATGAGATCATTGAGACTACTGAGGCCGTGGAGGAGGGAAAAGTGTCCGAAGCAGAGGGACATGAGGCAAACGTGAAGGACATGGTTGATGAGACCATTGAGACTGAGGTGGCCGGGGAGGAGGGACAAGAGGCTGAAGTAGAGGGACGGGAGGCACATGCAACCATTGAGACTGACACGGCTGTCGAGGAAGGACAAGAGGCTGAAGCAGAGGGAGATGAGTGGAATGTGACGGCGAAAGACATGGTTGATGAGACCATTGAGACTGAGGTGCCTGGGGAGGAGGGACAAGAGGCTGAAGCAGAGGGGCATGAGTTGAATGGGACTGTGACAGGCATGGTTGATGAGGCCATTGAGACTACTGAGGCCGTGGAGGAGGCAGATGTGGGTGACGATGTAATGGAGGAGACCACGGAGGCAGAGGAGACTGAGGCAGCAGAGGAAGAAGCAGAAGAAATGGAGGCGGACGAGACGGAGGCAGCAGAGGAGGAAGAGGCAGAAGAAATGGAGATGGTAGAAGAGACTAATACAGCTGGCGTTGGTGGAAAGAGGAAGCGCCGTAAGTATTCTAAGGCGGCCTCAGAAAAAGTCCTCTCAAAGAAGAAGGAAGAGGATGTCTGCTTTATTTGCTTTGATGGGGGTGAGCTCGTCCTTTGTGACCGGAGGTCAGTTCATCACTGCTGCATGGTTGTGCTTCCTTTTACTTCTGTGATTGATTGAATGATACTGATTTTATTGGTTGTTTTCAGGGGATGCCCCAAGGCATACCATCCTTCGTGTGTTAATCGTGATGAGGCCTTCTTTCGGGCTAAGGGTCGATGGAATTGTGGTAAGTTGCTGTTTTAATTCTCTTACTTCTCACCAAATTCTTATCATTTTGAATTAATTTTCTGTTGTTTACTTACTCCTTGTATTTCAGTTGTCAGATTTTTTAGAAATTTCATGTTAATAAATTGGCTTAGTGTTTTCATGTTATCTGTCTTATTTTTTTTTTCTTTTTCTGAAATAGTTTCGAAATGTCAATACATAGTTTTAGTAGTTGCTAGCAAGGTCAAATAATCAAAACTACTGCTAATGTATCATTAAGAAAACAGAATTTGGGGTCCGTAGTTTGTTGCTAGTTACTTTGAAAACTTTTGTATTTCCTTTCTTCTTAGAGATAAAATGAACACTGAAAAAGAAGTGATGTGCAGCTGTTGAAATGCTGCAAACTCCACCTAGTTTGTACATGCCAAAGTTACCTAAATGTAAGCGACCTTCGTACATCGAATATGAAAACATATCATAATATGTAAAATAAATGGGTTTGACGTCACATGTAGAGAGACAGACTCTGAGATAGATAGAGGTAGAGAAAGCCTTGAAGCCAGTGTTAGAGTTTGACCAATTCTTTGGGGAATTTGAGGAAGAAATGAGGCTCTTCTAGAGAAGTGGCTTTGAAGATTTCAGGAAGAAAGAGTCGCTTTGGTACGCTGTCATTAGAAATAATATGGGCCACATGCAAATGGTTGGGACTCCAATATTGTGATCCAGGGATCAAGCCAAATTCCATGGGAAGCCAATAAGCCATCTCAATTGGAATAAATTCTTTTTCTGCTTGTTGCTGTTTTGTGGTGGGGAAGGGTGAGGTTTAGGAAAGAGATGTATGGGGGTCATAGCTTTTTGTCATTCATATCCTCGCTTATACAGATTATCATGTTTTACCATTGCCTGGATGAGTACTAATAATTTTATTCTTCCTTTGAGCTGGGATTTTGGGTTTAGAAGTTATTTGAATGACCTGGAAGTTGTGGAGCTTTTGTCCTTATTTTCTCAGCATGAGAACATTGTGCTGTCTCATCTAAACAAGACAAGTGAAGGTGGATCTTGGAGGCATCTGGTGTTTTTTCTGTAATTCTTACTCTAGGCAGTTGATGGATAACCCTCCTCTTAGCCATTTCATTCCCTATTCTGCAATTTGGATGGTCAAAGTGCCTCCTAGAGTTCAGGTGTGTGTTTGGATTCTTGCACATGAGAAGGTAATTTCAAGTGATTTGATTCAAAGGAGAAGATCCACATGCTTATCTCTCCCCTCATTGGTGTATTATGTACAAAGAAGAAGCAGAGAGTGTGAATCATTTGTTTTGCACTGTCCAATTTCTTTACCTCTGGGAAATAGGGTGTTTAGAGAATGTAATCTGAGCTGGGTCACTCCAGTTGATTGTGTGATCTTATTGGGTGAAAGGTTCGGTTCGTTTGGGAGGAAGAAGACGGGTTTGGTTCTGGTGAGGTGCTATAATGGTGTTGTTTTGGTTCATTTGTATGGAGAGGAACAAAAGAATTTTTAAGAATTTGAGGGGGGTTTGAGTTTGACATCTTTTGGGATAGAGTTCATTTCTGGGCATCGTTATGGGCTTTGATTTCTTCAGCTTTTAGCAATGGCTCGTTTTTGGCTATTCACTTAGATTGGACTGGACTGCTTCAATTAGTTAATTAGGTTTGGTGTTTTGTTCTTCTCTGCTTGGGTTTTTGTTGTTGGTGTTTCTAGTAGTTCTTTTCAGTGGATATCTTGTCCGCTTCTTTGTAATTGTTGTTTTATTTCAATAACATTAAAAAAAGTGTTCAACCAATTCTCATAGCCTAATCTCCATGGGGTTAAGTTGGTCTGCTTACTGACACATAAATGTAGGTTGAGACTCATATAGACAATTGAGGTATCATCGTTGAGTTTATATATGTTGTACTGTATACCTCAATGTAAAAGGAATTTCTACACCCCTTGATCCATATTGCTTGCCCAAATATGGTCCAATATATTGTCATGGAAATCAGTTTTGAGTTCTTAACCAAGTAAGTACACAAAAAGTCGTTTATTTTATGTTGTTCCTGTATAAATCATGCGTCTATTATATGTTAATAGGTACTGTATAAATAGTATATTTGGTGCATTCGGACTAAATCTATCCATGTGTTGAAATGTAGACCTTTAATGGACATTTAACAAATTCTTAGAAAAAGCAACCTTAATAAGAATTCTAATATGTCTAATGGTTCAAATTAGAACTAGGCCTACCCTCACCGCATTGCCTACCAGTTAAAGTAACACTACCAGTACCCAACTCCTTCCGAACCACGTCCTAGGCAACATTGGTTACCTGCTCTTTTCTCTTGAAAGTATCTTAATGATATATGCAAGGTATACATCAATTCTATTTTGTTGTTCAGACTCTTGCTTGGTACCTGAAATTCTGTGTGTGTCAATTGTGAATTCTCATCTCTTGTATGGCTTGCTAGCTTTTGTGCATTTAGTAGTCGGTGTCTTTTTGAAGAGTGAGCCTTCGGTCACTGTGACTGTTATTTTGATTTCTTCATCCAAATATACTTTTATCAGGTATTATTCGTTTACATGTGTGGCTTGGTTACTTCAACTTCTCATCATCTGGAAAAATGCTTATTTCTTAAATGGTTTTCATGTCTTTGGTTGCTTGGAAGTATCTAATTTATCTATAAATAGGTTGGCACCTTTGTAGCAACTGTGAGAAGAATGCCCAGTACATGTGTTATACATGCACCTTTTCCTTGTGCAAGGCGTGTACCAAAGATGCTGTTATCTTATGCGTTAAAGGAAACAAAGGCTTTTGCGAGACATGCATGAAAACTGTTATGATGATTGAAAAGAATGAACATGGAAACAAGGACAAGGTATGTGTGCCTTTTTCTTTCCATCTTCTGTTTTTGCCAAGTTCTTTTGTACCTTACTTTTGCTAGCATTGCCATTATTTGGCGAACTGACGAACTCTATATATATAATTTTACATTGGAGGTTTTTAGTATGTGGAAATAATGCGTGGTAAAATCAATTTTGTGCTAGAAAGCGGTTAATCAAAAGAAACAAGAAAGGATACATCTGTGGGTGCATTTTTGGATTGATTAGTTAGAACAAATAAGAGATAAGTTCTGACAGTTCCTGCTATAAATTGTGTTTTAAAAAGAAAAGTAAAACATAGTTGAAATTAGTTTTGTATGGCACCCAAGCAATTGCCTTTTCACTCCTTTAAGTTACAGATGCAACAATCCTGTGAATATATCATCAGTTGGATTTCATATCCTTTTATTTCTTTGGCCAAAGTTAAGTACTATTTCATCTTTAAGAAACAATTTAGTATTTTATGTTTTTGCTTTCTTTACTCTTTCTTTTCTTTGCTTGACGTCTGAAAGTGTGAATTTTCAGGTCTGCTTCACATTACATTGTTCATTCCTAGTTTTTTGTGCTTGTGCAGGATGCAGTAGATTTTGATGATAAAAGCAGCTGGGAGTACCTCTTCAAGGATTATTGGATAGACTTAAAAGAGAAGTTATCTCTAACACTTAATGATCTTACTCTGGCCAAGAATCCATGGAAAGGATCAGCTGGACATGCTAATAAACATGGGTCACATGAAGAACCTTATGATGCTAATAATGATGGAGGATCTGATTCCGATAATTCTGAGAATTTGGATTTAACCAACTCTAAAAGAAGAAAGTCTAAAAAACGGATGAAGACCCGTGCAAAGGGAAAAAATTCATCAAGTCCAGCAACTGGTTCTGGAGGTCGATCTGCAGATGACAGTACAGAATGGGCATCAAAAGAACTCTTGGAGTTTGTTATGCATATGAGAAATGGTGACAGTTCTGCTTTATCTCAGTTTGATGTCCAGGCTCTTCTGCTAGAATATATAAAAAGGAACAAACTTCGTGACCCTCGCCGGAAAAGTCAGATAATTTGTGATTTAAGGCTTCAAAGCTTATTTGGGAAACCACGTGTTGGGCATTTTGAAATGTTAAAGCTTCTTGAATCCCATTTTCTTATGAAGGAGGATTCTCAGGTTGACGATCTTCAAGGGAGTGTTGTTGATACTGAAGGGAATCAGTTGGAGGCTGAAGGGAATTCTGATACTCCGGCAAAAGCCAGTAAGGACAAGAAACGTAAACGTAAAAAGGGTGAACCTCAATCTAATGTCGAGGATTTTGCAGCCATTGATATCCACAACATTAGTTTAATTTATTTAAGGCGTAATTTGGTGGAAGATCTACTTGAAGATATGGATAACTTTCAGGACAAGGTTGCTGGTTCTTTTGTCAGAATTAGAATATCTGGTAGTGGTCAAAAGCAAGATTTGTATAGGCTGGTCCAAGTTATAGGTAACTATTGATCAACTGTCTTTCATTGTAGTTTTGGCCTGAGTAAAGAAGGCATGAAACTTCTCCAAATTGTAAAGTTCATTTTTCAAAATGATTTTCTGAACAGGTACATGCAAAGCTGCTGAGCCATATAAAGTTGGTAAAAGGATGACAGACATCTTACTAGAGATTTTAAACTTAAACAAGACAGAGATCGTTACAATTGATATCATCTCAAACCAAGAGTTCACTGAGGTGATTTAGCATATAACATTTCCTCATAATTAGCAGGATAGTGAGAGAATGAGAGTTATCACAATCTTCATAACTAAATGTTTACTGTTTTTTAAATATTTTTTTTTTGAGAAAAAACATAAATGTGGCTGTAAAACAGACATGATTTGGATGTCCCCTTGTTCTGAAGGGGATGACCTCCTTTAGAAATATCATTGACAAAATAAGACCTGATTTTCGCGTCTTGTGGCTTTGTGCTCTCTCTCTCTCTCTATCTATCTATTGAGATAATTTTTATAGGATAATTTTTCTTCTGTTTTAATTTCAATGTTAGTCACTTGCTTCTTTGTTTTATTGTTAGGATGAATGCAAACGACTGCGACAGAGCATTAAATGTGGACTTATCAACCGGCTGACTGTGGTAATTCTATGCTCTATTGTTGTTGTGACTTTTTTATATTTAGTTTCCTGGTATGAGAAGTCCTTGTCCTCAGAAAGTGGTTGCTTGTAGGGTGATGTTCAAGAGAAAGCAGTGGTACTCCAACCGGTCAGAGTCAAAGATGTAAGTTTCTTACTCCTTTTCTGGAAAGAGTCTTGCTTGTTACCTTTTTTCATTATTTGCATGTTGCACAAGTTGTATTTGAATTTGATCGATACATCTTAAACTTTAGCTTTATATTATGGCATTGTGGTTGGGGATTGCTGGGGATTATGAAACTCGCTTACAATTATGCAAATTTGTAGACTCCTAAGACTACTATTGGAACAGAAATTGCTTATGTTTACAGTAAAAAACTCTATTACATTATCATTTTTCTTATATTGATAGTTAAGCTGCATATTTGGGGTATCTTTATGTCAGGAGTTTGAAATCAGTTAGTTATAATCAAATCTTTTATTGCTCCTCAATGAGGTTTTTTGTTCTGTCTAAACGTCTTTATGATCTCAAAGATAATATATGCTCCTCACTGAAGAGTGGTTTTATTTCTACTTTGTTTTGAAATTTGACATCTGTTCTTCGATTGAGTTTCTGAGTTTGAGAAACTCAATGGATGGTACTGAAATGGCATAAAGTTACTTTCTAAGACCAAAGTTGTCTCGGAAAATGGGAGAGGCTTCTTCACTGTTTGAAATGTCCGAGTTGTGTTAGGAAAAAAAGGTGATAGGGTACATTAACTAGAAAGGTTTGCAAGAATGATGAGTTTCTGAAATTAGGGAAACAGTTTGCAGGAGAATTCTATCTATAGATATGTTAGGAAAACTATGCTATTGCTGCAAAGAGTGAAGATAAAAGCTGAAGCTTGTTGCTGTCGTTCTGCACTGAATGGTTGTATCTCCAGTATATTCAAGCTCCCTCCCCCGATCTTTTTTAATTTAAGTTTGTTTATTGATAGATGCATGGTAGTGGGTTTTAAGTTTTCAGGTTGTCAGGACTCACTCTTCACACTAGAAACTCAGAATCTTAAGTTGTATACTAAATAAAGGGTCTAGATAGCTACCTAATGACTACCAAGATTTTATTTATTTTTTATTTTAGGCAAGAATGCTTCCTTCTTCATGTATGGGTCCACAACTTTGGATATTGATCTGTTAAGGGAAAACCTGTTTGACATAGCTGCTATCCCCATCCCCTGTATCCCAAAGCTGGTAAGCTGTTTCTTGCCTTTTGTCGAAATGGGTTTGAGGTTTGATTAGAGGTTATGGGTTGCAGTATTATCGGTCATTTTTATGTGGTTTTTGATATCACACAACCCTTAATGAACCATATAATAAATTTGTGTCTTAAGGTTTACAAGTATAGCTAAAGTGCTGAACACCTTATTTTCTTTTCCAACTTGAATGGATATATGAATGGTAGAGATGTAGAGTTTCTACACCTTGAATTCGACTGAAGCTAGAACACGTATGGTCAGGATCACCTTGGGGGAGGGGGAGTAAAAAACTCTCGACTTGATTTGGCTTTTTTTTTAGCTTCATAAGCCAGTTAAGTTTGAACTTGAGCTATGTATTTTCTCATATATCTATATATATTAAAGAGATAATTATAACTTTAGTCCCTGAACTATAACTCGTTCGACACTTTCGTCCTTAAAGTTTGAAATATATCACTTTCGTCCCTAAACTTCAACACCAACTATCACTTTCGTCCCTGACCGGAACAAAATGGTGCAAAACCTATGCCAAAATGTTCGCAAGGATGAGAGGAGTAACTTTTATAACTGGGGCTAAGCTCGATTCGGCCTAGAATTGGTCGAATTTAGCCCGAAAGCTTATGGTGGCCGGAACTTTAATCGTAAAATTCTCAGCCGTCCGGCGACGGGACGGTTTGAGGCGAGGTTGGTGGCGTTGAACTCGCCTCGAAGGAGGGCTTCAAAGCCCAATAGGTGTTGTCCTCCGATTTGGCCGGAATCGGAGGTGTATTCGATGAAAACCCTCTGCAGGGACGAAAGTGATATAGAATATTAAAGTTCAGGGACTAAAGTGATATATTTCAAACTTCAGGGATGAAAGTGTCGAATGGATCATAGTTCAGGGACTAAAGGTGATTTTTTTCCCTATATTAAATGATGGGAGATGTTTACAATTGTATGGTGTGTCATGTGCTTACAAGCCAAACATTACCTAGCTTGAGATTAGACAACTGCTGGATTCTGATAGGACTCTAAGATACGTATTGTTCTTGTTCTTTCTAAGGAAAGTTCCTATTGAAAGCTTAGTGCTATCTTAGGTTTTAACTTGTGGAAGAAGATAGCCAAGGCGTAACGTGTCTACATCTAACTCTTCAACATGAGGATATCCTAGAAATACCTGTACATTGTGCGAGGTATACCTTTTTTGGTGGAATGAAACGGATTGGGTTTTGGGAGATTTATGATGGCAATATTTTAGATTTTGTGGATGGCGAGAATAGAAGTGGCTTTGATGATACAAAAGGGTGAGGATGTGGAGCATTTATGGGAAAGGGTTCTTTTTTTGGCATCTTTATGGGTGTCTACTTTTGCAGAGTTTAGGGAGTGTTCAGTATCTAAAATCTTGCTGGATGCTGTCTTGTAATGTTCTAGTTAGGTTCTTTTGTTGTGTGTGCTGTTTCTTGGTGGAGTAGCATGATTGCTTTTGTAGGTATTGTATTGTGTGGTGGCTCTTGTTATTTTTAATGGAAGTTTGTTTCCTGTAAAAAATGTACTTGCTATCTTAGGTTTAACGTATGCAAGTAGAGATCCCAGACGTAACATGTCTACACTTAACTCTTCATCACGAGGCAATTATGGCATAGAAATACTAGCAAGAGCTTTACTTTGTGACTTTTCTTGATGGAATGAAGAGGGGATTGGTTTTAGGGAGATCTATGATGGCTATATTTTGGGTTTTTGTGGATGGAAAGGAATGGAACAGTCTTTGATGATGCAAAGGGTGAGGAGGTGGAGCGTTTATTGGAAAAGGTTCTTTTAGCATCTCTATTGCATCTTACTTCTGCAGAATATAGGGAGCATTCGGTATCTACAATTTTGCTGGACGAAAATGCTGCTGTGTTGTAATGTTCTAGTTGAGTTCATTTGTTGCATATGCTATTTCTTGGTGTAGTAGCACAGTTGTTTTCCAGACCAAGAAAAAAAAAAGAGCATAGT
Source organism: Rubus idaeus (assembly GCA_030142095.1). NCBI lineage: Eukaryota > Viridiplantae > Streptophyta > Magnoliopsida > Rosales > Rosaceae > Rubus > Rubus idaeus. Next base: position 7,921,864 of record CM057966.1, on the reverse strand, counting down.
TGATTCAAGGCTCTTGTGGATTTTTCACTGGTCTGTTTTATGTTTTTTTTTTCTTTCAGTTTCTAATAAATGTTCGTTTCTTAAAAATAAATTAAAAACAGTGTCATCTACCCTGTCAATTTCCTAGTAAACTCAAGCATCATTTTGTCCTCTTCTTAAACAACATAGATTCCTTCCGGCTCCTTTTAATGTTGACTCGACTTTTAATCTTAATAGTTTAAATTCAATCAAGTTTTTATTGTTCTATAACATGGATGTTATATAATTTTGATATAGCTTTCTTTATGTTTTTTTTGATGCATTATTAAGTTATTTATTTTATTTTGACAGTGGTTAGAAACGGAGACAGTGCGACTTCAACACCTTCGTGATCGAGCTAGTGAAAAAGGCCGTAGGAAAGAATATCCTTATCGTTTCGAGTTTAATATATTTCCTTGTGGGTGCAATGCTTGACTGTTTACTTGAAGGCTTATTCATTGCTTTCTTTCTTGAGGTCTGACTTATTCATTGAATTTTATTATGAGTTTATGACCCTGTGGTATAACTTCTAGTCTTTGAAGGCTGTGGCTTTGGATTTAGTTGACCTATTTCTTATGTTATTTCCATGAAGAATGAAAAGAAAAAAAATAATATAAATTCAGGTGGATTTTTTTCGTTTATTTCTATAATATAGTTATGATAAAAAAGTTACGAGTGACTTTTGGAAGTTTCAGTTGCTTATTTTTCTTTATCAAGGTATTTTTTTTGACTTGTTTTAAATTTGTTTAGAATGCTAGAAAAGCTGACATATGTTCCCCCTTATGTGGCTCATCTGCTATGATTTAACAAAATTTACCTTCTGTTGGCTTATTAGTAGTAGTGTACTAATTGCTGTCTGATTTGGTTTGTGGACATAAAGTTGGTGCCTTGCTATATATAGGCGGATTAGTTTGAGGCTGTTGTATGATCTTAAACTGAAATGTATAAACTGGTAAGCTCAAGTGTTATGGTACCAAGACATTCAGGTTTGCACCAACGAGTCAATCTATGCAACTCTTGAGCTTGTTCTGGTGATGCATGACAGAACACCAGTTACATACTTCCAAGTTCCTTCTCTTAACTACTTGCACCAAAAGTTGAGGCCAAATACTATCACATTGTTATTTGTTTGTTTGTTTGGGTTTAAAGCACATATTTATTATAATAAAATATATCTCATTTTTATTTTCGTCATTCATAGGAAAGAAACACTTAAATTTCTTTTATTATTATAATTGTTTCTGTGTCTGTTATATCTGTTATCTAACAATATGAGGAACAGCTGTGAAGTAATCCTTAACTTCCTTTCACGCTTAGAGAATGTGTAGAGAAGTTGCAGCTTTTGAAGACACCTGAGGAACGCCAGCGTAGACTGGAGGAAACTCTGGAAATACATGCCGATCCAAATATGGATCCAAGTTATGAGTCCGAGGAAGATGAAGATGAAGGAGGTGATAAGAGACAAGGTCCCTTTCAACATGTCATGAAGCTTTTTATCTTAAATTTTCTAGTGCAACTTTCTTTTGTTGATTATTGCAAAAATGACATAGCTTTCAATTCATGCAGAAAGTTACACTAGGCCTACGGGGTCTGGCTTTGGCAGGAAGGGGAGGGAGCCAATTTCTCCACGAAGAGGTGCATCTTCTTTGAATGATTCCTGGAGTGGGGCAAGGAACTTTTCCAATATGAATCGTGACTTTAGCAGAAATATGTCTGGTAAAGGAATGTTCAACAAAGCAGAGAATACAACTGGAGCTGGTGAGATATTGAATGATACATGGGGTCAAGGAAGAGAAACACTGCATACAAACCAGTGGGAGAACAAACAAAATATATCAAGTTCAGAAACAGGTAGTAGGAGTACACAGTCTGTGGGACCATCTGAAGCATCTCCTGCTGGTGCGTCAGAAAATAGAGTGGCACCTCTTTCCGCGGGAGTGGCACAATCTGTATCTAATATGAATGAAACCGAAAAAATATGGCATTACCAGGATCCATCTGGGAAAGTCCAGGGGCCATTTTCCATGATACAGCTGCGTAAATGGAATAACACTGGCTATTTTCCTCCCAACTTGAGAGTGTGGAAAAACACTGAGAATCAAGAAGATTCTATATTAGTAACTGATGCATTGGCGGGAAAGTTCCAGAAAGAGACTTCAATTCCAAAGGCTCAAATGGTGCATGATTCACATCTTACGCCTGCAAGTTCTGGGAAACCCCAAGGAGCTCAATTGCAGCAAAGTTCAGAAAGCCAATCTGGAGGAGTCGGTTGGGGTTCCCATAATGAAATTAATTCTTCCACAGGCAGGGGTACTCCATCATCAGTTGAGGTCCCCAAGTATTCTGCAGATGCGTGGGGTACAACAAACTTTCCTTCGCCTACTCCATCTCAAACTCCCATTAGTGCGGCAAAGAGGCAAGCTTATGAGAATAATTGGTCACCCAGTCCTGGAGGCAATGGAGTGCTGCAGTCTCCTGCGGTACTTACTCCAGATAGTGCAGTGCGAGTTGCCGGAAATGATCGCTCTAGTTCTCTTCCTGGTACTTTTCAAATGCATGGTCAAGTAACAGTGTCAGGACCGGTATTGGCCAATGCCTCTATGAAACCAGTACCTGATGTGCAAAACATTGTTTCAAATCTGCAAAATCTGGTTCAGTCAGTGACTAGTCGTACTACCGCTAGTGATACTCAAGCATGGGGTTCTGGTACAGTACCTGGAAGTGAATCTCAACCCTGGGGAGGTGCTCCAACCCAAAAGATAGAACCAAATAATGCTACTACTGTCCCTGCTCAACATCCGGCCCATGGTTACTGGGCTAATGCTCCTCCTACCAACAATGGTACCACATCTATTAATACAGGAAACTCAGCTGGAAATTTCCCAGCACAAGGCTTCTCGGGTGTTCCAAACTCTGATGCTTGGAGACCTCCAGTTCCTAGTAATCAATCATACATTCAGCCTCCAGCACAACCTCAGGTACCTTGGGGCTTGAGTGTTTCTGATAACCAAAGTGCTGTGCCAAGAATGGGGCAGGAAAATCAAAATGCTGGATGGGTGCCAGTGGCGGGAAATCCAAACATGTCTTGGGGAGGACCAGTACCAGGAAACACAAACATGAATTGGGTTGCTCCTAGTCAGGGTCCAGGATGGACTGCATCTGGTCAAGGTCCAGTACGTGGAAATGCAGTTCCCAGTTGGGCCCCACCTGGTCAAGGACCACCATCTGTAAGTGCTAACCCAGGTTGGGCTCCACCTGGTCAAGGGCCGGCACTTGGGAATGCAAATTCTGGTTGGGCTGCTCCCACTGCAAATCAAACTCAGAATGGAGATAGGTTCTCGAATCAAAGGGATCGCAGTTCTCATGGTGGAGATTCTGGTTTTGGTGGGGGAAAGCCTTGGAATAGGCAGCCGTCATTTGGTGGTGGAGGGGGAGGAGGTTCTACCAGGCCTCCTTTGAAAGGGAGAGTGTGCAGGTACTACGAGAGTGGGCACTGCAAGAAGGGCGCATCTTGTGATTATCTCCACCCTGACCACTAAAAGTTTTGGACCTCATAGCAGCAGAGCAGTAATACTGTACAGTAATTTCCCATGGAAGAATTTTAGTTTTGTATAAGCCTCTCGATCTATTATAATGTGGGCGGTTTAGTATTTTGCTTAATTTTATTCTCCTTTTAGCAAGTAGAAGCCTTATGATAGAAAGTCTCTAGTTTTGGTAGATCAGAGGATGGTGGTTGGGATCATGTTACTTGATAGTTGATACTGCGATCTGAATGTACTAACTACATGATATCGTCTCTTCCCTTAATGTTGATGGGCATTCTAAGATTCGGAGGGTAATCAAACTATTTTTTTTTTTTGCTGTCGTCTGTTTGGTTATTTGAAATAATTAATACCATAGAGATCGCGGTTCAATTTTCTCTGACATTATGAGATGAATGGAGTGGGGTGGAGTGGGTTTGATTGGGGATTAAAAAAAAAGAAGTAAAAAGTAAAAATAGAAATAAAAAAATCTTTAGAATCGATGAAACTGCAATTCTTTTTGGTTACTATTATTTTCCAGCAACCCTGACTAGTTATAGATTTTGATATGTACTCTTTGATATAAGTTGTGCCTTTATAAGACGATGTAGATCTTGTGTCGTGTTTCATATGGGTTGTGCCTTCATGCGTGTTGAATGGAATAATTGCAATTAGGGAGGGTAGACGTAGATTTTAGGCGGTAGTTTGACCAATTTTTTCTTTCTTTTTAAACCCAAGTTCCTACTTTGATCTGAATGCTTTGTATTCTAGTGCAAGTCCTCCCAAGATATAGAGAACAAGATGAGATGAGTGAATACTTATGTTGGTGGGAGAATGATCAAACCAACGCTAGCTTTTGAAGTGTTGAAACTGCACTTCTATTTGGTTGCATGTTTTCTCCCAACAACAACGCTAACTAGATAAAGTTTTTAAATTTTTAATATGTATACATCCTTGATAAGAGGGTGTAGATCATGTCAAATTGTTTGATTATAATTATTGAATATTATTATTGATACTATTTACCTAACAGTTCTTTGTCAATTCAAGCTCTTTGGCCTGCTCTGTAACTTGCCTATCTTTCACGCTTTGGCCTACTATTTACCTAACAGTTTCTTGGTCAATTTTTCCCTTCGTCATCATTTGCAGTTCTAGTTTATGTGTTTGTCTTGATCTTTCTTTTCTTGAATATCTTCACTTGATCACAAGGAACTGAGCACGTCCTTCAATCTTCAAATTGCATCTCTTCCCTACTGGCCTCGAGAGAATGATGCAATATTGAAACATAGATTCACTTAACACGGACAAATGAATTAAGAAAATGATCTATGCTTTTAAACTCTCATAAGAATGCAGTAGCACACGAGATGAACAATAATCTCTTTGCCTCAAAAAGCATACAAACCAAACTTTTGCCGAGCAAACTATATAGGAGTCAAAGACTATAAATGATTTTGCCGTCAGATCCTTACTTTTAAGTTAAGGAGTTTTGATCTCAACCGTCAGATCAAAACAGACGTGAGACCCAACTGTCAGATATGTTTTGAATGATTTGCTCTAACGGTTGAGATCAAAACTCCTTAACTTAAAAAAGTAAGGAGCTCCTTAGCAGATAAGGCCTGCTAAGTTTTATAACTTGGGTTTTTGCAAGCTTTGAATGAATACATGAGGCATACAAATTACATAGGGAAAAAATTAATTTGTGTAGGAAGGTAGAGCTTTTGTTACTGGTCTGTCTTTGTCGAATAAAATGCATTTATGAATCTTTCCAGTGCAAATATATCAAAATAGTTAATTAACATGATCAGTTGAGTTGGTGAGAAAAATAATTAAATCATCATGATGGGGTTATAGGCCATACGAGAAGAAGGAATGCATGTCCTACTCCTGTTAAGAAAATGTTGTTGGCTTTGAGAATTTTGTAGTTCGCAGGGGTAGTTCCTGCAAAGTTTTGTAATTTTCATATATATCCCAAAGAAATATTGTAACTTTGATGAGTTTGTATTGAGTTCTAATCTAAGCCGAAAATTATTTAACAATACTTTGAAGTTTGAATGCCTTTGTATTCATTGCTATCTGGGAGTCAATATAGGTGTTTCACACTATAATTGGACTCTTCAAATTATACCCTAAGGAGTTGAAAACTTGAAATAGAGAAACTGTGTGTTTATTTTGGGACCTTTGGAAAGTTGGGTCATTCCAGTTTAAGAACAATATGCTAGGAACCATGATGGCTCAATTCTAGTTTATGTACCAACTGCTTCCAAATTCCAATGGGCGACATAGCCTAAACCAGTAAAGTCTTAACCACGATTAGAGAATCATCGCATGGAGCTGCAATGTCCAGCTGCTAATTAAGCTACCCTGTGATTCACAGTTTGTTATCATCTTTGATTTCTCTTCTTTGCTGTCCTTTGCTTTCGATGCAAACTAGATAAATAATAAAAGATAAGTCTTTAAGGATCAAACTAAATAATTTTGTGCGGAAAACAAAATTGCAAATTAGAGAAGCAGTGAACCTTAAAATCTCGATTTGAGTTCGACAGTACAACATGCTATTAATTCTTAGTGATTTAACTGTATATGAATTAACACACGACTCAGGACATTTACATGAGGTTTTATGTAATAAACTTGAAACTTAGCAAATAGCAATCACAACTGTTCAAATAAAAAGGCATTTTGCACTCATTTGAGAAACAATGACAATTGTTTCTTTGTCAATCCAAGCTCTTTGGCCTGCTCTGTAAGTTGCCTCTCTTTCACTTGAAGCTCTTCTTGCAGCAATTTTTCCATTCTATCAATGCTCTTTGTCATACTTTTGAGTTGTTTTTTCTTCAACCGAACCTCATTGATGCCTTCACCTGCCCTCTTAGCTTTTAACTCAGTTTGCTTCTGTTTTAGTTCTAATTCCCTCTCTTTGCATTCAAGTTTACGGGACCACTCCTCCATTAAGTCCTTACGCAAGCAATAAGCTTTGATTTCCAACTCCACTGTTGATCTCTTGGCTCTCTCCTCTCTCATAATGGCATCCAATTCACTCTCTTTCAACTTAATCGCACTCTGAATTCTTTCCATTTCTTTCCATTTGTCTCTCCTTTGCTCCAAGCACTTTCAACTTCTCTTCCAAGTTTAACTCTTTGGCTGCAAACTGCTTCTCTTGTTCCTGGAGTTTTTTGAATTGTGTCCGGAGTTTCTTATAGAACTCCAAGATGACTTGAGATGTCAATCTATCCAATTCCAAATTAATCAACTTCCTCTTAACCCCATATCATTCTAACTCCATTCGTCTCTCATTGGCTTCTACTTCCGAAAATTGATTATCCACAACCTCTTTTTGTTTCTCCTGAATTAGCTTCTCGATTTCTAGCAGCTCCTTGACTTTGAACTTTATCTTTAATATTCCAGCCTCGTGCTCCTGGTCAGTGAATCGGGCATCGAAATTTTCCTGGATGTCCTTCCATTGATAGGTGAAGTCGAAGCTTTCCTGGGCGTACTTCCAATGATCGGTGACGGAAGATGTTTCACCGCCTGCTGCACCCAACGTCATCGTCATCTTTCCCGAATAGCTTGTGAACGAAATTGATGCGAAGCAATCGATCAAATAATAATAAACAGCAAAAAGGAGGCTAGGGTTATATTTATAGGATGCCAGTTTCCTAATGGGGTTAGGCTTTACTTTCCTAATGCGTGTAGGCTTGGCTATCCTTTTCATTTTTGCTTTCCCAAATTGAAAACTTGATAAATCAAATAAAATCTGGTTCTACTCAAACGGTGATTTCTCTTGCACAACTCACTGAAGCCACCTTTATTGCCAATCTGCTGTAGGTGCAAAATTTCTTCTCTTCTGATCGATATCCCTTCGAGTCCAGACTTTGAACCTGTTGGAGTTGTTGGAATGTGTGCTGATTGAGAAAGGAAGTTTGTGAACTCCCAGGAAAGAAGAAAGTCTTCATTAACCATTAATTACGTAGAGGAGAAAGTCTCCACCATTAATTACCTTTGCTGACTCTCTCTCTCTCTCTTCCAATGCTCTCAAAATTGAAACTCCATTGCTCCTTGTTGAACTTGATCTGCTCCTCGATCTGTTGCCTTCGCTAAACCCTAAGACAGGACTGTCATTACTAAAGTCGTCCATGTCATTAGACTGGAGCAAGAGTGAAGCAAACTAAAGACACGACTGTCATTAGAGTGAAGCTGAACTAAAGCAAGAGTGAAGCAAGAGGCGAAGACATTTATGTGAAGTGTATCTTCTGGAAAATCCTCCACTGACTTTACTATTCACATTATCTAAATATTATGCTAGAGTTACTTTATGGAAATATCATGTAAAATATCCAATCCTTAGCTTGATGGATGTGATCAAGAAACTCTATAAAAGACAAATGTTAGTCTAGAGTAGATCAATTTCAGGTGAATGAAAAATCAGTGCATAAGTTTTCTGAATAGTTTTGTTCTCTGTTATTCTGTCTATGTTGCTACTGCACATATGCCATATGCGAAGGCTTTGCACCTTGCATACTTGCTCTGTGTTTTACTTCGTAGGGGGTCTTTCCTATGTTAAACTTCTTGTGAGTTCATATACTCAGTTTGAGGGGAGTTCCAATTAATGTGAATTCTAAACATGGAGGGTCTCCAAAATCTCAACAATGCTCTGTTTTTTGTGCTTTAGTTGCTATTGCAGCTATGCAATCTTATGAAAGTGTCTTTGCAGCATTTATATCTCTTGCGAAGTTGTGAGTTAATATACTCATAAGTAAGGTTTAAAATATCGGCCGTGGAAGATATATCGGGGGGTTAACAAAAAGATATATCGTTATCGGAAAAAAAATATCGGAATTTTTATAATATCGGTTTTTAAAAAAAAATTAAAAAAATAAGAAAATATAAAAATATATAAAAAAATATTATTTATTATTTTAATTATTTATATCCTTCAAATTTTACAGATATATCGCGATTTTTGAAGATATATCGGTACATATCGCCAATATCGGAGATATTTCGAAATATCGGGAGAAAATATGATTTTTCCCCCCAAAAGATATATCGCTCGCTTGAAAAAAAGATATATCGGGATATCGGCAGATATTTAGAACCCTGCTCATAAGCATAGTAAATTTCAACATGAGCCAAACCAAAATCCAACATGGTATCAAAAAGGCGAAGGCTAGTTCAAGCAGTTGCGGAGAGATCACGACCTCCGATCTTAGTTGAAGAAGATTTCAGTTCTTGAAAATTAAGGTGATTTCAACTTCCTGAAGATCAAGTTGTGGACGATGTTCATCTCACATGAACTGTGAAGCTATGCGAAATGAGTGTAAAGCCATGCGAAAGAAGGGAGGGGTCATGCGAAGAAGAAGAAAAAAAAAACAAATGCTAGCACCTTGCATACTTGCTCGTGTTTTGCTTCATAGGGGGTCTTTGCTATGTTAAACTTCTTGTGAGTTCATATACTCAGCTTGAGGGGAGTTCTAATGTGAATTCTAAACAGGGAGGGTCTCCAAAATCTCAACATGGTATCAGAGCTTCATTGATCAATATCAACTGGGCGGACACAAATGAAAAAAAAAAAAAAAAAAAAAAAAAATTGAGTGTAGAGAGTGTTTGATTCTAAATAAGAGGAATATTCTTAGTGAAACTCTTTGAATCAATTCTTTCTTTCTCTAGAAGTATCAGATAGGTGAGTATCAAGCCTAGAATGGCCTCTGAATATTCATGGTGATTCGTTGCATTAATTCAGTTTCTTAATTTGCTTGTCGCTGCCTCGCTGGATTTGTGAGCCTTAAACGGGCTTTGAAACAACTTTATCTCGACCTAATATCTCAAGACCAGGTGAGAATTTCACCTTTATGATTGTTATTTCTCCATAAACCTCTTTTATCAATGCATAAGCATGTGTTTCAATCTAGGAAAGAAAAGCCTGAAATCAATTTTTGATGCGTGAAATAAATTAAACCATTTATGCATGCATGCATGCATGCGTGGATGGGGTACATTGGTATCCCTATGTTTGATTAATCTATGCATGTGTATATTTCATGCTATTTTACTGTGTTGACCCCAACGTGATGGATTTAGACATAGAAGCAAAAGTATCACTAGGTATATGCGTTTTCTATAGAGTTGGGGGAAGATATGGCCCAAACTTGAAAGTAAGGTTGTTTTCTTTCAATTATAAAATGTTTCTCTCGTGCTGATTGGAGTTCAATGGTGTCAAAATTTGGATATTGTTGCTTGCTGCAGCTAGTGGAGGAACCAATCAAGGAGAAGACCCTTCTTTCTAAGGTAGTACGTACTCCCACCATTTTGTTCCTTAATTAATAGATGGTTTAAGGCTTTTTCAGTTGCAGTCGAGTTACTGTCTGTCATTGCCTATATATTGATCTATTTATGACATTAATTTGTTTCCCTATTTTATGTTTTGTATGGGAATCTGAATATCAAATTGGTTCATGTAATTGAAAGTATTTATAACACCACTTCAATACTTTCAATATTTTTATCTTTGTCCTTGGATTCTTCCCTTTGTAGATATGTATCCTATAGAAACGTTACTCCTGCTTTGAACTCAGAAGGTGCTTCAATTAATGTTGTCTGGCTAAGATTATTCAGGAATGACCTACTGTAATTTTAAATGATGAATTTTAAATTCTTATTATGTGGATTTTAATTTCTAGGAACAAATTCAGTACATTATCAGATATATATATGCTACTTTGGCATCTTGGGGAACGACCATTAATTTGCACTCGATATTTGGGTGGCATGCTCAACGCACTCCGAACACTTCACTAGCTTAAGCTTATGCATTTCTTAAGAGTGAGGAAGATACGGTCCAAACTTGAAAGTACGTTTATTTTCTTATGTGGCAAATTATATTTAATTTGGAGATTGGAGTTTACTTTATCAAAATTAATATATCTATTTTTGCTTGTTAATACTGTGATGTCATATAATCAAGGAAGTGTTAATTATTTCCTATAGCTCTATTTACAGTGTGAAACTGTGAACCTATTGTTAAATTGAAGCAACTACACACCATACTCTCTTTTTGTATTTTTCTTTCTTTCTCCTTTTCTATTTTTTTTTTCTTCTGTAAAAATTTTTCTCCAATTTTTTTTTTTAATTTATCCATAAACAACAAACTACAAAAAACCACTCCCCCACACTTATTCTTTTGTCACAATTCTCAAACTCACACTTTCAAGCATCGATAATAATCTCAATCACTTGCCAAATTGCTCGGAACAGGAAAGATAGCGTTTAAGTTTAGGGAAAGACATTTGTGGTGGAAATGAATGAAAGGCTAACAGAAAGGCTCAAACAAGGCAAAGTAATGATATTCATAGTTTAAGAACAAATGTTCATTTAGCCACGGTGGATTCCTAATGACTTAATCATTTCCAAGATGTATTATGCATGATAAAATGTTTCAAGAGATATTAAGCAAGTTCTAGGTTGAAACTCATGAATTGTGCACACAAGAAGAACAAGTGTATGAAAGATGCATACATATGAATATTCAATAGGCTCAAGTCCTCACAGTTTCTGGGTATGCATGTCAATATACAGTCTAAATATGCTTCTCAGATTGCAATTGATTAATCAACAAAGGCATGATGTACAAGAAATTTTGAAGCAATCATAAATTGTGCAAATTAAATCCAAAACAAACTACACAAAGTCTTAGCATATAATCAACAATCTCAAAATTATCACAAAGTAAACTCAATTCATCACTGGAATTGGAAATATCATAGCATAAAACACAAACAAACACACAACAGAAGCAAATATTTTTGAAATTTTTAATTTTTTAATTTTTTTAAATTAGGGTAACAATACATAATCACAGTGACTTACTTAGTGTAATTGTATGTTCAACGCTACCAGAAAAGTAAGTATGATATAGTCGGTATATTGTTACAGTAGAAAACGAATATAAGTACATTTTTTTATTTTTTTAGAGTAACAATATGTTACCACAATGACTTACTTAATGCTATGGTAGGTTCAACGCTACCAAGGGAGTGAGTATGATATAGTCGATATATTATTACAGTAAAAAACGAAAAACTAGCAAATAATAAATATTTTTTTTAATAACAAATGAAGTGAAACTTTCACCCCACACCTTGAATTAAACATTGTCCTCAATGTTAGACAAATATTTCTTAAAATGAAAAATTCAAGCATGGTTATTGTTTTTGTATGGTTTGTCGGGGTGCTATTATAGTGTAGGGACTAAGTGTTGTGCATGCATGTATGGATGACACAAGGAGATATAGTGGTTCACCTCCCATTGTAGGGAGGCTACATCCACTTGAGTAATTCACTAAGTAGTGGAACTACATGTCTTGTGAGACTAAGTTGAGCTTATCCCTAATTGCTAGGTGATGGGTTCTTTTTATAGATAAGGAAGCTCCTCTCACATTACAATTATCTGATGTGGGACTTGTGTCCAATTTGCTTGTCATAAAGCCTTTTGGCGAGCATGGGAGGGACGCCTCCCGACGAGGTCTTGGTCGGCTTCCACCATGGCGAGGAAGCTCGGGTGTTGGGCTAGGTCCCACATGTCGTGGTCGGGGTCCCACACGTCATGTGGGCCCGCTAGGAGTGTTGATTATGCTTGGCGGCATGTGGTATATGTAGTACTAACAGTTATTGAATTGAAAATACAAACAAACAAAAGTAAACATATAATAGTTATATAAATGAAAAAGTAAACAGAAATACTCCACTTTGAAGATCATGAAGTTCCTCCCGCCTAAGTCACCAACAAGGCTAGCAGGGCCTTGTATCCAATATTTGCTCATTAGTTGACTGCGGCTTTGATCCTTCTAAGAGTGTCCTGGACGACGTCTGTTGCCAAATTCACAGCACTGATGACTGACGTGGCCTTCACCGATATCTGTAACACTATTGTCAGCAAAGTTTCATCAAGTACGCCTCCGGATACATTGGATAGAATGAAGACAATGAAAATGACTCCGGGTCAGCTCCATACGACCCCGTTGCCATATAACATAGACTGGAATATGACTTGATTGATAGGCACATAAATCACATACGACCCCGTTGCATCAGTGCAACACTCCTGGAGAATGAGGAAGTCGTTGTGATTACTTATGGCGAACACCGAGATACAATTGTGTTGGTCAAGACCAATGGTGACATTAGCTAGCACATGTAATGAGCTGTCCATCGACATATTATCCCATAAATGTCTTGTCTGCACGTCTTTGAGGAAATCAAAGATTCTTATGTGACGAGAAAAAATATTTGACAGAACAACCAGCAGTACGATTGAGTACAGGGGGTTTGTTAGGATAACTCATTCACTTATTGGTCCTGACCTCCATTAGTGTCTCTCTCGTTCTGTTCGAACAAATCCAGTGATGGTATATGGCGTTGCTGATGTCGTTGTAAAAATTGACCGCCATCTTATTTGTCATCGCAGCTAGGCTTCATTCTCCCTTCTAGTGTAATGATTGTGTCAGAGTGAAGTGTGGATCCCCATGAAGCATATGAAGCGTTCAGCTTGTCGTTGAAGAGTTGAGATACAACGCTTCGCTCCAAATGCGAAACCCGATTCGACAAAAGGTTTGAATATAGGGCTTAAATCTTTTTCACACACATCAACGTGCTCCACCCAGGTGACATGGGGATCCATTCTGCATATCATAAATCATGCAACCGGAGGGACATTTTCGGCATATCGATCTCACTGAAGGTCTTGGAATTGAGCGCAGTTCATCTACGGAAACATTTACAACCACCCAACTTCCATACAGTTGTTTGTGAGAGTATCTAATAAACTGGACTTCACGAGTTGAAACGGTGTGTTGCCGCGAGAAACTCGACCGACATTACTTGCTTTTGCTCCTTGTAGCTTTCTTCATTGTCGGAGGATAGGACCTCCAAGCTTTCTACATTACAAATGCTCAAACCTTGGAGGTCCTATCCTCCGGCAATGAAGAAAGCTACAAGGAGCAAAAGCAAGTAATGTCGGCCGAGTTTCTAGTGGCAACACACATTGTTTCAACTCGTGAAGTCCAGTTTGTTAGATACTCTCACCAACAACTCGATGGAAGATGGGTCATTGTAGATGTTTCCATAGATGAACTTCGCTCAATTCCAAGACCTTCAGTGAGATCAATATGCCGAAAACGTCCATCCGGTTGCGTGATTCATGATATGCAGAATGGATCCTCCCATGTCACTTGGGTGGAGCACGTTGATATGCGTGAAAAGGATTTAAACCCCGTATTCAAGCCTTTTGTCGAATCGGGTTTTGCATTTGGAGCGAAGCGTTGGATCTCAACTCTTCAACGACAAGCTGAACGCTTCATATGCTCCATGGGGATCCACACTTCACTCAGTGACACAATCATTACACCAGAAGGGAGAAGAAGCCTAGTTGCGATGACAAATAAGATGGCGGTCAGTTTTTATGACGATATCAGCAACTCTACATACCATCACTGGACTTGTTCGAACAGAACGAAAGAGAAACTAATGGAGGCCAGGACCAACAAGAGAAGGGGTGATCCTAACAAACCCCATGGACTCAATCATACTGCTGGTTGTTCTGTCAAACATTTTTCCCATCACACAAGAATCTTTGATTTCCTCAAAGACGTGCAGACAAGACATTTATGGGATAGTATGTCGATGGATAGCTCAGTACATGTGCTAGCTAATGTGACCATTGATCTTGACCCACACAATTGTATCTCGGTGTTCGCCATAAGTAATCACAACGACTTCCACATTCTCCAGGAGTGTTGCACCGATGCAACAGGGTCGTATGTGATTTATGCGCCTATCAATCAAGTCATATTTCAGTCTATGTTATGTGGAGCTGACCCGGAGCCATTTTCATTGATGTCATCTGGCTTCTCCATTCTATCCAATGTATACGGAGGCGTACTTGATGGAACTCTGCTGATAATAGTATTGCAGATCTCGGTGAAGGCCACATAAGCCATAAGTGCTGTTAAATTTTCCAACAGAAAACCAACTTTCCAACAATATTTGAAATGTGTTAAATTTTCATAAAACAAATAGCTCAAACCAACAAACACAATCAATCACACAATTTGTTATCATTCAATTAAGGTCACTCCCAACATCTTTAAAATCATAAGAAATGATTTTTCTTCCAAAATCTTAGTTTTGAAAACATTTAAATAAAACAAAGGTTTGCTTACCTATGGACTGTAGTCGAACAAGTCCATAATTTTAAAACCATTTATTTGAAAACAATTTTAAAAACAACATTTTATTACTGAGATTCAGGCCAACGCACAATTCACATTTAAAGTCTATCATTGTGAGATTTACTCACAATCCATCAAAACAATATAATGTTTATTTTCAAAATATTGTTTTCCCACACCAACCAATTCCATCAAAACAATATAATGTTTATTTTCAAAATATTGTTTTCCCACACCAACCAATTCCATCAAAATAATATAATTGTTTTCACAAAAATATTATTTTCCACAACAAAACCCAACACCAAAAAAAATATTTATTTTTACAAACAACCCAAATGCGAATTAATATTCACATTTAAATATCGTGAGATTCACTCAACTTTAACTCTCGTTGCGTCTTTAATTAGTAACCGGAAATCTCTTGGACTTCATAATCTTCAAATGCGAATTAATATTTACATTTAAAAATCGTGAGATTCACTCAACTTTAACTCCCGCTGCGTCTTTAATTAGTAACCGGAAATCTCTTGGACTTCAGAATCTTCAAATGTGACAATTTGACCCAAAAGTCAACTCAACTTGGGTCCCACAACCACTATTTACCCAACGACTTCTATTGAAAACCAGATTTCACCACAATGTCCAGAACTAACAACCTAACAATATATCCAAATATTGTGACGATCCAACGGTTAGATCGTCACAAATCGTAAATCGTACGATCCATATTCAGGTTAATCCAATACCGATCAAATGACCAAATTTCAAATATTCGTAAACACGAAAGTTGTTCGTATCAACGAACTAAGCATAATGGAGCAAAGAATTGCTCCAGAAACCGCCGGACGCGCCGCCACACGCCACCGTCAGTGGTGTGGCCGCCGCCAGTCAACCTTCTCCGATGGCTATGAAATTTTAACAGCATGTACATCTCAACAAACCCAACAAGTTTCGTAACTACCTGAAAGTGAGATGACGGCCGGATCGGAAGATATCGCCGTTGAAAGCGGCATCTGCCCAAATTTCAAAACCAAAATTCTCGGTCGTCCGAACTCCGATTGAGGCATACTTTATGTTGTTGGAAAGCCCCTGACAAGATCTACAAAGCCCAGTAAGTATCTTAGGCTGAATTGGCCGAAAACGCCGCCAGCAAGCAAAAAGAAAAACTGGCAGTTTTGGGGTGTTCTTGGTTGATTTTCTCACCTTCATTTCTCCTCCTATACCATGAATTGATGCAAGAAACTAGTATAGGATTGAAGAGTATTGAGTGGTGAACAATTTGGGACAAGTTTCATGGCCGGAGGTGGCCGGAAGCGGAAGAAAATGGTCGGCAAACCCGACTGCTACAGTAGCTCGGGAATGAACAATCCCGGGAAAGAAATTTTCTTTGGGTGAATAGTTGCCCCAAAAATCATTTTTATAGAAAAATCTCCAAACTTCAAATGTCCATAACTTCTTCATACGAACTCCGTTTTAGGAAACTTTTATGTCCACGAACTCGTATCGACAAGCTCTACAACTTCCGTGTAGAAAGTTTCTCCAAATTCACAATGAATAAAAAGTCAACTATATTTCGAGTCAATATTCGTCCATCGATAAATCCACATCACCAACCATCCAAAATAATTTTCAATTATTTATTGCTTAATTTCAGAAATTTAAAATAATTAATTTACAAATTTTCGGGGTATTATAAATACGACGACCCCAATGAACCGCGGGAAGGGTGGTAAAAGAGAAACTTATAAGCATCGTTGGAAGTCTAAGACTCGGAGGACGATGCGCCCAAAACTAACTGGTCCACTTCTCCATTCATTAACACCTATATCTAGTAGAAATGTTGGTAGTGCAGTCCACTTATTGAAGTGCATTTCAATATATATATACTAGCAATCTCTCACATGCTAAACATGTTATTGAAGGAGAAAAAAGTGGGTTGTAGGATAATTTTTATTTATTTTATTAAAAACTATTTTGTAATTTTGTCACAATTATCTTCAATGATTAAATGAGAATCCAAAGTTTTTTTATATTTCAAGGTCATTTACGTAAAAAAAATTCAGTTTTGATTGACAAGTAATCTTCTCTTAAATATAGTATAGATATATACACACTAATTCATTCCCGACATGAATAACTATTTTTAAACACGAACAACTTTAGTCATTGAATTTTGTTTTTTTCGATACTTTGTTGCTGAATTTTCAGAAATATCAATTTGATTACTGAACTAAAAAACATATCGTGTGTATCACTTTAGTCACTGCGGCAGATTGACCCAATTGGCGACATCGATTCCGGCCATGTCATGACCCGAAATCATTTGGGTTATCTTCCTCTCTTCTTCAGCAACCTCTCTGTGGTGGTGTATCACAACGACATCAACCACAATGTCACGATTTAAGTTTTGAAATTTTGGACTACTAAAGCTTTCAAGCCCAATCGGTGCCAATTCATTTTGAATCTCACCTTGAGGTAGTTACAAAACTTGATCTTTGGGTTGTGTCATTCATTTTGGTATTGAATATGTGGCGTTTGGAGATAGTTGATGACGGCGACTAAAATTAAAGATCGTCGGACCGAAAATAATATTTACGAAAATTTGTTATTTAAAAAAAATTGCAACCTGCAACAAACCAACAACAACAAAATTCAACTCAAAAAGTCCCCTGCAAAAGCAAAAAAGAAAAAAGTTGAAACAAAAGGAACACGTCCAGGGTCCATGTTGGAAATCCAAATATCGATTAAATAGAGAGATGGACAAGGAAGGCGAAGACGGAGATGGAGGAATCCAAAATCAAAACCCTAACCCTAACCCTGATCAGAGCAGAGGTTCAACAAGGGGAAGATCCTGCAAGGGTTGCCTTTATTACTCTTCTGTACAGAAATCCAAATCCAAGTACCCCACCTGCGTTGGCTTCTACAGAACTCTCAATCAAGGTCTCTCTCCCTCCCTCCCCATTTTCAGCTCAAAATTTATCGACTTTTCTTGTAATGGTTGATCGTACTTTGCGTTTCATAGAATGATGTTGTGCTTCTCAAAATTCATAGACTCTAATGCATTATCTATGTTGAGCATACTATCTGCAACTTGAATGGGTCTAAAATATGAAAGATGGAAACTTGTATTGATGCCTTTGCCCTCTACTGCTACAACATTCACTAGGCTGATCTGATGCTTATTATTATTAATTTTTGTCCACAGTGATAGAAATCTCTAATCTTTGTGGACTATAGTCTGTACGGTGTATAATAATTTAAGTAGTAATTTCTTGTAGTTTTTTCCCTATGCATTTAGATTCCTACTGGGAATTCATTCGTTTATTAGACATGTATAAGATATGTTCTTACTTGTGTGTTTATGGCCAGTACCCAGCTACATTGTGGGAGAAACAGAGTTGGAAGCTTCAAAAGCAGATCGCAGCCTTACAGATTTTAAGTATGGGTGCGTAGGTTACTCTGTGTTCTTAGACAGGAAAGAATCAAGTGATCCACAAAATAAACAAGCGGAATTGCCATTTTGTGTTGGTCTTGAGGTGTTATATCTTGACTCTATCTTTTTTGTTTTCCTGATTTGTAATTGCTATTTACAATTTAGTTTTATGCGTGAAGGTTGCTTGAAATTTCTTTGGTTGAATAAATGTTGTATACACTGAATAGCACATTTATATTTACTGTCATTGTGTGTGCATCTTTATTCCTAAACCACTTTAGCCTCTGGAAACAAATATAATTTCGCAAGAACTTGCAACAGTTCCCATGATAGGGGGGGGGGGGGGGGGGGGTGGATGACGGGTATTCTGCCTAAATAGTAGACACAAGTAATAATTAGTGAATACTAAAGATTCGTGGTGTTCTATTTCTATTGGTAGAGCACTTTGCGCCCTCACTGAATGGGGGCTTCTAGTTGTGACTGTGTTGGTAAGGACCAGTTGTAGGAGCAGAAATGTCTAACCTCGTTCAGACTTAGCATTTATATTGGCAGAGCACTTTTTTTTTTGGTGAGGAAACAACTTTTTATTAAAAAACAAAAAGCAATACAAAGAAGCGGACAAGGAGTCTACTGAGAAAAGGGACAGATTGAGCAGCAACGATGCTCAACTATCACAAAGACATACTACACAAAAGTGCCCTAGACTACAACAGCTTGCCAATCTAGAATGATAGTAGAAAGTGTGTAGTCCTTGAACTACCTAGAAATAGATGCCCAAAGGGATGCCCAGAATTGAACTCTCTCCCATCACTCTTCCAACCCTGCGCCACCATAGTCTTCAAAAATTCTTTTATTTCTTTCCATCCACACCACCCAATTAACAGCCAACACCCCGCAACCCCAAAGAATTTTAGCCTTTTTCCCATTAATAAACGCAATAGGATTTCCACTGAACAGATCAAGCTTCGTTAGGATATTTGACCAAACCACTCCTGCCTCCCAAAATAATTTTTCCAAAAAGAAGCTGTCACTTCACATTCCATGAACACATGATCAACACTCCACCTTAGCTGTACATAAAACACCCCAATGAGGAGAAAAAGAGCTGTGTGGTCTTCTCTTTTGGAGAATATCACAGGTATTTACCCTCCCATGCGCCATAAGCCATCCCAACACTTCTACCTTTGGAGGAAATTTTACTGGGGCAAAGGCTGGATCTGGGTCTTCATTAATCAAAAAGTTACGGAAAGAATTTTTTGGTTAATGAAGTCTCAGCTCCAGCCTTTGCTCCATGATCAAACACATGATCAACACTTTGCCCCTTAGCTTTACCTAAAGCACACCAATGAGGAGAAAAACAGCTGTGTGGTATTCTCGTTTGGAGAATATCACAGGTATTTACCCTCCCATGTGCCATAAGCCACCCAAACACTTTACCTTTGGAGGAAATTTTGCTGGGGCAAAGGCTGGATCTGAGACTTCATTAATCAAAAAGTTATGGAAATAATTTAATGGAAGATCACTTTACCCCCTCACTAAATGGGGCCGCTTAGTTGTGACTGTGTTACTAAGGACCAGTTGTAGGAGCAGAAATGTCTAATCCCGTTCAGACTTGGCATTCAATAATTCATAATGTCATGCCGCTCCAATTTGAATAATTATGATCTTCTGTGTTCTCAGTTTCTCACTAATTCAATTGATAATGCTTCTGTCAGGTATTATATGACAAAAGACCCCCAGGCCAGGTCCATTCTCCTTCTCCTGCTCATAAAAGTGAAGGTATGCAAAGTTTTTGTTTCCATTATTTTCATTGTTGGGGGATGTCAATTAGTTCTTGAATTTCAATTGGACTGTAATACTATATTTGTCACGTCCTTAAAATCCCTGTTCCAAAAGTGAAGTGCATTACTAAAAGTTCATTTATAGTTCTCTCCTTTCCTTATTCATCATAAATAGCCGAACTTAGATGAAACTCATGACATTTAACTAGTGCAGGTAATTGTATCTGCAAATCTGCAAATCTGCAATTGATTATCCATTCCTAAAAATGAACTGCATCCCTAACATTTTTCACTATAGTGAAAAGTGAATTTATATGTAATAGGTACATGTACTTTTATCTCTTAAAGGAGTGTACTTATACTTCTTTATACTAGGTGAAGTTAGTTGAAATTCATGAAGTTGTAGTATTGTGGGTCATTTCATCTGCAATGTGATTTTCTGACATCTTTTTTGGGCATGTCTGGTTACCATCAGACTGAGTTCTCCCCTCCCACTTTTTCTTAATATTGATGTATAATTCCACCTCTTGGTGTATAAAGTGAGAAAAATGTCTCCTGGAATTCATGGTCAATGGTTCATTTTTCATTTGGCTACCAAAATGCTTGGTGCATTTTATATAATAGCTATTAGGTCAGCCATGCTATATGGGACAGAATGCGGGGCAGTTAGAAACAAAAAGTTTAATAGGATGAGTGACAGAATTGAGGACAATATTTTCATAGAATGACTGACAGAATTGATGATTTAGAGATTGATCTATTAAAAGACAAGGAAATGAGAGGAATCAAAATGATCAGATACATGAGAAGGTAAAGTTAGCATTCACTGGCGAAGATTAGATATAAATTTTGAGAGAACTGACTAGTGGTTTGGAGTCTTTGACCATGTTAAGATCATTAGAAGCTCTAATTACAAAGACTGAATTAATCGAAATAGAGAGTATTGCTAGGGAAGGAAGAAGGAAAAAAAAAAGAATTAATTGGATATACTTCGGAAAGAGATGATAGTGTCTGACATAAAAGAACAAAGTTGCCGAACCTATGACGGAATTGAGGACCATTGTGCATGTTGCTGATCCCAAATAGTTGGGATAAGTTTATGTTGTTGTTCAAAATGCTCTAGCATCAGTGAAGTATGTGTGTTATATTAAAGTAAAACATGTGTGCTTTTGCTAGTGATATATATATATATATATATATATATTATTGCTTCTCTGAATTTTTCCAGTTGTGTATTAAAACATAAAATAATTGTTAGCCCATATCCCAACAGTTTAAGCTTTTAGGGATAGAGGTAAGCCAATAAACTTTTATTGTGGTATTTGAGTTATCAAGTGTCCAACAAACTTTACCTGGTATTAGAATCATCACGTGTAGGTTACCTTAATAAAAAGCACTCATAAGAATTGCCAGTCATCCTCAAAATTGACCACTTATCTCGTGTATAGTCCCCCAAACGAAGAGCTCTGTGTGAAGTTTGATTACTGAATAGTAGTCCTATATTGGTTGGGCCAAGTATTTAATAAAACTATATACAAGCTATTAAGCCTCTCCACCTTACAACTTAAGCTTTTTTGTATAGTTGTAAACCAACAAACTTTATCATGGTATCAGAGTAGGGGAGTGTAGGACTTTAGGAGATTTGGAGATTAAATCCTCACTTTTGTAACCTTTCTATATACTGTAGATTGACTTCTACTTAAAGTCTCAAACCAGTTTGACTTTAGGAGGGAGGCTCACATGTGAGGAGCATTTAGAAGGTACATTTAATGCTGGTCCTCATCCTCACAGCCTAGCATTTAACGATAGTGGTGTATAAACACACTTTCAGTATATGAATCCTAATTGTTGGCAAGTAATTATGCATTTTATTTTGGAGAAGAAGGGGTTGGGAATTTGGTGAAAAGAAATGAGGCTCTACTTGGGAAATGGCTTTGGAGATTCCAGTGGAAAGAAATTCACCATGGTATGCAGTCATTAGAAGTAAATTAAATATGGACTACAAGAAAATGACTGGGATTCAAATATTGCGCTTCACTGTTCAAGTCGTAATCCTTGGAAAGATATATCGCATGGGATCAATTCTCTTACTGCTTGTTGTAGGTTTTTCTATTGTGGGGAATTGGGACAAAGTAAGGTTTTGGGAAGAGTGATGGGTCAGGGAGAGAGCCTTCTTTTATTGCCAGAATGTGTGTCAACTCTTGTCTTTCCTATAAGTTGGGATTTCAGGTTTCGAACCAACCTAAATAACCTGGAAGTGGAGGAACTCTTGGCACTATTATATCAAATTTTGAGAGTAGTACTGATTCCTTCTAGATATGAGGAGAAGGTGGATGTTAGAGGCTTCGGGAAATTTTTCTTGATATTATTCGAAACATTTGATGGACAACCCCATTCTTACACAATTTACTCCCCACTCTGTAATCTAGAAGACCAAGTGCTAGCATGGATTATTGATCATGGGAAGATTAATACTGATATGGTGCAGAGGAGAATGCTTTTTTGTCTTTCTCCTCACTGGTGTGTGATGTGCAAAGCTGGAGCTGAGAGTGGGAAGTGGAAAGAAACAAATGGATTGTTGAAGGT
The DNA here is from genome assembly GCA_030142095.1 of Rubus idaeus. Taxonomy (NCBI): domain Eukaryota; kingdom Viridiplantae; phylum Streptophyta; class Magnoliopsida; order Rosales; family Rosaceae; genus Rubus; species Rubus idaeus. Next base: position 7,899,297 of record CM057966.1, on the reverse strand, counting down.
GTGAGGGATGAGCTCAATCATTTGTGGGATAGAGTTCGATGTTGGGCTTCCTTGTGGGAATCAGTTCTTCAGAATTTAGGGATTGGTCTTTTTCTCTGCTATTTAGTTTTTCTGTTAGAGTGCTTTTATAATTTAATTTTTCTTTCTTTTTGAGTTCTTTGTTGGCTTTGGTTGTGCTTTCCTAGTTGCACTCTGTTTAGTGGATTCTTATCCGCTGTTGCGTATCCTCCTTTTCTTTTTATAAAGTTTAGTCTCCTATCAAAAAACAATTTGAGTTTTCTTATAACATTCATATCAATATTGTTCATCAAGCTGGTGGGGTGTCTTTTCCTCTTCAGACAATGTTCAGCCTATTCCTCAACCTCGAAGCTACAAACCACATTCAACTGGAGATGAGTACTTGACCAGGTAAAGACGAAATTTACAAATAAAGGAGTTATCAATAGATGTTTGAACATTGTTTTAGATTGGAATTTGCAGTTCTGTAACTTCTTTTTATTGTCAATAGACTTGAAAACCTAGTATTCATATATACAGGTTTAAGAGGAATGCTGGCCTAGTAGCGTCAGGTGTTGCTAGGAATTTGAACAGAGTAGGCAACCATATAAAACAGAGCGTGGATAACATCTTATTCGGAAGGTCCAAGTAACATTTCTGATTTCCGCAGCAGAAATATTGTAGCACGCAAAAAACCCAGTGCCTGAATTGGCAGTATCCCAGTTGTGTAATTAAATTGATCTGTATCTCTGTTTCACCCTCTGTCTCTTGTATCAATAACATTATCATGGAGCAAAGGTGTATTTTTTGTCAACCTTTGTAACATTAGTATACACTTTTTACTCAAATAAATGTTTGTTAATTAAGTCAAAATCGTCATTACAGTTGTGGACATAGTGCATAGATACCACCTTGTTTCAATCTTGTATTCCCCAAGACCAGAGTAAAGCATGGTAATCAGAAATTCACTAGAGTATAATCACATGCAGCATTTGGTTGGTTTCCAAACTCCGAAGGATCATCCCTGAAAAGAGACTTTAATTGGAATGAACTAAGCAAAACCTAGTGGAGCAATGGCAGGATCCTGAAAATTAATGTTAGGGAATTTAGTCAATTTACCAAAATGTGACAACTTTTTACACCTTGCAAATTAAGAGATGAGTAGGGATGGGGTTTGGAAGTTTCTCAAGACCTATAATTGGAAGCTTTTCAAGACCAACAGCTAGAGAGAGATCTGAAGCTGTCATACCATCTTGCCAATACACCTAATGTCATTACTATTATGTTTTTCTTCCTTCTTAATTTTTTTTTTGACCTAAGAGACCCAGACGAATTAAACAGAAGGGAGGGGGTTTTGTCCGCAATTTCATTCATTTTCCTGTAGATGTGCAGAGTCTCAGCAAAGGTAGTTAGAAAGTGTAAGCAGCTGTTAATCATAGTCTTGATCGGAGGGTGAAGTTCATCGATAGTTCGATATCCTTGTTCATCATCAAGTGCACAGATCTCAGAATAACATTCGATAATACTCTTCTCAAGGTCGAGAATAACATTCGGTAATAACCTGACCAATGCCAATATTACCAGTGAATACTTTTATTAAAGCACCAGTATGATCTTTCGGCACACCACTAACACCAATTGTACCACTGTGTGTTGCTCTAGCTCCATCAACTTTGAGTTTAACCTATCCAATGATAGATTACACCCAGTTAAGGGAAATCACAGAAACAGCAGATTGAACATCGAAGCATGCATTATCAACAATGATCTTGGCTGTGTCAAAGGGTGGTTGAAACAATGAAACTTATCAGATTGCAAGGCTTTCTGAATCTTATCACCGTACCATAATAAACTGTTGCCAAATACAGTAAGCCCTGGGAAAATCTCTCAGCAAATGAAGAAGAGATTCAGGCTGTCTATATAGGATCCATTCGCAAGTTTCCTTTTTAACCCTTTCCATTTGAGTAAGGTCCTTCGTAGGCCTTACTTTCATTGCATGGTACTTGTCAGGGAAAGTAGGGTGTTTGATAGAAGGGGGCATGTTGCATCATTCGCTGCATTTCTCGAGTTGATCGATGACTATTGGCATCACTGGAAAGATGTGTTTGCTGGAGGTCTTCTAGATACGTACTTTGTTGGCTTATAGAATCACTAGCTAGATTTTTGGACAAAACGATGCTTCTTGAGTTTTCATTCTTTTCGTTAATATATATATATATATATATATATATATATATATATCAGTCCCCTTCATGTGTATTTCCATTTTGTATTTTTGGGCAGGAGTCATGTACTGTTTCTTCCTTTTGTTACTTGGACAATTCTTTCCACGCCAATATGACATTGATAGTATGCACTACTGAGAGTTGCTTTCTTATTTTTGACCACTATATAGCTTTCGTTTTGTTTTTTGTTGCCTTTTTGTCTACCTTGGGGATGTGATTTTATAATTTTTGAAATTGGTATCCAACAATGGAACTATGAGGCCAGAAGGAATGCATTCCAAAGTTCCATAACAAAGTTCCAAAAAACTTTGGTTTTCTACATTTCACTATCATTTGAGCAACAAAGTTTTAAAAGGTTTTAGCCGTTCACAATCATTGTTCACGATTCTTTTCTATCTGGCTGGGCACATTGGGGACCTCGATCAGATGCCAGCAGACTCTGGAAATGGTCAGCCGTCATCCACCATTGCAAATAATCTTAATGTGCAGCATCAGAGCTTGAGAGTATATAAATCCAAGATTCCAAGCTGAACATGGTGTTGAAGAATCACAAAGCAACAATGGTCAGTGGAGACACAAACCCCATTGTAAATGGTGGGAGAAGACACTGACCCTAGGCTGTGAGTATGTGACTGCAGAGAGAAGTAAAAAGTTGGTGAACAGATGGATGTTCATACTCGATCTAGGATTCTAGGATCAGCGCATGTGTGAATTTCACTATAGTTACCGGCCTGAATCTTTAATCCATATCATGATTGGACCATCCTTTTTTGCTTAAGTTTGATTAATTAGTTTTTTTTTTACCCATATATATCTATATTCTATATGCATCCCTGAACACAAACCCTGAGAGAACTAGCACTTACATACATCATCACATCATATGCTAAATAGGCTCAAACTCTAACCACAAGAATATATCGGTCATTTCCATAAGTACGTTACAGAGAAAAATCAATCCCGAGAGTCACTCTAACCAGAAACCTCCCACAGTAGCGTAGACATCATGACATCTGAACTACCGAGATGAACCGAGCTATAATAGCTGGCGGAGATTCGGAGAACACAAACATTAAACATGTCTTGTCATAATATTTCCAGATTTCATACAAAAATGCAATCTGAAACTACGTACAACCCTTAAAATAACACCATAAATTAAATTCATCTTATTCATGCTACAAGCTAGAACTTAATTTGATTAAAAATAAAAAACACTCACAAGCTTCTTAATTATCTGAAAAACCAATAAAATTTCACCTGACAAACTACTTAGTTCACTCATTATCTCAGTGAATCATTTTATTTGCATTAGATGGTTCTAGTCTTCTAGAGTTGTTTCACTTGTGCGTCAATATATGATCTTCTTCACTTGAAAGTTGAAACTTCAAAGCGGGCAGTTCAACCTGTAGCTTGGCACAGCAACAAGCTGAACCGCTTTGGGTGCAGTCAATCCAAACACGTCGTTCATGTCAAGCTCACTAGCCTTCATCCCATTCGGCAACTCCCAAGTAAAACAATGAAGAAGATGAGCCACAGCCATCTCCAACCCGTACAGCCCGAACCCCATCCCCGGGCACGACCTTCTCCCCGACCCGAACGGGATGAATTCGAAGTCACTCCCTTTGAAATCCGGCGAGCCATCTTTCAGGAACCTAGAGGGTTTGAACTTTTCGGGCTCGTCCCATGCAGCAGGGTCACGGCCGATCGCCCATGCGTTGATGTAGACCCGTGACCCGGCGGGAAACGAGTACCCGGCCACAATGCTGTCTTCCACGGCCTCGTGGAGGAGGAGAGGGATCGGCGGGTGGAGACGGAGAGCTTCCTTGACTGCACATTTGAGATAGGTTAGGTTTTCCAGGTCGGTTTCTTGGACCCTACGGTTCAAGCCGACAACGTCTACGAGCTCTTGTTGGACCTTTGTGAGATCTTCTGGACTCTTCATTAGCTCCGCCAGGGTCCATTCGATCACTGATGCAACTGTCTCAGTTCCACCAAACATCACATCCTGCATTTTAAATACAAATTTTCATATGCAAGTTCTATAAGATATGACAAATAGTAATAATTAATAATCTAAGAAAATATCATAAAGTCAATCTGGGACAATTATGAACAATTTTCCCAATTTTCAAACTCTAAAAAAAAAAACATCTAAGTGAACTTACCAAAACTAAAAAAATTAAATTAATCTACATCTTTATTCTAAAAAAAAAATCAACATCTTTAATATTTGCACTACGTACATAACCAACTTGTAAATCATATATTGATCGAAAGATTACGTATGGACTGTTTCAAGTCAATGGATTTTTTTTTTAAATGATGAACTTTCTATTATTGAATATTTTTGAGAATGATGGACTTTCTATTATTGAATACATTAATTTTACTTACCAATCAAAGAATTAAGCACATTATTGCATAAAAAAAAAAACAAAACAATAGCCATTCACGTACGTACCAACCCCTAACACCCAATGACTACAAGAAATATGTCTAGATATAGTTAATTTTAACTCTGACAGAGAATTTTGATAGCAAGATATCAATACATAAAAAAGAAATATAAAGAAAATGATGATTTTTCAATTTTCTTTCTATCTTACCATCACGGCATCACCGATTCAAACATGCATGAGTATCTTATCTGTTTTTTTTAATGAAAATTAAAATGATGAAAATCAAGAATTTATCTAACAACATAACATACGAGAATTTGTAGTGAGAATTTGATTAAAAAAAATTATAGTAAGAATTATTGGAGATCACAAGAATAAAGTTATACACTTACCATAATGAGCGCCTTAATATTATCTCTGGTGAGTGCAAAGGAAGAATTGGAGTCGTGACTTTCTTTACGAGCATCATTACCAAAGAAAGCTATTAATTCATCCACCATATCAGTCTGGTCACTGTCATCTTTCTTTATATTCTTCTTAGCCATATGGTCATCAATAATCTTATCTATGAACACATCTAACGATTTGCGAGCTTTGGCCATTCTGTTTTGAAACGTTTGTGCCTGCATCCAACCCAACCATGGTAGAAAATCTTGCATATTGAATGCCCCAAAGAGCTTTGAAAATTCTTGCAAAATCTTCATGAATTTGTCTTGCCCTTCGTGCGATTTAGAGCCAAACGCAGCCCGGTAGGTAATGTTCCGCGTAAGAGCAAAAACCAAATCGCCAATGTTAACCGGCGAGCCAATTTCACCTACCACAGTCCGAACTGTCTCCTCGACTTCCTCACGCACTGAAGCCCACGACTCAGCCCGTTTTCGGCTGAATAGATTCATAACACAAATCTTGCGCATGCGACGCCAAAACGGGCCGTAATTGGCAAATGCCATGTCGGCCCGGTTGTACGTCAAGTAGGAAATTGCTACATTGGCCGGCCGATTTGCAAAGACGTTGTCTTGGGCTTGGAGGATATCGCGGGCCATTTTTGGGGTTGATACGACCATGATGTGTAGCACGCCTATCTGGAGATGGAGAAGACCACCATATTGTTTGGCGAGTTGGGCGAGTCCACGATGCGTGAGCTGGTCCATCATGAGCATGTTCCCAATAATGGGTAACCCTTTTGGGCCTGGTGGGTATGGGAGTTTTCGACTTGACCTAAACAAGAGAATCCAAGAAACAAGTAGGAGAAGGAGAAGAAAGAGCAACATGGGTGAAGATTGCAGAGATTGCATAGATTGGAGAAGGAGATCCATGGTTTGGAAAATGGGGTTGGTGGGTTGGTGATGTTGATGTGCAACTATGAAGTGAGAAAGTTAAGTTTTTGCTTATATAATAAAAGGATATCAACATTTATGAGCAATGTACGTACTAATGTGGCAAATAACAATTACGGACTTATACTAGACGGGAAATATTTCAAATTTTTATTCTTTGAATACATAATATATATCAATACTATCTTAGTCACATTACTCACGGTCATGTGTATGTTGTCAATGGGAACATTTTAGTACCAAAAAAATTCTTTATTTAGGAAGCTAGTAATTAAATTCGAATCATTTTGAGTATTGTGATTTTTATTCTAATTTGTTTGATTTTGTGTACATAAAACATGAATTACGTTCATGTATATGGGGCTCATGTGTTATGTGATGTTATAATGAATATATTCCTATCATGAACAATCTCATAAAAGAAGAATATCTGATGTAATGTTTAGAAGGAAAAGAGGATATATATCGTACGTTATTAATACTTCATATATATGTAACACAATGAAAATAAAAAAATAATCAATGTTATAATAAAAAGATCTGTATAGTTATTGTAGATAATATATCCAACAACTTCCCTATAATTTTTTTTCTAGTTTAGAGAAAAATAATCTTTTTTTATATTTTGCTTCAACAAGTTTCCTATTTTAGAGACAGTGAGTAGAGAAAATAGGAAATCAATGAAATGAAAATTGCGGGAAATATGAAAATTGGGGAAAATGTCTATTTATTGAAAAAAAAATATGCATAAAATATTTATGAGAAAAAACGGAACAGGAATTGAAAAAAGGGGAGGAAAGAAAAAGGAGGAACCCAAAATTAAAATCCATATTTTTAGAACATCTCCAACAGTTTCTCTTAAAAAATCTCTATTATAGAGACTCAAAACTAAAATCTCTATAATTTTTGTACCATATCTTCAATAACTTCTCTATCATATTCTCTATAATTTAAGAAAAAACTCTATGAGAGTGAGAGCTCTCCACAAAAACACTAGCCGCCATGGCTTGGGTATTCAACGATTCCTTATGGAATCACCATTATTGCAGGTTGGGTCCTCTCGTGCTACAATCTAACGTCGAAAGACATCGATGAGTTTCATTTCTTCTTTGTCAAAGGATATGGCAGATCTGGGCGGCGGCGCAAGTCTGGTTTTCTTCTTGGTGTCAAGTTATTTAGTGCCCTTAATACTTGGAGTATTTTCTCTTCTATGGATTGCATGGTTCGGTTAGTCTTTGACCCCTATTTTGGATTACATTTTTTTTTTCGGAGTTTTGGTATGGATTTCATGTTTGGGATCTCGGTGGAAAACATGGTGGTTTGGCAGCCTTGGTGTTCCAAGACGGCAACCCTATTGTTGGTGGGGTGCTGCTAAAGATTAACCCAAGTCGGATTTGGTTTTTTGATTTGGGTCAATTTAATTTCTCTTTTCAGTTGTGTAAGTTTAGATTGTGGTTTTACTTTCTCTTTTCATAGGTCCTCCTTGAGCTAGATTAGATTTATTGGTCTCAATGCCAATACTTGCCGGAATTTTTTTGTTGGAGTTGGCAATTGCTGACAACAGTAATGCACAGTGTATGTATTGTTTTAGGTTTTGAATCATCGATTATAGTTCTAGGTTTTGAATCATCGATTAGAGTTCTAGGTTTAGACTCATCGATTAGGCCACTTGTGTGGTCTGTAATGCTCCTTCTTAGGATGTTCATGCTAAGGATTGTAATCATCCTCTATTAATTAATAAAGTTTATATTTTTTCTCAAAAAAAAATCTCTATAATTTATTATCTACAATTGAATATAGTAATCTTTTTTATTTAAAAATTCAAATAATTTATGGTGCAAATAAATATAATTTGAAGATAGAAGAGAGAAGAGAAAAGAGAGAAGAGCATTAAAGATTCAAGGAAGATGTTTCTTTATAATTTTTAGAGTTTATTGTAAATATATGGATTTTTATTCTCTCACTCACTATTTCTAAAATAGGCCCAATTTGGCATTAGTGTGAGAAAACTCAGTTGTAAAAAAACACAACTGTAAAAATAATTTGTTGTCAATTAAGGCAATTGTGTGTTTGGTAAATTTTGTTTATAGAAATGTTGTGACGGCATTAAAAGCTTTGTGTGTGTATGTTTGGTAAATTACAGTGTTAAAGTATTGTGGTTTTTTTTTTTAAAGATGATCAAAGGATTTCACTCCTACCCCCATAGTGACTTGAACCCATGACCTGGATCTTAGGTAGTGGGTACTCTAACCACTGAGCTGACACCTATTGTGGTTGTTTAAATGACCCAGATGGACATGTTATTATAGATCCCTCGATTACTAATTTCATTTCTCATACCTATAGAGAATAGTTCATTGTGGATGAGATGAGGAACCAGATTCTGGTACTAAGATTCAATCCAAAAGAAATGAACGATGAATATGAGTGCTGGCTAATTGGGTTTATTTTCCAGATGATGAACTGGGGTAAACGAAGAAGAAGAACCAAAATAGCATAAGAAGGAAGAAAATTGATAAATAAAAAAGTAACAACAAAAGTAAAAAATAATTCATTGATGACTAAAGAAGAGAGGAAGAAGCAAGAAAGAGGAGTTGAAAGATGGGAGGCTTGAATCATTCCATGGAGGACAAATTAACGTTGTCCTTTTTAATAAATAGTGAGTGTATATTTGGAATTCCGAAAGTTTCATTAAACCCATGCATCATTCCGCATGCGGTGAAAAAGTTGAGTTTTCAAAAAGCAGCCTGTTAGCTGCTTACTAAAATTGCAGTTATAAGGCCATTGCTTTTTTAAAAACACGGGTTTTTATTCCTTTATCAAACACCACTTTCATTAAAAATATTCAAGAAACATGATTTTTGGCTCCAAACTACAACGCCAAATAGAACCTTAGTATATATAAAATAAAAGTGTGAAGACCATTTATGGGCTAATTAATTGAGATTGCTGTGACTTAAAAAAAAAGTTGCTTTTAAAAAAATCAACTGTGAATTAAAGCAGTTTTTAGAAGTAACATTTGGGTTGCTTCTATAATCTGCTTCCACTGACCCATAATTTTTAATTAAAGTTGCTTTTTACTAATTTACCAAACATTTTAAGACCTTAAATTGTACGAAAAAAACTGATTTTTTTTAAAGCGAAGCTGTACCAAACTAGCCCTATATAGAGTTCAAAGACTTGAGGAACTTCTCTATATATCATTCTCATAATTTCTTTTGTCCTAATATCCAGCCTGCTATTTGCATTCATTCGAAGGTAGAAATTTTATTTTCATTATCTTTTAGAGAATAAATGATGCAGGACAAGAAAATGGTCAATTTAACCCTAAAAAGATTAAAATAAATAAGTGGCGCAAAATTAAGAAGAATGATTGGAAGATTGGTAATTCTTGTTCGATGAGATTATTAGCTTCTGGAGTATTCAAACAATTATGGTTTAAAATTTTTCAAGTGGCTTGCATTAAAAGTCGGGATTTGATTTTTTTTTTATATTTTAGGATCTTATTTTCCTTTTTAGTTTAGATTTTGTTTTTAAATTTTGTTATTTCTTTTAATTAAACTCGTGGGCTCCATTCCAAATGTGACTGTAAAATCTGGATAAAAACTTCTCTCTACTATGAAGATGGATCAGATGTTACACCGGAAAGACAAGTTGGGTGTGGAGCCTTTCAATGCATCGGCGAGCAAGGAGGGTTCTTTCACGATTGAGGCTGAAGGGAAAAATGTACCACTAATAACTGAGGCTGACGGCTTAGGCATGTCCCTCTAAATTCCAATTCGACTCTCTCTGTGCTCCAACAACCTGCCATTAAAGGAAACAGAGAACTTTCACAAAAATGAGAATGAGTTACGACATAGATTTTACATAGGGACAATTGAGGATTCCAAAGAGAAAATAGAGGGGCATCATGGAGTTGAACTTGAGGGACAGAACATAGAGGCACGTAAAGTCATAAAAGGCTTTGAAAACTTGGTACATGTTTCTCATGATTCATATATCAATGCTTGCACTATAGACTCTAGCGGTAGATCGAGTACAAGGAGATTGCATCTGGGTGTTTGGCTACCTGACTCATATTGGGAATATTCGGAGTGCTGGTCATATATAAATTAGCGGGAATTGAAGACACACATGTAGCGCACTTGGAAGCTCTGGCTTTTCTCTGAACTATGGTTTAACATACGCATTTTTACTAATCATGAGTGTTGAAAGATTGGAGAAAAAGTTTGGGTTTAAGCAGGTTGGATATGAATATATGTTTGTCATCACTCAGTGCGTAGTTTTGATGTCCGTAACTATCATCCGATCTTTTTCCATGAGGAGTGCAATGGATCACTACAATCCCAATCTTGAGCCTGCTCCACATGAATTGGAATTACCTCCCCTTGCATAGCAGGCACAAAATCAAGTGTTGCCACAAAATGACCTCAATGTTGTTGGTGCTGCATCAGATGATGAGTGGAGGATGCTTGTTGACTAATTGGCAACTTAATGGTTTTACTAATTTACAATCGCAACTTATATATTTGCTGATGATTTTTCAATTATGTGATATTTGAATTGTGGTTTAAATTCTTCTAAATCAAATAATAATAATTAAACTTGTGAGTTTTTTTTTTCACTCAGAGTCCACTAAAAAACTGAAAAATTAGTCATAACCAGCGCATACACAGTCAATAGAACGTAAAGAGAGAACAAGATCCTAAACAAAACTTCTGCAGCATTATCCAAAAATGCAACACAAATTTCACAAGTAAATAATCAGAACAATTACATCGTTGGAGATAACTCTCTAAACCAAATCTCATTCTCCTTGTGCCTGTAGCTCCTTTACTCTCACAATGGGGGATTCTTCAACCCTAATTGTTATTTGACCCTTAGAATCTCGACGAACTGCAGCATTGCAACCACCGATATCACCATCACGAGGAACAACAAAACAACGGAATACTCGGTTGGGTGCATGCATAGATGACGAACTTGAAGACGAATTTGAAGACGAACGACTGACCGGGGCTTCCACGCCAATAAGTAAAGGCAAATTCATTCCGCCAGAAGGCCAACCGCCATCAGGGTTCATTAAACCTATGAGCTTAATTAGACCTTTTGTTAGCATTCTAGAGTTTCATTTCATTATATAAGTAACCTTATATGGCTGCATAAACTATCTTTCATATTATTGTTATTATCAATAGAACCGAGAAGTTATTTCTCAAATCTGTTGTGGATTCCAGTTTACCGAATTTAGGGTTTATTGCTTGTAAACTGAAATTCCGGTTGCACGGAATAGTCCCAATAAACGGTAGTCGTCCTAGACACTAATCGGAGAGCATACACAACTTTGAACAAATTAAAAGTTTAATCTCTCCGCAACCTAACAACCTAGGTTCAAACAATTGCATAAGCAATTCACAATTGACAACAAATATATATGCAACAAGCACAATCAATTGTACAACCTAGAATCCCAAAGTGAGCATCATCAATAGCTCACCACGGACTATATCTATCAATGTATGAACAAGCACACAATATGCTAATCAATTAAGCACAATAGCATATAAATAGGCAATCATACAATATGCTAATTAATTAAGCATAATACAATAGATACACAAACACACAAACAACACACGATATGGTCACCCGGAAACCTCTACCTCTAGAGGGAAAACCGGAGGGGAGCCGTACCCCACGCTCTTGTGTAACACTATGAAAAACGCCAATTGGCAAACACATACAAGGGGGAATCACAATCCCAAACTCTACACTATCAACCCTATGACTAGTGGCAGCTCTAACCTTGTGTAGCCTCCAAATGCTTCTTCAAGTGCTCCCACCTCAAGCCGCTCCAATTAGACGAACTCCACCACGTGAATCCTCCAACCGCAAGCAACACCAACAATGCAAATGATATGTGTATGTGAATGAATATAATGAATTCAATTCGTTTGACACAAGCAAGTAAACAAGGAACACTTGCTAGAATCAAAACAAATCGAATTGACAAACCTTGAATATGATTCAAGGGTTGATTTAGTTATTCACAAGGAACAATAACTAAATCAACAACATCAAAGATGTGAGGAGCCTATAACATGGATCTAGGGTCACTCAACTATACCAGAAAACTCTCTCAAGGATGTATTTGACAGTAGGGAAAGAGTTGGCCGAAATGAAACAAGAGAGTTCTCTTTATAGAATCTGTCCAGGCTGATATGCGATCGATCGCACGATAGGTGGCGATCGATCGCCTAGTGTAAAATTGCAAAACAGAAGCTAAAACCCTCAAGTGCGATCGATCGCCCGATAGGATGCGATCGATCGCCTAATAGAAAGCAACAGATATATTCCGCACTCAAATCAAAATCCAACGGCCATATTGTCCACGTGGACAAGGCGATCGATCGCCCGACACCATGCGATCGATCGCACGTTTTCAATCAACGGACAGATTGTCCAACGTGGAGCGATCGATCGCCAATCATGGTGGGATCGATCGTTAGGCTTAAAACAGCCTTAAACAAAGAGGAATGCTAATCAAAATGAATCTAAGTGAAGATCTAGCAATCCTAACATAATAAACTCAAATGTATGAAACAATGCATTCAACACAAGTGTGAATTAAACAACACAAGTGTGGCTAACAAGCAAACCTAGATAAACCTAGGACACCACGGAAAACTCAATATGAATAAGTGCATGTGCATATGTATGAGTCATACCTTGAGGAGCTTGAAACGAAACCTTCGATGACCAATGATCGAAGTCCGGAGAAAAGACCGGATAAGAAAGGCGTCTTCACGAACCATCTCGAGCAAGAACAACCTAAGCCACTAATCATAATCCCTTAAATAACCTAGCATTGAATACAATAAAATGCTAATACAAGGGAAGAGGTTTTGTCAAATGGGAAATAGCCAATAGCAAATATTTTGCCCTTACATAAACCCTAGTTACTTCGGCTGCGTCAATAAAAGTACTAGTTAGCTAGTTGGTGGAACCTGCCATTACTACATATTACAAACCCAATTCAAAGTGTTAGTTTCATATATCTATTTCAAGGTTATCAAAATGCAAGAACTAAAAACTCAAAGTATTTGAAACGTCTAGCTCAACTAACATGTTAAGACCTAGCAAAGAACTAGAGTAGCTCTTAGACCACCAAATTATGAAGAACTACCACCATCCTTTCAAACCCCACCATTGCTTATCGTTATCGCCTACATCCTTCTCGATATTACTACAAAGTGATAAGAGAAAAAATTTCAAGATATAAAACAAATAAAAAATTTAAATTACAAAAACATACCTAAGATTTTTCTCTATCTTCTCCATTTTTTTTCTTAATCTCCACAACTTTAGAATTCTTTGTCACAATCAAGCTTCTCAACTCATCAATTGCTTATGTCATTTGGATAAGAGATTCCTCCGTTGACAACATATTGCCAAACGATGCACGAGATTTGGCCGTTATGATCGTTCTTTCAATGGACTTACTAAACTCTCATTCTTTGGGAGGTGCATGATAAGTTTTATCAGTTGTTGTTTCTTCATAACGTACTTGTGGTGCATAATACCCACTATCATATGAAAATATAAAGATATTTGCAAGGGCATACCCTATTACAAATTGGTGGGTAAAAGAATCGAATATTTGAGAAGTGAAAATGTCCCTCGGAGGATTTCCATGAGCTAGGTCTTATTGCATCTCGTTTGAGGGAGAGCATTTGGGAGTGACTCTCACCTTTTCCACTCTTCTAATCAAAAAATTTCTTCCTCGTAAAAGTGGAAGCTCCCAACAATTGGGTAGACACCTTTAAGATTAGAGGAGTGGAGAGAGAGAGAGAGAGAGAGTGTGTGAAAAAAAAACTTTTACACTCCTGTCTTTTTTGTATTTTGATAAACTGGTTGATTGCATTATGAATCAAAAGCCAATAGTCAAAGTCATACATACACTTAGTATCTCAAGCCATACCTAAGCAAATAACGCTCATGCCTTCTAGGGAAAAATCAGCTAGCACTCCACTCTTCTAAGTAACCAATTGTGATATAAACAAAATGTCACATCCTAGTAAACAAATAAAAGCAACTTGATCTCTTATCCATAAGCTGCTAGCTTTAAATACCCGAACGCAAATCCGAGATAATTACAAATTTTTCTCTCTTGTTCTGTAAGGCCTTTGTTGAGATTTTAATATTATATATATATATATTTGAATTTGATAAACAATTGAACATGTATAAGGCAATGTAATTGTTGAAATTTTCTCAGCATATATATCTTTTAGTTTATTTGGTAACCATTGCATATTTTCATTTAATTGAATTGTGGTGTCTTTACCCAACAACATAAGTCAATTTTTAGGGATGTGGCAAGGGATCTCTTGCACATCTCCATATTTCGTTTGCGAAATAATATGAGGAGGTGTTGCCCTATCAAAAATATAATCTGCCAGAATTTGTTTGATTTTCTTATGGAGTGCAACACGGAAGAAGAATTGGTTGAAGGAATTAAATCTATTCTAAAGGTGCTCTTTCCAGAATGCCAAGGCATCAACAGAGAAATATGTACTCACTTCATTACAAGAGTGAAGTAAATGAAAAACTGGCAGGACTTGATCTTACTTCTCAATGATGTCTTCTTGAAATCAGGGGGGGGGGGGGGAACCTCAGCTGTTTGCGCTAGTTTGTAAATATATAAAAATTTCAACAAGAATTTTCAGGACTGAAGTGCAAACTACTTTGACAGGAAGATGATTTATAACGACCATACCCAGGGTAGTGCTAGTCGACTTCTCACGGTGTTTGATGGTAATATCATCACGGATAGTGATTTATACATATTTTATGTATAAAGAATGCTCCTAATTACTTGTTTTATACTTTCCTATGAGCCAAATACTGCCACTTACCCTTGTTTATCTTATTTTGTAGGTTCATGAGTGAGAGAAAAGAACTTGGACAAAAAGAATGCATTTTGGGAGCTTCGAGTGTTATGATTACTAATATAGAATAAAACAAAATTAGTATACGACTTTTCTACCAACGATAATATACGTTGTGGCAAAGGATTTTTTTTTGTACAAATTCGAGAAATTTACAAAAAGATAACGATTTCTCGACACTCAAATCACCAAACTAATCTCATGATTTTCTTGATTCGGAAGTGCATGTTTCTATTTAATTTCTGAAGCGAAAACATAAACTAAATAAAATAATATAAACAAAAATCGAGATAACTATGGCCGACGAAATGCTCATTGGAAAAGGTGCTATGTACAATTTTTTTAATTCTTTTTCATATTTCCTTTTAATTTCGATCATCAAAAGAATTGCAATCCGAATGTACGTTGGTCGAGGCTTGTAGAATAGGGCTGTTGAAACCAAATTGGACATAAAAAATCGAGTTGAAGCCGGTCATGGCATGACTCGTGTTATCTAACGATTTTTTTTTATAGTACACATTACTTATGAAAAAGGTGAGATCTTATTTCTCGAGAGTCTGAACACCGAGATAGAAGATCAATCCCATCAAGTTTGAGTGTATTTGTGAACAAAGAAAATGAATTGTAAACATCACCCAAATATTGAAGGTAATTCACTTTTTTTTTTAGGGTAAAACTCAAAATGGTACCTGAACTATAACCAAAGATACTTTTTGGTACCTACAAATTTTTTTTACCCAAAATGGTACCTGAACTATTGTGCATTTACCCAAATTGGTACATTCGTAACTCAAAATGGTACCTACAAATTGTCGTTTCGCCTTTCCGATGGGTGAGAGACGCGGCCCGTGCCCCACCCAAAGACGGACAAGTTTGGGTTCCCGCCCCGGCTCCCCTTTGGGGTTTCCATGGGAAACTCAAGGTTGGCAGGCGAGAGGGGGTCAAGGTCTAGTCCGAGAGGGTCGGTCCGAGATGGACCGAGGTACAAAGACACTTAGTCCGAGAGGATACGCCAGACCGAGGCCGAGCCAGTCGAGAAGGCTCAGGACCGGCGCTCCCGAGAGGCTAAAGTCGCTCCCCTTCAGGTGAGGGAGGAGTCCCTTTAAAGTAAGGGTCTCCTCCCCTCTTACTTTCTCCAATGGGGACCAAAGTCCTTGGATATTCATGGGGGGGCCCCTAACCACTTGCCTATCCTCCTGTCTTCCTCGCGACCCATACACCGCGGGAAGAGCACGCCCCCCAGTCCTAGTTAAGGGTCTCTTCCCGGAGGGTTCGCGGTTCTACCAAATAAGGCCCCCGGAGGTCCGAGAGGTGCGGGGGGACCGAGGAGGTCCGGCGGCGGTCAGATAGGCCCAAGCAGCGGTGAACCGCGGGTTCGAGGTCAGGGATTCAAAGAATAAAGTAAATAGTTTGTGAAATGTGCAAGGCTGGAAGGGGATAGGTTTGCCGTCCGCAAAAGGAAGAAGTTGTTCGAGGTCGCGAGTAGATGGAGCAAGAGCAAGTATGGTCGAACGAGCGGAGGCTTGCCAGGCTGTGTGCGGACTTACTACAAGCCGTTCGGGGCAAGGCTGGAGGCTCGTTGCCTCCTGTCTAGCCGGTCGTTGGGCGGCTGCACACCTCTAATCGGACTCGCACAAGCTTCCCTGTTAACACATATATCTCATATGCGGTAGGGCGGGAGGTGGTCCTGTGGGGGGTAGTTCGGGGCGTTTGGGGGGGATATGGAAAAGTATTATTGAGTTGGTGCAAATAATTGTACGCTATACATGGGCTTGGGTTCGAGGCTGAGGGGAATGAGGGTAGGGAATGTGAATATCGAGGATATCGGGCAAATTAAAAAACTAAATAATTATCAATGCCTATGTGATAATAATATATCAAGTGGGTTTTGTTTATAGGTAGGTGGTTTAGCAATTAAGGGTGTTGAAAACATTATAATTAAATAAAGATAAGGAGACTTATCTTGTGGTGAGCTGCTGATATGTAGTCAAGAGATAGAAAGAGCTGCTCAAGGTATCGTTCTAATCTCGCAGGGAGTGACATGTGGTAAAATATAGAAATACGGTTGATATGTGAGAGGTACGGTCCCTCTCGTGTGGGTGAAGTTGTGTAGAGATGGTCTAATTCTTTGAGTAAAGAATGAATTTGTGGATGCCACTTGGATCGTAGTCTTTGAGATTGTTGAATAACTCCGAAATTGATTAATCATGTGGGCTTTGTGTGATTGTAATTGAGAGCACGGGAGCTCATGAATATACTTTTGACTTTTCAAAAGCAAGATGAATACAATTTGAGTTTGAAAGTGAGCTCGGCACTGATGTATATATAAATATATAATTGACCTCAATTTGATTTTCAAAGCAATGGGCGTACTTTCCTTAATTAAAAGCTACTTTTGTTTGATTAAAGCAAGACTCACGAGAAGACCTAGCCTCGCAAGATGGACCTCCAAGTTGAGGATTGCTTTCTAGTTAGGTACCCGGCTGAGATGGTTTTTTTCTTTTAGTAGAGTACTTCTAAGGCAAGATGTCGGGGGAAGAAAGAATTTGAAGATGATTGGTGGTACAACGAGGTGCAATTGCAAGTCCACCTCTATGATAAATTGATAGATTCACCATAACCTTATAGGTCCCATTCGGCCCAAGTCTCGGTAAGAGAAATGGAGTGTGACTGAAGGTTTCTCGGAGGAGGCATAGGTGCCGATGAGGAGAGGAGGTGCCGGGGGCTTAGTCGTCGGTGGTGGGAGAAAGTCTGCAGGTAAGAGCCGTGGAGGCTGTTGGAGGTACCGGATACCCAGCAATTTTGGGGAGGGTTGTGTCTTGGTAGGTACCGGGACGTGCTTCGTACGGTAGGGATCTCCCTCTCGGGATCTCTCTCTTCTCCTTGAGTTTTTCTTTGAATCCTCTGCTCACAAATAAAGAAGAGAGCTAGATAGTACCGGGCACGGGAGGAAGGAGAGGAGAAGCCCACGGGTGTCCAAAGGGATTTGGTACCGTTCTCTCTACACCCATTTTTTTTTATTGAGGTAGTACCGGGCAAACAAGGTTGTTTCCTTTCCCTTTTTATTTTTAGATACCGAGAGGATTCATCGATACGGGAAGATCTCATTTTTATTCACACCTTTTTTTTGCTACGGGAACAAATGAAAATATCGGGTGTCATCTCGGTACTTGAAATGAAATGAAGTACCGAGACGAAAGAGATGTACCGACAATTTTTATTTTGGCGCCGCTCTCGGCACTTGGTTTGATTTTGTTGGTCCGCTATGCTTGTGGTGATAGGCTCCGGATAGATAGATTGAAATAGGAAGGAACCGACAAGACTTTTTGTTCGGGTTCCCACAGATGGCGCCAAATGTTTCTGCCATTTCCCGATGGGTCGAGAGTAACGAGTCAGAGACCTTCGGTAGCCACAATCACACACAAAGACATAGAGACAAGATTTATAGTGGTTCACCTGGCTCAATGCGAGTCCTAGGCTACGTCCACTTTAGGGGTTTCAATATGGTGAATAATCATTACAAGTGTTTGGCAGGTACCGAGAGGGGGTACCGGTAAGGTACTTAGTCCTGAGAGGGTCCTTGGTACCGAGATGGACTCGAGGTACCGATAAGACACTTAGTAGAGAGGATACTTGGTACGAGATGTACTCGAGGTAGGTAAGAATTATACGAGAGGGTATGGTACGAGAGGGATCAGGTACGGGAGCTGGCTCCCAATGTAGAGGTAAAGTCGTCTTCAGGTGAGGGAGGAGTTTTATAAGTAAGGGATCTCCTCCCCTCTTACATTTCTAATGTGGGAAAAGTCCTTGTGATATTCTATGGTGGGGAGCTCCAACCTACATTTCTATCACTCTTGTTTATGAAGATAAGGATATGGAAGTACCATTACCCAAAATGGTACCTGAACTGTTGGCCATTATCCAAAATGGTACCTAACTTAACTGCAGAGGTACCATTTCGGGTAATGGCACAATAGTTCAGGTATCATTTTGGGTAAAAAAAATTGTAGGTGCCAAAAAAGACTTTTCACAATAGTTCAGGTACCATTTTGGGTTTTTACCCCTTTTTTTTAATATAGGTTTGATTTGTATGTGATTTGCATACAAATTAGGCCTCTAATCATCATTATTATGCTAGTCCAAGGGCCGTTTATTGTCTCTAATTCTTGAATTTTACCATTATAGGGTTTATGAGCATCGGAATGATATTGGGAGCGAAATGATGCGTTTTGGAGCTTTTAGTGGATTTTCGGCAAAAGGACGAAAAGTCAATCCGAGGACCGGCGGTCAACTCGTGGTCAACCCCGACTTTAGTGCATCAACGAGTCAACATCGAGTCCCGAAAGTGAGGCACACAAGAGAATTCCGGAAGATTGACCAAGAAACCGAGAAGTCAACCATGGTCAACTCCGAAGGTCAAGGTCAACCTTGTGACTCATCCACATGAGCATCCAAGTCATCGAGGAATATGCTAGATATGGTGAGGTCACCCTTAGATTATTCCTTCATTTTGTTCCCATGAGAATTTACTCATTTGCCCTTCATTAAACTTCCTAGCCATTAGATTTAACCCTAGCTTATCCTAGCCATCCATTCCCTCTCCCTTTCACCTATATATAGCTTAGTTTTAGCTACATTTAGGTCATCTCCCATTTTAGCTAGCAGCCCTCATCACCCATCACCTTCCCTTTCGCTTTCCTCCATTTTTCCTTCCCTTAGACTTGCCCACGGTTTGTCTGTCGACCGGTCGACACCTGCCGACGACCGGTCGACCGTCGGCGGCTGCTCCGCTTCTCCTCCACTTTTCACCCACTTCCTCACCTCCTTTCCTCTTCCACCCTTCATGAAAGTTGCTCCACACATCCTCCTCCACCTCTAGCTGGTGGGGATCCTCACCAAGGCATCAAGGCTCATCATCAAAGCGAAGGAGGAGCAAGAGAGCACCCATTGAGCATCGATCCCTCATCTCTACTCTTTCTTTTCCATATGTTTGAAGTTCTTATTTGTAATTTGATGATGTATACTATGATGCCTAGTGAGTAGTTACTTTGTTGGGGACTAGGGTTGCGTGCCTTAGTCCATAGATATGTAGTGGACCTCTTTTGATGATATGTGATGCCATATTGATTCATGAGCATGTTTATATTCAAATTTCATATGTTAGATGTATGGGCAAAGGAATTCACCACTTTCTAGCTATGTCTCTAGCATTATCTTGATGTGAAATTGGTGGGTGGTGCCTCTAGTTTCATTGGCAATGGAATATAGCATGTGTTGTATGTTTGATTTGTGTCCATAGCCTTTTGATGCACTTGAGATCCTTGGTTGGATCCTAAGTGTGCCAATTGAGTTAGTTTTAGTCCTAATCGGCAAAACCATACTTTCTAGTTGAATTTGATAGTATTCATAGCCTTTGGATAAGCTAGGGAACCATGACTCTAGTTATACCATTGAGTTCCTACGATGTAGGATACATCACATCAATCATTTCATTGTGTTCATAGCCTTTGGATGTAATTAGAGACCTTTGGTTAGGCTTTAGCTATGCCCATTGAGTTGATCAAGGCCTTGGTCGACATGTTCATACATTGTTGAGATTATTGGAGTTCATAGCCTCGAAGTGTTATACCAAGACCCATAACATGGCTTGGATTAACACTTGAGAGTTCACCTTGCTCTTGGTCGGCAAGAGTGATACATTCTCGATTAATTGGAATCATGAATCATTGTTGTAAGCATCTCATTGTGGTTGTTCATTGCATTGAAGTGGGCTAGTGTTAACCCTTAGCTCCCTAACATTCCATTTTTGCATTTCACTTGCATTTAGTTTTGCCTTACCTTACTTTATTTGGTTGCTTGGTTTGTTTCTCATTCACTCAAAACCACAAAACATTTACACTACCTCACCTTGCACATATCCATATCACTATTGCCTTTCCATTTCATTCCCCATCATCTAGTGCTAGTTTCCTAGGTTACCAATATTAGGGCAACTCCAACCCATAGGGTACTAGGGTACCAAATACCTAAAATGAGACTTTTTCAATTTTTGGGCTTCTCCAACCCAAGAAAAAATTGACACTAGGGCTATAATATATGAGACTATGTCCATATGTAGACCCAAATCAAGGACTTTTCTTAGTCCGGTACTATATTTGGGACTAGCCCATGTGCGAAGTGAAATTACAGCCTCAGCCCTGTCAAGCCACTCACTTGTGGGAGACTGAGATGTGTAACGCCGCAAAAGGACAAAAAAACTGATCACTGGAGAAGCAACGCGCCAAAGAGAGAGTGAGATTGGCTGCCTGGCCGACAAGCATGCCAGCTGCCCCACGTGCCCACTTGAGCAACCCGTTGCTTTGCATGCAACGGTCACGAGATGGACGGCCCAGATGTCTCCTTTTTGAAATCAACGGCTGAGATTAATTAAAATGTATTGATTAAAAAATTTATTATTATTAATATATTCTAATCTAACGGCTGAAAAAAAGTGTGCAGATTAATTCAACGGGTCTAATTAATCACACAACACTTTTACCAAAATATATCCACAAAAATATTATAAAAAAAAATCAAAAAATTATTAAATTAGATATGAAATCTAAAAATAAGAAACATTATTGAAAGCATTAAATTAGATATGAAATCTACAAATAAGAATCATTTTATTTTTTATTATTTATTATTTACAAATATTATATATCAATTATAAATTATTATTATATTCTAATTATAGTCTAAAATTACAAAAATGTAATTTGGCACCCCAAAATGAGACTTTGGGTTGGAGATGATGGAAATGATAGAGGTGCCATAATAGATAGGGGTGCTATAATGGATTTGGCACCCCAAAAATAGCTCCATGGGTTGGAGTTGCTCTTACCGAGTGGGTTTTGGGCCACCAATCCCCGTTGGAACGACAATCCCCGATCACAATTTACTCACCCCATACTTTGACGATAAGTCAAGGTTGCATGGAAACTGACCTGAACAATTGGTTTTACACTTCTCCTTTTCTCCAACGATGCTTCAATCATCACAACTATTCACTTGGCACAAATTGAATAAACAAACAGAACTCTTATGGAAAAAAAAAAGTGAAAAGAAATGAACCAGAATGCAGAGCAATCCCAATTAGTTGCAAGGTTTTGAATTTTCAGAGCCTTATTCTGTCAAAATCTCTGGTGTTATTGAGACCTTGATACGACAAAGCCATGCAAAGAGGTTTTCAACGTATTTCTAATATGGTAAAAGTCATATTCACCCGTAACATGAAGCGCACATGTATCTTTTTTTTATATATATAAATTAAAACAAAGGATTAGGCGATATCAACATCTCGTTAGCAATCGTTGCAAGGTGTGTAGCCTCCGCATAAGGGAGATGACCACTACACTTGGGAATCCACCTCCCATTCCTCCAATTTCTTTTATAAAAAAAAAATACAAGATGAGAGAAGGGGATGTAGACTGAAACCTCACCAAAAAATAAAAAGAGTACGAGACAAGAACTTGAAACATAGACTAAAGAAACCCTTAAAAAGTTCCTTATCTCAAAAGAAAAAGAAATTTTAATACTACTAAGGACACCCAAAATGAACAACCTGATATCAACGTTTTTTTCTCAAGCGCACATGTATCTTTTGGGCTGGCATCGGTAAGGAACCGAGGCTTTTCAGCTCCAACCGTCTACTGAGCCGACTTTGGTCGGTTTCCAATTTATGAAACCGCTGCCGACCGTGCACCTCAATAAACCGACAAGTCGGTAAACCGACTGTTTCGGTAAATTTCGGTCGGTTCCGGCAGCAAACCGATCATCTCTTTGCTATGGAATTATAGTGGTGGTGACGACGGCTATGAGGGAGAAGAAAGAAGAGAGACACAGAGAAGGAGATGTGATGCAGATCTGGAAGTGAGAAAATCAAAAGGCAGAGGAGGGAGAAGAAAGAAGAGAGAAATAGATAAGGAAGAAACGAAAAAGAGATGAAAAGAAATGGAGACGAAGAGAAAAAAAATGGAGATCTGCAGATGAAGAAAGGCTGAAAGCAGCCGTGAGAGGGGAAAGATTAAAAAAAAGAGAGAGACTTTGAGAGGAGACAACCCGAGAGAAAGAAGAAAAGGAAAGATAATTTGTCTTCTAGTTATTTTCAACCATCAGCAACTAATAAATATCATGTTAGGTGGACATATTATAAAGAGAAACTTTGTCTTGGTGGACATATTACAAGAGGGAAGGGGTTCGAATCCTGCCACAAGCGAAGTATTTTTGAATTTCGGTTGATACGGTACAAGCCGAAAATATACATTCTGAGTACCGTATACCGAGCCGAGGCTTGCATTCGGTACGGCTCAGCCGAGCCGAATTTCGGTATGCCGCCTTTCTCGGTTTCAATCGGCACAGCTCGGCTCGAAATCGGCTCGGCTCGGCTTGATCGGCAGAAAATGCCAGCCCTATGTATCTTTTACTAAAGAAATTAGATGCCATTGGACCAAAATTGGCTGCTTTTACAAAACACGAGAGTATACTTAGGGCCAGTTTGGTATTGTTTCGCTTTTATAAAAATCAGTTTTTTCGTAAAATTTAAGGTCTTAAAATGTTTGGTAAATTAGTAAAAAAACATATTTAATTAAAAATTACGCGTCAGTGGAAGCAGATTATAGAAGCAACCCAAATGTTATTTTTAAAAGCTGCTTCAATTCACAGTTGATTTTTCTAAAAGTTGTTTTTTTTTTAAGTCACAGCAATTTCAAACTAGCCCTTAGACAATTTGAAAACACAAGAGATTGGTTATGACCTCAATCTATTGGGGTTATTAATTAATTTTTATAAAGTAAGCTTTGTTTTTTTGGTTATCTGGGAATTGCCTTATTGGCATGACTTGTGCGAACAAAAGAAAAAGAAAATATGTAGTGTGCTTTTGGCGCAAGCAAAGTTGCGCCCTTAAATAGCGAACCCCGTTTTGTGGCGGCTTCATTTACCGAATTTGAAATATATAGTATTAGTAGTGTCACAAGTATTTTTCCACAATCCGATGGCTCTCTGTAAGCGCGTGCTCAAATCGGCCGCTGATTCTGCGTTTCTCTTCCGGCGAGGCCTCTATTCGTGTTCTTCGGTGTCCATTAAAGGAGTCGTCACCCACAGGCATGCTTCGGAGCTAGTCAAACCCGGTGGAAATCGAGCGTTTCTGGTCAACACTTTAGCTCTGGTGAGGGGCTTGGAAGCAAAAGGCGTCCCGACGGAGCAAGCCGAGGCGATCACTTCAGCCATTACTCAAGTTCTGAATGATAGCTTGGAGAATGTGGCTCATTCTTTCGTTTCCAAAGTGGAAATGGAGAGGGTAAAAACTGCCTACCATGTGTTCGATGATTTGCTTCACTCAATTTTTTTAATTGCTTGCGTATTTTAATGGACTCAGATTGCAATGTTTGACGAGTATTTCTTTGTTAATTTGCAGACTGGATTCCTTCAAGAAGAAAATATGTCAAAATTTAAAGTGGAAGTACAAACCTCACAGGTTCCAATCGATTTTTCCTTTTTAGCTGGCATTATCTTGTTCATTTCGTAGCGACTAGTCTCTCTGCACATGCACTCTCTTATATTGACCATATGTAGATACATTCTATGAACTTCCAACTATTTGAAGTTACTGATGCTGAAGAAGGTAAAAGAACTAATTATTGAAGACTGAATATGTTCCGTGCATATCATCAGTGCCATTTTACAATAGAGGACCATGACTTTTAAGAACAATCCTTTTAATAAAGTCCAATGTGAATTCTTCACAAATATAATTACAACCACTTGCATGGCTAGTTTTTTCATAGTTTATCTTTGGAGTTTTCAAGAGTGTAGTCTTCCTATTCGGAGTGGAAACAAGAAATCTTTAAGATAGGAGAGTTAGTCATTTGGACTTTCGGACCGAGAAACAATTATTATTTTCATCATCATTAGCATTCGGACTTGATCTTCAGTACCAATTTGCTTCATCGTTAGGCATTAATGAGGATGCTTAAGGAGGTAGGAAACATCATTCAATACCAATTGATTGTAGAATGTACAAGTTGCTAAGCTTAAACCATTTTGCCTTTTGTACTTGGCTTTCCTCAACACATAAATTACGGTTTTATGTTGACCTTAACTTACATGAAGGTGGCATTTTATTGTAAATTTGAGTTATACATGGCCTCTTGTCACGATGGAAGTACTTTACTGCAGTGGATTTAGAGTTAGGTCACTTCAATGTGAAAAATCATTCTAATCACCAAGCATTAACTGCATCATGAAAATAATTTCAGTGCCCCGAATTTAGAAGGCACAACATCATTGTTGAGCAACTCATTTTTCAAAACTTATTAGGGGCCTCAAAGAATTTCTTATTAATCAATGCATACCAACACCAATTAAAACTGTTAGGCTAGTCCTGTTGTATTCTTCTTTGTGTATGTTTTGTTCCTTGGTGCTGTGAACTTCTTGTCCATGGCTTTTGTTTCTTGTTTCTGGTTTCGTCCTTCAGTAAAAGTTCGTTTCTTATCAACAAAAGAGAATAAGAGGGAAGAGAACCTGAATAAGTCCTCCTTACCTTTTTGTGGACATATTTTTGGGACCTTTTTAAATCATCGGATTTCTATTAAAATCTGTAAAAGGCTTTTGTTTCTTTTGAAATCCTGTATTAAAGTAAATCCCTACACTAGAATTGTTATGTATGAGGCAACATGTTTGATCGAGTAGATGACCAAGAATAAGTAAGAAAGTATATCATATTACGTATTGTATTGTCTGTTGCAATACAGAGTTTTGGTTTCACGAACAAACTCAAAATGCAGAACACTAATATGACATGTAACACACTTTCGCAAACCCAATATAGGACCAACAAGGTGTTCGTAGGCATGGTCAGAACCTTGACTTGCTCCCATGTGGTCTAGGGTTCAAACTCCCTCACGGTACCTTCCTAGCTATTTGTTAGAATTTCCTGCCTCCTAGAGATTGTAAGGTTCGGCAGGAGGCCTCAGTTTCGAGCCCAAGTCCGTGAAGCGGGTTTGGAGGATTTCTGGGTATCAAAAGAAAAGAAAAAACCAATATAGGGTTCTGGTTTTCGAATTCGAAGAGTGCAATATTTCCTGTATCTTTCACACTTCCCTCATTCAAGTTGTGTTGGATATCAATGAATTTTTCTTATTTGCACTTTGTTGTAATGCCTACCAGATCTCCTAGTAAATAGACTTTTCCATGCTTTTTTGACTGCTGACATGCAAGCTTTGTATGCCTTTGTGGTCTAAATGTATGTTTTCAGTATGTATTCATTAGCTCCTCCCTGCAGGAACATATCTTACTTAATATATCCATTTCAGCCGACTAATATTCTGAGTACCATGATTGTTTTCTAAATAACAGAAGTGTTATGGCTCACCTGAGATGAGAGAACAGTAATGAAAACTTTTCCGGCCTAAAATCTATGTGCACAAAATCCTTATATAGATAGAGGCTGCATATACGATGACTGAGATAAATTGCAAGAAAACTTCCCTTTTCATAAAGTGACATATTCGTAACCTTGTTTATATGATCTAGTACTCTCAAAAAGTGTTCTGCCAATCACAGACCTGCCTATTATTCCTTTATAAAACAAATAATGATAAAAGAAGAATCCCAACTGTAAACCCTAAATGAGGGAAAACTGACTGGTTTCTATTTTTGGATCATTAGTGTTAAGACTAAAACAAAACAGATGGTGGTAACCGGAAGGCAGGCTGTGTTTTTTGACCTGAGTGCTGGCTGAGTTGACTTCATTTGTTAGGTAGAAAAGAAAATATTGAAATTAGCAGTGTGTATTGCAGAACTCACAAGGTTGGAGCCATAACCTTAGGTTTTAAATCAGAAAAGAGACCTACTTCTTCCATGGGTGGTCTAACCTTATTCGAAATACTTGTGTGGATTTCGAACTTGAAATGCTCTATTAAGTGCCTTTCTTGCTCGGTGATAATTATATAGTCCTTCTGGGTAAATGCTTGATATGCTTTTATAGATTTCCAATTTTAACTTTGTTTTTTATTTTATTTTGATAACTAGAAATCCTCCAAACCCGCTTCGGTGACCCGGGCTCGAAACTGGGGCCTCCTGCTAAACCCTACAATCTATAGGATGCAGGGAACTCTAGCAAATAGCTAGGTTGGTACTGTGAGGGGGTTCAAACCTCAGACCACATGGGAGCACCATTGGCCTGACCGTTCCTAGTAACCACTTGGTGGTGATTTCCAACTTTAAATTGTATAGAAAATAACCATTAAAAAGTTATCTGTGTTAAATGGTGATGAGAGAAGTGGAAAGTTAATGAATGATGAGATAGGGAACAGTTGGATGCCACTTACATTTTCAATTCTATTAAGAATTTTTCAGTTCAATTTTTAACAGTAGGATGCCCTTTATGGACTGTAAAATTGTTAAACAATTGGGCAAAACATTTTATTTAGCTTCTTGAATTTAGAGTTTGATGGACAGAACTGTTGTGACCACCCAAAAAAAATAAACCTGAAGTATTGTTCAGTAATGCAAGATGGATTGCAAAGTATTTAAGTTCATGTTATCCATTTTAGCACCACTTGTTTAGAGAAATGGTAGAGTTGGACTTTATGATGATGTCCTGATATTGCCACACTTGAAATGTCTCATACCCCTTTGGATGAGTTGAATGAATTTCTTGCATTGCCTTCCTTAATGCATTTGTATCTGTGTGGTAAAATTGAGTCCTAAATGTATGTGATGGTTTTAGAATTCTGTTCAACTCTGTGGAAGTGCCATAACGTAGTGTTAGTATATCTGTGCACAACTGCATACCATGGTTTAAGGATTATGTTCTGAATAGTCCTTATGGGACCAAAAGTATCACTCTGTGGATTCTGATCAATCCTTGGTTGCATATAGGAACATCATTTTTCCATGTTGACACGTGAAACTGAAAAGCTTCGGACTGACATAGACAAGATCCGCAGTGAATTGAAGTAGGTCTTGTGTGTGGCTTCTCCTATCTGGAGAATTATCTACTTATTTGTTCAATTGTTTTTTAAGTCATGTTCCTGGTTCAATAGAATCTGTTTCTTGAAATAGGTATGAGATGGACAAGGTTACAGCAGGGTCACGCTTGGATTTAAATCTTGAAAGAGGGTAAGAAATTTTTTTTTTCTGCACTGTTGGAGTTGTCATCTTCATACTTATTGCCAGTCCTTCAGTTTATACATCTTGCTTTTCTTATTCCAGGCGCACACGCGATGAGCTTGCAAATCAGAATGCAGAAACGACCAATCTCACAAGCAAACTTGATCGAGTAACAACCATTACCGCACCTATCTATTGTTTGGTTTGCATGCAATTTCCTCATAGCGTTGAATTTTTTTTCTTTATTTTTACAGGAAATTCATGATTTAAGAACCCGGTTGGAAGTGGCAAAATCTGAAGTGATTAAATACTGCGTAGGAACCCTCGTCTCCATAACAGCAGTTGGTCTTGCTGTACTTCGTACGATGATGAATTGAGCTACTATGGTCATCAAAGGTGACAGATCGACCATTTCTATGGTCATTCTTTTGATAACAGTTGTGTTATAGGTTATAGCTGTTGTGGTCATCAAAGGTATCACGAATGTTCTTTTATGTCAATTTGATGCTAGAACAATTAGTAAATTGAATGGAAATATAAGATAGTCAGAGTCCCAAGAAAACGCAATCCTGGGTGGCCTAGTTTCCCTTCTCTTCTGATATGTTGGATAGACAAAGTGGAAATATATGAGAAATATGAACAAATGATGGTTACTGTCTTACTGATGAATACGCAGTCAGTTTTCTGTCAATTTTCGACTAGATTGTTTACTTTCCGATACTAGGTTCTTCATTTGTACAACTGCCTACATAAGAAGGATATATGGCTTATCAGTAATTTTGACATCAAGGTGCCACACGACTTTGCTTTGTTCTTTTTCTGGTAGCATTTCTATTGTTTCATGGTCATATTATGCAGAAAATGCTTATAATCCTTCTCTGAGTGGAATGACTTTGATGATAAGAATAAGTAAGTGGATGCTCCGGGCATGAATTTAAGTAAGAGTGACCTAGTTAGGTGGGATGCGGTGGTTTTGGTTTGTTCACTAGGGTGCAATTGCACAAAGCTCTCCCCTTAAACTCGTGCATTACCAGGGCCCTGCACCCACAGTGGTTGACGAGTAAATCTTAATGAAATTTTTAACTCAAAGCATCGTTGATACATGAGTTCAGCAAATCTCGATGAGATTTCTTTTTATTATTTTTTCTTCTCAATATATGCTAAATGGGTGAAGATGAATATAACCTTGTGTCTACTTAGGATCATTTACTTCTGTATGGCGCTGCATTTAATTAATTAAAAACCTATTCTCTTACGCTCACCATCAAAACCATAAAACTTGAGAAAACACCCTAGCTGTCTGGCCTAGGAGATAAGATCATGGCACTGAATTTTCCTAGCCGTTAGTGAGGACTCTGTCATCAGCCGGACCAGCTGACCAGGTGTCGGCTATGGTCATCACCTGATCGCTTTTAGGGGTGGAGTTCGTTAAGCCGGTGGGGAGGCTTTTGCTAGGATGAGGCAGATCTCGTCCATTCTTGGTTGGTCTCATCGGTCCAAGTTTTGGGTGCTGATTTAATGCATCATGAGATCAGACAACCACTTCTTCGGTCGAGTTGCTCTCTCCAAGCTTTCAAATTGGCGTTGCTTTGCTTTGTTGATCAATTTATTTAGTGTATCGGGTCGGATTGTTGTCATAAGTGTTGAGCAAAGTGATGCTGGAAAGTTTCCCCGCCAGAGTTGCTTTGCTGGTTGCCGGAGTCAGAGATGGAGTCGGATTTTAGAAAGAACTAGTTTTCTCATTTATCTTCAAAAAGATATGGATGTCAACTTTCTCGAGAATTTACGGATCTCGATCTGAGTTTGTCTAGAGCAAGTTGTGGCAATTTTACTGGAGATAGTTCGGGAACGAAAACGTTGTGCGTGTGGGGCATTTTTTGTATCGACTGATTTGGCTGCGCGCGCGCACCCATAACATATATACTTGCAGAATTGAATCCAATTGAGTCATTTTTTTTTCTTGAGAGGTAGCCAATTGAGTCATTAATTTCACTAATCGTTTCTTGTAAACTGTACGTAACTTAGTTTTCAAGTAAAACCATATTCACCATCATCGCTTCAATTTTACTTGATAACCAAATTTTTCATGCTAGTACCAATAAACTCCCACTATTCGTTAAACTCGATTAGATAATCAATTGCATGCAGAAATTTTTCTTATTGTAAGTCTTACATTAATTAATTAATAATCCATCTGCAAAACACAATACCATCCCCAAACGGTTTAGAACTAATCTTGCTGGTTGCTATTATCAGAATAAGAGTTGGTCACTAATCCGTTGGAGCACCCATATATGCGTGTTGGGCAAGAAACCTTATCTATCTATATACATAGGGTGTTGTTATTAACACCCTAGCTGTCTGGCCTAGGAGAGAGATTGAAAATCTAAATTTTCTGTATCAATCGAAGGCATCAACACAACCATCTCCATAACCTTCTATGGCGATTTCCAGGCGAATTCTTCAATCCGGGTTCCGGCGAGCCCTATTTACACCTTCTAAGCCAAACAATAGATTCTTCTGCTCTGAGCAAGTGAAACCTAATGGACCTCTGCCGCAGGTATTACTTGTTTAATATTTCTACATGTTTTGCTCACTCAAATTCTATTCTTGATTACTTTTTCTTCTTTCGGGACACTTCAAATCTTCTCGATCTCAACTGTGAACTGTTATCACCGATTGTTTCACTGCACTTTTAATTAAATAAATTATTTTGAATAATACACGAGAGTTGAATTTTATAGGTATTTTTTCTGTCGTCTCGTGGGTATATTACCAATTTTTGCTGATATGAATGATTGGTATAATGGTATGCTTACTACCATTTTCTATGTTTAAAGATTTCTGGAATCTGTTATGAGCTAATTTATATGGATTACTTAGGTTTACTACCAGTTTTCCAAACAAGCTTGTTTGTGTTGGCTTTATCTTTTTTCTTTGTTTTTCTTTGGTCTGAAGGTAGATGAACTTAACTTTTTATTTTTTACGTTATTATCATTCATCCTTGCTTTGTACTGGAAAATTAAGACGATGAAGCAGCAATACTGGTCTCCTTAATGAAGCAAACTGTATTTGAGGTTTGAGTCCGAAACTGAAAGATTTGGAGCTTGGAAGGATGCATGGCTATCCGGATCTTCTGAGTCACTACTTAATTAATTAATTGATGGTTGAATTTACATTAAAATTGCTCCTCATTCAGCACTATGCAAATTCTCTAAAGTCCAAATGTCTCTCTACGGGGCAAGATGATATTTTTTTTTGTTAAAAGATGTGTAGATTTGAATTAATAAAAGGCAACTAATCTAATATTATATCGAAACTTGAAAACACGTTACAATCCCGTAAAAGGGACAAGACGATATAGATTTGCATATTAGAGGTTCCGGGGACCTCATTTATTTAGTGTCACCATGTACAGTGCTCCACCCATAAAAGGCGCACTGTTGAAGTGGGACTAAACCTATATAATATCTCTAGCATTTATCTCATACTTGCCTAATAAGATAACAAGAATCATTATTTTCAAAGATGGAACTCAAATCAGAAGACAGAAGGTTCACAATGACTTTCGAAACATGATGAATTGATGAGGCATGTCTATTTTCTGAATATATGTTCTAAAGTGTACGTGGCTTTTTCAATTTGGATAGCTTAGATATTAACTCTTTATTTATTTGAATAATCTTTTTTTCTGCTCTGCTCTCTCTCTCTCTCTACTCGGAGCTTAATTCCTCTAGTGATGGAGCTTAATTCCTCTAGTGAGGTCTTTGTTGTCCTACCACCATTGACCTCGAGACCGATCTTATTATCTTCGTCTACTCGAGCTCTTCATCCCCATACCTAGGTCGAAGTTCGATTCAGTCACAAATAGTTCTAATTTTCATCAAAAGATTTGAAACTCTAGAGTTTCAAATCCGAGAATCTCCTGATCTAGGAAGAATCGATGGAGGATATTGGTGGAGATAGATTCATTGTGAAGAGAGCTTCAAAATTGATGTGGAGTACATTTGGTTAAATGAGTCGATATTCACTAATCCGTTAGGTTATATACCTAACTAGAGAAATGTTAGAAACCGTAAATTTTAGAGGGTTCAACAGATTATTTTTCTCCATAACTCGATTCACTAATCCGTTAGGTTATGTCTCAACTTCGCCTTTCATTGCAATTTCAACTACATCCATTAAAGACATTGAACCAACCTTCAAAGTTTGAAATCATTTCAATGCCTTGAAGAAATAAAATCAACACTAAACAAACCTACAAAATAAAACCTCCGGAGTCATACCTATAGCTCTCTCCCTCATAGTACAATTCAAAGCTAAGCAAATTCATAACATATAAAAGCTAAAAATAAAGAGTGTGAAGCTAGAAGCTAGCCTAAAACTAAGGCTAAAATGTCAAAGCTCCCTAAAAGCAACAAAATGTACAAGAGCAGACTGGTTCAACTCAGTTCATTAGCACTATTTCCCGATTCTAAACTATCAAAAACTCGGAATCATCTGGGTCAACCCCAGTTCGGGTTCACCGGTATCTTTCCTCTTCCTTATCTCCAAAACTTTTCGATGACTATTCGAGTGAACATCACCCGAAAAAGTCGGACTACAAGCCGGTCTATACTCGGGAAAAAGCCGACCGGATTTGTGTCGAACCCCGCATGCATTACACAAGGTCTTAGGTCCAAGTGGACCGGTTCTCCACTGTGGGGTCTTCTGAACCTGGCAATGGCTGCACCTCCTCTGAAACATCTCACCCCCGGTTTGAACCGCCGGTCTTTTCTTTGGCTTCTTGGAAGGCGGTTCTCCTAAAAACACCCCCGTGTTGTGAACCGGGTTGGTGAAGATAAGACAAGGCGTTGACAATGAAAACCCTGAAGAGCCAGACGACGACGACGTAGAAGATAAACAAGACGTCAAGGACGGTGAGTCACAAAGTGGGTTCCACAAGGACCGAACCCGACCGGCCGGTCTGAAACGTTTGGTTCTGGCTTTGACTGGAACTTGTGATGGAAGCCACGGAGCCCTTGACTGGACATGTTTTGCCTCAGGTTCAGACCGGTTCTCTGTTAGAGCTTCCGGTCTAAACTTGCTAACTGGGTGCAGAAGAGAGAGCTCTGAAACAGAATCGTCCACAAAACGAGAAACCCATTCAAGCTCTGCTATATCATCATCCTGACAAACCCAAAACGAATCCATCCATACTTAATTTCAAAACAAATTAATTAATGAAACAAAAGTTACATATCATCCAAAAGGGTTGTTACCGGAACGGCGAGTTGGCTGGCCAGAGTTGACTCGGTGAAGTTGCTGGAAATGGAATTTTCAACAGAGTCCACTGAAACAGAGTCTTTTTCTTCTTCCTCCTGTTCTTCTTCTTCTTCAACAGACTCGTCTTCAAATTCGCCATTAGAGAGGTCAAGAAGGTCATCCACTGAAAAATCCTCACTGGGTACGCCGGAAATTCCAGTAGCACACCAAAGCTCCTCTATTAAAACTTGCTGGGTCGACTTCATGGCCAGTTCTCTGCGCAAACTTGACTTGAAGGCCCTAGCTTCCATGCACTGCTCCATTTTCTACACACCCAAAACCAAAACCAGAATCGATCACATAATTGAAACAAACAAACAATTCACATAGTTGTATAGTATTTCATTACTTCAAAGCTACCTGGTGACGATGAGAGGAAGGAAGGAAGAAAGAAGAGGAAAAGGTGTTTGGTCTGATGAAAGAGTGGATGGGTTGGGTCAGAGTTGGTTGGTTAAAAGCACTGAAATAATTGCCCAGACTACTTATTGCCTTATTGGTTTGTGTTTTTATCAACTATTCTATCTTCTGCAATCTATCTATCTCCTTTGTCTAAGTCTCTGGTATTTTATTTTACTAAATTAATTTTAAGTTAAAAATGGAAATTTAAACATGGGGGGTGCTGGGTTTGTGACATTTGGTGGAAGTTAGGCTGACTATTCTTGGTCATATAGGGTTGGCATGCTTGGCCTATTCAAGGACCAATTCCCTCTCAATTCTCAAATCCACAATTGCCACACCTATAGGCAATTTGGCTTGACCATGACTTGTGACCATCATGGCTCCGACCGTTCCAATTTTTCCAAGCATCCTAGAATAGTCAATTCATATTGAACGGTAATTATTACATCATTATGAATATTCTTTTGGTTTATTATTAGTGTGATATGGAGCGAAATTCCAAGTTGAAAAACTCAAAGTCTATCCCCTTATGCTCCTAGAGACGTTAAAATTACAAGTCCACACTTTTGTTTCTTCTTTTATAAGAAAGAGAGCTCAGTTATCAATTTATAAAAAACCGAGTTTTTGCCGAAATTGCCTCTCTGTCAATTCCATCACCTTTCATTTCAAAATACCCTCATGGGGGGATTATACTCGTGATTATTACTTTCGTCATTTCAAGTAATAGTATGACTCGAAATGACAAAAACACTCATCACGTGACCAGCAAGTAAGGAAAATTTAGACAATAAATATCGAAATTAACGAAAAGAGTACATATTGACATTCTTAACTAGTATCTGCAAATTGACAATTAAGCCATAAAACAATTTTTTTAGTTGCCCTTTCTAGCTGAATATTTCCATTTATCCGAGTGAAGAACTCTCGATTTATTCTGTCACGAAATACAAAATTCGTCATGAAAATTTTGAATTTGTGGTGGGTTGTTGTTGCATTAATTGATTGGGGTTATGGGAAGTAGTACAACTTTGGCGCTGGGATGATTCAAAAACAATACAAAACCAAAACCCACGCAAGGAACCGCCATCATTTGGACTTTTTGTCTCGGGGAACTTACCACGAGAGTTGGAGATATTTACGAAAATGGAAGGGATCGATTACTTGGCCGCGTTAATCGCGCCTGTTTTTCTGGTCAATTTGCATGTCCCGGCCGTTAGTTTGTAATTGTGATTTGTAATTGATAAGCATAATTAATTAAGTTGAATTAAAGCCACGCGCTTCGCTTTTATAAAAGTAAGTGAAGAGGAAGATTGTTGCTTAGAGTGGAAACCACGGATTCTACAAAGCAAAGGTAACATGCATTTTGGTCTTTCCTCGCACATTTTTTATTTTTATTTTTGTTTCAATTTCGACAAAAGTTGAAAGGCTAGTGCTCCACGTCATCATACATGTTAAAAAGCGTGTTGCACCATCCACTCTCTTGGCTCGTAGCCGACTTTTTTTTTTTTTTTAGAAAAACAAATAATTTCGAAGAACAATGTATTTTTTATTAGTTAATTCTGTACATAAATTATATCTTCATCTTATTGATGGTATCTGAATTTTATTTTTTGTCACAAACGGTATCTAAACTTTTCGAAAAATAAAGTTCAGGTATCATCGATAAGATTGAAATATAATTCAAATATCATTCATGAGAATTACTCTTTCTTATTTACATACATTTGACATAATAATTTCATGATTTAAACCGTTAAATTGTGTAAAACAACATTTATAAATCAATTATATAAAAAAAATACATAAAACATATTTTGACGGTAGATATATAATCTTGCAAAATCGGGATAATCATCTCGGAAAATTCTAATATACAGATCTGCATAGCATGCAGCTTTTTAAAAAAAATGCAATTGCCGTTTAAAAATATGAAACTATATATTTAAAAAATGCAATTGCCATTCCAAAAAATGCAATTGTCATTCTAAAAATGATTGCATTTTGAAATGGTAATTGCATTTAAAATAATTAGTTTTACTTTTGAACAAGAATTGATTTAAAATGATGATTAAGAGATAGATGGATTTGTATATTAGACTTACCCAATCATCTCATCTCACCATATATTGAGAAGCAATCATAATAAATATCAAAAGTCTTCTGACCGCTTCTTTGTTTTCGAACCCTCTTTTTAGTTTTTTTTTTGTATATAAAAAAATGTCCACATAAAAAGCCAAATAGGGAAACAAAATATTGATCAAAGAAGGACAAAAGTTAGGAAAAACACAACAGAGCATTTCTTGCTTCTTCACTCTTCTTCTTTCTCTCTCTCTCTTTTTTTTTTTTTTTGGATTTCGGACTTTCCTATGCATATTGTATACCTAATCATGTTTGATTCATGGTTAGGTGTTAGAATTTTTAGGGTGCTGCTTTGTCATTTTCTTTTACTTGCAAAGCAGAGTAGGTATTATGATTTCTTAATAAAAACATTAAAAATAAATCCTTGCATTTAGTCCCTAGAGATTAATAAGCAATCAAAAGTTCTCTCTCAAAGCCCTAGCAGTCAAAACCCTAATTCAAACCCCTAGTTCTCCCCATGGTTCAATAGTTCCGTGTACCTTCTGGTGGCTGATTAGGGTTTCTTTCTTGGTGTTCTAGTCTGTCTTCGCGCTCCACATGAGTAGCAATGTTTAGATTTTTATATTCTTATGTTTTTGTGGATCTTTCGTCCCAAGTCTTTTGGAGTTGTATGGCAATAAATAAGACTAGCGATGGTGCCCGCGCGATGCTGCGGGTTTGAAAAGCAATTAAGTTATGTAGAAAATATTAAAAACATATCGAAAATTTAGAGAACATGAAAATTGTATAAAAAATGCAGTGTTATAATGCTTTATTTAGCAAGCTTAAGTTACAAACGATAGATCAACTAAAATGTTACATATGTGAAGTAGGTTTTAAAAAATTATTGCAGCCCTTGTTCATAATTTTATTAAGTTATAGACAAAATACGTATCCAAGATATAGTGACTCGATAGATAATAAAGAATCCAAAAACGTTTGCATTCATTTGAAGGATCACATTATAAGTGATGTAATAGAAACATTTAAGTTCAGACAATGTAAACCTAATGCTTCAGTAAACCAGCTACGCACATGAATGCAATATAGGTGAAGTATTCATGCACGTCTTGCTCTCAAATTAAGCAAACCACGCCAACAAAAGCAAATGAAAGTAAGGCATTTCATTTCAATCAACTTCTGACTAAATATGAACAAAAATAAAATATAAAACTAAACAGTAGAATGAAGTACGGCAGTTCAGACATAATCTATCGACTTCAACTAACTAATATTCCAGGGAAGACAAATGAAAATCAGCACACTGTCCGAACAAAAAAGGCATTCCTAAACCAGCATACTCTAAACCTCTTTTCTCCATTTTATTTTAGGGGTCGATAAGTCAATCTTCTAAGTTCAAAGTTTTCGATATTCAAAGACAAACTCAATATATGCATCGTCTATTTGTTGAACACTTATCTACCAAAAAGCAAGATCATGTTTTCTTGTCAAAGTTCTTATAGATCACCACATCTTTCTCTACCACAGTGACTCGAAACTTCTTCCCTTGAGATGTGGCAGTTTTGGTGCTTTTTCCATCAAAGGCCATGCCTTGTTGAATCAAGAACAACTTGTGCCTTAAAAATGCTACTTGATCATCCAATCTTTCACATCTGTGCAAAAAAATTAACCCCAAATAATCAGTACTCCTAATATAAACATACACAATAATTTGTGAAATTTTGGGGGTTTTGAAGAATTAATTAGTACCTTGTATAATTCCTTTGTAGGTGAAGATGAATAAGATGCAACACGCCCATATACAACGCCCACTATAGCCACTCCAGGAAAGCATGATGCATTAGACTTACCTACAGACGGTTTGGGAATAATATGTATGAATCCTATGTATACAATTGTACATCAATTGAGGATTTCAAAAAGGTATCAGAAAACAAACAGAACACATAATAACCCGATAAAAGCATAACACACGTAAACATAAATATGATGCTACTACAATTGTATCAAGAAAAAGGAACACACTTAATAATCCATTTTACATGTTATTAAGGGTCTAATACAATTTTACAGGTTATATACTTATATACTAAGCCGAGATAGAAGGCATGACTATAATCCACTTCCCAGGTGAAGATAAGTATGATGCCAGTACTATGAAATTTTACTCATGATAAAGTTTTCTCAAGCATCTCTTCCATAGTCCTCATAAAAGCAACATAAAAAGCATAGAGCACCGAAAAAGTATACCATCACCAGTTCAACATCAATCGTATCTAACAATTTATAAACATAAACTAAGAAAACAAACCATGTGTAATACCTTAATCCCCAAATTTCGATGCCAAAACTGGCAGTCAGCAGTTCATCCAGCCATTGTTCCAAGCATGTAAGGATTGATTTCAATAATTTTCTTCACAGATTGGGATGCTGAAAACATTGATAGAATAAGATCGTAAACGTAAATTACTAAATTCAAATTCCATATCCCAAAAGAAAAGGAAAGAAGTAGACCATTACATATATAACCTCCCATGCTAGCTCAAGAAACGCAGCCACCATTACGTCATCATATAAAACGGCTACTAATCTATCAACAAATTAAACCACAAAGAAAGAATGTCTTACTTATGTAAAAGAAGCACCTTTTCTTTCCAAGAAAGGGATCCAATATTGTTAGCTGGTCTCCTTCTTTGATCTGCGAGGTCAAGGTTAGTTTAATGCTTAAATCATTTTAACTGGTGACATATATGGTCAACACAAAAAAGGGTCAGCGACCATTCATATTTGGGATGTAAAGAAAGTTACATGGTTTATTTGTCATCTTACAATATGAAAGCCAAAAGCAAAACCAAAAAACAAAAACGGATTTTAGAATAAGACTCGAATAACTCTTAAGCTGCCAACTCTTACCGAAGCATATTGAATGCCATAGACTGACAGAACAAAGCATACTTGATCTGGATCAAGTACCTGCATAAGAAAAAGAGAGGTTTAAAGGTGTTGAGAAAAAATAAAAACAAAAACAAAACTAAAACTAAAACACAAAAGCGCTTGCACAGGAAGTGCATCTATTCAATCACTTGAATTTCACTACATGACAATCCTACGTATTAGCAATAGAAAACGCTAGTGCAACATAAACTTGTACATAATTTTACAAAGATAAGTATTCAAGTACATATGCAAGATGCTTCCGGATATGCAAGATGCTTCCAGGGGACTTACAGTGGAGCAACATTCTCATGCTTAATGAAGAATAGCACTTTTCCCACTAATGCTACTGCTTTGTTCAGACCCTCCGATAGAAGATTTACAGTAGACCTTTTATATGACGAATTCACTTACAGAAAACAAAGAAAATCAATATCAGATGTGCACGAAAATCAGTTCTAAACAATGAACTACAGAGGGAAACTCATAAAGATATAGATGAGTCCAGAAAGCTGTAAATCAATATGCATAAAATCTGAATCATAACAATACATAAACAGATCGACCAAATATAAGCACCATAAACTGAAGAGCAACAAACCCAAACAATTTTTTTTTTGTGGTGGGTAACTTGAACTTGGTCCAAGTTTAAGAATATGAAAATGCACATATACTACAATTAACCTGTCGTAGGAGAAGGACCAAAGTCAAAGATAACAGTAACAATTCTAAGCTTAATGGTAGGAAAACAAAAGAGTCGGTAATAGTTAAAGTAAAAAATTAGAGCATGGCAATTTAAAATGGAAAAGAAAAAGAGTTGGCAATGACATATACTTGTCCTCTTAAGACTGGA
Source organism: Rubus idaeus (assembly GCA_030142095.1). Taxonomy (NCBI): domain Eukaryota; kingdom Viridiplantae; phylum Streptophyta; class Magnoliopsida; order Rosales; family Rosaceae; genus Rubus; species Rubus idaeus. Next base: position 7,859,664 of record CM057966.1, on the reverse strand, counting down.
AACGGTAACGTTACTATACCACTAAAGTTTCTCCCTTATCTGAAAATAGAATTTGATAATGGACATCCAAATCTCTAGTTTGGCATAATAGTAAGCCAGGGAACCAAAAAAATTACTATATTCATCTCATAAAAATCATAACCACTATAGAAATCCTAATATTTGAAAAGAAAATTCAATTACATAGGTGCAACAAAAGATTGAAGAAAGCAACATTGATGTCCTTGTTAACATCATCGGGAATACAGGCGTTCTTCAACTAAGGCTCGAACCTAATTAAACCACCGATTAATTAACCGAATCAATTTGGGAAAGGGGGTTAGGATTAGGGCTAGGGTTTTGAGAAAATTTAAAGAGGAAGAAGAATAGGACAGACCTCAAGAACTCATCGGAAATGGCCTTCTGGAGGAGATTGTTGAAGAGCATGACGTGAGAGAAGTCGATGAACATGGTGGTGGACTCGTTCGCGACCATGGCTTCGATTTCGGCCTCGTAATAGCCCTCACCTTCTCCTCTCATTCTGAAGCTCTTGAGGAAGTCCAAGAAGATGTTCTCAACCCTCACCGCCTTCTCGTCCACCAAGAATCCGCCGAAAGCCTCCATTTTTCTTCTTCGCGCTCTCCCAGTAGTCTCCCACTTCTCACTGTATTCTCAATTGGGAAGATATGAAATGAGAAGACCAAATGGGGAAGAGAAGACTGATCACCAAATGGACGGTGAGATTAGCCAAGGGGCAAAAACAGAAGTTGATGGAAGTAGCCAGGGACAGAAAAGTCCGGGCACTGCTACTAAGCTACAGGGGAGGAACAGTGATTTGGGCGAGGGGAAATAGTATATAGTAAATAAATGTGTGAATATTTTTCTACCTCGGTACGTAGAGTGTTGGATAGTGGCGGAACTACAAATTTATCATTAGAAAGGCCCAAGAAATAATGAAGTACTCATATGTAAGGTATTACACATTAAAATTCAAGAGACAAAGAAAAGATGTAACAACTAAATGAAAAGCTTATAAGGGATAAATTAAAAAAATTCTTCTGTGATGCATTTATGATCTCGAATTCAAATTGATGAGATTCTGTGGGATTTCCGAGAATTGAGTATCTCGCTGAAGAGAATCCACGGGCTCATTGGATCACTATGGAAGAGCGGTTTAATCATCGGATGACCATTTTCTTGCCTAAAGCAAGACATGACTGGCAGAACATCTGTTTCCAAGATTTTGAATCCGTTAATAAAATTTGGAGATATGTAGGATCTAGTCACTCTTAAATTTTGTGGGGAGGAGGTCACGTAAGCTGACCTACTAGAGAAGACTTTATCTACCTTCTCTGCCTCCTGTTTGGTCCTGTAGCAACAATATAGGGAGATGAACTTTATAGCAAAGGTGGAGAAAGTCTTCTCTAGTACATTGTTGCTGCAAGACTAAACAAGAGGTAGGGAAGGTGGAGAAAGTCTTCTCTAGCAGGCCATCTTCCATGAGCTCCTCCCTACAAAATTTGAGGACTGACCAGATTTGGCAGAACTTTGAATTTCATTCACGGATTTGAAATCCTGGAAACTGATCTTCTGTCAGTCATGTCTTGCTTCAGGCAAGAAAATGGTCCTCTAATGGTTAAACCGCTCTTCCATAACAACCCAATGAGCCTGTGGATTCTCTTCAGCGAGATACTCAACTTGGAGTGCTTCCTCTATATGTTTCCTAATGAAAATCATGGCAGTCACCTTAAGAACCTTGCGGCAATATTGTCAGCATTGATTGTTGATCTCATCTTCTTTGCAGTCAGATGAAGTTTCACATCTTGAGTCCACTTTGGATAGTTTCTTCCGGAAACTTTCAAAGCGACAAAGTCGAGTTTGTTGAGATTTGACATTCTCTACAAGAAATAAACAAATAATCATAATTAGTGCTTTGGGCAATAACATCCATAAACAACTAATAAGAACTTCTAGTTCTACAACATGGTGTGAAAAATCAGATTAAACATGTAAAATCTACTGGTTTTATCATGTATGGTGAATTCATGAAGGAAACTTCAAGCCTTTCTTTATATAGCATTATCGAAACTACGGCTTCAATATTTATGTATGAATGTTTGGTTCATTTATGAACTTCTAGTTCATTAAATACATGTATTTTCTACACATATACCCTAGTGCAAAATTTAAACAAGTAGCAAATACATGTATAATGAATAGAGCAAATTGGTATCTCACAATTGCATAAATAGAATTTAGAAATTAAATAATGATTTTAATTTCATGCTACTAGGTTAACAAGTTTAATACAATATAAGGATAGAGTTAATAACATCATGACTTTGTGGCGCAATACCAATACGAACAATTTATCATCTGGTTTGAGTATATTGTATATCAGATATCAATTGATAATTAAAGGAACAAAACGGCTTTCATTATTGTATTATAATAATAATTATATATAACAAAATGGCATACAAGATTTTAGGGTAATTGGTGTAGCAATTTAATAGGAAAGATATTGATTCGACTCTTCAAATATGTGTATGTAAACTGACGTCCAAAATATAAATAACAAATTATCCAAAAGGCCATTTTGGGTGGCCTCATGATTCAAAAAGCCACCATATATTTTTTACCCAAATAAGGCCACCAATATTTACAAAAATGCCACCGCATCAATATTTACAAAAATGCCACCGCATTTTTTTTTGCTATTATTTACAAAAATGCCACTACATACGAAAACAACAATAAAGCTATTGTCAAAGCACACTAAAGCTACTGTCCAACGACAATAAAGCTACTGTCCAACGACAATAAAGCTACGTCCAACGACAATAAAGCTACTGTCCAACGACAATAAAGCTATTGTCCAACGACAATAAAGCTACTGTCCAACGACAATAAAGCTACTGTCCAACGACAATAAAGCTACTGTCCAACGACAATAAAGCTACTGTCAAAGAATACTAAAACTATTGTCCAACGACAATAAAGCTACTGTCCAACGACAATAAAGCTACTGTCCAAAGACAATAAAGCTACTGTCCAACGACAATAAATCTACTGTCAAAGCATACTAAAACTAACGTTAAAGAACACTACTATCCAAAAATAATAAAGCTACTGTCTAACGACAATAAAGCTACTGTGCAACGATAATAAAGCTACTGTGCAACGACAATAAAGCTACTGTCCAACGACAATAAAACGTCAGTGGCATGAATCGTAATTTTGAAAAAAAATAATGTCAGATAGAAAGAGTTAAAGCTACTGAGTGGCCTTATTTGGAAAACAAAGCTATTGTGGCCTTTTGAAGAATATGGTCACCCAAATTGGCCTTATGGGTAATTGGCTCAAATATAAATAAAAAAACCTCATGAGTTTAATTGTTTAAAACATCACGGTACCTAGCACCATTAGCTAGCGATTATATATTTTTGCACTATTGAATGCATTAGCTAGTGATTATATACTTGCCATGCATCACGTGTTACAGTATGGCTATATATTAAAATCATCCAAAACAAAAATGTTATGGTTTAGATACAAGGGAACAGTAGCCGCAATCATATTTAAACAAAACATATTACTTTTAGAAAAGAAATAAATTAATCCATGGATATACAAGATTTGAAATAGCAAAGAAAATATGATTTCTCAAGAAAAATAAATCATGGAATTGGGTTCATGCTTTATGGTGATTTTTCATATAATCAAAGCTTGAGAAACATGAAATTAAAATTAAGTTAAAAAAAAAATTTACTTTCTGCTAATCGGATGAACCTTTTTCTCACGTTCGAAATATATCAAAATCGGAGTCAGAGAAAGTTATTTCATTCATCATATAAACCCCTCATTATATAGGGATATGATTTATTCGGGTTTAATACAATTACAAAGATACTCCTATAACTATTTACAAGAATAGCCACAATAATAAAAGTACTTACAAAGTTACAATAGTCCCTAATTTCGTTTAATTTACGTAAAGACAGACAGGGTTGACATTGTTATAATAGTAGCCAAGCAGACAATTTATATCCCTTTGTCCAAATTAGGTGTCTGAAATTAGTGCAAATCATCATCATGTCTCTGCATAATAATCATCAAGGACAGTTCTCACTATTAGGGGTATCCTCACTATATGAAAACCATCTTCCCAGTACAGATTTCCAAAAGAAAATCTTCCTGCAACTTTTAGCAAGGAACGAAAAACAACCTTGAACTCCAGCTTCTTTACAGTAGAGTTAAACAACAAAACCGATGGCTTAACTCTCACAGACACGCCAGCAGGCGTTTGAACACGAGCAATGTAGATAGAATTAACCGGACCAACATTTGTGACTGTTCGTGATACTGTCATCCTCTTCTTGAGTTCATGAATGGTGATAGAAGGAAGATTGAGATTAACTTGGACGTTGGTTCGTTTACAGCATGTGATCCTAGCCCCCGCGATTGCGCTGATGGCTGAATTGTTATACCCCATGGAGCATAGAAAATGGATATAATCCGAGATTTCTATATCATAAATGAGCCCCGGAGATATGGCTTTGTTAGGATTGACATGACCACCACCATAGTCGAATGGATCAGCCTGCTTGTGAGGAGCTCCCTCCGCCACAATACTTTGACCATATTGATCTTCTAAAGAAGCTGTGAAGACAAGGGCAATCAGTTTTCGGGAAGTTCTCTAGTGAGGACCTCTTAAATGAGGACCATTTGAGGACTTTTCTAGTAGACAAACTTTTTTATTACATTTTGACAAATCAACCGTTCAATATTTAGATATTTATGAGTAGATCACTTCTATAAATTTTCAATGAAATCTAAAATCGTTAGGTCATCTATAATTGTGATTTACCATTTATGAATATGAATGGTTCAAAATTAACAGATTTGGTTCGTTCATTTATTTGGTCTAGTTTGGTACCTTAACGATTTCAAATTTTGTTGAAAATTTGTAGAAGTGATCTACTCATGAATATCTTAACATTGAACGGTTGATTTCTCGAGATATGATCGAAAAATAGATATCACAACCATTAATCAAAAAATCCTCAAATGGTCCTCATTTAAGAGGTCCTCACTAGAGAAGCTCCAATCAGTTTTCTAAAGCTGTGTTTGGATAAGGATATTTTAGAAAAAGGGTGTGCATCAGAACTAGCACTCTTATCAAGATTAGTCTAAATCTGTTAAGAATCTATAAAAGTTTCTTAACAAATTCAAATCTTCAGATACATTTAAAATGGAATTGAAACAAGTCAACCATCTATATGCAAGTATTCATTTGAAATTAATAAGTATCATTCTGTCTCCTAATTCAAATCTTGATGGATATCAATTATAACAGTATCATCAAGCAATTTAAACTTATGATGATAACCAACTCCCTAGATTTGGAATCATCTTCCAAATAAGCCCGAAGAAGTTTCTTAAATAGTTAAATGCCATGAAATTACTTTTTCACCTGTTGTAATGAGGGAAGACTTTATTGCTGCCGGACTCCATGTTGGGTGGATAGCTTTAAGAAGAGCTACAATACCAGATATATGTGGACAAGCCATGGAAGTTCCTGATTCAATTTTGAAGATAACTGGAGATGGTTGATGTTGGGTCATAGAGGTAGAGGATTGTAATAGTGAATAAGCAGGGGACCAGGACGACAATATATTAACACCAGGAGCAGCAATATCGGGCTGCACAACAAAATTTGAATATGTTTAATCATATATGAAAAGAGAAGAATGCCACTACAATGAAGGTTATATTATTAATTCAATACCTTCAGTATAGAAGGAGAGACAGAATTTGGTCCTCGAGAAGAGAAGAATGCCACTTCTGGGGATATCTGTTGTCCCACAAGTGTTTTTGTAGGGTTGAACTTGACTATTGGATTACTGTACGTGGCATGGTCATACCATTAGGGAATTTGTCTTGGTCCTTCTCAAAATAAGTCAACAGCTTATAATTACTAAGACTAAAACAAGGTAGACTAGGTAGTTAGGATTTTCTATTTTTCTTGCAAAGTGGATGAAATGAAGAGAGCATCTTATAATATACATGGTGCTTAATTATGGAGATAACAATGAAAGAAAGATATATATATCCGCAGATATTCCATGAAGTTGACAATATTGTAATATTTTCTCCCTTCTAGGTTTATGCTATAGATCGAGAGAGCAAATTCGACATCCTGATAGTGTGATTAGTAAATAACTTGACTATGTTTAAATGCTTGAATAGCAAAGCAAAACTATGGCTTCACGGCATCTTATATTGAGAAAAGTATTCCCACTAAAAATAACAGTGAAGTGCTAGGATTGATTATAGAAGGGGAAATGAAATTATTACTTCCACAAGGGATGATATTGACAAGGAGTGCCAGGAATTAAAGCAAGAAAACCATGATGCCCTCTTTCTTTTAATTCCAAGTGCAAATTATGCATGGAGAAATTTACTCATACTAGAAAATACCTGGTTGCTCCAATATATGTGAGTAGATATGTGCCGATTGCAAAGTCAATTTGGACATACGGTAGACTACCCTGAGGACAAAGAAACATCCTTGCTGGGAAATTGAGCAAAAATGAGACCGGCACCCCCAGCACTCATTACAGTTCTCATTGCAACAGTAGATGACTTCTGTGATTGAGATTGGAAACAAAGAACAAACTTTCCACTTGCTAAAGTACCATTTAGAGTTCCCGACTCACAGATTCTGTTAAAAGGCAGACGATTAGAATGTGCACTCTCTATATCCACCTAAGGCAGGCATAGAATTCAAGCTCAAATAAGTACAGGTAAAGGTGGCTTACCCGGCACTGTCTTCATCTGCATCAACAGATGCAATGTCTTCTCCATACACAAGAGGGTAAAACTTGTTCACATCCATCCCTGTATACAAACCCTGACCCTGTATGAGAAAATAAATTTCATTTCTAGGGCTACATAGTTATAGAAATTAAGTGAATTAGAAACTTAAACATCTAAATGGCAACTCATAATCAAGTTGAAGCATCAAGGAAAGGATATATTCTTTGTGGTTCAATTTAAAACTTGGACCAAGATAAGAAAAAATTTAGCATAAAAAACTTTGGAAAAATGACTGCAGAGAACAAAAAACTTCTGTTCAGTAGATTCATTGGTTCTAGTTCTTGCTACATGTTTATGTCATGTCAATATTAACCAAGCACAAACTTTCATGGCTGAAGAAAGAAGCAAAGATTTACCACTACAGTTTGATTGTTTCCCAGGGTGATTGCAGTAGGAAAAGCCCTGTCGATAGTGCTTGCTGCAATAGTGAAAATCCAAGGAGCAGAGTTTATGACAGTTTGAGAGTATGGACCAGAGTTTCCAGCAGAGCATATAACTGAGATTCCTTTGGCTACAGCATGGAAAGATCCAATGGACACAACATCCTCAACATAAGACGAAAGTGGAGCTGGAGAACCAAGAGATACCGAAAGCACATCCACACCGTCAAAGATTGCATCATCAAATGCAGCAAGTAGGTCTGCTGAACTACAGCCACCAGTAGCCCAACAGACTTTGTAAATAGCTAACCAAGATGATGGAGCACCTCCTCTAGCCAATCCTGAAGCAAGTCCCATAAAGCTGGCATTTTCTATTAAACCACCGGCTGCAGTAGATGATGTATGAGTACCATGTCCTGAAGCATCTCGGGGAGATAGAAATTCAAACCCATCACTTGTATCTATCTTTCCAAATTCAGCTTCATATCCTTTGATATACCAGCGTGCACCAATTATTTTCCTGCCACAAGTATCACATCACATGATGTACAAGATACTAAACCATCTCATTATGTGACTGTGGTTCAGCAAAGAAAGTAAATTGGTGTAACAAGGATGAATCTTGATTTAGTACACTGTTTCCCCTTGGAGAATTTCATAGCTTAATCAAACTCCTCTTCAGTTTAGCAATTTACACATGGTTCTAAATCACACACGAACATGGTATTTGAGACCATCAACGCCAGAAAAGGTTTGAGAAAGTACAACTATTAACAGCAAAACTGATTTAAAAAAAAATTATTTTATAGTTGTTATACTGAAGCAGTAACTTAAAAAAAAAAGATAGGCAGAGATTCTTATCAAAAGCTAGTATCAACCCACCTTGATACTTTACTAGTGAAAATAGTGTCTTAACTCTTAACACAATGTGACAGCAAAATCTGTCAAAGATTTGCAAAACCTTCTTATCCTGATATGCATTATGCTAAAAAGAATAAACTAGGGACAATTTAGAAGAAGTTTGAAAACTAAAGGAATTGCTGCTGTTGAGTTTAAAATTAAGTTATACAATTAAACCAGACAATGGGCATAATATACTTATAAATTGTGTACTTTAACTTTCATGTGATCCAGCTGAATTACTAAAATTTCTCAAAGTCGAATCACATGACAGATGTCAACTAAAGTTATCAAATGAAAAAATGATGAACCACAGAAAAATGTAGGAACAACAATTAAAAATGATCAACCTGCTGCAATGGGAACGATTGAACTTTTCTCCTTCTTGACATATGCCTCTCCAACGAGATGGAATGTCTCCCATACCCTCATCTTTAAAGCTTTCAGACTCGGGCCAAATTCCTGAGAAATAAAATAAAAAGTTCAGCAAAATTTAAACTTGAGCTCAAACACCTTGCAAGCATGTGGAGGATTTCCAAAAGCTGACCAGTGTCCATGACTCCAATAATAGACCCAATGCCTGATCGACTCCTTGATAGAATTCCATTACTTATATGAGAGTCTACTTGCAGAAAATTCCAACTTCTAGTTGTATGCAAATTAAGAAACCTGTGAGGAATGACATGAACAACACCAGGTACATCTGCATAAAATTAAAGGAAAGCGTATGTTACCACATGTACTTGTAGCAAAGAACCTGTTCCGACTCAAAAGCACAAAAAAACAAAGTTTACAGGTCACCAACATTATAACACCTGCAATTAGGTTGGCTTGAGACCGAGTTAGAACTGCAGCGAACCCCGAAAATCCATGCTTGTAGCTGTACAGAATTGATTCCTTTGCGGCTTCTTTGCTGTCAATTTTCAATCACAACATGTTAAATAGTATTTCTCACCTTCTCCAGATGATCTTTCATGTACAAAAAGTACCATTCCCAAATGCACACAACAAAATACATGTTATTCTTTTTCAATACTAATTAAAATGCCAGCAACATGTCCAACTTTCTTATTTGAAAACGAACAATAAATGCGACAAATGTAAAGCACAGAATGCTCTCAAAGTTCAAACAGGCCATGGGAGTTAGTTGAAAATGCAAACCTCTTCATAAATATAGAGCAGAGTCTTTTCTCTCAGCTTAGTACATACAGAACACTTTGAAATTTGCACAAATTCATGTTTCACAACATCAACTCATAGATAGGATGTTAGAGCCAATGTCCTAAAAATCACTAGGAGATAGTCGGGCGGTGGGGAGGCCACTAGTGCAAATTTATTTTATTATACAACATATAAATAACTAAATAAGTGTATACTAAAAATAAAAATTATATTTATATTAAGGAACATAAACATGCAAAATGAAAGTATATAAAAAGTACTACAATTGATTGAAAACATTAAAAAAAAAATTCTGATTTTTTAAAACCCGACTAGGGGAGTTTCCGCCTAGCGCCTAGGCGGGGATTTTTAGAACACTGGTTAGAGCTAACCTTCCGAATACATACGACAGAATCTCATGGTGAGACTCAGAAACCAGCTCAGGCTCCTCATATTGTCTTTCTCCCATATAAACAATGTAAACCTGGCAAGACAGGTCACCAAAAATCAGAAAATGAAAAAGAAAAAACCACGGTAGTAAATTTGAACATTCAAGAAACCACATAATCAATTAGCAAGACTCACATTTGTGGAAGCAAAACAGAGAAGGAAGCAATAGCTCTGCAGAGTAAGAAGACGCAAAAGGGTGCAAACAATTCCTGGAGGAGGAGCCATGTGAGTGGGTGAGCGAGCCTGAAATTGAAGACAAATACATACACACAGAGCTATCTCTGGGGCTCATTTGCATTTTGGATTGTGGGTTGCTCTTTCCTCTTTGACTCTTTGTCGTTGTTATTGTTGACTTGACTATTGTTGGTGGTGGACCTGCTCTGCTCCACTACTGATTGGACTGAAGAGCTAAGGATAAATGTGAAAGCAAGAGAGGGTGAATTGGGATTTGGGTGTGGTCACTTCAGCAACTACTAATGTGCGCCGAGTGGCTTGCACGTAACGCCATTACTCTGAAGTCTGAACAAATGCATAGAATGTGCCAAAGAATTTTATATTTTTTTGGTGAAATTTTGTTTTTTTGAGATATTCTTACTTTAAATATTGAAACAAACATTTTGTTAGATTGAGATATTCTTATGCCATTTTCAGCATAACTATTTGAATACCAATTTCAGATCTTCAAATCATTCTTTTTAATATGATGACGCTTCTTTATTTTTAATATTCTTCGTTGAAACTGGCTATATTTTCATCCTACATCAATCTCATGTATAAAAATTAAGATATATTAGAAAAAAAATGCAATAACTTTTTTTTGTTATCCCCACCCCACTGAGATGTTTACATTAGTTATAAAACTATAAAATTATAAATACATCGAAAAACCATTATGGTTCATCCTCTACCTAAACTTGAAATGCATGAAACAAAAGTGTGTTCCTAGCTAGCTAATACATCGGATAACCGCCATCCTATTCTGATGACCGATCAAGATCATCACTAAGCAAATCATAAACAATCGCTTGTGCATCCATTTCCAATATAATATGGTCCAAATGAAAACCAACATGATACAAGGCTCGAAGACCCATGGCAGCAGCATATACTTTAGTAGCCCTTTAGTTTAATGTGTGTGTATATTTTCTAACCTGGGAGAATAAGGAAGAGAAACCCTATGCTCGCGTTTCTCTCTCGCGAAGCCGCCATCAAGGTTCAGCCATGGCCTTGGTTTCATGCATGCATTTGCATTTGCAATCCAAGATGGATTGACTCAAGGGAATCATCTTGGTTGGCTCTAGCATCAACGTTCACTGCTTGTCACTTCGAGACTTGTGGTGGGGCTTCTGATGCGAGATTCTCTCTGGTTTTCTGATTCAGTCTATGGGATGCTGCTTGCTGCTCGGCAAGAGGAGGTTCCACTCTCATTCAAGAGTGATGGGAATGGCCCATTGGATGGTCCGTGATGGGACATTGCTCAAGTAGCACATCTATCAAAAAATACTCTACTTAGATCGTGACTCTTTCTGATGTTGCCCATTACGAGTAGTTGTAATTTTACCTCTCTTTCAATTAATTGATCGACACCCCTTCTATCAAAAACTTCATCCGTGCATGTGATTACTTAAATCCCAAAACTTGAAATATATGCAAATATAAAAGATTGTAGACTATTAAATATCCGTTTGTTGGCATTTTAGTGTGTTAACCATGTTTGAGGTCTTCTAAAAAAAAACATGTTTGAGGTTCAAATCATATTGAGGCATTAAGACTTGCCCCTACATGTGGTTTGCGAACAGCGGTCTCTTTTCTATAACTTTTTTTTTTGGTGGAGAGGAGGGGTCTAAGCCCCGGAAGAAGAAACTAAGCAATTACAATACGAGGTCAAGTGCGGCCGTTACAGTCATCTTCTAATCTGTCCAGCAGATTAGCAGGTGGGTTCACGAGAACATGTCAACCCAAATCCATAGAGTGACCCATATGAGCAAGACCATCAGCAACATTATTGCACTCCCTATAGACATGATTGATGCAACAATCCCAGTTACCTAGCCAGAGTCTCTTGCAGTCAGATATAAGACCATGAAGAGGATGAGTGTCAGCGCATTGCCCCTTAACAAGATTAACAACAAGAGAAGAGTCTGATTCCACCTGTACTCTGTTGCAATTCAGCTGAAGAGTAAAGTTTAAACCATAATACAGAGACCAAAGCTCAGCAAGGAAGATTTCCCCAATCCCCAAATTGGCCGAAAAACCACCAATCTAGTCCCCTTGATTGTTCCTCAAGAGGCCACCCGCAGCAATACGACCGGTAGTACAAATTCTAGACCCATCAATATTTAGTTTTATAGTACCAGGAGGAGGAGGGACCCAAGATAAGAGAACCTGGTTCCGGGGGAGAAGGGTAGTAGTGGCTATATTAGCAAGGAACCATCCATGATAGGATTGATTGATTACCGAGGTTGGAGAAAAAGGGATCTGAAATTGGCTGTTAAAGACTGTGTTGCACCTCCATTTCCAAATGAACCAAATCGTTGTTGCAAAAATTCCACACCAACGAATACCATTTTTGAATTCATATTTAGAGTGCAGATTATGAATCATCCAATCATCAAAGGAGGAAGAGAAGGATCTGCGAACAGTAATAGGAATGAAGAAACAATTCCAAATTACCGTCGCTTGAGGACAAGAGCGGAACAAGTGTTGAAAAGATTCAGTATGATGAGCACAAAGAGGGCATGAAGGGTCGTCTGAGAAATTTCTTCTAACTCTATGCTCATTGGTCATGATTTTTCCTTGGGTCAAGCACCAAAGAAAGGTCTTGATTTTTGGAGGGATAGGAAGTTTCCAAATAAAATTCCACGAAGACTCAGAGAGATCATTCTGGCCATAACACAAACCATAGGCGGTCTTGACATAGAAATTCCCATTTGGTGATAGACCCCAAATACATCTATCAGAGAAGCCACTATCTCTTTTCTATAACTTTTGAGACTGATTCTATCATTTTGGTTTTGGAGTTGCTTATTTTAAAATGTTTGTTTTGGAGCCAAGACAAGTTTGGATAAGTGGTGATATTACCGGAATCGTCTTACATGCCCCACCCCATCAGTGCTCCACTTTTTCAGAGGGATCCAATGGCCAGCAAGCATGCTTCAGATGGATGTAATGGCCAGCAAGTATGATCCAATGGTCAGCAAGCATGAAGCATGGATAGGTAGAGCATGTAAGAATTTTCCGATATTACCCACTATAAGTAACTAACTTGACAAGTAGACGATGTTTGATTTCGAAAATGAGTTGATTACAGCAGAATTGGGGATTCCCCTTAATTTCTATACTAGTTTCCTTCTATAATTATCTTTACAATTTCTATGCAGCCATTTCGTGTTCCCGACACTTTTTATTGATGAGGGCACAAGGTTAAAAATTAGAATTAAATTCAGTTTATCCTCTAAATTTTACACCAAACATCATGTTAGTCCTTACATTTTTAATTTATTCAGAAACACTCATATACTCATTAATTTAATCAGTTTAGTCATTTCGTCGGTCAAACTGTCAATTTTGACAGTTAAGTAATGACATGCCACGTCATTGCTGACGTGACACTCGATCAATTGTGTCATGTTCAGGCTTCAGAATTTGAAACTTTAGAGCTGACTTCAAGAAACATACGAAGTTTAAAATACCTTATAGAAACTAATTAAACTCACCGTTTATTTGAAGGAGTCAAAATTTGACATCATAAAGCATCTCCAATAGAGGACTAATTTTAAAATAAATTTAAAATTTAGCTAAATTTAAGGTAAAATTTTAAAATTTAGCTAAATTTAAGGTAAAATCTAGCTCCAACAGATTACTTAAACAAAAGTTAAATTTAATGTTAAATTCTCTACCTATATTTAGCTAAACATGATATAAAAAATAGGTAAAAGCCAAATACTCAAACGTTTTTTTTTTTTTTCAGTTTCAACATTCTTCTTTTCAATCCAACTTACATATAACTAGAACTGCTAGAGCAGAAGTCAAAAAATTACTAACTATATTTATCTTTTAAGCATTTTAGCAAATGAAAATAAGTTTTATTATTGGAGATGCTCACTTTGCTAAAGATGCTAAGAGTATCATTAGCAATGTTAGCTATTTTTAACTAAATTTTAGCTAAGCTAACTAAAAACCTATTTTGGCTAGTCAGCTTAAAAATACATATGCACCCATGCTCTCTATTTTAGCTAGTATTGAATTTAAATTATATTTTTAATGAATTAAAAATAGTTTAAATGTATTTAATATTTACACAAAACAACTAAAAATGAATGTTTTAAATGAACAAAAATAATAGAGAGCCTCATCTCGCTCTCTATATTTAGAAGTCATATGATTAAAAGTTAAAATAGAGAGTCACTTAGGGCATCTTCAACAGATTACCCATTTTAAAATAAATTTAAAATCTAGCAAAATTTCAGGTAAAACCTAGCTCCAACAGATTACCTAAACAAAAGTTAAATTTAACTTTTGCTAAATTTTCTACCTATATTTAACTAGATAGGAGAGAAAATTTAACTTAATCTCAAATCCTCCAACGTTCTAATTTATCAGTTTCAACGCATTATTGCTTACAAATAAGTATTATTGTTGGAGTAGAAGTTCAAATTTTAGATATTTATATTTAACTTTTAGCTAATTTAGCTAAAAATAATAGTTTTACTGCTGGAGATGCTCTTAGGGCTAGTTTGGTACAGTTTCGCTTTTTAAAAAATCAGCTTTTTCGTACAATTTAAGGTCTTAAAATGTTTGATAAATTAATAAAAAACAACTTTAATTAAAAATTACGGGTCAGTGGAAGCAAATTATAGAAGCAACTCAAAGGTTATTTCTAAAAGCTGCTTTAATTCACAGTTGATTTTTTTAAAAGCGATTTTTTTTTAAGTCACAGCAATCTCAAACTAGCCCTTAAAAGGCTGGTGCAGCTGCTAATGAGCTAAGATAGAGAGTCGGATAAAGATGTTATAATAGAGTAGTATACTAGTATTGCTGTTAAATGATGCACACACATATTCGTTGAAACGTTGTCGTTTCATTAAAGCTTTAGCTTTGCTTCGGAGTACCCAAAAGGCCAAAACCGCTGCTAAACCCCACGAAGTATCAGAATTGAGAGAAACATGTTTCGGAGGCGAGTAGCCTTGTTTGTGAAGAACAATAGCAAGGCTCTCTACAATGTGAGGGAAACGTCGGCGTCTAGGGTTTTAAACGAGGGAACCTACAGGTTATTCTCTACTGGGCTCACAAGGAAATGCTTCCCATCTTTCTCTAAGGTTCCTTTCTCTCTTTGTTTTCTTTTTTTTCCTCTATTTTTTGTGTAAACAACTTGATATTTGGCATTTCCATCGGTAGACTTCTATTTTTCTTAGCATAGATATTCTGGTAATCAAATTCGTTCAATCAAGGATTTTGAATTGCATTTCGTAGTCGATTTTTTGTTGGGTCCATGTTTTCTAGGTTCAGTTAAGGATATTTCTTTTGGTAGTCATCATTGCTTGTTCGTTTTTGATAACTTCACTTTTGGGAGACACAAGTCCTATATGTGTATTAGTATTGATTGTCATGTGGGTTTTAGTGTTAGTTGGAAGGGGAACAAGAAACGCACAACATGTTACTAATTAGCATAGTCAAGTTTTCTAATCTTGTTGTGTATCTAAAAATTGAAAGCTACACTAGTGATTTATAGTTGGAATAATGCGATTATTGCCTCAATGAAGTAAAAAAAGACAATTCATAATATGTAGTGGATATAGAGTGCTTTAATTTTGGTGGTTGAATGTCTACCTTGTCTTGGATTGACAACTCTTGGAGGCCTGGATTTCAGTTTGCTATCGTAGTAGTGAATTCTAGTGAGGGTGCTGCTTTTATTATAAAACAGAACATTTACAGGCAGAGATCGGGGGGGGGGGGTGGATGAAAAAAATAAGAGAAATTTAGTAAGAAGAGTTTGCAGAGTGTCCCCAGAAACTATGGTTGTTCACCGTCGTATATCATGAAAGGCCTCTGCTTTGAATTTTATTTTCTAGACTTTAACTATAAATTACTTAAAGCAATGTCATTTTCTATGATGCATGCAATGTACCAAAGACAAATTGTAGTAAATATTCGAACACAAAAAATTTGTATTGCTAAGATTTTTGTAAAATAGTTTATAAAATGGATATTCTTATACCATTTTCAGGGTAACTATGTACCATCTATAAGGAATATGTCCACTGTGGCTTCTGTAGGCATCAAAGATAAGGAGGGATTGAAGTTTCTTGTAAATGGAGGACCTCATGCTCAGAAAATGATTGGCATTTGGCTGTTCGGCTCTGCTGCATGGGTGTTTAGCATGGTGATACTTGGAGGTGTTACACGACTAACCCGATCTGGTCTTTCGATGACTGATTGGAAATTTACAGGGAGACTCCCTCCTCTCTCGGATGAAGACTGGTTGATTGAGTTTGAGAAGTACAAGCAATCCCCTGAATATAAGCGGTTAGTGCAAAGTGCAAACAACACTGTTCATTTTATTTTTAGCAATAATTTAGCTTTATAGTCAATTCCCTTTCAGCTTATTTAGCTTGTAGTGCTACTATAAACTGAAAATATTGTCATAATCCATCTAAAAATTAGCTTAGTTTGCTGACAGAGAGGCAATTCATTTCTGGTTGGCAGAAAACAGAAAAATGGGCTTTGAAGGACTATATTAGAATTAGTGATAATGTTAGTGTTCGTGTAGTAGTATTTTCTGTTATATAGTTTATAGGGTTGACTAACTGTGTAGTTGATTTTACTACGTTGCTTTTTATGGTATTGAAGTTTCTTCAGACCTTTTATGAATTATGATGTTACCTGGTTCCTGGTATTTTGCAGTGTAAATAGAGGGATGAGTATTGAAGATTTCAAATTTATATATTGGATGGAATATGCACATCGTATGTGGGGAAGGGCATTGGGTATTATGTTTGCTTTGCCATTCTCATATTTTCTTCGTAAGGGGTATATTACCTTACAACTTGGACTGAGACTTTCTACTCTTCTTGCCCTTGGTGCTGGGCAGGGTCTAATTGGTTGGTGGATGGTTAAAAGTGGTTTAGAGGTTAGATATTGTTTCTTTGTGCTCTTTCATTGTAATTATTAGAAAATATGTATCTTTGAAATAATTCCGTTTTGACAGGAGCCAGCATCTGAGTATGCTCAGCCAAGAGTAAGCCCTTACCGTCTTGCAGCTCATCTTACTTCAGCATTTGCTATATACTGTGGCCTTTTATGGACTGGTCTTTCAGTTGTCATGCCCGAACCACCTGCTGAATCTGTAGCCTGGGTTCATGGGGCAGCAAAAGTGAAGAGACTTGCTCTTCCTGTAAGCTTACTGGTTGGGATTACTGCTATCTCAGGAGCATTTGTTGCCGGGAATGATGCTGTATGTAATTTTTGTTTGTTACTTGACTTTCATAGTGATCTAAATGGGTAATGCACTAATATATGGTTTTTTCTGAGGAAGAGATTATAGTTATGCTTATATGTGGAATCCCAGGGACATGCTTATAATACTTTTCCCAAGATGGGGGACAGATGGATCCCGGAAGATGTTTTTGACATGAAGCCACTAATCCGGAACTTCTTTGAGAATACATCTACTGTGCAGGTATGATCAAAGATATTATTTTATTTTAGCAAAAAGAAAATTAATATTGCTTTATGGTTGGGCCGTGGTTGTTTTTATGATAGTAGAAATATTAAGAGTTTGACATAAACATAAAGATTTGAACAACTGAGAAGAGGTATTATTTAAAGTTCTGCTTTTGGGATTCTCCAATACAGATTTCTGCTTTATTCGTTCAAAACCTTGCTGGTTTTGGGAAAGGGAAGAAAGCCAAAGTGTTATGGGGCTGTGGGATCCTTGCAATTTTCTGGGTGTTATGGATGGAAAGAAATAGAAGAATTTTTGGAGCCTACGAGGGGGTAGGGGTTGAGGTTCTTTGGGAAAGAGTAAGATTTTGGGTGGCTCTTTGGGCTTCGGTCTATGACTTTTTCAAAGATTATAGCTTCTCTTCTATTCTAAGGGACTGGAGAGCAGCAGCAATTTAGGGTTTTTTTATTTATTTTTTATATATTTTTTATCCTGAGGGAGATTTCTTGTGTGTGGGGGTAGTTGTTTTCTGTCTGTATTGTTGTTTGTATTCTCTGTTTTTCCCTTTTGTTTTCTGTGGATCCCTCATCCACTGAGTCTGTATTCATCTCTTTTATTAATAAATTATGTTTCTTTTAAAAAAAAAAAAGTTCTTTCAAAAGAGAGGGAAAAAAAAAACAGAAAACTTTTGATCCATTAGTTTTCCTCAAATTACCTTTGCACAGATTATTTGCTTGGTCAAGGAATTATCATTTTTAGCCCATTGAATAAGAGCACTTACACTATCTTTTCTGTGCTTATATAGTAATTTCATTGGAATAAATCATATACTGCATAGCATTCGTGAAGACAGGGATATCGTTGCTCCGCAGTACACAACTATCTTTATTTCCCTGTTATATAATTGCTCAGGAATTTCAGGCATGAAGTGTGATTATGATAATTATTTTTGTGATTGTAGCTTGACCATCGTATCCTTGCAACCGCAACTTTATTTTCAATTGGTGCTTTGTGGTGGTCTACAAGGAAGTTTGACGTACACCCTGCAGTTCGATCATTGATCGGAACTACTGTTGGCATGGCTGGCCTTCAGGTATAATATGGTTTTTAAGTTCCCATTCTTTTTTTTTCTTTCTCTTCTTATGTCGAGAATAGGGTTCTCATTTGCTTTTTATTTCATTGTTAAGATCAGGCTGGTTTAATATTCCTCATATACTATGTTAAAGAAAAAGAAAATGTATACTTTCTGTTTTAATTGCAGGTAACACTGGGGATATCTACACTTCTGTCGTATGTGCCTGTTGAGCTAGGCACTGCACATCAAGCTGGGGCATTGACTCTCTTCACACTAATGATCCTTCTCAATCACATTGTGAGGAAGCCATCACCATCCCTTCTTAAATCTCTACCTCAAGTAGCAAAGACAATCTAGGTGATGACGTTATACAAATTTGTAGCAATCACTACTCGTTATAATTGTAAGAAATAAAATATTTATTATGTTCTAGTGTTATAGATAAATTGCCAGGTTGAAAGCTGGACATTAGTTTTGCAAGTGTTGAGAGATGTGCATCTCTATTGCTTGTACTTGGGCTTCTATGTACCATATCCTATTGTCATATCAATCTCTCTTTGTTGAATACACTGAAGCTTTTCCCATTGACGTTTTCTAGTATCATAAATATTTTTGGGAACAAAGTGGAAACTGTAGTAGAAACAGGTAGCTTTTCTCGTGCTAGTGAGCTACAATACATAAACCGTAACTCTGTGGAGAAGTCCTGGACTGGTTGCTTGAGTTTGAGAAGTACAAGCAGTCCCTGAATATAGCAGTCTCTGATTACATTGGTTTAAAATGCATTTTATACTTGGTGTTATGGATGCAGTTCGCACTATGGATTTCTAAACTTCTTTCCTTTGTGCCTGTTGAACCTGGAGCCTCACATCAATCTGGGGCTTCCTCTCTCTTCCCACGCATGATCCTTCTCAATCACAGAGTGCAGAGTTGTTTACCATGACTTCTTAAATCTGTACAATCAAGGTCTGAGAAATTAATTGAAAGATAAACATTGTTTTTGGATTCTTGCGCGATATGTATATTGCCGGCTTTGAAGCTGGGTGTTAGTTTTGCATTAGTGTCCAGATCGTTGATCATACTGAAGCTTCAACCCATTGAGTTAAGCATTTCAAGTGTTCCAAGTCCCACTTCAGGGGTCTCTCCCCCAACCATTTGTGAAAGTTCTCCCAATTTTTTGCATCTCTCAAAACTGTCACGTTTGCCTTTTCTGATGATATACATACTTGATGTCCTTCATGCACAATATCGCCTTTGATTTTGCTTGCAACGTCCAAATGAGAACAAGATCAAATTTTCTTGCACTTAACTTGGCCATGGTTTATTGGATGAAGACTCTTGCTCTATTTATAATCTGCGACTTAATAGAAATAATGACGTTATCAAAATTCAATTGACAAAACATGGGCATGCTTTAAAATGAAAAAAAGTGATCCTCTTAAAACACAGATGAAAATGGTACATAACTCAATAATTTGACAAGATAGTGACAACTATTGATTTTTTTTTTCTGTAAAGTGTCATTGAATTAAACAATTAAACAAATAATATTATAATATACACATTAGCCCACATCACACTGAGAGAACGTACTACTAGTCCACTACTTAAGTAAACACATCTTTTGTACGTCTTTTGTAGCTAATAAAACTGATATATTTGTATATTAATTGTGAATGAATTACATAACAACAGATACATGCTTATATACAATATCTTTTACTTGCTACACAAGTATAGAGCCGAGAGTAATTAAGGGAGAAGATTATGTGTGTGAGGAGCAAGTAATATCTTCTAAGATATTCTAAAATATGTATCTTAATACTCCCCATAAAGTCGGAGAGTGAATATCATATACTCCACCTCATTTACCAGGTACACACTGCCACACTTTCGCCACTTGGAGTAAGGTACTCCACAACCTAACATTGAGAAAGCCTAAAATTCAAAAACCAAATTAGAAAAAATGATTTTTACGTACTTTAATTCTTCTGTAATTGTGGAAGTGGGATGATATGACAAGTCATCATACATGCAAGGATTTGATGCTCCGAAAAATAGTGCTTAATTACGAAGTCCATATTGCATCGTTGAGATAAATTATTAGGTTATAATCCTTATGACTCAGAGGCATACCATCTGTAAGCGTACAATTTGTTGTCAAGATAGGGAAGGCATTTGAAGCTCTGGGTTGTTGTATCACATATATTGTTGGGCTACACAATTCTTGGCAAAGTCAGGTTGAATCACTAAGCATATATACGTGGAGGAAAGAAGGCTATTCACACTTTAAGGCACCAAACCTTGACTATGCTCAACTTTGGCTCACGCTAAAGCCTAATTAAAGCCTTGAGATTGCACTCAAGCTTGGTTCCTCTAATAGCCATACACAAATGAGAGTCGATGCTTGATTAAATTGATTTATGATAGAGAAACTACTAACTAAAGCACAAGTTAAAGAAAACAATAACAAACGCAACAAACACTTTTAGCTTTCTGTTCTTTGCTCTATCAGGTATTGTGTATTTTTATGGGAAAGTTTGGTTTGGTCCCCCTTCCTTCTACTGTACAATTTTCTTTCCATTAATAAATTATAAGCAAGGGGATGGGTGGTGGGTTCCCATATGTATTGACCCCCTTCCTTCGGGTTGTGGGTGGGCGCTTGACCCCCAAATTGGCCTTTACATAGTAACTACTATCGCCTCATCCTTTGTTTATTAAAACAAAAAAGATATCAAGATAGAAATTGGGCACTAGAGATTGCTCCCTGGCCACCTCCACATGTCAAAAGGTGTACAAGCAAGTATAGATGCAATTCTAAGCCAAGTTGTACCAAAGGTTATATAAGTCGTCTAATTCCCTTATGGGTATCATCTCCCCCAACCAAGGATTAAAGGTAACACCTAAGCATGCTCCTATGCCGTACTAAGGGTCATAGTCACAATTTTAGGGCCTAATGTATAAGGAATTACCGAATTAGAGACCTAAGCAAGCAATGGCTCCAATCAAGGTAACCACTTGACTCGATCACCATGCAATTTACTAGAAACTAATGATGTATAAGAGTTGCTAAACACAACATTCATCATATTGCTAACATATATAAACTTAAGAGTGATTAATTCTCAAATTCATGCATAATCAACATAGGAAAACAGTAAATTGCATGTACTCATAATGAAATTCATCCTTAACTATGCTTAAACAATATCTCCATACACGTAGACTGAGCTAAGGGGTTTGCCCTAGGTCCCAAAAAATTACTACTTACTGATCATCATTTTTATACCATAAAAATAATATATCAAACTTAAAAAAGATAAAGGTGAGAAGAGAATAGATAGAAGAGAAGCCACAAATATCTATGGAGCTTTCGTGAACTATCCAAAATCTCACTCAAAACTACCAAACCCAAGAAAAAGTGATGAAGATCTGCAAACAAATAGAAAGAAAATGTGGCCAATGATTAGAGGACACGATAAACACTCACAACAATATCGATTTCGTCTGGAAAATAGTCAAAAAATGATACCGATGAAATATCACCAAAATCATGCTACATCTCTAACATTAATGATTACCTCATTCTCATCGTTTGTCATTCGAGAGTCTTTGGATGAAAATTTATCTTCGGTCATAACTTCTTCATTAACCAATGTATCATCAGTTTCGGCCTCGCCTTGATTTTTGGTTGTATCACTTTTGTCAACTGAGACAGTTTTTGAGTATTCAAGACTTTCTCAAACAAGGCATCACCGTAAAGTTGGTTATAGGGTCTGTGGCCGAGTTTTCTCCTACATCGAATGATTTCTTTGCTTTTTTAGCAATATGATGTATATTGTTCCATTTACATTGGAGATATGCTTATTTGGTATTGAACCCCTATATGTCGACAACAATCTTCTTTCGAAATACATTTTTTTACTGATGAAATAGGGGATAAATAGATCAAAACATACCTAGTTTGGATAGCTTAATTGGTTGCTGGTTTTTGTTTCTTGAACATTGCTTTCTTCTTCTCGTACCCTACAAAAAAGTTACGATTAATGAAAAAAAAAATGAAAGTAAGATATGAGGCATTGTGGTTCAAAAAACTGAATGTATAGGCAAATTTAAATGTTATAAGTTAGTAGTAATTAAATATTTACTTATTATTTATTAATTTTACAACTTTATAGAATATAGTAGTTATATACACCAAAACATACCATATATAATAAGAAGCTAATTTAGCTTAATTGGTTAAGGTTTGGCATGTTTTCAATAAGGGAAAATGTTCGATTCTTGTTCGAGAATTTCGGTCGAAATTAGAGTATACTCATAAATTATAAAATAGACCAAAAAAATGAAAATATCGCCGAAATGATAATTTCAATTTTTCAATCCTTTGTCATGATATTGATAAACTCAAGAAAGATTTTTTTTTTTTGCTTTTAAGTTACTTCATTATGAATGAACTAATGTATTATGTCTTTTGTTTTATCTTTTCCTAAGGATAAAGTGGTAATAGATGAGTGGATGAGGTTGAAAGGAAAATGTGGTAAACTGAAAATAAATGAGCGAGAAAAAGTTGAAATAAAGATAACTAACATTCCTCAAAATAAGAATAATAAGGCACAAATCACTTTCCCAAAACTATTTGTCTTTCTCTCTCTTGCGTTTCTTCCTTTTAGTCACTCATAACATCACATTGTCTTATATCTCTATCCTTAGCGAGTAATAACCATGGAGCAAAACATGATTTCTCACTACTTAAATGTAGAATATAATGATGACATAATTGTGTTTCTATTTTGAATAAGTTATTCATTCAATCATATGACCTTCTGTAAGAACTACCAGCAAGGACATACTTCGTGTTTATGGTCTCATTGAAGTTAAAGGGATAAAATATCTGTTAGGATCCTTTTATCCTATAGACTATCCTTTTATATATCATATGGGCTATCGTTGTTATGAGCTTATGTGGGCTTTTCTATTACATGGGACTATTGAGAGCCTTATAGATATTTTATCTGCTTAAATAGCCAATGTGCACTTGTAACGAATTATCAAAAATTATTGAAAGTGTTTAAGGGAAACGTAAATAACAAGAGAATAGTAGAGAATACTCAGAATATGATCAACTTTATTAATGATTAAAGGGCCTCTATATATAGAGGAATACAAGATACAATCCATATTGATGTAGGAAATATCTAATCCATATTCTAGAAGGATAACCTATACTAAGAGTCCTAGTTTGACAAGGCACACAATAATGTTTTTCTTCAACTCCCCCTTGTGCCGGTCACAACTAGATGGTGCTTTCCATGTTGTCTCGTTAAAAACCTTGCCAAGTAACAATAAAAACCCAGTGGGAAAAATAACCTTGGTCGAAGGGAAAAAGAGTACAACGCACCCTTCACATTTGAAAAATGACATGTATGTGCCAGACTCCCCCTCAAGTCTGCACATCCCCCTGATTCCTACAATCATGGGATCTCAGATAACTTAAGCATACCAATACTTTTAACATGTTTTTCAAACGTGGACTTAGGCAAAGACTTAGTAAATAAATCTGCCACATTCTCCTCAGAACTAACTTGATTCACTTGAATCTTGAGGAGAGTCTGTTGTTGTTGATTATAAAAGAACTTGGGTGATATATGCTTGGTATTGTCCCCTTTAATGAAACCTTGCGTCATCTGCTCGATGCAAGCAACATTATCCTTATAAATGCATGTAGGTTCCTCAGTGGTTGACTTTAAACCACTAGTTCCTCGAATATGTGCAATGACAGACCTTAACCATATACATTCACGAACAGCTTCATGTAGAGCAATTATCTCTGCATGATTCGAGGAAGTAGCAACTAAAGTTTGTTTGGTGGACCTCCAAGATATTGTCGTGTTACCCATGGTAAAGACATAACCAGTTTGGGAACGCCTTTGTGCGGGTCAGAGAGGTACCCGGCATCAGCAAAACCAACCAAAACATCACAAGGATTTTCGGTATAGGGAGTAAAAACTTTTCTGTCCGAGTGTCGACCGTTCGACGGTTGTACGTCAACCGGTCGATCATCGTCGTCGGCAGTAGCATGTTTAGCCAGTTTTTCATACTTGGCCTTTTTTCTGTAGGGATAAAATAAGCCCAAATCAATTGTATATTTAAGGTAACGAAATATTGTCTTTATGCCACTCCAATGGCGTTGCGTGGGCGCAAAGCTAAATCTAGCCAACAAGTTCACAACAAAAGAGATGTCAGGTCTAGTGCATTGAGCTAAGTACAATAACGCGCCTATTGCACTCAGATATGGCACTTCGGCCCCTAGAATTTCTTCTTCATCATCCTTTGGACGAAATGGATCCTTCTTTGGATCTAGGGTCCAACCGATCATGGGAGTGCTAACCGGATGTACTTTGTCCATGTTAAATATTCTTAACATCTTGTGGACATATGCAGATTGGTGGATCAATACTCTACTTTTTCGGTGCTCTAGCTCAAGGCCTAGACAAAACCGAGTTTTCCCAAGATCTTTCATCTCAAATTCGGATTTCAAATATGTAGCAGTATCTCTCAGTTTTTCGAGAGTGCCAATTAAATTAATGTCATCAACATAGACAGCAATAATTGCAAATTCGGAACTTGTTCTCTTAATAAACACGCATGGGCATAAATCATTATTTATATATCCCTTCCCAATCAAGTAGTCACTTAGATGGTTATACCACATCCGTCCGGATTGTTTTAATCCATAAAGTGAGCGTTTTAATCTTATCGAAAACGCACTCCGTGGTTTAGAGTCACTTGATTTGGGTAATTGAAGTCCATCAGGCACCTTCATATATATCTCTGAATCTAGATCCCCATAGAGATATGCTGTAACCACATCCATGAGTTGCATGTCAAGTTTTTCGGAAACTACCAAACTAACAAGGTAGCGGAACGTAATAACGTCCATTACGGGAGAATATGTCTCCTCGTAGTCAATCACAGGGCGTTGTGAGAAACCTTGCGCCACGAGGCGAGCCTTATATCTTAAGACTTCATTCTTCTCATTACGCTTTCTAACAAATACCCATTTATATCCTACAGGCTTTACACTTGGCAGTGTTAACACTACGGGCCCAAATACCTGTCTCTTTGTTAGTGAATCTAGTTCAGCCTTGATTGCTTCTTTCCATTTAGGCCAATCGGCTTTTTGTTGACATTCTTCAACAGAGCGTGGTTCGATGTCATCATGCTCTATAATCTCTTGAGCAACAGAATATGCAAATACATCATCAATGATAATGAAATTTCTTTCCAACGTCCCAAGCATGCATGCATAATTCATTGAGATTTCTTTGTTCTCTGAAATTGATTCAATCATTGAGGCGTCCCCCAATATTGATTCGTGGACATAACTATAATCAGAGGTAATCTCATGAGACGGGTTTCCGGTATTGATGATGAATGGATTAGGCTGTGCCAAGCTTGTTTTCTTCCTTGGGCGAGAATCCATCGAACCAAGTGGTCTCCCCCTCTTTCTCTGGGGAACCACGACCTTAACTACACCTCCACTTGATGTAGTTGCGACACCAGTAATGGTGCCATATCCCGTATTAGGTATTTCGAACCGTGCAGGCACGTTTGCAGCTGGTATGTGTGGTCTCGTCACTTTAGCAATATCAGAAAACGCATCAGGCATCAAATCTGCTACGTTCTGAAGATTGAGAATTCTCTGCACCTCATTATCACACTGTGCAGTTCGGGGATCAAGATGAGACAGAGTGGGGACAGACCACGACAATTCCTGTCGTTCCTGTTGAACATGCTTGTTCTTATCTCCCCCTAACGACGGGAAGACTGTCTCATCAAAGTGACAATCCGCAAATCGAGCGGTAAAGAGATCGCCTGTCAAGGGTTCCAAATAGCGGACAATTGTTGGAGATTCGTAACCAACATAGACACCTAAACGTCTCTGAGGACCCATTTTGGTGCGCTGTGGAGACACAATTGACACATAAACCGCACAACCAAAGATGCGTAAATGTGAGACATCCAGCTCATATCCAGTTACCAACTGGTACGCAGAAAACGGTTGGGTAGTAGTGAGTCTGAAACGAATAAGTAAAGTTGCATGCAATATTGCATAACCCCAAGCAGATAATGGGAGATTGGTGCGCATAACCAATGCCCGAGCGACCATTTGAAGTCTCTTAATGGTGGTTTCTGCGAGACCATTTTGTGTATGCACATGGGGTACGGGATGCTCAACATCAATCCCAACAGACATGCAATAATCATCAAAAGTTTGTGATGTAAACTCCCCAGCATTGTCAAGACGAATTGACTTAATAGGATGATCCTTTAAGCGTATAATTTGTGCTAGGAGCTTTGCATAAGCAGCATTGCGTGTGGACAATAAGGCGACATGTGACCAGCGTGTCGAGGCATCCACCAAAACCATAAAATATCTGAAAGGTCCGCAATATGGATGGATGGGTCCACAAATATCTCCTTGGATACGATGTAAGAATGGAATATTTTGTTTTGTATAAGAGACATCCTGATGAATGTTTGAATCATGGTTCACATCAGGGGAAAAACAGCCCGAAAAAGGCCAGGAAGCATCGACCGGTCGACGGGGGGGGGTCGACCGTTCGACGAAACTCCCTGGACAGGTGTCTACCGTTCGACAATATCATCGACCGGTCGACGACGCACGCTGGATCTAGTTGTGTCATCCAGAAGGGTGGTCGACCGTTCGACGATGGTGTGTCGACCGGTCAACGTGCGTCGGACAACAGCATTTTTGTACTTGCTTTCAACTGTCGCATCTCTTTGAATCAAATTTTGATTCTTGCTTCGATTAGCTCGATAAAAGGGATGTCCGTGTGATGTTTTCAATATACGGATCAGCATATCATGACCTGGATGTCCCAAGCGGTCGTGGCAAAGCCTATATGTGTCTGAATCTAAGAGATCATCTCTAAAAGTATTGTTGGATTCAATAATATGAATAGTGGTTAAATATAACCCACTAGAACGACACATAAGTCTTTCTAAGATGCGCTTTCTTCCGCATTCATTAGAAATAATACATAAGTATTCGTTTCCATTCTCACAATGAGTTTCCATGTGATAACCGTTGGCGCGAATGTCTTTAAAACTTAGGAGAGTACGGTTAGCTCGAGGAGCATAAAGTGCTTCGTTAGTATTGAGCACGGTGCCATTAGGCAACATAAAGTGGGTTTTTCCTCGCCCTTGGATTATTTGTGATGACCCAGTCATTGTAGTCACAAAAGAGTTATAAGGAACTAACTTAATGAATAATTGCCGGTGGCGAAGGATTGTGTGGGTAGTCCCACAATCAGCAAGGCATTCAATCTCTCCGGGAAATATACCTACAAACATAAGGTATGAAAATAAATATATGTCCATGACGTAACGAAAATTTCGAAAAATAACTTGCAATTCTTTGAAGGAAATTCGAAATTTATTGATAATCTTGCCAACGATTACATCGAGGTCTTGTTCCAGAAAATTCTAATCCAAAATAACTATAACAAATGTCAATTGAAATAAGGCATTAAAAGCCTTTACATAATAAACTTGGAAATAAAACAATTGCAATTTAATTGAAGTCTGGAACTTCTAAAGTCTTCTCATTGCTTTGGTTGACTTTGAAATCTGCAATTGTGAGATTGACATCTTTCTCATCTCCGGTATCTTCTCCATAATAGGCTTCTTGCTCTCTGGATTCACGGTACTTCTTGTAATCCGCAGCCAATTTGTTGCTTGCCTTGCATTGCCTAAACCAATGATCATGTGATCCACATCGGTGGCATTGCTCGTTGGCACCACCTGCCTCATTGTTGCGTCTAACAACTTGTGCCCTTGGAGGATGATTTTGTGTACAGTTGTACACCTTGTTGCCGCGCCATCCATGGCCAACATTGGCATGGCCACCACGGCCCATGCCACGTCCTCCAATCCCTCTTCCATGTGGTATATAGTTCCCACGTTTTGGTGCAACGTTGTTGCGGTTACCTTCCTTATTTGGACGATTATATGGACCGAGGCGTCCATTAGCATTACCCTTAGCATTAGGGTTTCGTCCTCTCTTGGCCAATTTTCCATAATGTGTTTCTGGAACTCTCTTTGTTCCCACAGGCTGCGAGTTATTGTTCAACATGATCGTGTCATGCTTCTCAGCTACTTGCAGAAGATTGATTAGCTGATTGAACGTAGTAATCCGCTTGGCATTATACTCCATCCCATATTGCTTTGAGAGGATGAGTGTCGATGCGGGGAAGGTAGAGAGGGTCTTCTCTATCAAGTCTGCTTCGGTGAGAGTCACCTTACAAAATTGAAGCATAGCCCGTAGACGTAGCATCTCAGAATTAAATTCTGCAACGGTTTTGAAATCAAGAAAGCGGATGTCGTTCCACTTGACTTTCAAATCAGGAAGTAGTGTATCTTGGATGTTTCCGAATCTCCCATAGAGAGGAGTCCATAATTCATATGGATCCTTAACTTGCATATATTCCCATCTTAGGGAAAGGGCCATATGGCGCCTTAGAAACATCAGTGCTTGGGCTTGGGCAGACGCAGGTTGAGCTTTCGTGTTCGCATCTGGAGCACGAATTGTGGAAATAAACTCTTTTCCAATGAATGTTGTTTCAACATCCGTCACCCATCGGTGATACTCGGTTCCATTAGGATCAAGGATGTCAAATTTGAGCTTTTACGTTTCAGGCGTCCTGAAATAAACAAATAAGAAGATACATTAGTTTCGCAGTCATAAAAGACATCCACGAACACTAAATAAAATTTCCAAGTAATTTTTCGGATTAGAACAAGACCAAGATGGATATGACCATAGCTTAAACCGTCCGATAGCTCCACGCAGGCATGACCAGATAAGAAAAGGAATGTCGGTGGAGCAAAGCTCTCTCAATACCACTGATTCCAATCTCTCACCTAAATCACACCTACGTAGATGAGTCTAGTAATGAATAAGCCATGACCAAAAATTGGTCGAATTCGATGCCTTTGTGAACTTACTTTATTAGAAAGATTTTTTTGGATGCTCATGAAGTTACTTTATCATAGCATATATTATGAATCCCCACGATTCATTAAAGCTCTTTAACTTTTACTAAAGAATGATAACATTAGGGGTGCTCATGACTTACATATTTCGCAAGTGATATAAAGCTCGATCACTCCCCTAATACTTCTCATAATCTTTCGAAGTAGGTATAGCTTGTTGTATTTTTGCTCATAAATTTCACCAAGAAAGTCTCACGCCATAAGAGGGGTCGGGATGTAGAAGAAGGGAAGTTTTTAAATCTTCGAGAAAAACACAACCGCATCAAAAAGCAAGAACTTTTAGAAGATACTTACTTGGTTTTCTTGATTGGACGAAACGTTGTTCATGAAAAACTGATTTTGGATTTTTGGTTTTGTGGCTAGGGTTAGGGCTCGTGCTGATAACGTGTTTAAGGGAAACGTAAATAACAAGAGAATAATAGAGAATACTCAGAATATAATCAACTTTATTAATGATTAAAGGACCTCTATATATAGAGGAATACAAGATACAATCCATATTGATGTAGGAAATATCTAATCCATATTCTAGAAGGATAACCTATACTAAGAGTCCTAGTTTGACAAGGCACACAATAATGTTTTCCTTCAACAGAAAGCATTTTGTTTATTTTCCTTTCCTTTATTTTCTACTCTTTCTATTTTCGATGGATTCCCATGGTTATGATACCGGGGATCCTAACATCTGGTATCAGAGCCGTTTCTATCTGAGGGAACCGGCGACGGAGTACATCGGCAATTATCATGGCAACCACTTTCATGGTTACTCTCCATTTCTCCTTCATCAGTTCCCCAATCCTCCTCCCTGGGCGAGCTCACCAAATCCAGTTTCGGAGATGAATCCATATTCCTCATGTTATCACCATAACTTTCCACCTCTTCTGAACCATACCATCATCAATGGCCATTCCTTACCTCTTCAATTTCCATTCAGCTCCCCAATTTTGCAGCCAATGAACCCACTTACCATCTCAACCCACTTACTACCCACCATCACAACCATACATTCCAAATATTTTCTTACCCACACAACAATTTCATGCTCTGCCATCACTTTTACCCACCAAAGCCATCACCACTCCACCAATTTACCAATCCAATCTGACACCACATGGCCTGGTTACACCCTCTAAGCCACAACCCCAATTCTTAGACCTAAAACCGCCTACACCTTCTCCAACTTCTTTAGAAAACTTAGGTCACCAATTGGAGGTCCCGGAAGCTGCTACTGATGCATAGACCACTCTAGTCCCGCACTCTTTGGTGACCCGATACACAATTTAGTGAACATTACTGTTGTCGTGGACAGAGAAATTGAGCAAGTAGAAGGCCCTACTTTACTACTGTCTCATATAAAGAAGGGCCTTCTACTTGCTGTAATGAAAATATTGTGGGGCGTCCATTCTCATTTTTCACAATGAAGATCGATGTTGCTAATGTTATTCATTTTAAAGTTTGTGTGGAGGTTTTCCACTCCCTCAATAGTGCCACAAATGAAATTAGCCAATGTGTCATCTTTGATACTATTACGGTGTGTTTGGATGAAGTATTTTCTATTTTCATAGATATTCTCAAATGATGGGAATTATGATTCCATGAATTTAAATTTCGTTAATTGATAATTCTATTGTTTGGATTTCATCATTTAAATTTTTTAAATGACAAGAATTTAAACCTGCTTGGAAGGAATTCAGAAAAGACACCTATTTTGGGAGGAATTCAAGTCAGGAATTTGCTTCCCCAAATTCCACGATTATTTTCCATATGAATTGCTAATTTCACTGGATAATGAAGCCAAACACTAAAATTCAACCGGAAGAATTGTAAAATCCTTATTTTTAATTAAATTCCTTCACTTTTCCCTCATCCAAACACATCGTTAGTTTTAATTAGGGCTGGCATTTTGAGCCGAAATTGCCGAGCTGAGCCGCATCCGAACCGAGCCGTACCAAAATTTACCGATTTTTCGGCAAGTCGACACTTCGGCTCAGCTCAGCCGATTGGTCCTTCTCAGCTCAGCTACGGTATGTGATTTTGTATACCGTCGGTATACCGTACCGACCAAGTATATCAAAAAATCCCAATTTTGGTAGGAAATGGGATTCGAAACCTCCACCTCCCACTATCCACGCCGCTCCTTAACCACTAGGATACGAGTTGTTCTTATTAATATATATAGAAACAATGTATTTGTACTCTTCTCACAATCCCACCTAAATGAATATGTCCCCACTCCACACTCCCCAATGTCCTACACCGCCACCGACCCCTTCATCTATCTCTCTTCTCTCTCTCTCTCTCTCTCTCTCTCTCATATTTCATTTTTCCTCTCCTCCTCCTTCTGCACATCATCATCATCTCCTTTTATTCATTCAATCATTCTTTCTTCTTCTTCTTCTTTTATTCTTTCTTTTCCTCCTCCTCCTACTGCACATCATCTTCTTCCTTTTTTTTTCCCTCCTCTATTCTTTTCTTTCTTCTTCAGTTTTTCGTCTGCAAATTCGTCATCATCATAATTATTCATTCTTTTTCTCTTCTCCTCCTCCTACTGCAGATCATCTTCTTCCTTTCTTTTTTTTTTTTTTTTCCTCCTGTATCCTTTTCTTTCTTCTTTAGTTCTTCGTCTGCAAATTCATCATCACTGCCATCACCACTACCATTTTTTCATGGCTAATAGACGATCATTTTGCTACCGGAACCGACCGAAACTTACCGAAGTAGTCGGTTTACCGACTTGTCGGTTTATCCATGTCCACAGTCGGCAGCGGTTTCAGAAATTGGCAACCGACCAAAGTCGGTTCGGTAGGCGGTTGGAGCAAAAAAGTCTCGGTTTAGTGCCGAGGCCAGCCCTAGTTTTAATTACTTGATGACTTGATGCTTACTAACTCAAGTCTTCATTGAACATACAAGCTTCTCACAGACAAGATATCATATCGCTTTGACTTTAAAGACCATAAACTCGAAATATGTTCTTGCTGGTAGTTCTCACAACAAAGTCATATGATTGAATAAATAACTTATCCAAAATAGAAACACAATGATATCATCATTATATTATGTATTCAAACAGTGAGAAAGTTTGTTTTGTTCCATAATTATACTATCCTTTTAACTTTGCTGTAAAAGGATAAGATATATTGTCTATGAGAAGTTTCTATGTTCAATGAAGACTTGGGTTAACATTAAGCCATCAAGTAATTAAAACGAATGGTGTCATAGATAACACATTCCAACAAGTGATTAGGTATTTTGTGAGACTCCAATATATAGTCATGGATATCAATGGCAACTGGCAAGTGAGAACCACAAATTTGTCTTACAATAACCGCCGAACAACAAGTTCATAAAATCTTGCCGTATTAAATTAAAATCCTGATCAAGGATCACATCATTCACATGATTCAAGGCGGTGGTTGGTATGGTGTGCATTGGCCTTTTCATGTGTCTATTAACATGACTAATGACTGCTCTACTGAAGTGCAAAAAGTTTGATGATTTACTACCATAACAATAATAATACTTCATACTTTTAAATCTTACATTTGTAATTTGGGTTTTCCATCTATGATTCCCCATATTACTTTCTAAAGCAATCAGATCAACGACATCATTAAGATTTTTATTTTCTCAAAAGAGTAGTTTTTGAAATTTTTAGAATATAGTCGGACGCTATAACACTAAGATTCATCCAAGAAAACATGGTACTAGCGATAAAAAACAAACTGTTTGCAAATATCTTGGCAATCTCTTCACGAAATGCTCAAGCTCAATTTGAAGTGTCTTTTCTTTGAATACTTCATTGTCCAACATATTCCAAACATTTTCATGATTATATTTTTTCCATTCTTCTATTTGAAACTCATTATTTGTTACTGTAATGAAAATATTGTGGGGCGTTCATTCTCATTCTCCTAAGTTTTCATTGAACATATAAACTACTCACAAAGGTCATGCATTTGACTACCCTTTTCATAGAGGTCAGCTTCAACGATCGAATGGAGTTTTTAGTTGCCGCTTGTTTCATGAGAAGCTCTCCTCATCTAGAGGAACTCCATATATCGGTGCACCATGGCACTCAACATGTCGTGGGAGAAGTGAGTTTTTACTTATACAACATGAATCATGTCTTCCTCCAACTTTGCCGTATCAAGATTAGTAGCATCTCCGCTGTGCAAGATGAGGCGACTACCTTGGGTTTTGATCTCCTAAACCTCCGGAGGGGATGTACGGACGGAACAGTGTTTGACATCCTTTGAGGTGTGACACTAGTTCTAGGCGGTATGGTATTAAATGGACACTCTTGCTACTCCTTACAAGTGGACAAAGATTTTAATATTCGGTGAGGATGTAGTTGGTTAGATTGATCGGTCATCAGGTTTGATAATTACTTGAGTACTCATCTTGTTTTTATTTTACTTATTTTTAAGGAATAGTTTACTATTCTTCTTCCTATATTTTACATATTGTGGCCACAAAAGTATAGTTAAAGGTTTTTAAACCTAGACGGGGTGAAACCCTTACTGAGCAGCGAGGACGAAAACTCACCCCTACAATAGTTTTGGATGCAGGTACTGTGCACTGAAAACGGGAAAACGATGGATGGAGCTGGGTGTGCAAATTTGTAATAATCGGATATTCGTTTTCGAATATCAGGTTCCAGATTTATCTATTCATTTTCATTATATTCATTTCTGAACCTGTCGACCATTTAAATTGTTCATGGTCAATATTATGTTTTATTTCATGTTATCTGTTTCTAAGCTCAACATTTGATCCGGTATTTAATCTGAAAAATTGGATTTCTATTATTTTACGATTTCCAATTGTTTCACCTCTATTCAAATTAAATATGTTTCCGTATTTGCGTTCTGAAAGTAATTCTCAAAATGCCTTGCGTTTCTTTAAAGTATAAGTTAGTAATCTAGCTTGTATTTTTAAGGATTCGCGGCACTGTAGCGTGCTTAAATTGAAGAGGTGCAAGTTGGGGCGTTACATGGAGAAAATCAAAGAAAATGTTATGTCTATCTCTCAATTCTTATGTAGACAAATTGGCTTATTCATTAATATAGGGCTTCTGGTTTGATTGATATATGGCTTCTGGTTTGAATGATATAGAGCTTCTGATCATCTTAAGATCAAGTCATGCAGTTGATGATTGATCTTGGAACTTCTCTTTATAATTGTGTGATAGACTGAAGTTGTCATATTGTAAATGTGCTAGAAAAACATCAAGTCTCTCCAAGTATTTTGTATTGCAAGTCCATGTCGGTTGGACTCTATTGTTACAACAAAAAAAAAGGTACAAACTACTCATAGACAAGATATCATATCTCTTTTGACTTTGAAGACCATAAATGTTATGTTCTTGCTAGTAGTTCTTACAGCAAAGTCATATGATTGAATTAATAACTTATCCAAAATAAGAACTCTCATGCACAAATAGCGGTTTGATGGAACATTAGAGCAGTTGGTACCATCAATCATATCACAATGACAGTAGTCACCTTCCAGGTGAGCTCGAACTCTAAGCTAGTCTCCAGTTTTAATCTGGAACGTCTGATTGTCCTTAATCTTGATGGTAGCCCATAAGCCTTCTTGTAGACATACAGAACAAAAACACACCTACACTTCAATTGTCCTATAAATACATCATGAATAGGGTATCTTGGATTAAAGTATCTAATTATTTGTTCTATGTTTATATGGTAATTGTCGATACATTAATATAAACATAATGCTAAGTCCATTTAGTCTTACAACGCATAGATAAAAAATTTAACCACACATCGGAGCTCGCACTAAATGACGTTTTACCCTAATTATGTGTGGATTTTGTTTACATGGATGAGAATTGAGATCCATAAAAGTACAACAAAGTGATCCGTCACATTCACGGTAATCTTGAAGGAGAATATTCCAAGAGCTTATACACGATCTATCTTTAAAAGTATTTGGTTGTAGCATTAGAGGTGTACGTATCACAAGATGATCTTGGATACGGATCTCATTAGACATACATAAAAGCGATCATAATATTGTTTAGGGCAAAAGTTCTATGCTCTTACTTTAATTGGAATATTGTTTAAAGAAAAGTTGAATTGCATTGTAATCATAATTAATGGCTTGATAAATATGTTCACTTGTGATTAATCCCGTGGCTTTAATCTGGTAGCCAAATGTTGCTACTAGTCGTTATTACTAAGCAGGCAAATTGTGCTCACCTTAATTAACCCTAGACACAAAATCATTCAAGGAGAATGAGTGTTATCTTGTACCAGAGGCCAACACTTC
This sequence comes from Rubus idaeus, assembly GCA_030142095.1. NCBI lineage: Eukaryota > Viridiplantae > Streptophyta > Magnoliopsida > Rosales > Rosaceae > Rubus > Rubus idaeus. The sequence goes on along the minus strand of CM057966.1, from coordinate 7,823,804 downwards.
ATCCACTTCACTAACCAGAGAATTGGTCGTGTGGGTACTAGTAGAGATCTAACACTTGGAAGCCTCATCAACAAATAATGAATTCATCCATGAGGACTAGTTTTGGTCCCTATGCAATGAGCTCTGAAGGTTGATGACACTAAATGAACTATTTCGTGAATATTAGGTTGAGATAACAAGTGATCATGCATGATGCTATTAACCACGATCATTGGATGAATTCTTCCACGTGTCCGCCACACTTCCTCCACATGGAGTAAATATTGCATTTTTTGGAATGGTAATTGCATTTATGAAATGTATAGTTTCACATTTTTAAACCGCAATTGCATTTCAAAAATACAATTGCATTTTGAAGAAAAAAAAACTGCATGCTATGCAGTGATGTATATTAGAATTTTTCATCTAACTCTACCTGAAAGGCATTTAATATTAAGGGAAGAGTATGGCCAAGCTGCAAACCAGTGTATATAGCCTTCAGCTTGAATAACATCCTGGCTTAACCCACCTCATCAAAGTAGGGCCTTGACTAAATTTGCACCTAAAGGGATTATTGCCACAACATCGTAGGCACGGTTCATCCTTGTGTTTTTGATTCGGGCATTCCCTCATCTTTGTTCTCACATCCATACATGTCATTTTTTCTGTTGATTAACCAATGAAGCATAGTCTAATTATTATTCTTGACGGAGAGTGACATTGATAATCGAAGAATTGCTCTCTTTCGAGCATTTATTGAAATAATAATAATAGAGATTATTTGTTTACAGACAACAAACAACTTGTCTTGAGATTGAGATCTCAAACTTTATATCTGAAAATTGCTTTCTGCTGCCCGCCTATGGTATAATGAATGCCTCTCATGGTAGAGGAAGAATAATTGAATGTGCTAGAATTTGTTAGTCATTGGTCTTCTTTCTTTTCACAAAGTCAGTAATCTGATCTGATGAAAATCTTCTTGACGCCATGGTCTGTTTGATCCTTACTATTCATCTTTCGTCTTGGTCATCTTACTCTGCGGAAAGTGCAGTCTGGCAATCAAGGGTTTTGGTGCTCTTGTATTTCTGTCAAAGCCCCTCACGCAAACATATCCTGAAAATTCATCAACCGGTCAACTAGTAAATAATTAGATAGGTTGTGTTGAAGATTAATTGTAATTTCCAAATACAATGTAGTTTGTGTTGGAAGTTCAATTCATGGTCTTGTGTGATCTTAGTTCTGTACTACGTTCCTAAAGAGTTTTTCTGACGCAGAAAAATTAATATGCAGAATTCAAGTTAGTATCACATACCTCTCCAAAAGCAGTACTGGATTCCCACTGTCGTAAGACCTATTATACATAGGTATTTCATTGTAAGTAACCTTAGCATCTTTAACTGTTTTCTTTGTAGTAACTGCTTATAATCTTAATTTTCTGTTACCTCGGAATATTGATGTTACAGAAGTTCCAAAGTACACAGTCCGTCTTGGCAAATTCCATATCCACCCCCTTGGAACATCAATTGGGTTGACACTAGAATCATGATCTGCAAACATCTGCATGGTGATAGAACTTTGTTATACAACTGGAAATAAATGGCTCTAAACATGGCTTACAGAAGTGGATGAAGTAGTTAATAGCTATGAGTGCATGGGTTATGGTAAATCTAGCCTGGAAAACGTACTCTTCATACTGCTATAAGTTAATCAAGAATATGCACAGTAGAGAAACATAAGTTTGAAAAAGACTTGCCTCATTAACCTGAAAGTATGTGCCATTGAGTGGAAAGCTCCCTCTCATTGCTGTTCTACAAGGTATCTGTGACAGGTTGAATTAATTTCACTAAACAACTACAATGCAGTCTATTTTGTTGCTGTTACATATCATCAAAATTGATTTCCTCACCAAAATTGTCCCTCTGACTATTTGCGATTTTTCTTCTCTTATACTGTTACATGAAAAGCATGTCTTCTCATTGCACAATTTGTTTCCATCTTGGGAGCCACACCTGCTTTCTGGTGGTTGAAATGAATTTGCAGTTTCACCTAGTATATATGGTGCATAATAAATGTTATCTGTTACCAATATGCATAATACATCACTTCATATCTAATAGGAAATTGCATGATTTCAAAACTGCATGTCTGTTCTCTATGTGCCATGTGTTATGCGAGTTCTATAATTAGTTAAACAATTGCATCTGTCATCTGAATTCAAACTTTCTGGGATTATTTGGAATTCTAAAATTAATAAAACATTTTCAGGAATGTTGTCATTTGAACTTACCTGGTGTCCATATAGCAAGAAGGTATGGGCTTGGATCATCTGGTTCCCGTCTGTCCATCTGTAAAGTAAAATAGAGCTCTCCAACTCAGAATAATAATGCTTCAAGTAGGTCACTACATATTCTAGATATAAAAGTTAACATTATGGCTTACCCCTTCCAAGAGTGGATGTGAATCTGGTAGTTCATACCTGCATTATAGCAGCAACAGATAGATAAGTGTGTCATAGAGAACTTATGTCTATGTATATATGTTTGCATATGCATATGGATGTCAAAACCAACATTTGTTGGCTCCTGGGAAGAGGGTTCAGTAAAATCTCCCACTAATTAAGGCAAATACAACACTTAGATATCAAATATTCCCTAGATTGGCTCTTGTAGACCTGATTTCATTCAGTGTATTCTAAAGCATATGTGGTTCTGTAACTAGGGAAAGAAATGTACTTACACTTGGTGCTCTGTTCGTAGTCGACTGACATTCTTGAGCTTGGGTGTAGGGAGAGAAGCAGCTTCTGGTTTCAAGGCAACTAAAGCCTTGGACATGTCACCTTCTTGGAGGTCCATGTTCTTTTGCATATAGTTTTGTAATGTCTCTGTGAACTCTTCAATGTTGAGTTTGATAGTAGGAATCTCGTCGGGATCCTCATAATCCTCATGCACCAAGTCCTCAATGTCACTTTGTGATAGGTTCGTGAATTCTTGCTCTGGTGTTGCTGGTTCTTCTATGATTGGTTCACACTTGTCAATATAAGTACCTACTTTCTGAAGTGAGTAGTTTTCAGGTGGAGGTAATGACATGATATTGCCAGCTACAGTAGGATTTTTCTCGGCTACAGTTGAAGTAGTTGAACTCACAATACTCTTCTCCTCTGGACCCGGAAGGGAAAGTCTAGCACTGCACCATACAGGATTGGTATTAGTTCTTTAATAATGATCTATTCTATTCTTTTTTTCTTATTCGAGAGTTTCATATTTTTTTTTCAACTTCTCTGTCTTGTTCCAAGTAATCAGTGAAAGACTTCCTGATTGCTAATAAATGAGGCATGAATCCCGTGCCTCAGATATCTGAAAATTCTGATGACGTGCTTCTAGGTTTATATGCCTTCACAGTGGCAACAGTATACATGTATTTTTCAGAGATTAGTGCGAACCTTGCAAAAGCACTTGCGAAGTGTCTACACTCTCCTCTCATTGGACATGCATTGCAATTTGGTTTACTTTTTGTGCAGAAAACCTGCGTACAAATCAACAAGTGAGACAATATTTATTAACAAATTACGGGTCATGTCTGTAACAAATGAAAAGTCATGCATACCTTTCCAAATGTAATCATCTGGTAGTGTAACTCATACCTGTAATTCAAAAGTAAATCAATCAGTGAAAGCATATGTAAGTGAAAAAAAAAAACAACAACAACAACAAGAAGCTAATCAATATGAATTTTGCACGTAAAAGCGGCAGTCTTGATTTGAAATGAATAGCTTTAGGGGGAGCTATGAGATTACAGGGTTAGTTGATCAAGTTTGCATAATCTTGGCCAGAGATACTTTTGAATTGACTCCAGCATTGGGTACCTACAGAAGAATATCATTAGCATTTGCAAATTCCGGAAAAGTTAAGCATTCACTCTATCAAATACTATTTCTTACAATTCTAGGAGGTGTAACTGAAGAGATTCGGGTAGTGGTTGGAGGGGGACCCATCCCAGTCGTACTGCTATTCTTCCAACATTTGTATCAACCTTTATGTAGAAAATGAGAAAATAAAAGATCATTGACTGTAAGATGTTATCCACCTCTTTCAAAATCAGTAATTAGCATGTACACATTACCGGGAAAGCAAGATGGTGAAGTGTCAGAAGGCGAACACATTCCACACTTTTCAAGCCCAAACCTCGAATACTTAATAGATAATCCCTGCAAAAGAATCATTTTGGGAAACTATATGAAGTCCACTGATGCATTTCAGTTTAATATTCATTCAATTCGCATAAAGCCTGTTATTGGCACAAGAGTAGTATTAATGAATTATATGGAATGGCTTACTTTGCTTTGTCAGGGGGTACATCTCTTAACCACTCCAAATCGATGCTTCCATGGTCTTTAACCACTCGATTTAGGAATTCCTGCAAACATTTTGCAGCCGTTAGTGTGAATGTTGTCTTAACCTATCCACTGACTCACGATGATCTTAACAAACATGAGGTTATTAAACGAAACAGTAAAAGGGAAAACCTGAATTCGCTCTGCTAGCATGTTGTTCATCCCTCGCTCCCTGATAGCATTAGAAATCTCTTTAACATTAGCATTTATAAGTGCTTCATAGTCAAGCGAGTCCATTGCATCTTCGTTTCTTTCCTTTTTCCTGCTATCGGCCTGCGCCTGCTTTCTTAGATTGTCCCAGTCAACTGCATTCTTTTTGTCACTTCCAGCCTTTCCCTTTCTTCCTTTTGAAATATTAGTAATTATCTCATTCTGCGACCGACCATGGGAAGATAATTGCTCCTTTGTATTTGAATAAACTGATCCATTGTCTCTGTTCGTTTGTGTATTTGCTGTAGAGATACTATCTCCGGCATTTGAAGAGTTATTTTTCAGCTGATTGACATTTGGGACATGCTGCATGCTATCATTCTTCTTTCCTGGAAGTGGTTCACTATTTACAGGCTCTAAGAATGAAGTGTTCTCTAACTGGAAGGTTTGGTTCCCCTCATGTTGACGACTGTTGCAGGAAGGTTGATAATGTTCATAGCTGGATCTTGGCTGAGAATAATTTTGTTGGTCAGTTGAGTGCTGGCTGAGAGCACCATATGGATCCTTTGTGGCAGGTTCTTGAGACCTCCACAAAGTATTTTGTTCCACAGAGGAATTAACAACACTTCCTGACAGTTCTTTAGTTCTGAAGCTCTTGCAATTGTCATCTTTCTCATTATTGACCCTGGAAGCAGTTGAAGGCCAACAAGAAGATATGCTTTCTTCACTGAAACTTTCCAATCCCCATGGCTCTGGTTCTCCAGAATTTCGGAACATGTGCAAATGATTGCTGCTGGAAGAAGCAACTGATGGTTGCATTTTTCGGTTGTTAAGATTGATTGGATTTATGAATGAAGAAGTGCCATTGAAATCATCTGCTCTGTCTGATCTTGCCTTTAGCTGTCCCCATTGTTTATGCCTGTGCTTGGATCCATCATCTAATAGTGAACTTCCACTTACTTCATGGTAAAAGTCTTGAAACATGGTACCTTTGTCCATCGGTTTGTATGCTGAATTAGAGCTAAAAACCTTGTTGGGTTTGCACCTAGCTGTAGGATCTTCTGCTTCTGAGTTCGAGACAGAGTATGGTCTAATTACTGCAGTTCCTTGAGTGACTGAGGAACCAAAAGAATCTTGAGACGATACAAATTCTTCCTCCAAACGTTGACTATGTGCATCCATTAAGTTCCTTTCTGTCCTGGAGGTCTCACTGTCTCTCTGATGTTCTGCAGATTCATAACGTGCCATAGAGATTGGGTTATAGATTGGTTGACTTGTTATTTCTTCATGCCATTTGGTAGCATCATCTGGGATTGGAATGCATACTTCTGGTTCTTTAACATTGATGTTTGTCCCAACCTTGTCTTGTGTTTGGAGATTGCTCGTCGACTTGAGCGGAAATCTTGCTGCCAAAGACATGAAGGCAGAGCTGCAAAAGAAAAAGGAACAGAAACATACTGTTCACCTCAGGACTTCACTTATGAGAAAGATCTGGTAGTATAAACATGCTAAAATTATGAATGTACCTCGACAAATGGTCTGAAACATTTTGAGTAAGGAAAACTCCAATCACTGAGTCAACAACTGAACCTTTCCACCGTGAAAAACGTCTGTCCCCTGTGGGAAGTAATATTGGATTAATAGTTTATTTGCATGTCATCAAATAATTATCTATCCAACAATTAAAGAAAATAATAACAAATTTAAGTCTTTCCGATACATGAGCAGCAAAGGTAATTGTTATTTGATGTCTACTCAAGACAACTATGAATGATACCTTCAGTTAAGCTACTAGCACTAGCAGTACATGATGGTCATCATAACTCTCATTTCCTATTAAAGTATTTAAAGAGCTTTCAAAAGTGTAGATGGCCATGTCGAAGTTTAATTGTTATAACATATGCAACCTGGTAATTCATGATAATCCAATTTAAGACAAAAAGATAAGGTATTGTACCTTGAACAAGGTGCATGCGTGCAATGAATGAGTCAACTCGACCTTGGAAAACTTTTCTTTCCTCTTCCCAATACTTTTCCTTTTGCTTGTCAGGTCCATCAATGCCTTCACTTCCTTCCTTGCCCATCAAAAGGTTCCAAATCCTATTTGTTTCTGAGTCAAGCTCTACTTTAGGCCGTGGCTTACGTTTCTTAATAAACTCAGACCCTTCATAGGGAACGACAGCACCATCTCCTTTGTATGGAACAAGGGCACTTTGCTTTTTATCTAGAAATTTGTTGCAGCTCCCATTGATGCTCAGACCACTAAATCGATATATGATGTCATCCATAAATGAAGGAAATATTTTTCCTATTGGAAGCCCTGCATCAAAATCAAGAGGTTGTCATTATTTATGTTAGTGAAATATAATGAGTTTGAATAAAGATTTTACAGGATTCATTAGGTGGAAAGTACCTAGTGTTTTTGCAGAAGATTGCTGATGATCATACAAGGAATCCTGTTCTTGCAGCATTTTATCTGTACTTGACAAAGTAGAATCCAATACAGTGGATCCCAGAGTCTGCTTCTTTGCAGACTTGGGTTCCTGAGTTTGCAATACCTGCCTTTTCTCACGCCGTGAGGATTTTCTGGGAGGTGACGAGACAAGCTGATTACAAGTTTCAATTGTGGAATTGGTTGAGAAGCTAAGAACTTGAGTGATTTCTTGGAATGAATTTGATTTGAATGGCACCTGCTGCTTTGGCAAACTATGCCCAGAATCTATGGATTCAATGAACCTGTCACTGGTACACTTGATCCCATTGTTGTCTCTCTCGCTCATTCTGTTACTTCCAATGTAAGAATTCAATATCGTATGGTTCAGTGCTGCTGCAAATCCGCTTGAGTTGGCAACATTTGCCCTTTTTCTTTCGACTCTTCCTCTTCCAAGACACTCCTCAACTGCTGTAACATTACAAGGCATGTCATGGATGGACAAGTATCGATTGTCAACTTTCTGTTTCTTGTGGCTTTCTTTGCTGATAGTGCCGCTACTTTCCTGATGGCCATCCAATTCAAATGTCTCCTGGCACAACAGTGAACTAGGCGGATTGTTGGTACAAAGATGTGTCTGCTGAATATTATGACAATATTCCCTCTTGGATCCCCTTCCTTCATTAGGAGGGGTGAGAGCCTTTAATGCTGATTGACAGGCACCCTGACTGACAGATTCTTTGGTCTTCTCATGGTTTTCACCATTAGTCTTTGCTCGAATGGCGTGTTTTCCTATTCCTTCAGCATGGCTATGTTGCGGCATGGGAGCGTATTCATATCCACTATCCACATGTCTTTTTATGACATGCAAATTTTTTAACTGTCTGTCTCCTCTTGTAGCAAGAGGCGCTGCAGATTCTTGTACTTCTGGAGGGATTATGTAGTTACTTGGCATATGATTCATTGAAGGTTTAGGGTGACTCATTGTTCCCAGTATCTGGTTTTCTACCATCACTTCATTTTCTAGGTCAATCAGCTCAGCAGACTTCATTTTAGACACATGATTAGTTCTAGTGGTCATGTGAGTCCCTTGAAAGCCAAAAGTCAAATCAAAAGTCCTCATATTCCCTTGTTGCATCTTGTCTTGCTGAGCAACTGACTTGCCCTGCTTTTCATCTTTGGTCTTTTCCAAATCAAAGTCCAGAACTCTCCTGCATGATTTTGCACCTATTCCAGCATTATGGTATGTTGTTTCACTTGCACCATCTGCCAGCTGACTTGAGGATTCCTTTTCAATATTTTTCCTTACATACTTCCTCTTTCCTGTTCGGGACTCCTTAGGCTCTGTATTCTTTGGAGTTGCAAGCTTTGGAGTCCTTTTGGGCTTGCCTTCTATGATTACTTTGGGCCGATGTTTTCTTCTCTTGGGTGGTTTCTGCTGGGGTGTCTGGTTAAGATCAATACCTCTGTCACTTTCATGGTCAGAATCTTTATTTTCCTTATATGGTGTAGAAATGCCTGCAGAAGCCGACTCCACGATACTCTGCAAGAGTTCTCCACCAGGTTTATGAATTGCTACATCTCCTATAGACATGAAAAAGTCAACATGCTTGTCATTTTCCTTACTAGAGCTTTCCCCTGTCAAGGATTTCTGTATTTCCAAAAGCTGGTTGTTCTCCAAACACTTGGCCTTATTTGTTGTAAATTGGAGATGACTGGGAACACATGAAGTAGTATCGGCTTCTGTTCTCGGTAAAGAGTTTAGATCATAGCTTGGCCGCAAGGGCATGGGGAAAACATCTGTGAAGAAAAGCAGTTTTTTGTGAAGTAGTGTTAACAATGAACAGAATTTTTGAAATCCTATGTTCATTTAATATTCCATCTCTTATGTGTTCTAGATCATTTACAAATGCAATACTCCAAACCCAACTGAATGTTTCAACTTCATCAATTTTTCATATAAAATGGGTAAAAGCTTTGCACAAAATAAAAGTATCATAAAAAATTTATAGTACATTTAGATCTTTGCCTCAACCTATAATAGTATCATCAAAGACCAGATTGTTCAGGATATGAATTATTTTATTTATTAAAAGATATGGTATATGTAAATATTTCTGCCAAATGATTTGATATTTCAACAGGACATGATATTCCCAATGGAAATGATAAATCTCATCTATGTTAGTATTGTGCAGAGAGTATGAGTATCATGCTACATATAGACGTGGTGTGACGTTAAATTGATTTGTTATCACATATAAACTTCCAACCTATTTCCTTTTTCTCCTAACTTCTGATCATCATCAATGGAATTATAGCTACATAAACTGTAATACATGATTCTTTTTAACAATGGTTTATGGAAATTTTTGGTTCATAAACAAGAGAAATATCAGAATTGATCTAAAATACTTACATTGGCTTATATGGGCTGAGCTGTCACCATTACTCAACAGGTTTGAACTCGAGCAGTTATTGTCGTTGTTTAGCAACCAATTAGCTACGTTGGATTCCCCCTGACTGTTATCAAACTGAGAAGGAAAATCTACAACCACAGGCCTGCTCATCACCACACTCGAAGGATATGAACCATTGTTGTAATGTCGGTTGGTCAGCAAGAAACTACTTGAATTGTTTCTTTGGTTGGCCACTTGAGGATGCAATTTAGGAGTTAGAGGTGCATTTGCTGCCATGTCAACACTTCTGCTAAGATTCCTGTTTGCAGAGGCAATGAAAACTGCAGCTGCATTATCCTCAAGTAGTAGCTGTGTGAAGGATGGTTCATCGTTCCAACTTGAGCTGTCACTGCCGAGCAACTGTGAGTAAGAACCTGGAATGTGATTTACCATTCCATTCTGCGGAGCCAGACCTCCATCAACACCATAACACCCTAAATTTCTAGGAAACTGTGCAATTGGACTGATAGTTTGGCTCATGCCATTGAAATTATCGCCCAATTGTACATTCCCCAATTCGTGTTGCCAATTTTCTCCTTGTAGGTGATTCCTGTGGGGGTTAGGCAGGATATGATGAGATTTCAATGGAAGAGGCTTCTGGGGTGTCACCGGTACCCAAGGAGGCATGGATCGAAAATCCTCATCCACCGGAATTGAAAAATCCCCTCCAAACTTCATCCTTGAGCTCAGCCCCCTTTGCAAACTAACCCAACTTTTTCACTTTCCTATTTCATTGATATGTATTCGGAAATGTCCAATACTTGTACAGATCCACAAACGGATTCCTCCAACAAAACAACTTCCACCTGAAATGCAATGCATAAAATAACCCACATTGAAGGTACTAAATTATCTCAAATAGGAAAAAAAAAATAGGATACCATATCAGATATAAGGCTCAAAAATCATTTGCACCAGACATTTCTCTACAACTATGACCAGCTATGTTTGTTTCCAGGATAGCATCAATTTGCAATAGAAAGCCAAATTAAAGCAAAGATATAAAAAGTAACTGAGAAATGATATAACTAATGAATATTTGTGAATTAACTGATTTCTATATGAACTAAATGGCAGAAATTATGAGCCAAAAGATAATATCTTCAGAGAATCTTCATCTTTTGGTCAGTATTACATGAATTAAATGAAAATATAATAAAGAATAGTAAAATGCATTCGATATAATGCTCAAAATCATTTACAATCAGACATTCCTATACAACAAAGACCAGCTATGTTTGTTTTCCAGGAAAACATATATAGAATGGCAAATTAAAGCAGAGAGATATAGAAAGTAACTCAGAAATTACATAACCTTCTGTAAATTGACCGACTTTAATATGAATTAAATGGCAACAAGGCAAAAGATAATATCTTTCACACAGAATCTTCCTTGTTTGGTCAATACTGCATGAATTTAATGAACAATCTTGAAAGTTTAGTAAAATGTATTCGAGTGGATGAACAGCTTAGCTCACCGATCTGGCTGTGAGTCTCAGAGACGGAGCTGGGCGACTCATGGGTCAGTCAATGCCGGAAAATTCCGTAAATTCTCTCTCATGGAGGAGAGAGAGAGAGAGAGAGAGAGAGAGAGAGAGAGAGAAAAACAAAATATTATAAATTATAGGCATAAAAAGTGTACCGGGCACCTCCTGAGTTTTACAAGTCATTAAATATGACTTTTCCAAACAGCTCTAGTGGTTTTGTATCTTCAAATTTAGTACAATCGCCATGAATGGAAGTGTGTGATTTAAAGTTGCCAAGATGGTTATGACCGTTGTGATTTTACTACCATTATTTTTTGGTGTTCCTGTTTTTTTACTTCATATATAAATATATATATATATATATATATCACACTAAAAAGCATCTTCACCTCGGATTGTACAAATTGGTGGGAGATGCTCCAAAAATCATCTTGGTCAATGCGTGTGGGAATATAATATGAGTTTACACTATGCCTTCTCAGCAATACCATAAGGACCAAGAGTTCTACTAATTTTCTTGCATGTTGATGTGACAACTCTACTAGAAAGCTAAGCTCGAATAGAATAAGACATGCAACACAAAGTACTTACAGAGAATGAACGGAGAATGAAACACTATCACATCAAACTTGCGTCGAAATATGTTTCAGTTGATGCTCTCTGTGTGTAAGAGATTGTTGGTGTGATATCTCAATGTCAAATTTGTGTCGAAATGATGTTTCACTTGCTGTTGTTTGTAAGAGAATATTGGTGTGATATCTCAATGGATTATCGCAGCGACCTTTTATTGACCTACAACGGGGTCGGTAGAGAGGATTCATTTCTATATCGAAACAATGTTTCTTAAAATAGGGATTTTTGACCGTATCTGCGAATATTAATTATCGGTAATGATAACCGTAAATCTCGGGATGCGTATCTATGTGTTGAGAAAAAAAGCATATTGTCATTCATGACGACACCTACGAGGATATTGTGTACTTCGACATCTCAGTGTCGTGTCACAGCGTCAACCGACAATGCTTTTTTTCTTTTTTTGAGGCGAAAAGCTAATAATAAATGATTCATTTTATATTTGAAACAAATCTTTATACCTAGAACTACGACCGCATCTTTGAACATAATCATCTTATATGGCATAGCCGTAAATCTCGGTGTGCGTATCTTTGTGTCTTGCAAAATAATAAACACATTACCACTTATGACGGCTGCAATGGGATCCTGTGAAATTTGACATCTAATTAGGTTTCAAATCATCGATTAGAGTTTTAGGTTTAAACTTATCAATTAGGCCACTTGTGTGGTCTGTACTGCTCCTTTTTAGGATGCTCATATTAAGGATTGTAATTTTCTATTAGTTAATAAAATTTCTACTATTTTCACAAAAATACAATTGCAGTTAAAATTAATTGTTCAAACGTTCAATTATTTTATTTTTTATTTTTTTTATTTCAATATATCTCATATACTATTTTATTTTCTACATATTAAACTAAAAATTTTCAAGATTTAATTAAAGAAGAGTAATTTCAGGGTTTTTAAAAATTTAACCTTAACCCTTATTCTCTTAATTAATACAAATTTATATTTATATATACTTTTTTTTTTGAGAAATTTCATGTCCATATTATATTATTTTTGCTAGCAACCATTTTTGTTTGTCAATAAATGTGGAATGTTCTAAAGTTTTAATATCGTAAAGTTGTCTAAAGTTAAATTGCATTTGGTGAGGACAATTTTTGTTGTTTGAGATGAGGTGCTCAAATCTTTAAAGGAGTGTTTGAATAAACTTGGTATAAATTAATTGTTATGCCTAACTAGTAACATCTACCTTGACCAAAAAAAAAAAAACAAGTAACAGCTTTGTCCTTGTCTCCCTAATTATTAATAAAGTCTGTTTGAGAAATGATCCCCTTAAATGAACCAAGTAAATGTGAGCTCAAAACTGTTGAGATTAAAACAGTGGAGTCAAAATTGCAGATTTGGTGATTTTTTTTAAATCTTTATTTGATTTAGAATATAACATCTTTGTCCTTGTCTCCCTAACAAACCAATATATATTTGTTAAATTACGTTTAATAAAATTAAAAGTTGTTTAATTTCTTATTACACACCCCAACTAAATGACTAAAAACTCATTTTGTTACAAGATCATACAAAAAAATATAAATTGACAATTTAAAGGTCAGAACAAAAAATGTCTAAATGATGTTACTTCACCATCTTGTAAACTAGAACTTCAACATCTTGATCATAAGGTACATTAGTATTACTTCAACACATAGTTTAACACTTATATTGTAAATTTTCAGTACATTTGGCAGCCATAATTTTTAAATAGAGTTTCTTTCTGCATTATTGTAGGCTGTTAAGATAAATGTACTTTTCGTCTTTAATTTATGTTCCTAGTTAAACAAGCTAGTGATAATTTTAGATTTGGTGACTGTGACAAAATATCTTCTAGTTTCAATTGTTACACTCATTGTTTGTTTGTGTACACCACATGTTTTAATCGTTTTCAAGTGTCTCTTTCAATCCTTATCATCCATCTCTCGTTGTGGGTGCTAGAAATGGCCCCAAACGTACTATAGCATTGGTTCTATCAAAACATATTATGTGTTGTTTAATAATTTTCCTAGTCAAGTTTCCTAGTTTTTGTACTCTGATACTATACTGTATAGTCTATTAGATCCTAGGGTAATTTTTTTTTGTGTGTAAATTACTTGTTCATTTGAAAGAAGAAAAAAAAATATAAAAAAAAATGTAGCATTGGTGATCTTAGAACAAAGGTTGATTTGTTCACAATTAGAACCTGGCCTCGACCAAATTAGGAAGATTTTTAAGCTTTCAAATACTCTTCACTACTATTCTATTGGCCGATTAAAAAACTTGTGTAGAAAATTTGGTGATTTAATGAGATAGTGAATAACTATATCTTATCTCGTAAGATTGAGATCTTGATAAACTGAATTTGAGCGCCCTAGAGATGCATGTGGCTAAATTTATAATTGTTATACCTTTATATAATATTAGTCGCATACTCGTGCGATGCACGTATTATTTGTGAAGAGGAGAAAAATGTAAAAGTTTTCATTCACCCACTTCTTCATTGTTTTTTCTTTTTATATTTATATTTTTTTCTTTTTATTATAATAAACATTTTAAATGATTGTCATGATGAAGTTTTTTTAATTCTAAAGGATATTTGTGGCAATCAAAAAATTGGCGAAGCCTTTGACACTAAACTATCTTTTGGCTTGGCTTTATAGTATTGATTAGAAATTACTTATAAAGCCAATTTGAATTAAGAACCGGTTTAGTAAGGAGAGGTGATTTTTTTTCCTGTGCGGCCACCGATACAACTAGAGCAAAAGAGTGACAAAGAAATGTCAAATATGTACTCAAACTATGAAAATTGTAGATAAAGTGATGTGGATAGATCTTGACTTTTAGATTAGATAAAGCATTCAGATTTTAAAAATATCACATAACTTCACGGGCCTCTAACTTCAAAGGAGCCGGATCCTTTGAACAATTGAACACGTATACTCGAAAAAGAAAGAAATTTAGGGGGAAAAACTTATTCATACACAATAAATGAATAACGCAGTAATATGTACATATACCATAACGACTAGTGGCAGTCCCTAAATGAATAACAATGCAGCAATAGAGAGGGTAATCAAGTTGCATGCTGATGCCTTAGCCAATTTTGGCAGTTCTTTGTTTGATTTGATTTGGTGGGATTTGGTTCCTCGTTTCGCAAGTTCATAATGTACGAGAGATCGTTTAGGTCTTCTTAATTTTAGGTTTCACTAGTTTGATTTTTTTACTGTTCTTAGCGGGACAATAAATGTTTTGTTTCTAATAAGGGGTTAGGTTTGTATCCTTCTTATGACTTGATGTACTCTTCTTTTTATCTCTCCTTTAAAAAATCTTTCTCGTACTGTCGAGGTTGGCTGAAAATAAAAACCCTCTTCAACCAACCTCGACAGTACGAGGAAACACACGTACAAAACAAAAGATATGAACAAGGTAAATACTAAATAGACATGGAAAATAGATGTTTCCATTGAATCATAGCTTTTTCTACATGGAAAATATATGGTGATCTACTAAAGTAGAATAGTAGATCCGTACTGCCGATATAATGAAAGTGGTACGTTCTTGGTCCATGCTAGAGTGGCCACGCCATAGCTGCGCGGCAGTGAGGGTGTGTGGGGAAAGATGGGCTATTAAATAAGGGCAGAGCGGTAAGTCTGCTAGAGTGGAGAGTACTCTTTCTCATTATAGATAAACATGGCAGTTGGGAGTCTATTTTTGCTAGGTTCAATTAAGGATAGTTGATCATGGAAATAATTGAAGGTCTACAAGTTCAAAAGTCCCTACATGTTTATGTGTATGTATATTGAAATTGAATATAGTAGGGTTTAATTGGCTGGTGGATTGTTAGAAGTGGTTGAGACTTGAGAGGTTAGATGTAGTTTTCTGTGCTAGCTTGTACGTTTCAATTGAAATTTACAGAAATAATTAATGGTTCTTTGGAATATTAGTTTTGTTTCCACAAGAATCAGCATCCGAGTATGTTCAGGCAAGAGTTACCCTTACCGTCTTGCAACTCGATCATATTTCTTGAGCCATTGCAATAGGATTATGGCCTTTAATGGACTGGTATTTCTACTTGCTGAATCCATAGCTTGGGTTCATGGGGGCATCCTAGAGCAAGAAGAACTTGAAATCCTGGACAACTTAGTCCCGAAGAATAGTTGCGAAAGAGAAATCCCTGAATTTAAAAGTAACCCAAGTCCAAAACTTAACTCTGTGCAATGAATGCTTGACCTGCCCCAACCTTGCCTTAAAAACTTGTATGATCGATATGTTTCCAGTCTATTGACTCAAGTAACACTGTAACAGTAGCACAAGCATCCCATAAAACTTTGGCCTTCTTCCCACCCCACTAAAATCTTTTGTTTTTCACTTAAGAAGTTAGAGAAAAAGTGAAAATCATCGCCTAGGAATAACCTTTCTAACATTCACCTCTCTAATTAATTTCAACTACAGGCTCAGGTTTCTGCCCCTTTTTAGACATGATCCTCAGGTTCCTGCCACTTTTTATGCATAATACACCGGTTAGATGATAGACGCAAACTTGGTCAGAACCATAGCAAGTATTTGCCACAGCCGAAGAAAGAAGCTTAACCTTAGAAGGTTTCCGGATCTGATTAAGGATCAAATGCTAGAGAATTAGAAAATTGATCCAAGAACTTGCTAACCACTGTCTCCATTGTCTTTAATTTTGTTTTGGCTACTATGCTTTCTGAAACTATTGAAATCCTCAATCTTATATTCTGTAGTATTGGTGGAGATAGAGATATTGATATGAGCATCTTATAATTGGTAGCTCCACCAGTCTACATCTATATTTTCTTGTTCTGTCATTCTTGGAAATTGTAAACTAGCTTGATGTCTGGTTATGAACTTATGATTCGTCTGACCATCAGATAAAGATGTTATACCTTGTCAAATTGTGATAATAGGAATATATTCATACACTTTTACTTTATCAATTGTTAAATAAAACATTATTACAGACTTGATTAATACATGCTTTTATTGCCTAGCACTACTTAAATTAAGGTATCTAGAATCCTACAAAGCACCTTTGTAAAAGCCATCTGCTGATTCGTGTTTCACCTACCATATATTATTAATATTACTGAGTGGAGTTTGAATTTCACATTCGGAGCTTTTTACCCACGTACCCCTAGATTTTAAACCATCTACTCCACTCCTTTATATCCCTCATGTACGTAAATAACCAAGGAAGGGAAGAATCACCAATCCCAGGTTTTTAGCTAGGTGTCAGTCAAGCTCTCTTCTTTTTGTTGGGGGAAAGAAAGATGTGCATGTATAGATGGGGGGAAAGAAAAAAAGGAACAACATACTCAGGCGCCTAAAAATTCAAATTTCTAATTATCAGATAGATGGGAGAAAGAAAGAAGCACATTTGCAGCAGCTCAACCAAAATATATACCATAAACAAGTCCCAAGACTTTACTCAAATTCTTCCAGTTGGGTACCAACTTGACATGAGAAAAAGATTTCTCCTCAACGCTTGGTGTACATAGAGATTACGCTGTTGCGGTGTCTTTCCGGCGATCAGAGTAAGCACATTATCTTCAAGGATTATAGTGTTATCTTGTCTATAGTAACGTTCAAACAAATATAGCCTTGTTAAGCAATTAAGTAAAGTGTTGTCTTAAAACTACCTCCTATAGAGTATAGACTCCTCTAGGGTCTTGGTAGCTTCATTTCTGTTTTTTACCTGTTAATCTTGTTCATTTGTGTTGGAATTTGGTTATATGATAAGACGAATGGCTCATAAACTGTAAACCTGCTTCTTTTTTATATAACCGCATGATGTTTGGTAGTGTAGAAATTTTTGAACTTCGCATGTTTTTAGCTTACTATATATATATATACACACAAGGACGCAGTCTATATTATCTTGACACCATTAGCCATTTTATTAGATCAATGAGCTTTCTCAGCAAGGCTTCTAGGGAAGTTGTTCATCTATCAAGACACTCTATCAAAGAGTCCACACGTCAAATTCGCAGAGCTAGGGCATTGCAGCAAGATTCCTTCGCGTCTGTTTTCTAAAACCTCTGCCCACATTCAAAGGCTTCGATCTGGTTTGCTTGAAAATCTGATTGTTTGTTGTCCTCTTGTTGTGACATTGGTTCTGATAGACTGTCATGGTTACACCCATCTTAAGATTGATGCTCCAAAACTCCAAATCTTAGGCATCAGAAGTGTTTTTGGTGATGTTATTCTTGAAAATGCCATAAATCTCGATTGTGCTAGTATTAGTGTGGTGGTGAACAGTGCCGGTTCCGGGGTTTTGGGGGGGTGGGGGAAAAATTTTATTTTTTTCATAGGGGGGGACGCGGGGGGGGGGGGGGAAAAAAAAAATATTTTTTTTTTTTGGGGGGGGTTGTATTTTTTTTTTTTTTTTTTTTTTTTTTTTATTTTAATTTTGTGTAGTTTTATAAAATTATTTAAAATATTTTATAATTTTTAATTAAAAAAAAGGAGGGGGGGGGGGGGGGGGGGGGGGAGGGGGGAAAAAATAATAAAAAATATTTTTTTTTATTTTATTTTTTTGGGTTTTGGTTTGTCTTCCATTTCTTTTTTTTTTTTTTTTTTTTTTTTTTTTTTTTTTTTTTTTTTTTTTTTTTTTTTTTTTTTTTTTTTTTTCGTATATATAACCTATAACATATATTTTTTGGGCTAGTATTAGTGCTCGTGGTGGTGAATGTTGACCCAAGACGGGTTCCTGCTAGTTACAACAAACTGTTCTTGCCTTTTCTTCACCTGCCTCTCTCGATCATGTTCCAAGACTTGCAATCTAGAGTAACTTCTTCAAGGTATTGGATGTGTTGTTTGACTTAATTGTTTCATACTTTCAATTTGATAATTGAGTATGAAAGTGAAAATGACCCTATAATTCGGGGGATTATCTGTAATTAATCCAATTTTTAATTATCAGATAGTTTGGAGGAAGAAAGAAGCAGCTCAACAAAAATACCATAAACACGTCCCAAGTTGGATCGATGTACTACAACCAATTAAGTTAACAACAAGAACAGATCACTAGCATACTTGAAATAGTAATATAGAGTTATAGACAAGAATCACGAGATCAACACTTGCTTCACTTCTGTGGTCGCAAATTTGATTGGACACGAGCCTCAGCAAAACGGTAGAAGTAGGGGTCTGAATCTAGTAGCTCAAGGTTGTTGTGACCATTCAATATGATTCCCAGGACCTTGTTCGGCACTATACACCCACGAATCTCTAGAGACTTGAGATTTGGAAAACATTTAGCAAGCTTGGAGGCTAAATGGGCGTTCATCATCCATCCATATAAACTAAGCTCACGTATAAATCTGCAATTAGTTTCGAGAGCAGAAAAACTATAATCAGAAATGTCTATTTGTACTTTACTCAAATTCTTCCAGTTGGGTACCAACTTGAGAAAAAGTTGTCTGCTCAACGCTTGCGCTTGGGGTACATAGAGATTACGCAGTTGCGGTGTCTTTCCAGCAATCAGAGTAAGGACATCATCTTCGAGGATTATAGTGTCAACTTGTCTATAGTAACGTTCAACAAATATAGCGTTGTTGGGCAAGTAAAGTGTCGTCCAAGCGCTCGCAGGTCGGCTATTCAAGGCAAGCATGAGGTATCGACGGAAAAACTTAATGGAGAAATTCCAGGGATATGAATCAAGGCATCTCAGATCAAGCGTCTTATCAGGTGGAAACAGTACCTCAAGGACTGCCAATTGCCATGAATGGCAGATGTATGCATAGCCGAGGTCGAAAGCCGGACCATAGTCGCATGGCACTCGCTTAATGATTGTCACCAGGATATCGTGTGGCATTTTATCCCACCGTCTCATATCTTCTTCCTCTGCTACGACTCTAATGTTTGATTGGATATCCTTCATCTGCCTCTTCACCCTAAGTTGATTAGCACCTTCACAATTCTCATTACCCCTGCTTCTCATCATCTTCACCCTGCAACTATCTTTCCCAGCTGGCCTCAAATATCACTGCATGCATGATCATCAATTTCCAATCAGCAATCAAAAAATTTTTCAGTCGAGTACGTAGCAACAAAAACTACTTCAATGGTTCAAGTACTTAAAATGTATGTCAAAGTTGCATCATATATATCAATATGCACTTATTCATCAAGCTAAGCTAGCTAAGTAAGCGCTCAGAGTAACAATTAATTAGCGCACGTACTGGAATTTCATATGTAATTATAAAGGATAATTGTATTGTATATGTATTGGTTTAAGCAGATGCATGCAAGGAGATAATTTGATCCAGATCAACATTCCATTAAGCAGGGCTATATATATGCATGACTATGTTTGGACAGGAGGTACGTTGTTGATTTGTAGCTCTAATGCTTGAAATCTGAATCTATATTATGAATCAGGAAAAGGTAAAATACCTATGAGTTTGAAAGAATAGAACGATAGAATCATGAAGATTAATTTGTGCGAAAATTTGTGTTTGGTGCAGATCGACCTAGACCTAGAGGGTCCTATTTACAGATTTATCCAAATCGAAACCTACGCTAACTTGTTCTCCAAGATCAGGATATATGACTACATTCAAATTCCTTATCCGAGTACATTTGTCCATTAATTCCTTGATTTTTCAGTATCTCCGTGATTGAAACTCTATAATTCCTAGCCTTCCGTGATTAATTCCCTAGATTGTTTAGGGAAGCTCCGACTCCTAGCCTTCCTTTACTACAATTCCTTCCTCACTTGAACTCTTTGGGTTGGGCTAGAATTCCTTCCTAGCCCATTGCCACTCAGGCTTCATCGGTTCGGACTCGGATTTGGTTAACACGTTGCAAAAATAAATGCCTTCATTTTTGGCTGCTTGACCCAAATAGGTCATCTTATTTTGTTTGTACGACTCGATACATTTTTTTGGTTTCGGTGTTACTCAGTCTCGCCCAAGGATCACAAAGGATTAGAACAAAACCTTAGAACATCTCAAAGATCGCAATATCATTAATAAGGCAAGTTTCAAAATGCACCAGAACTGAAGTGTGTCTGCTGACGTGGCGCAATCACAACCATTCTTTGAAAGTCTGCTATAAATTTAATGAAAAATATTGACTAACAGTAATGGAACGACTATATGTAAAAAAAATGGTTATCTACTAAAAATTGGATATTGCCCCTAATATAGTTCTCTCTTTCATCTCTCTTCTCTTGATACCCAATAAAAAACACCATGACTACCTCCATTCAACCTATGAATCAAAATTACTCTCGATTCCAATAATGGGTGCACCTAAGATAACGCATACTGCATATAAAGGTTCAAGTATATATAATGAAAGAGATCTTCTACAGAATAAGTTTGGGGCTCACGGTCAAATTCCTGATTTGTACATATTTTGTGTACAAAGAGCACCTCTAATCGCATGAATTATGCTTTCCTAGAAACTTAATAATGTCAATTACTCTTGTTTAATTTGCTCATTTTCTAGGTTTATTTGTGAGAAAATGATGCATTTCGAGACCAAATTAATGGAACATTTCCGAGCACCAAAATCACAAGAATCAAGCCTTGGAAGTGGAGTACAACATCATTCCAGAGTTCTGGCCAAGAAACTGAAAAGTCAACTTTAGGCCCGAAAAGTCAACCAAAGTCAACCGAGCCCACATGGTCAACTTCGGGGTCAAACCCGAAGGCATCACATTTCAATCCATTCATGAGTCTCCCAACCAAGCTAAAAGAGCTCCTTTCATTGGTTGAGGTACTTTGGTGGTGATTTGAAATTCAAATTCAAATTGGAGACAAATCATTTAATACTTAAAACACATTTTGTCTCATAACCTTCTACCCCTAATTTTTGCCTCTTTATGGTCCCAAATATGATTTTCATAGCCTCTACACACATTACCATCATATCCTTTATGCCTTTGCATTTTTTCAACCACTTCATGGCATTTAGGTATTTCTATGTGGGTTAGCATCTTTGTTTTAGACCGTATCACCTCCTCTTAATCATAGCCCTTCATTACCTCATATTTATTCTTAGAACTCCTCATTTAGAGCATTCACCAATCCTAGACACTACGATTCCCCAAAATTCTCTCAAACCTCCATTTTCATCTCTCCCATTTGCCTCATTTTCCTTTGCTCTCGGACACTGTCCGACCGGTCGAAATCCCGGCTGCTTGGGTTCTTTCACCATTATCCACCACTTCCTCTCATCATCTCACCTTACTTCCTTCACCAAACATCCTCCACACACTCCACACTACATCCTCAAACACTTTTCCACTCCATTCCACCATCTTCACTCACCACCATCTTGGATTTCTGACGTGTCGTATATGGTGGCATACAATGTCAAAGATTGTGTGTGGATGTATAGACTAAGACCGAGGGATTGTCGTACCGAAGGGATTGGAAGACCCAAGATCCCTTTGGTGACACAATGCAACCAAGATGTATTAATAGCACTAGATGTGAGATGACAAGAGATGGACTATGTACCTAGAAGTGGAATATGTGCAACATGTTAGTGTAGTGTTCAAAAGGGTGTCACTCTTGAATGACTAGTATCCAACATTTCTCTAAGTGACAATTCTAAACTATGCAAATAAGTAAAGCACAAGTGAATGTGTTTGATAGAGTGCAAATGTGTTGAGGTGACAAGCCTAACAAGTGTGTAATTGTTATCAATTGGTGAAGGCCATTAGGGTTTCGGGTTTACTCTAACCCAATCCGATGTGTGACAAACTTCTAGGACATGCAAAAATGACTTAGCCAAAGATCAAACCCCTTATCCTTGCCATGTTATGGTTCTAGGATTGACTATTCTAAGACTACTTTGTGCCATATTCAGGTTATCACAAAGACTTCCTAATCCATTTACCCAAGCCGTGTTAAGGTCTTCGAGTAAAATACATAGGCATAAGGTGCCAAGAATCAAGGTTCAAATAAGGTAAACATCACATTTAGTCTCATCATGCTCAATGTCAAATACCTAAGAGAATAAGTTTCTAGAAAACACTGTTAATTAATTAGGTTCAACACATGCTCAAGAACTAGCAAGATTCCTAAATAAGCATTTAACATAACCGTATTCAAACAAAGAATATATCCAAGAACTGAATCATTATGCATATCTAATAATATTCATCAAAACATCATCATGGACTAGGGCACACAACCCTAGCCCCCAATCTAAAGGACTACTCACACATGTTTATGAGATACATCAATATTGTTAAGAATAGAAACATGAATACAAACAATAACTAGAGTAAGGTTAAAAAATCCTCAAGGGATGATGGCCAGCAACTTCTTTGTGACTCCAAGTATAGGTGACAGCCCTCTCTTGAACTCCTCTTCACTCCCAAGCTTCTTCTTCTCCAAATTTCCGAATTCCTTGTGTTCTTGATGAATTCCCAGCTATGGAGCATAAAACGTGGTGGAGTAATGGTGGAATGGTTGTGAAAGTTAGTTTCTAAGATAAATTGATGCCTTAGAAACAACTTTCATGAATGAAGGAAAATGATTTGAGTGGTGGACGGTGGTGAAAATCGAAGAACAAAAACAGGGCAGAGCCCAGATGTCCGGATGGATCAGTGGCATCCAGACGGTTACGACGGAACTGGGATTCTCTCAAAGCTTTTGAGAAAGGAAAACAACAATGGTGTCTAGGGTTCAGGGTCTCTTTGTGAATGGGAGGTATTAAGCATATATAGGATACTAAATAAAGGGTTTGGATTCAAAGGAGATGATCCTAGGGTCGATAAATAAGATGCTACACATTTTGGAAGGAAACCTAAGGGACAAAATGGTGTGTAGAGGCAATAGAGACATATCTTGGGGACCATGTGATCAGATTTGGAACATAGGTAAGAGACAAATAATATTGGTGAGCATTGGATGCCTTGTCTCCTATTTGAATTTGAATTTGCTACCAAAATATCTCAATCTATCCAAGGTTGCTCTCCTTGTGTGCTTGGGAACTCATGGATGTCTTGAATTTTGATGCCTTCGGATTTGACTTCGGAGTTGACCATGTGTGGCACAGTTTACTTCGGTTGACTTCCGTCCTTTTCTCGAAAATGCTCCAATTGGTCCCGAAATGCACCTTTTTAAGCCAAATGACCTCAACTCTTGTGAATGACCTAAAAACATAAGTTAAATGCCACAAACGGCTTTTAAAGTAGCTTAACTCTCATAGTTAGGAGTATGATTTGCTCGTAAAATACTTACAAATCAATTTCCTTAAAGACTTCAAAGAAGATGAGCTTAGACCAAGAGGGAGTAAGTGGAGAACAAGGAGAGGGCTTGCAATTACTTGGTGACAGCAAAGACCAGCTGGCTTTCCTTCTTGAGCATCTCTTTACCCTTATCTACTCTTTATTTGTCTCTAAGTTTCCTAGATTTGAGAATTTGATGTATGCAAAGATGTATTGTGAGTAGTCCTCAAATATTGGGGGCTAGGGTTATGTGTCCTAGCCCAATGAAGATGGTTTGATTGATTAATACATTTGTGCTTGTAATTTTGATATGGTATATATATATTGCCCATTTTAGAAGTGTTGAATGCATGCTTAGGAAATTTACTATGCATAAGCTTAGTAACCTTATTTTGGTATGAATGTATGAGTTTTTTTTTTAAGAGGATCAAAGGATTTCACTCCTACCCCCATGGTGACTCGAACCCATGACCTGAATCTTAAGTAGTCGATGCTCTAACCACTGAGCTTAGTAACTTTATGCATCATGGATAATTGACAATGAATGTGATGAACATGTTTTGTTTGGATCCCTAGGCCTTAATCTCTTTAGCCTTAGTTTATTAATTTAATTAAGAACCATTCCATGGCTTAGAAAAACGAAACTAAAAGTCATTATGAACCATTGCATGACACAAAGATACCTAAGAAGACCATGACCCTAGAACCTTTTTTGGCTAGGGTACGAGATTTAATCCACATTCAATCTAACTTGCATGTTCGTTGAATTAATCTACCATTGAAATTGGACTAACGTCTGAAACCCCTGATCACTTAATCAATTGAATCGTTTTACATTTCATTTAAGCATATTTAGTTGTTTGCATGCCTACTTATCACAATTCAAAACACTCTAAATGTTGATCACTACACACCCACATTGCACATATATCACTTAGTTATTGCATAGATATTCATTTCTAGTCCTTTTATTAGTGTTTACCTAGTTACTCTTGGGATTTTGGGCCGCCAATTCGAGAAGTACGGCAAACCCTCAGTCTTTACTACTTTCCATATTTTGACAACATGTATGCTTGCGTTCTAAAAAAACTTTTTGCGTTTAAGTCAATTCCTGTAAAAAAAAATGCATCTCTGGAACGAGCAGATGAGCTGAAAGGAGTTGATTATATGGTCGATGAATGTGAAATCACCACCGTCGATGGCAAAGATGTGTATATCGGGCTTAGCTAAGAGTCTAATACTTAATTAATTATATGTTTGTTAATGAACTTCAACAACAGCTAGGTCTAGAGAGAAGGAAATCCAGAATCAAATGATTTTGGACTAGTCTGTATTTGATGAAGTAACTTGGCAAGTTTGTTTTCTAGTACATTCATTTGAGCTAAAAAAAAACAAACCTTCACATTAAAATCTCAAAAAACGTACAAAAAAAAGAAAAGAAAAACAAAATGAAAAGAAAGTTCGAATGAAAGATAAGAAATATATTTTCCCTTCGAAATTTGGTTATCCACTTTTCCTCAACATCTAATCAGATCTAGGCAGATGTTTGAAGAAACAAAAACTAAGCCCAAGAAAAGAACCCACCTTCTGATCCGATCTAGACACTGATCGTATTCCTGAATAGCATTTATTTCCCTTAATCTTCAAAAATCTAGCAAATCTGACCCATTTTCAAAATCTGCAAATCTTACACATGCGCATGAAAATCTAATTCATGGATTGGAGGAAAGCCATCAGAAAGCTCTAAGCGAAACAATGATATGAAGCCCATATGAGAATGAAAAACGTTTATGGGTTCAGAAGAGACGGAAACACTTTGATGGTAGTGGTGAGGGCAAAAAAGGAACTTTGAGCAGTGATATTGGTTGTGGCAAAGAGAGATGAAAGAGAGAAAAGTCTAAAATAATAGAGTTGACCATGATTTTTGAGAGCCGAAGTGTCAAATATCAAGTTTTGGAAGTGAAACACAAGAAAATTCTGGAGGATTAACCAAGACATTGAAAAGTCAAAGATTTCAAGAAAAGTAAAGCATGGTCGACCTTGAATATCAATGTTAAAAGTCAATCTTGTGACTCACCATTGGAAGCCCCTAAAATTTGCAAGGAATGTTTCAAATGTTCTTAGGTAATCAATGACCTCATCATTTGATTATTCCTTCATTTTCTTCATTTGGAAGAAAAGTACATTAGTCATCTCCATATCTCTCCTTCATCTCTTTGCTTGTTGACTTTGGTTTATCAATTTTATTTTTCATTTTATTTATTCTCTTTTTCTTTTTACCCCTTGCCCTCAATATCTTTTCCTCCTACACTTCACCTAAATTTTTTCCATGGTTAGTCAAGTCTTTTATCTTCCATTTCTTCAGCTGCTCCAATGTTGGTGTCAACAAGGCTTGAGACAAGCTCCTTTCTTCTCCTTCTTGGCTCCTTGTTCCACTTC
Organism: Rubus idaeus; assembly: GCA_030142095.1. Taxonomy (NCBI): domain Eukaryota; kingdom Viridiplantae; phylum Streptophyta; class Magnoliopsida; order Rosales; family Rosaceae; genus Rubus; species Rubus idaeus. Next base: position 7,797,646 of record CM057966.1, on the reverse strand, counting down.
TTTGAGTTTTATAGTGTCCTTGATGAATTGGTAAGGATATCTAGTAAGAAATAGGTGGACTAGATGAATATGGACGTGACGAACAATTTTGTAGAAGGAAGTTTTGTGAAAAGAGATGAAGAAAGTGGAGAAAATGGAAGAAAATTGTGGACAACAAGACGTTTCGATCGATCGACCTTTAGTAACAACCGGCCGGTCGCTGAAGATGAAAAAATAGAGAAATGGAGAAAGAAAGGAAGGGTGAGAGATAAAAGTGTTTGAGGTTGAATGAGGATGCTAGGAGATAGACTAAATGAGGCAAGGAAAGTACATATATATATATATGGGTCCACAACACTCCGCCAATTTTTATATAACAAAGATATCATAGTAAAAGATTATTGTAAATAGTATAAATGTAAAAGTAACAGCAACTAGGATGAATGGTAGTAGTGGTAGTTAGAAATGAGATTGTACCGAATGGGAAAGAAGGCCCTTATGCTTTTATAGTTTATGGTAATTTGCTATAATTTATTTTGTTTTGAGCAAACACCCATACATATATTTGCTTCAGACTTTTTGTTGAGCAGCAAAATAAACACCAAATAGTTATTCTCAAACAAAAAAAAACACCATATGGTTCAAGTGACATTTGACAATTTCTCACATGGACTTTATAATTACCATCATGTACAGACTTCATGTTAATTTTTTGCAATTACTTTTTTTTTGCTAAAAAAGCTAAATTATGAAAATACATGGTAGAGAAATTAATGTGTAGTATCTAATTTTGGGATGAGTCTTTTTTACTTGATGTTTCGATCACTTCAATCCAACACTTGCATTTGGACCACTACATTTCTTCTTGAACTTCTCATCCGTGATCCATTTGATCATTTTGGCCGTCATCCAATGCTTTGTTGATATCATCATCATTTGTTCTTACTAGAGAATTACTTTATTTATGTGGTCACTCCTTCTGAGGAGGCCTTATCGCCTTCTCATCGTATTTCTCATTGCTAAGAAATCAATCTGAGTATCCCCTTTCACCAAAAATGAAGTAGCATTTGTTTGATTATATGTTTGATGCTCATTCGCAGTAACATGGATATTTGCAGCATTACAGAAACAACCCAAGATTGTGTCATTGTCTAACAACAAATCAAATATTGTAAGAAAAATAACTTGTTTGAGCAGAATCTTGCATATACTTATAGCTGGTGATTTTGTAATATCACATATGTTGTTCTTATGGGTGAAGCTAAATATATACAACAATAATTTTGTTTGTGACTGTAGCCATTTTGGCCGAGACTAGTTTTAGAAATTGATTTCTCCTCCTTCTGTCTAACTTCACAATCTGATTTATTGGTGTCAACTTTATGTCAAATCCCGATTCGAGGAGAGTATACTTGAAGTAACAAATATATTTCATTAGCTCCGGCCTATAAATATCATTTATCCAAAAAAATTATAAAAAAAAGGAGATCATAGTGACGCTTTGGGGGGACACAACAACAAGCTTAGGAATTGATATTTTTAAATAATAAATATAGCTGCACTATGCTTGATGTATATCAAAGTTACTAAATGCAAAATTTAATTGCTTAGGAAGTTAGAAATTGATATCATATCAGGATAGGAAGGAGATTTCTTGATAACATAGCTATTCATAATTGATAAATTAAAGTGTGATAAGCAGTATAAGGATAGGTACGGAAAACAAAATTTGAGATCATACCAGCATAAGAGCTAGGGAAACTTTTCTGTTTGTGTTTTCGTCTCTTCTTTCACAACTGAGTCTATTTTTTCCATTTTTTCTGTTTGGGTTTGTTGCTCTTCAATTGATGGTGTTTATATTTGATCGATGTGTTTATATTGTTATGCTTAAGATTTTATGCACATGAATTTATAGCTTTTGGTAGTTGTTCCAGGGTTCATAGTTAGTTGGATCTTAGTTTAAATGTGGCAAAACTTTAATTTTTTTTTTTTCAGTTTCTCTCTTAGCTTCCAGAATATAATGAAGCAAAGTTGGTACTGAATTATTGTTTTTCATGGAGCAAGTAGGTGCATGGCTTTGTTGTTTTGTCATATAAATCTATGATTGCATTATTCATAATTTTACCACTTCTCTAGACATGTATTTTATGGGACTTAACATTTTGTTTTTTTTTTTGACAATGAAACCACAAACATTCAATTTTGTCTTTGAATTTATGCCAACCAGTACTATAACAGCTTTGAGCTATTTTTTTTGTCCAGCTCTGAGCCATTCAAACAGACTATCAAGATTGTGTTTTAAGACCTCAATCATGACCTCTGATAATCTTGGTCCAAGTGACACATTCTTCTCCATATATGCAACGGATGCAATATTTCTACATCCTTAGTCATTCTCACTATCATAGAAATTGATTCTCGAGTTGTTGACCACATTGAAGCAATGGATCTCATTCCTCTCTTGCAGTAGTACAACATTCTCATCACCATTAAAATAACATAAATCTTGAATGGGCAACCAGTAAACATCAATGTTGCAACTTTGTTAAATTGGATGATATATCCCCTAATTAATTTTCAGCTTCCACAGACTAGTCATTGTCACTTTTGTGTCTTACTTTATCTCTTCATTCCTCTTCAATCGATTATTTTTGTGGATTTGACTTCTTGATTGGTTGTTATTATTTTTCTTAATGGTATATTGTGTTGAGATAAAATTTAAAACTATAACTATGAATGTAATCAAAGGTTGCTATATTTTTGTAACTAAGTTGCTATCATTGCACTAAAAGCTGCCATTTTTCAATTTTTTTTTCTTCAGAGAAGTGAAAACCTCTACACAAGACAAAGACCAAGAGCAAAGAAACTTTTTAGCTACAGAGATAGAATCAGCAATGAACAGTTTGTACATATGTATCTAAACAAAGAGCAGTTCAACACTGCTTGATTAACAAAACTTTTTTGAACTTCGCCCTTAAATACATATCTTCTTTGTAACTTAAGCTTCCTATACAAAACATCATGATTTCTATATTTTCAATATGTATTCTAAACGATTTTAAAACCCGCAACATCTTTGAGGATGGCAAGGAAAAAGATGTGTCATTTGTGCCATTTGATCAGCAGGAAGTTTCAAAGATATTTCACCAATCAATCAAGGGAAATCATAATAGGGTTTTAAGGCCCTGGTTCTATACATACGTCAAGGAAATTGAAGAATACATGATATGATATGATAGATTTGACTCTTTTCTTTCTGAATGGTTTGAGAATTGGAAGAAAATGAATTCGATAAGAATAGAAAATGATTTGTCACCTCCGTTTTTACAAAATGAAATTGTTGAGATAGCTGGGGCCATAGAGCATATGCATGATCGTAATGTTTTTCACCTAGCTCTCAGTGACCAATCCAGTTATATCGTTTGCTCCGGAAATATAAAAATCATCAAGTTTTTAGAAAGTGGGCACTCAGTTAACAAATTTGTTTGGAATGATAAGAAGCTTGGGGACCTAAGAAGCTTCAGAGATTAGTTGGCTTCAGTTTTGACGTTGAACTACTCTTGGACAGAGATGAAGTCATTCCTCAACTGCTTTAGCTTACCTGTCGGTTATCGAAGGTTGTTATTTCAAGTATTTACCATGAATATAATTCTAATCCAAAATATTCTAGGAGCCGTCAGATGCTAGAGTGTGCATTGCATGACCAATCGCTTGTTTCTAAGCATATTTCTGGTCCTCTTGGTTGGCTGCCTACTTAGATGAGCGAAGTGTTAACTAAGTTTTATAATTACTGGCAACGTAAACCCTATTAGCCTACAAGCTTAATAAGCTAACCATCTTCTTCGATTTTTTAGAAATCTGTTCGAACATTATCATGAACACACTGGTGACCTGGAAAAGATAGATAGAGATATCAGGAAATTGTGGCCTCAAATTATCCATCGCCTCCATGAGCAAAAGGTGAAGTTTTGATCTGCTGTAGTTGAGGGAATGCGACTTCACTGCTTTCAACTGTTACTTGCCAGGCGCTTTTATACTTCCTTTTAATACTTTTACTTCGACGCCGAAGTGTTAACTAAGGTTTTTCAATTAATTAGATGAAGATGTTATAAACACATTCGATCCAAGTTAGGCTTTTAGAATATTATGTTAGTTTGGTGTTATTGGAATATTGTGTTGTTAAATTGGGCTTTGTCTTTCTCCCTAAAAAAAACCCACAGCATCGCGTTGACACCATTACTAGTACTTGGCTATAAGATATATATGAATTGCGTGAGAAATGGGCATAGGTCTATTGCCAATCCTATTTTTGTGCATGTATGACAAAGAAATAAGTGAAAATTGTTAACTATTATTTATACTCTTTTTCATTTTCTTTCCTTTTGAAATGAGCTGAATTTTGTACTTTTTCCTTTTTTTTATTTGCAGTAGGGCTGGGATCGGTCTGAGATCGACGTCCATTTTGCCGGGACCGGGACCAGACCGAAATTTTCGGGTCGGGCCCAAACTGATTATTCGCCGATGTTGGGACCGAAGAAACTGGGACCGACCATTTTTTTGTCGGGACCGAAAATTTCTAGTCCTTTTCCGGTTTTCAAAAATCGATCGGCGACGTATAAAAGTAGAAGGTAAGAGAGAAAGCGAGCCGGAAGAAGTCGATCGGGGATTTGGGGGTTTTAAAACATTTTCCAGAAAAGAGATACAGAGAAAGAGAGACGAGAAGAATAAAGAAAGGAAAAAGAAATCCATAAGAGATAGATTTAGATGGGAGCAATAGAGACGAAAATAAGAAATTCATAAGAGAGAGTGAGAGATAGAAGAGAGATTGAGAGATAGAGAGACGGGAGGAACTGAGAGAGCCTAAATCCAGAAGAGAGAGAATGTGAGATAGACAAAGGAGAGAGATTGAGAAATAAAAAATTCAGAACAGAGAGAGTGAGAGACAGAAGAGAGGGAGAGAGATAATTAAAGAGAGACTAGTGAGATGTGAGATCACGTGTGGTGGGGTGGGGTGGGGGAACAAAGTCAGAGAGATGATGTCAAATAAAGTAAGAGAGAGAGAGAGAGATAAAAACTAAGATAAAGAATTAAAGATTACTCAGAGAACAGGCAAATGTCTAGAAGAAAATGAAGGACCGGTCCTGTTCGGTCCTAAGATCAAATAAAATGCAAAGACCGGGACCGGACCGAAAAATTTATGAGTATTTTTTTACAAAGACCGGACCGAACCAGCCGGTCTGGACCGGTCAGGTTCGGTTTTTCGGGTCTTCGGTCTAAAACGCCCGATCCCTAATTTGCAGGAATGACCATAACACAAAGAAGTGAAAGGATAAATAAGTTTTTGAAAAAGTTCTTCGCCTCACACCTTATTCTCCATGAGTTTGTTATACAATATGACAAAGCTGTAATACATCGAAGATAAAAGGAAAGGCTACAAGACATGACCACTAGATAATCAAAGCGCAATTTTGACTCTCAATAGAAAGTGGAGGTTGAAGCATTAGAGAAGTATACAAAATAACTTTTCTATTGCTTTCAAAACTCGTATAAGAGAGTTCTAGATTTGAAGTTGGAATTGAAAAGTGATGATATGGGACAACAAGGAAATATAAACAGGATTCCAAATGAAAATGACACTTTATTATACTCCATCGAGTCAATTAGTAAGTTGTAGTTGCAAAAAAAATTGAATTTGAAGGAATTCTTTGTGATACCCCGAACCTTAAGTAATTAGAAAAAATTCATTCCAAGTATTTCTCAATATTATTTGAGATATCTTGTATTATTTTTGTTTTGGTTTGATTTGATTTGCTATGTATATAAATTAAAATTGGTGTTCTTGGTGTGAAGTTAATGGACGATGTATTTCAAATCTTTGGTAAACTGGTCCAAGATATTATTGTCCAATAATGTAAAACATTTTGTTAAAAATAATAATAAAAATAAAATTTAGTATAAGTATCTACTGTCCAAGATAGTTTTAGTTGCAATGGAGTCATGCAGAAAAGGGAAGAAACGGAGAGAATAGTGGAGGTCGTTAGAAAGAAAAATAAAATAAAAGGGAGAAACGATGAAAGAGGGAGTGCGAGAAGAAAATCGGAGAGATATAGAGGAGGAATAGAAGAAGAAGAAGAAAAAAGGAGAAAGAGAGAATGAACGGAAAAGAAAGTAGAGGGATGAGTTCATTTTTTCTCACACCAGCTACGTCAAAGATGGTGGTGCAACAATGTTATTGATATGCTTCCTTGCTGGCGTTGGGGATTTGAACACGAGCTATGTCATTGGGTCTCTGCTATCCTGAGTTTAATTTCATATTTTTTTTACTAGTTTTTTTCCCTAGTATGTAGCTTTTGCTACTAATAATTCCCTATCATCGTTGGTTTCTTTGATAATTTGGGACCCTAGTAAGGGTGTTTTCTCCACCTTTAGGTATTACTCTTCGGAGTGTTGAGTCTGCAAATATGGAAATTTCGAATAATCATTTGATCGATGAATCTTTTCGCTGTACCACAATTGCGTGCATTGGCGGTAGGAGATTCGCTAGTTGTTTTAGATGATTAGTGAGTTAACTTTTATGTCCATTTTGTTTTTAAATATTATCTATTTATTTAAATATTAATTTGTTTCTTTCAATGAGAGATTCTCTCTCACTTCTTAATTAATTGCAAACTCTTCATTAATATTCTACACTAAACAAAAATAAATATGAAATATACAATAGAACTTTTTTAAATTAATAGACTTGAGACCACTTAAATTCTATTAATTTAGCGAGATATCAATTTATCGATAAATGAATAATTATTAATATACAAATATATTTTTAGTTTTTTGCTTAACAGTAAACATGTTATATTTATTCACTTATTAAGTTCAATGAATTCGATTTATCACATCATATGACAAGTTAAAATTCAAAGTACTATAAGATTTAAAGTACTACAAAGAAGATAAATATTTTGGATGCAAACATTTATCTTCTACAAAGGTTTTGAGCGTATATGAGATCGTTGGCAACATGGCAGAACATTCTAAAGATGAAGCTGAAGTTGATGATGATACACAATATTTGGTACCGGTGTCACACAAAGAAACACTTAAAGCATCAACGACACTCTAAAACTTCTTGTTGCAATATGAGAAAGCAACCCAAGACTTTTGGGCGCATTGCGAACAATTAAAGATGATATTCAATTATATTTGAAGTTTAAAAAAAAACTACTATTGATTCATATTTTGAGAAACCTTCATAATTTATTTATTATGTATTTTTTAGCCAATTATTAGTTTATAAAATATTTGGGACCTATAATATACAAAGGAAATATTTAAAATGTATTATCTTATAGTTTTATCGAGATTATTAATTTAGCACGTTGATCCCGAGTCGGGACCGGACAATTTTATTATTTAAAAGAGAATATTAATTGATCGAGTATTAATTTAAAGAGGTTCTACTGTAATCATATTTAATTCTATGGTTTATTAAACCGAAAACAAGGGAAAAACATAAACAAATCCTATTTAATTATGGGCTGATGAACCCGAAAGAAAAAAAAACTAATTAATAACAAATTAAATGATTAAACAGTTTTCAAAACTTGTTTATGCTCTCTCCTCATTGAAAGAAACAAAGATTTAAATACATAGACGAAACCCTAGGTTTCGTGTCTACCCGGTGGCGGCGACAACATTCTTTCGGGTCGTTGCCTCTCTTGTTCGGATCTAGTAGAGGAGATCTATACCTTCCTCTGAGTTATCAGGTCTCTCTTCCTTCTCTTGGCCTGTAAGGTTTTGGTGGTTGTTGTTTCTCTCCCTTTTCGGTGGTTGTGGAGGTGGCGTTGCAGGGTGTAGCGGCGCTCGTTCAAGGTTCATTGCTCGCAATCTTCGAAATGGGGTGGGGATAGAGTTTTTTCTCTTGCTGTCACCAACGACTGTGGTAATCTCTTGCGCTCTTCTGGTTTGCTCTTGTTCTAGTTTCCAGTTGGGTTATTGGAGTTGGTGTAGCTACCATGGATTGCTGGAAACGAAGGCCGCCGGATTTACTTTTCTGATCCGCATGGTTGGTGCTCCTATTGTTCATGTCTGGGCCATTGGTGTGGGTTTACTCTTGTTGGGCTTTGGATGAGGCATTTGGGCCTGATTGTGAGTCTGATATGGTGTGGGACTTTACGATGGTTTGGGATCTAAGGGAGGGTGTTTTGCCACCCTCACCTATTACTTAGTAATTTGGGTTTTGTGAGATCCCGAATTTTAAAGTTAGTCAAGTTTTATTTTTGAGGTCATAATTAGAAAGTACACGTCTCAATGAGTTCGTAGACACGAAGAATACTAAAATCAAAGTTGTAATGAAAAAGTTATAGCTAGGCTTTAGAAGTTAGTGGCAGTTTCATAATTATCTGAAACTTCGTTTACTTTAAATAGCCACTTTTACTTCCGGAAACACCCATTTCTGGAAACCGACCCAAAAAGAGCAACAAACCCATTTGGTCGCCGAAACTTCGCCGCCTCGCTATCGTCTCGTCCGACCACCTCTTGGGATGAAATTGGTCCCAAATGATTCGTCTCTAACCCCTCTACAAGTCTGTACCAACCTCTCATCCTATTATATATTGTACAAGGATAATCAATGATGGAAAGATTTGAGGGTTTTTAGAATATTTTCCAAATTCCGGCCAAATTGAGAGAGAAGACCTATTGGGCTTTGTTCGCGTCTAAAAACCCTACAAACCCCGCAAAGTCCCAAGATGAATCATGTTAGGAGTCACAATTGTTATTAGGAAATAGTTATTGTATTTATCATGTAGTTATTTATTAAGCTTTGAGATCTTGACATCTGTCATGATCTTTAGTCAGTTATGAACTGAACTGGGTATAAATTCAGGACTGGTTATCATTGTAGGCAGGGAGAATTTAGGACCTATTAAATCGCTACCTATTAATTTCTAGTTTATGCCCTCCGCCAGCTTATTCTTCAAATTATGGCCAAACCGTCGGTTATTTGGAGAAACCCGAAGATATAAAGTTGTTAGTCTTTTCAAGAGCTTTCTTTTGGTTATAATTTTGTAGATTTTGGTTAAGATTGGATTCCGGCCACCACCTATCGCCACCGGCCACTGTGACTCTGCCGTGTGCGGCGGTGATTTTAGATTTTCAATTCTATTTGGCTTAAATTGACTCGTTCAAGTTGTTTAGACATTAATCGTAGTCAAAATGGAAATAGTATTTGAGAAATCTTAATCGGATCGCCATTTTGTGTGGCAACTACCGTTGTCCTTATCGACTTTTGATTTGGTGTTAGATAGTAATTGAGCGTATTTGTTTGGTTTGATTATTTGTAGTATCAAGGTTCACAGAGCTTGAATTAGATTTGAAATTCTCGAAGGAGACTTGACGTGAAGTGGAACTAGCGTAGAGCTGTATTATTACCGAAATCAAGGTAGGGATTTTGGGAAACCTTTTTATATGAACGATAAACTTTGTGACTTGCTTGCAATGTTTGAATAAATGTTTGTTTGATATTCTATGTGATTTATACGATTTATATGCGAGCATAAATTATATGTCTAAATGCTTATTTATATTCCTATCCAATTGACATACATGAACGATATATGCATATTATTACGATACATCATGGCATGGCATATATAAGGATTGAAAATTGGGAATGCATTTGATTATAATATGAGGAAGGTGGATGGATATTGAAATAATGGAATTTATGGGAAATGGTTTTTGTGAAGTTGAGTCTTACTCTCGGTAGGTACCAGATTTCATATCAGCCTAAAATGCATTAGATTTGTTAGAGAACCGGTACACCCCGATTTCTAGCTTCTTAGATAAGGTTAAGGCAGACATCAACCCTGAGATCTGCCATAGAACCCTGTTCAATAAGCGGACCGCATTAGCTGTCCGCTTTCAGGTTGGGCAGTAAGGGTCGGAGAAGGGCAATCACTCATTCTTAAAACCAGCATTCTTAAGACCAAAGAGTCTTCTATTTTTTAGTTGCATAAAGGTAATTCAGGACTGGCAACAGAGAGGAAAGACAGTCTTACTCTCGGTAGGTACCAGATCTTATGTCAGCCTTAGATGCATAAATTGTACAAAATGAAATTCGGGACTGGCGACAGGGAGAAAAGACTAGAGATCGATGTTGACAAAGGAGATGTGTATTGAAATGTTACGGGGCGTTAAATCATATAATAAAACTTTTAGGGCTACTCCCGGTTGGTAAAATACACGGTATGGGACGTGTAGGCTTTGATTGTGGAGTTATATGGACTAACGGGTAGATAAGTGAAGTTCATTTGACATTCATGCATGCATCAATATCATTGTAGTTATTTTAATCATAGGACGAAAGCTCACTCTTACAATAGGTTGTTGTTTTACAGGTTTAACCTACGAGATTCAAAATGGTACTATTTAGTTTTCTAGCTTGCCTGGCCTTCAGAGTTATGGGTACATCTGTGGGTGATGTCATAAATTGACAAACAGTGTTGACAACAAATTCAATATCTGGTCTTGTAAAAGTGAGGTATTGTAATGCACCCACAATGCTTCTGTAATGAGTCGGATCAGGAAGAAGTGTACCTTCATCTTTAAGCATTTGCATATGAGGTAAACAAGGAGTAATGCATTCTCTACAAGTATCCATTCCAGCTCTTGCAATAAGATCTCTGACATATTTTTCTTGACATATGAACAAGCCATTTGCCTTGTGTTCTACTTCTAGCCAAGAAAATATGAAAGTGGACCCAGATCCTTCATGTCAAACACAGCACTGAGTTCTGCAATAACCATTTCAATATATACCTTCCTTGTCTGAGCCTGTGATAACTATGTCATCCACATACAACAGCAGAGCAACAATGCCCTTCTCAGTATGTCTCACAAATAAACTGGGATCTGAATGAGAAAACTGAAATCCCAAAGCTGGAAGAAAGTTGGTGAACTTTTCATTCCAGGCTCTACGAGCTTGTTTCAAGCCATATAACGATTTCTTGAGTAGACAAACATGATTTGGGTAAGTAGGATCAACAAATCCTTGAGGTTGCTGCATAAACACTTCTTCTTTGAGATCACCATGCAAAAATGCATTCTTGACATCAAGTTGTCTCAGGTCCCACTTAAACATTGCTGCTAATGCAAGAACAAGTCTCACTGTGCTGTGCCTGGCCACTGGACTAAATGTTTCATCATAATCCAAGCCTTTAGCTTGGCTGTAACCTTGAGCAACCAGTCTGCTTTATATCTAGAAATACTACCATCTGGGTTCTTTTTAATCTTATAAATCCACTTACTTCCAACAATGTTTTCACCAATACGGCATGGAACAAGAATCCAAGTACCTTGTTTTATGAGAGCATCAATTTCTTCACCCATTGCAGTCTTCCACTCTGACTTGCTGCCAGCAGCTTTGAAAGATTTTGGCTCTGTTAGATCTTGAACATCAGTGATAGCAATGAAACCACTAAAGAAAGCATATTCATCGAATAGTTTTTGCTGAACAATGCTAGAATAAGCACAAAATCCTAAAAAGTCTTTTTCTTCACAATTCCATTTTTTGCCCTTGTCAACATAGAATGTTCATTGTAAGCTTGATCCTCGATAAATCTCAATTCAGGAGGTAAGTCCCCCCCTGCAGCCACAAGAGGCGATAAAGCCGGTGGCGGACTAGATGTGGGAGAGGCAACATTGTCATTGCCAAAAGGCAAGATAACTTGAAGTTGACCAGGTGTGAGGACAGGCATCACGCTGCTGTCAATTAAGAGCAATGGAGGCAGGATCATGAGAGTGGGAAGACTGAGAAGAAGACACACTAGATTGCGGTATAGTGGAAGGGGACTGAGGTACACTAGATGTAGAAAAAGAAGGGGACTGACGTACAGTAGACGAAGATTGAGGTACACTAGATGTAGAAAAAGAGGACTCAGAATGAACTGAAGGAGGAATAGGTACATGAATGTATCAATTAGGAGGGGTCTTAGGAAGAACAGAATCAGAAGCAGAAGATGACATAGAAGAAATATGGAATGGGAACACAGACTCATCATGTATAACATGTCTACTCATCCACAATTTGTGTTTCTTGATATTGTAACAGAAAACACCCTTAAAAGCAAGGGCATAGCCAAGGAAAACACACTGGTCAGTGCGAGGATCAAGTTTGTCATGAGTATAAGGCCTTAGATAAGGATAACAAGACGTCCCAAAGATTAAAGATCAGGGGCTGATTCAAACAATTTAATATGAGGAGAGGACATAACCAAAGACTTGCAGGGCATTCTATCTATTTATAAGAGAAGCAGAGTGAGCAACTGTATGATACCAAAAGATCTTAGGAAGTTGAGCAGCAGACATGAGTGTAATTGCAGTCTCAAGGAGATGCCGATTTTTTTCGTTCTGCTACGTGCCCCATTTTGTTGGGGAGTATAGGGACAAGTGATATAGTGAAGAATACCTTGAGCATCAAGAAATTTTTTAAAGGCAATGCTGTTATATTCCCCACCCCCATCTGTTTGAAAAATCTGAATCGAAGAATGGAATTGAGTCTTAACAAAATTAAAGAATCTCACAAAAGCAGAAAAGACATCATATCCGATTTATTGAGAAGTGGAAAAATCCACAAAAATTTGGTACAATCGTCAATGAAAGTAACATAGTACCGAAAGCCTTCTAAAGAAAGACAAGGAGCAAGGCCCCAAACATCAGAATGTATCTTCTGAAAAGGAACAGCAGACGAACACGAAACAAGCTTCTAGGGCACAAAACATACAGTTGCTATCGAGTGCTCGATTTTGTGATTCGATTATGGCGATGAAGATAAAGTTCTCAGATTGAAGCTAGAAGAACACGAAACAAGCGTCTAGGGCACAAAACTTCAAATGAACTCTGATCGATTGCAAGAGGAAGCACATAGATGGATCTCAGGAGCTACTGGAGCTCTGATACCATGATAACATAGCTTTGAAGCTTATAGCTTGATGAAGAAGACAAATATTTGAGAGAGAATTTTGGCATAGTAATCCTGGAATTTTTGTTAATCTCCAGCTTTATGATTTATTACAATGGGGTATTTATAGAATTCTGAAGAACTCAAAGCTTGGTAACTTTGACAGCTAGCAACAGCTAGCATCGCTAGCACATGAAGCTTCTGGAAACATTTATCAACACATATGCATGAAGCTTCTGGAAACACTTGTTAACAAAGTGCATATGTTTGTGCTTATTTCCATGTTTCAAGGTAAACAAGTTGGTTTGTTCTGTTTTGCAATATACAGAGAGAAATATTTGCATTTCCAGTTGCATAGTTTCTTTTTGGAACATTATGGAATCCTAAGGCAGAAGTTGGATATGCTTTCTGAGGTTAGCAAAAGGAAACAAGATGCTGATGCTCATTTGAGTGTCTCAAATGAACTTGCGAGAAGGGCATGAAATCTTTGATAGTTGATAGAAACAAAGGGAAGGCCAGCTTGTTGTTTGTCCGACAAGTGCATGTCGTGCAGCAATGGGCTGAGGAGTTGCATAATAAGGTAACAGAAAAAGCCAAACTCTCGGTGCTAGTGGCAATCGAACGAGGGATCCTTGTGAGCTAGCCAAGTATGATGTTGTCAGCATGGAGGTCCCAAAGCAGCCTCTTGCTGATGAAGAAGATGAGGAGAAAGGAAAGCGAGAAGAGTATGCATGATTCTCCACATGGGGTTTTCATCCAGCAAGAAAAGGAATAAATGCTCAAAGGGTAAGAAGGGAGGGATATATAGAGTGCAGTGCTCGAGTCTGCTGCTCGCCCTCTTGCTAAGGTTGGATGGTTCAGGGTTGTCCTAGATGAAGACCAGAGTATTAAGAATCACAGAACCCAAGTAGATACAGCCTGTTGGGGGCTTCAAGCGAAACGTAGGTGGTGCTTATCAGGGACTCCTATCCAGAATGCGATTGATGATCTTTATAGCTACTTCATATTTCTCAGATATGACCATTATGCTGTGTACAGGTCATTAATTTTGTTCAATAATTAAGTTCCCAATTAGTAAGAATTCAACAAAATAGTACAGAAAACCACAAGCTATTTTGAAGACAATTATGTTACGCCGCACAAAAGGTGAGACCAAATAGTAGATTTTTTCTCATTGATGGTGTATATCCCATTAATTAATGCTTATTTCCATAGTATTATGTCACTAGTTCTTGGAACCTTTGAAAATCCATGTTTTGAGCATAGCATTCTACTCGTTTTCATCGAGATGGAACCTCCTGTTATTAGACTTGACACCGAACCTGGCCTATCTACCTAAGTTATCAAGTTTAATGTCTTTGAGAATAAACACCAGCAGCATTAATCTTTTTTTTAGTTTAATGTTTTGTTTAGATTCATGTTTGGTGTTAATTATTTACATTTTTTATAATTAAATAGGGGGGGACCTAGTGGGGGGGGGGTGTTTTTTGGATTTTTTTTTTTTTTTTTTTTTGAGGGTGGGGGGGTTTTAGAATTTTCAAAAAATTTTTTTTTGTGTTGGGTGGGGGGGGGGGTTTTTTTTTTTTTTTTTTTTTTTTTTTTTTTGGGGGGGTTTTTGGGGGGGGGGGGTTTTTTTTTTTTTGGTTTTTTTTTTTTTTTTTTTTTTTTTTTTTTTTCTCCATTTATCCGGTGTCAAGACTCCCTGATTCTTTAGGATTATAGTACTCTTAATCAGTTGAATTTCTGTAATCTGATATATACATCCTGAGCTGTTGACTGTGAATTCTTCCTTTGGGTTTCTTGTTCTCGACTCACATTGTATCACCCTTGATTTATGACCAACTAATGGTAGTCGTTTGCTGTAAGCACACTTCTTGATGGAGAACCTGTTATTAGTTTACCATCGAAATTTATCGAATTGAAAAGGGTGGAATTCTCAGCAAAAGAACGAGATTTCTACTCCAGGCTAGAGTGCGAGTCAGGTGCTCAATTTGAAGTATGTTTTTCTTTGCAAGTTAATTTGGAGTTTGATATTTCATATGATTTTTGTTTTTTTGTGACCGCCAAAAGGAAACTAAGAAATCTTGCATCCAAGTATGTTTCCATGACTTTATATGGAATCTATATGAAGTTGCCTTTGGTTCTTTTCTCACATAAGTATACTCGACATGTCAGGAATATGCGGCTGCTGGAACTGTAAAACAAAATTATGTTAACATTTTGTTAATGCTATTGCGACTTCGACAAGCTTGTGACCACCTTCTTCT
This sequence comes from Rubus idaeus, assembly GCA_030142095.1. NCBI lineage: Eukaryota > Viridiplantae > Streptophyta > Magnoliopsida > Rosales > Rosaceae > Rubus > Rubus idaeus. The sequence continues at coordinate 7,782,442 of CM057966.1, read as the reverse complement.
TGTCAGGCGTTATGAATCACATTATGGAAATCTTCAGTGGAGAAGGCAAAGAAACTTGCTCATGACAAACAAGTATCACTTCTGAATTGTTTAGAAGCTTCTTTGGCAATATTTGGCATCTGCAATGTAAGTGTTTATGCTTTTTTTTTCTTTTTTCTTTTTTCTAAATAGTATTTACTCAAGCTGTATGTACCTAGCGGTTGTATGTGGATGACATTTTGGCTTAGTATCCATATGTTTACATCGATCTTCTTCTGAGACTGTCTTGTCAGCTTAGTTGGTATTTTCTTACACTTATCTGCTTAATATAGTTCCAGGGTATATTAATCTGATGGTCATCTCTATTTTATTTATTTATTTTATTTTTATTAACCCAAGTGGTTTCGTATCTTGGTACTATTGAGATGAAATTTGTATAATTTTTAAAGATTTGTAATTTTTTGATGGTTACATATATATGAATTCCGTGAGTCCCGAAAGTTAATTGAGAGTACAGGAGTAGAGGCTATCTATTGTAGATGTATAAGGAGTTTGAAAGTCTAGAGTTGGGGTTATTGTGCAATGTGCCCTGACAAGCATGGTGCTATTGCTTATTAGTTGCTTAGATGCCAAAATTGCTGACGTGAAGTATGGTATGCCTTCCGTAGTTTCTAAGGGCATGCTGCTGCCTCAGTTGATGACTTAGATGCAGATATAGATACCTTTCCTTTACCATCCAGGAAAGGGAATCATATGTACTTACCCGTGTGTGTTATTATCCAATCCTCACAAGCATGGTATGCTTTTGTAATATTCGAGTCAGTACCGGTATAACTACTATTAAGTAAATTAAGCACTTGTTATGTTGTCTAATGGATGTAGCTTTCTGACCAACCTAATTCAAGGGGAATGCGTTCTGTAGTTTTTGATGCTGTAGAGTCTTTCTATGCGGATATTTCGTACAATTCATCCAAGATCATTAAGGCTGCACTTGAGGTTCTGTGCTCAATGTGCAAACTGAAGAACTGCCCTATCGGAAATAATTGTATAAACTGCCTACTGCTCTACAACTTCTTCTGACATTGATGGAGTTGAGTCACTTGAGGATGGTCCTGATAGACAGAACTTGGGTGTGGATAAAAGTTCTAAGAACTCAGACAAGGTAGTTAGAGAAAAAGCAAGAGTCTTTTCGCAGTGGACTAGGATGCTGGACTTGATTGAAGCATGTCTTAAAACTTCTGGCCTTGAGCACAGAGGACTTGATGGAACAATGTCAGTTATTGGCAGAGATAAATTAAGAGCTGTACAGGATTTTAACACTCTTCCGGTTGTGGAAATTCTAGAATTTTAGGATGTCTTGATATCAATTCCAGTTTCTATATTTAGGAATTGAGCATTTAGTTGATTTTTTGGTTGTCAGGCATAATTCTGAAGTTTGAACCTGTTTCTTGTAGGTGTCAGTTATGATTATGTCTTTAAAGCAGCTAGTCTTGGTCTCAACATGGTTGCAGCCTGCCATGTACTCTTTTGGACCTGTGGTGGAATCCTACGACAGAAGATCAAGCAATTGATAGAGCGGTAATTTGTTTTGTGCAGACTCGTATCCTGTTACAGTTTAACGGTTGACTGTGATAGATACTGTCAAAGATCGTATTTTGGATCTTCAGGTACTGTTCTCATGTTATTTTTGTTGTTCTCACTTTTGTTGTAGTTTAAACACTTATAATCACTACAGTATGAGATTGAATAGACAAAGTTACACATGGTGGTTGTCTGGAGAAATTGGTTGTGTATTACTGAAGTTGTTGGTCATGGGCTCATGGTCAACGACTGTAATCTATTATTAATTTTTTCACCAATTAATGAGACAGAAAGAGGAGCTAGGTTTTCTCCGACTTAGGTTGGCGGGGTTAACTAATGTAAATGAGACCAATGACTTGGGCAAACTGTACACTCATGGACTAAGAAACTAGGAAACCATATTTAATTTGCTTCTACTTTTTAAGCTTCTTGGAGTTGGTGCACTGCCGTAGATGGCATTAGGGTAAAAACAACTTGAGCTAGTTGGGGTCACCTTTGTTATGATATTCATGTGCTGTTTGATTTGGTAATATATATGTATTCCTGAAGACGTGTAAGTATGTGTATCATGGTGTTGACAAATTGCCATGCTGGGAAACTGGGTGGGTGGAGAGATATATCTGATGTAATCTTGTTGGATCATAATCATGTGAATATATTCCTCTTCACTAGCTAGTCGACCTGGTATTCTGTAGGGTGGGTTACATATTTACTTTGGTTATTGTTTCATGAAACCTTAGTCCATAGAAGTAGGCTTATATTTCATTTGTGCATTGTTCTGATAATAAAAGGGATATATATGTGGTTTTTTTGGCATCTACATTTGGAGAGGATGAAACTGGGGGGGGTGGGGGTTGGGGAAATGAAAGGTGAAAGAAATATTGTTTAATTTTGGTTTTGATATGGTATTGTTAAGTTTTGGGGTAGTTTTTGGTTTTTTATGGGGTAGGTTTTTTATGGTTTGTTGGGGTGTTGTGTTTTTTGGTGATTTGGGGGGGGTTGTTTTTTTTGGGGGGGGGGGGTTTGTTTTGTTGTAAAGTTGTAAGTGTTTTTTATTGTGTGGGGTTTTTTTGGGTGTGGGTGTTTGTGGTTTATTTATATTTTTTTTTTTTTTTAGTTTTATGTGTTTTTGGTTATGGGTTGTTGTGGTTATTTGTGTGGTTGTTTGTGGTTGGGGGGGTTGTTTGGAAATATGTGTGGGGGGGGGGGATGGGGGGGTTTTTATTTGGTATGTATGAATATGTTTTTTTTAGTTTTTAGTGTGGGGTTGTGGGGGGGGGTGGGTGTTTGTGTAGTTATAAATGTTTTTAATTTATAATTTTTTACCCATGAATCCGTAGCACCAGCACCAAGCATGTTTCCAGCCTTGTCTTAAAAACTTTAATGATGTGTTTCCAGCCAATGGACTCGAGTAACAGCAGCACCAAGCATCCCATAAAACTTTAGCCTTCTTCCCACCCCCTAAAATCTTTTGTTTTTCACTTAAAAAGTTAGAGAAAAACATCGCCTAGGAATAACCTCGCTAACATTCACCTCTCTAATTAATTTCAACTACAGGCTATGAGCACTTGGACAATGAAGAGAGACACGATCGTCAGGTTCCTGCCCCTTTTTATGCATAATGCACCGGTTAAAAGATAGAAAAACCAGGTCTCCTCCTTGGAACCACAGCAATTATTTGCCACAGCTGAAGAAAGAAGCTTAACTTTAGAACGTTTCCAGATCTGATCAAGGATCAAATGCTAGAGAATTAGAAAATTGATCCAAGAACTTGCTAACCACTGTCTCCATCGTCTTGTGTGCTTACACTTTAATTTTGTTTTGGCTACTATGCTTTCTGAATCTATTGAATTCCTCAATCTTATACTCTGTAGTATTGGTGGAGATAGAGATATTGATATGAGCATCTTATATTTGGTAGCTCCACAGTCTACATCTATAATTTCTTGTTCTGTCATTCTTGGAAATTGTAAACTTGATATCTCTGGTTATGAACTTATGATGAATAATAGTTCGTCTCAATTTGTAGGTTGATCATCACACACACACACACACATATATATGTCATATCTTGTCAAATTTTTAGAATAGGACTATTTTCATACACTTTTGCTTATCAATTGTTCAATAAAACATTTCAGACTACTAGCTAGTTTTACATGTCTTCCCCTCAAGTTAATAAGAAGATGATAGCAGCTGCAAAACCTGTATTATGTGCTGAAGCACAATAGCACATGTGTGACTTCTGATATAAGTCGTAGAATAATGTAGCTATTCATTTATTTGTAAGCATAGTATGGAATACAATTTCACATTATAAGTTTTCAGATAAATAACTAGGATCTATGTCCCAACAATGGGGTAAAGTTCAAATCCAGCATGACAACTCCCCCCTACAACCCGCCCGCCTCGCTTTGCATCACAGCAGTTTGGCAATTCGCTTATTGCTTCGTCAAGACACTTCTTACAATCTGGACCCGAGAGGTCTCTTGTACATGTAGCCAAACCGTATAGTGTTGTGAATGTATCGAGTTGCAGCTCCCCAGGTGCATAAAACTTCGGATTAGCTGCAGCTTCAGAAGCTTTCACAGCTAACCCGCTCAACAATTCCTTAACTCTCTCATTGAATAGTGTGGGATTCTGTACTTCTTGAACGTTCCACATGTAGAACTTGTTTTTGTTATCAATTTGCCCAAAGAAGTCCACATTTGAGTACTTTAAGAGGCAGTGGTCGTACCATATTATGGCTCCTTGGCTGTTGGGGCAGAGCTCTCTAATATCTTTGCTTGCATCAACCACGCAAGTAGTGCAGTCTTTGCTCGAGACATCCCCTCGGCAAAGTGCAAGGCCATTTGCTTTCTTTTCGCCTTGACCAGTCGAAGCAAGGCCGAAACCGGTGGGAGGAACTTTGGTCTGTAAGAGGATCAATAACCGAGTCAAGTAAGCATCATATGGGCTATTGGCAGTGTAGTTTTCATGGCTGAAACAAAAATGGTTGAGTGAGGAAGCACCAAGGGCTAATTGGTTGAACAGACAGAAGAGTAAGAAGCCCAGAGGGATTGATTTGGAGAACAACATACTGATGATAGGATCTGAGACTCAATGTGTGGTGTGTAAACATATGCATATATATGTATATAGAGGTACTAGTTATGCATGGAGTTGAAATTGTTGACTTTCTTATGTGAAATTTGGAACCTAGTAAAACACCTTATCAGTTTTCTATCTAGAATATCACGTGGTCAAAGCATTCTACTAGAATGAATGATTAAAGTGTAGATTGTGCTCCTTGGAGATATATTTCAGAGAATGGGGATGTGCCCTATCTAAGTGGAAGACAAAGTCACATTTGAGAACATTAAACTATGAGAAAGTAAGCTTCTAAATTGAAGTTGAAGAAGTGTTTAGGAAGCTAGCTGTGTTGATCAAATCTTGGATCAATGGAAGCATAACTTGTGCACATGTGATTAAAATCTTGGATCAAATTTAGTTGGTAAACCACAACTTAACTTCATACCTGAAAATATTATATATAAAAGAGGTGAGCAAATTAAGAAATGAGCTACCTGAAAAAGTGAGACTGCTTCCTTTTTGGCAACTAATTTGAATAAGCATCTTCTCTGGCTCTATATTATTGACTAAGGAATAAACTTCATCTTTCACTTTAAAAAAAAAATTGTAGTTTGTGACATTTTTAATCGAACTCAGTAGGAGAGTCTCTTGGTTGGATTGCATGCGTGCATGAAACCAATTTGATTCATTTGATCATACGACTACGAAGGGGTCTAAATTATTGGCCTATGAATCATGTCTTAATTAATTGCCTCAAGCATATAATTCCATGAGAACTAGTTGTGTTCATAATTTAATAAGGAATGTGTACAGTCGTATATTACTCGCATTGGTCATATTCATAAATGTGTATTCATAACTTGATGTCATATACTCATATGCTTAGTTCAATACTAAGGACTATATGAGACGTTCAGCGATCTTTACAAATACTCGATTGTCTATTCAATCATCTTATGCTAAAAACGAGGTTTATGAATATAAAAACCATAAGATAAACATTTCATAGGCGTGTTTGATGACGTTTTGCGAAATAATTTTTCTTTTCTTCAGATACAGAAATAGATGTAAAACACGTTTGGTATATTGTTTCTAAAAAATGAATTTAAAAGATGAAAAATGCAAGTTTTTTTATAGGTAAATAAAACAAATATTGTTGTTTTAGGTGTTTATCGAAAATAAGATTCAAAAAAAAAAATATCCTACCCTTCATACAATAACCCCACCAAACTTTGACTCCTTGTCAACTTGTCCTCCCACTACCCAATGGCAACCTGACAACCGCCGGAGAGGCGACCGATACCTAACCAAACGACAAACAAATACCACCACCACCTCACCGCCACTCCACAATTGTGTGATCGGCAATCTCGTCAACCAACCGGCTATCTCACTAATCAATTGGCGATCTCACCGACTGACCAACGATCTCACCAACTAACTGATAAATTTCACCACCAACTTAATAGCAACTCTATAACTGCTTGATCGACAATCTTGCCAATCTACGAGCTATCTCACTAATCGACCGGTGACTTCACCAACCAGCTAACAAACTCCACCGGTACCTCACAATCAACGCCACAACCGCCTGACCGGCAACCTCGCCAATCGACCGACTATCTCACTAATTGATCGACAATAACACCAATATACGGGAGACCTCACCGACCGATCGATGACTTTACCATTAGTGACCATCATTGCTTGAGCTGCAACCCTATTCTTGAATTTAAACTGTCAAACACGATTTCATTGTTTTTTATTTTTAAAATATTTTTTCAAATAAATCAACCAAATGCATTTTCAAATCTTGAAAATACAAAATTCAATTTACTGTTTTTATTTTGTAAAACATTACCAATCAGTTTTCCAAAAATCATTTTGTAAACCGTTAATAATCATATTTTTGTCACTACGATTTAAATTTTTATGGCAAAAAAGTTATAGAAAACAATCTAAATTTTGTCATTTTTGTTGTTGGGTCAATTTTCAAATAGACGACACTTCTTATGTCTTCGATCGCCAAAGCTCGAACAATTCCAAAGTTGGAAGCGCTCTCTCTCTCTCTCTCTCTCTCTCTCTCTCAAACTCTGTACCCAAAAAGCTGGGCAGATTTGGCCCTTGAGCTTGTGAATGGAAGCTATCAGAAAGCAAGCCACCAGGCTTCGCGAACAGGTCGCTAGGCAACAGCAGGTACTCTCTCTACCAAATCCTAATTCAACTGGATCCAATTTCATGTCTTTCCTTTCAATCTCTAACACTTTCTTCAGAATCATTATTCATTTTATTGCCCATTGGTTTAGCTCGACATACATTTAAAATTTGTCTCTTTTGGTGAAATTCGAAATCTTTTTTCTGGTGGCAGTGCTTTATCATTATTGGGTTTGAGATTCTCGATTTGTCTTTCGCATTGTATGATCCAACTAAATGCGTTCTCTTTCGAAAGTTATGAACTTGTACAAAGTGTGTTTATTCAGATTTGAAAGACCCCAAAACATATAATGAGGTGATCTTCATTTGTGTATTGCTCCCTGAACATGCTTGGAATATGATATGCTTAATTGGGTGAATTGAATTTTTATTTTATTTTATGTAGAACAAAATAAATTTTAATTATTTGGTCTATATGCCTTGAAAATTAAGAGCCTAGAGTGGATAATATCTTACTCAGGGCAGACTAGTTCATCCAAAAAAAATGCAAATGCTTATGTTTTACATACCAATTTTCCCTGACAGCTAATATAGTGTATGATTTCACTCACAAAATTTAATAAGTTTTTGTATGTTTGTGCCTATGTGGTAAGGCTGGTATAGACTCTGTTCTCCATGCCTCGTCTTTCGTACAGGTAGTTGTATTCATATGTGTACGTTCAATAATGTAAAATAATGAACAAATCATGTATTTTGGTGTATCTTCAACTCTGGTCCCTCCTATTTATATGTATATCTCTCTGTTAAGGACAATGGTTTCCTTTTTCTTAGAGAGTAAAACTGTGTTGCAGTGACAAAAGTTCACTTTCATTTCATTTTTTATGGGAGAAAAACAAGTATGCTGATTATATTAGTGTTACTTTAGGCTGTCCTCAAGCAGTTTGGGGCTGGAGGATACGGAGGTTCAGATAATTTAGTTACTGATGAGGCAGAATTACTGCAGCATCAGAAACTTGAGAAGCTTTACATATCAACACGTGCTGGAAAGGTTGCCTACTTTCTTTATGATATCTGTTCAAATTTTTTTTTAATCCCTTACTTAAAGAATATTTAATTCATGTTTTAGCATTATCAAAGGGATATTGTTCGTGGTGTGGAGGGATATATTGTCACTGGGTCCAAACAAGTTGAAATAGGTGAGTTCGTAAAACTTGTGTCATTGTCAACCTTAAACATTATTCCTGAAGGCCTAAAATTTATAGTCTAAACCATAGCCTTGCTGTATAGGAACAAAGTTGTCAGAAGATAGCAGAAAACATGGCGCTGAAAATACATGTACTAGTGGTAGCACATTATCAAGAGCTGCATTAAGCTATGGACGTGCTCGTGCTCAAATGGAAAAGGAGCGGGGGAATCTGTTGAAAGCTCTTGGTACACAGGTATGACATATATTTTCTTCACTTATACACAACTCTACAGATTTCACTTAAGGTAGCAGGATATGTGTCTGTATCCCCTTCAGTCTCTAGCGGAAGGAATAATTCATTTTCATATTTCAGTTTAATTTTGTTGGATGATAAACTATAATATGTAATTTCAAATAGTTTCTTCCTCCTTCCTGCTCTCAGAGATTAATATTTTCTGATGTGGTGTTTATAACTGTTTTCAGGTGGCTGAGCCATTAAGAGCAATGGTAATGGGTGCTCCATTGGAAGATGCTCGGCATCTTGCTCAACGTTATGACAGAATGCGACAAGAAGCTGAAGCTCAGGTATCTTTAATTTGTGTTTACCAAAGACTTTCTGATGGGTTTATTTCTGCAACAACAATATTGTGGTCTATTGATGTTTATCATACTCATATCCATACAATTGTTGAAAACAAATATGATCAGTTGATTTTCTTTGACAAGCATGTCATTGTGTGTGCTTTTGAACCTAGACAGGCTATTGAAGTTTCCAAACGCCAAGCAAAAGTGAGGGAAACACCTGGCAATTCAGAAAATATTATGAAACTAGAAGCTGCAGAAGCAAAGTTGCAAGATCTGAAGTCAAATATGGGAATATTAGGGAAGGAAGCAGCTGCAGCAATGGCAGCAGTTGAGGCTCAACAACAGAGATTGACTCTCCAAAGACTCATTGCCATGGTACTGCAAGTGCTTTCAAAATCTTCTTTGGGTTAACTATGTGAAGAATTGATACTTTGACTGATAATCTTTTATAAATG